>CM076972.1:21639425-21721925 GCA_039105355.1 Benthosema pterotum
CACAGGCTAATCCCAGCAACATGGATATCATTTAAGAGTGGAAACATTCCATGTCCAGTTGTCCACTCTGCAAAACATACTGTAAGAATTTGTCTACAGAGCTGATCTACAGGTAATGTTGACTTGTAGATCAGGTATTGTGTGACGAAGCAGTAGGAGTAGGACATTCATTCATGGAGGATGCAAGGGATTCTGCATGACAACAAACATGGGTTTGTGAAGCGGAGCACAAACGCGCGCACACACACACACGTGCACACAGTTTGTAGATTAGCTACCTCCTACCCCCCCCCCCAAAGGGATGCTAGGGCTCAAGTGTATTAAGTGCTGAATGTAAAACAAATATTACACCAAATAAGGGTTCGTCTCACACAAAGATTTGGCAACCCCCCCCCTCCTTTAGTAACTCAGAGCACCCCCTTGGGGTCTCGAACAGGCGGACACGTCCCTGTTGAAGACCCATACCCATGCATTAAAGAAACGTCTCCAAGGGCCACTCACACGAGAACTGATTCAGCAATATGTTAAAAGCTACAGTTCCACTTCAATACACGCCAGAGACCTTGAATTTTTTTTACAGCACCAATCTAATCTGCAAGCCCCCTGTGCTCTGTCCCTATCAATGATTACTCAATCTCGTTAGCGGCCCGTCGGGGCAAACCAGACGTGCACACGCACAAATGTCGTCTCCGCAGGCATCGGACGCACATGCAGCTTATATGGTTCCATGTACATATAGGCAGAGTCCGGAGAGAAGGGAGAAATGCTGAATCGCTGTTATATCAAGCACCCGCTAGGCAAATAAGGGCGAAGGTTGCATCTATATGAAGATCCATGTGAACTTTTCCCTCTGGGGGTTTTCTTGTTATCTGTCCTATTTAAAATAGCTTTTATCTGTCCAAAGTGGATTTGTTCGCCCAAGTCCTGCTAATATTGCACATACTCTACGATATGTTCAACCTCATGTACATACATGCAGTACTTCTGTATGCCATTATGAAATCTGCACAGGCCTATATTATATTTTATAATTGTACGATTTACTGTATATGATACAGTATGTTAATACAATATAACCATCGTCTCCCTGCTCTTCTATTGGGATTTGCTACGATTGTGTCAAAGGTCATGTTTCACCTAAACACAAGGATCTGACATGATGGTCAAGATTCAATTTATCCCTAGAGCAAGCACTCAATGGTAAACAGGTCACTATTCATGCAGGAAACCATGTTCAAATCCAGATAGAAAAGGAAAGTTATATTCTGCTTCAATCATAATCATGTCAGTAATAATAATACAAAATAATTATGAATTATGCATTTGAAGTCATTTAGCCCAAACTCGATATATAAAAACTTCAATGTGGGAAAGAGACTATACATGTACCCTCCCTGCTGTTCCTTTTGTGTGTGAGACATACATTAAGTTATATATAATGCCCATGAGCTCACAGCTGCCAAGTTAATGGTCAATGAGGGCAGCATTTAGTGCATACTTTAAAATGAGCTGCATCTGTTACTGATTTCTATTGCTTCAGTCCTACAGTATATCGCACTGAGTGGACAACATGTACCAAGAGTGGAACAAGTACTCAGATGACTTACTTTAGTAAGAGAAGCAATAACAATAATTAAGTACTTTAAGTCCTTTCAATTATTTTTTAAGTGAAAGGCCTTTATTGAAAAACATGTGTACTTATAATTATATTATATATGATTTAAGTGCCCATAATGCTGAAATCCACAGGTTTCATCAAAGTTTCAAATTGTGGTGGAATCAGTTGAATATAGAAGATGTACAAGTTCATTTGCTTTTAAAAGGACAGTAATGAAATTAAGTCACTTGAAGTCATTGAATGAATGTGTTATGTGTGATAGTAATCTAAGTTTCTAAAGTAAGAATTTGTAATTTTTCGAGAAAATTCAACTGGAGCAAAAGGTACAATATCTGCCCCTGAGATGTAACTGTTCACTTTACAAATGTTTTTGATATTTGATATTCGTTTTAGCCCTCTACCTATGCAACCAACAGCCATCGTAAGTTGCATATGAAGAGACGGGGCAACTAAAATAAAAATCAAATATATAAATAAAAAATAATAAAATCAACACCCAAAAATTGAAAGTGAAATATCCCTTTAAGTACAGTACCTGACATACTTAGGTACTTTTCCACAGCGGGGCAACACCAAAGCATGATGGGGGATACATTGAGCAGTGTTTAATCTGACAGGTCGGGTACTCTGGGACTGAGAGGTAGAAAGTCGGGCCCCTGCTCTTAACACCCCCCCTCCCCAAAAAAAGAGAGAGAGAAAAAAAAGAACTCAAACCCTTAGGGGCCATGGAGGGGCCCCATAACTAATGATGTGAGGCATTTCACTGTGCTTACATTCCAAAGCCACGACCCTCCAATAACAAGCTCTGTAATGACCACACCGTTAGTCGTATGTCACCGTCGCCACCACTGTACGCAACCATTAATTGTTGCACGAGTGATCGCGATGAACGATTTAATTTTGCGCACTGAGCGTTGGGGTGGGTGTTGGGGGGCTATTAAGACCATAGCGCTGAGGCCGATTCTACAAATGCCTTCCTAAATCAGCAATTCTCACACTTTCAAGCGGGCAACTCTGTGAGCTTAAGTATATCCTAATGCCCAATCTGAAATCTAAAATGCCATAGATGCTTTCATGTTTTAAAGGGATCTTTTACACTTTGTAAACCAAATAAATTGCATGCAACTCAAATATGACAAAGAAAGCTGTCAAAACTGACATATTAAATAACTTATACTTATACTAAGAAAATAAACCCATTGTGAGCAGCATGTAGATAAGTTATTTGCACTATTGCACTATTCATGAAAATGTTTGAACCAATGTGGTGTAACAATCGTGACTGTATACAACCCTATGCGATGTACCGGCAACTGTCTGTACATTCCATAGATGCAATCGAAAAATTTAAGAAGAGAGATATCGATCAGTGACACCCTCCCGGTCCACCCATGACCAAAAGGCGGGTGGCCGTTGGAAAAGTCGAGTCACGGACACACGGAGCAGCGCGCAGTGAGGCAATGTTTGCCGACCAGTCTGATCTCGTAAACAGAGTAGGGGGGTGAGGGGCTTTTGCAAGCAGCTGCAGAAATTCCAGGCCCGCTGCGATTAAAAAGTAACACCCACATTGAGGTTGGGTGGGAGGGGAGGAGGAGGTGGAGGGGGTATTTGAACAAGCTTGCAAGGGGACTCTACTAGGACAGTTTGGAGGCATTTGGACACACAAAAAAGAGCAAGTTAACACCTGAATGGCATTTGTGACAAAATGATGTTTTTTGTTTTTGTTTTGTTTTTTTCTTTTTCTTTTACTAGACACTCAATCATTCTCTTTCTCCTAAACAGCCGTGACTTATAGACACTAAATGAGAGAGAATAAAACATAAATAGAGGAGAGGTGGAACATGGCAGGAGTGTGTGGACAGCAGTGGGGGAAGGGGTGGAGGGGGTTCTTGGGCAAACATTGTATTAAAACCCTTATACACAGTGGGCCGGGTGAACACAGACACACGCATGCACGTGCATGCGCACGCGCACGCACAGTCGCACACGCACACACACACACACACACACACACACACACACACACACACACACACACACACAGAGCGTATAGGTTTTACGGCCCCCTCCCTCCCTCCATGAGGCGGTCCTATATAAAAGTTATAGCACACGGTGAAGGAATCCAGGAATGCCATTAAAGGGTTTCCAGTGACGGAGCACATTTTAACATGGAGGTACAGCTGTCACAGCCTAGCATGGATGGGGCCAGAGGGGGGTTGGTGGGGGGGCTGCCTGTAGCAGTGGTTATGGAAGGAAGACCCCAAATTAATGTTGACATGGTGGTACCCCACTCTAGAATGATCTTGTGCGAGGGACCGCCCATAGAGAATTTGTTTAGTTACAATTGAACAACTAACCAGCTTTCAAATTACAGTACATGTGTGCATTCTTTTTTAACAGTGAAATGATTTTGACGCTATATCAACTGGGTACCCTCTTGGGTACCCCCCAAGGGCCCATGGTGGACTCCTAGAACCACTATACCTGTACAACCCATGATGCGTGCATGCAGAGGCCCCCCAACAAATCAAGTTCTTTGCCATATGGAGATACAATTTTTTCCATGCATATGTTTGAACCATTCAAACATCTCTCTATTGTTAGTGAAACCGACCTGAGTTACAGTACAGCTGTAGGCTTACTTGTAGAATTTTCTTTTTCCCTCTGTCTAAACCAAATGGCTTTTCCAAAAAAGAGACAATCTACGACCTATTTTGGGCTAAAGTGGTGACATTCCTCATCGCAATCCATTTCCTGCTAACAGAAATACAGCTGGTTGGTTTGTGTGTGTGTGTGTGTGTGTGTGTGTGTGTGTGTGTGTGTGTGTGTGTGTGTGTGTGTGTGTGTGTGTGTGTGTGTGTGTGTGTGTGTGTGTGCGCGCGAATCAGTTGCAGAACGGTTATCAGTGGTAAGATACTGTTATCGTATTGGTTATCATATCATTTCCAAAATTGATCAGTCGGGCTCTAATCAGAGTCTTGCTCAAGGACACTTCTACACTAACTCTGGGGTGCTCGCCTCAGTCCCACATACAAATGTTTAGCCATTCACATTTCTCAATGGCCATATTTACATACACAGTGTGGACAATATACTGTATATTTTATTTTATTTTCTCCATTCAGGATGAAATGATTCCAATCAGAGATTCCAAAACTTAAACATTTACATAGATGCCGAATAAAAGGGCTTCTGCCATTGTTTTGTCTACTACCACTTTAGGTATTTTGAGTCCAGACACAATAATATTCAAATCATTGAATTAGTCCAAATGGAACCAAAATACATTCTGCATCTGATTTATTCATTTATTTTCCACTGATAACATGCACAGCAAAAGTCTACATAAAAAAGACCAATGCCCCAAAAGTGAGTGACGAGTGAATAGTGAAACCAATTTGGATTTGCAAAACAAACTATTGAGCATTTGAGCAAAGGGCCATGGATAAGAAATTGCAACAGTGAAATTGAATCTCTTTTAAACAGATTGAGCAAACAAACAATCAATATATGCAAATAAATGTCAACAATAATGAAGGGTTTCATCAACCTTATTCCTTGACTACATGTCAATTCAATGTAGTTAAGTCCTCAGTGTTCATATAAGATGAGATCCTTTTACAACTCTAGTGTACAGGTGGGACCAAATGGACCTGTAAGGGTCCAACACCCACAGAGTTAAATAAACACTGCAGATTTTGTTTACAGTGTAGTTGAATAGCAGCAAATCACGTCATCCATGCTCACAAACAGAACTACAATGAATGCCACCACCCATAAAGACAGTCACCTGATGTGCCATATAGCGGTTTACATTAAAAGGAGTGTCAGTGGAAAAAAAGTTGCCATTCTGTGCAAACAATTCAAACCCGGGTCTGGGCTCTACGGCCTTTTATCCACATACACAGAATATGTGTGGACTTGTAACATGTGATGTGCTGTGCAAAGGCAGACAATGGACGTTGACAGGCGTGTGCACATGGCACGCTGAACGCACATGAACGCACATCAAAACAAACAGATAGCCTAATGCACGGCTCTCTGGCAGGCATGGCTAGAGAGTTCTTTGTGCCATTTTTTCAAAATAGTTTATTTATACATTTTGTTTGTAGCTTTACCTGATAGCTGTGCTATTTCCCTGTGTGTGTGTGTGTGTGTGTGTGTGTGTGTGTGTGTGTGTGTGTGTGTGTGTGTGTGTATGTGTGTGTGTGTGTGTGTGTGTGTGTGTGTGTGTGTGTGTGTGTGTGTGTGTGTGTGTGTGTGTGCGCGCGCACACGCACGCATGTGTGTATTTGCATATGCTGCTCGTGTGTGTGTGTGTGTGTGTGCGTGTGTGTGCGTGCGTGCGTGCATGCGTGCGTATGTGTGTGTGTGTGTGTGTGTGTGTGTGCGCGCGCGCGTGCGTGCGTGTGAAAGATGTACCGTAATGATTTCTTTTCTCATCAGAAAATCTCTCCAGATTTACTTGCTCACAGTGTCATTCTTGTTGTAATGCTGTAAAAGTGCAAAATTTACATCAGGGATGTACTGTAATGGATTACAATTATGAAGTGTGAAAAAAATTATTCAAGCAAAGTAAATCGTACTTGCGCACAGATTACATTTACTGGCACACGCACACGCACACACACACACACACACATCCAAAGATTTTCAACGGGGGCAAGATCCCAAAACAACAGTGCAGATCAAGACATACAATGTTTTGGCCTGACTGTCTGTCAGGTATACTGCACGCGCGCGTACACACACACACACACACACACACACACACACACACACACACACACACACACACACACACACACACACACACACACACACACACACACACACACACACACACACACGTGGGGGGAGGGGTGTGTGTATAACAGCACGCGATTTAGTTTGTGTTTGGTAATAGTTTGGCAGGGAGCCCACATCCACATCCAGCGGCTGTGCAGCGCTGCCAGAGAGGAGATCCCTGACATTTTTGGGCGTGAGGCAGTGAGGCGGTCTGGAATGCTACCAGCTCTAGTTTCCTGCTGATCCTGACCTCCTGCCAAAACGCTACGCAACTACTCTCTCTGTCTGCCTGTCTGTCTTTCTGTTTCTTTCTCTTTCTGTCTTCATCTCTCTCTCTGTGGCTGGCTATCTGTCTCTCTGTCTTTCTACCCCATCTCCACTCTCCTCTCTCTTCTATCTCACTCTCTCTCAGATTCTATACAACAGCTCTTTGTCTTGTGTGTGTTTTTTGCGACTGTAAGGAATTTCCTTTATGTTTTAATGGTCTCATGTCTTTAGATAACGCTGTGCATTCTCTCCCGGTCATTACTGTAACATTTTATCACTCAATTTAAGAGACACAGCTTCAGGTCTCCGTGTGTCCATCCTGATTCAGGAGAGTCCTACTGTATATGCATGGTTTGAGGCGGCATCATTTGTCAAAACACAAATGATGTTTTTTCTTTTCAATTTGACAAGGAGATATATGATTAAGGTGTATACAAGGTTTTTGAGATTAACTTAAGAAGAAAACCAAAAAAGAATACCACAACGCTTGTAAATGAGCTAGAGAATGTCAATTTGTTCATGTATATATTTTTTTCCATAGAACACGATTATTTGTTTGTTTGTTTTTTTTATTATTGGTCTCTGTCAATCGTATGTGTATAATCGTTGTTTATTTTAAGTTAATTGTCATATACAGGTATATGTCCATGCAATTTGTTTGCAAAGTCTAAAGTGCAAATAGAAATGTAATTTATAATGTCACATTGCTCAATGACAAAACGACAATGTAAATCAATCATCGCGATTATATGTATTATATTAAATCATCAACTGAAATATCATGACGGTGACAGGATGTTCCCATACTTGGCACAGTGGAGGACTTTGTAATTCGGGCATAAATATCGTCTGTAAACCTTGTAAGTCTACACAAATGTTACTTTCTCAGGAAATGTATGAGGAGAAAAACAAAGAAGCTGTGTTCCAATGGATCAAATGTAGTTATTAATCATAAGAACTTGTTAATACTTTTCATTGTTTATATAATATATATCCACAAAAAACACTTAAAGTAACTATTTCAAACCAGTGTTCATATTTTAATCATATTGTTATATACAGTAGCATAAATCTGTGAGCTTGTAGACTGTATATTTTGTGCGCAACAGTAACAGACAATGCAGGGCATTGATTTATGAAGAAGAAAACAAAGTGTCACAAGAAATATGGAGATACAAGGTCTCCACGCGACAACAAGGATAAGTGATTTAGGGTGTATAGTAAACATGGGCCGGTCTCTCTGGGTTAAGATCAGATGAGCGCGCAAGCCTCTGCAGGGTCTTTTTTTATATATTTAGCCGCACATCTTGTTCCTATTTCCAAAGATGCATTTACTGCCTTCAAATGTGGTTTTGTTTTGCAACTTTGAACGCGCTCCGAACGCTGGCTCCACTCTGTCTGCCGAGCCGGCCATAAGCATCCTTTTATTGTTCCATGACCATTACACTCAATGGCTGCATTCAAATGACCCCCTCAATAACTGCACATCCTGCTCAATCTTTGATCTATATATATATATATATATATATATATATATATATATATATATATATATATATATATATATATATACAGATATGTGTATACACAGTGATACTCTTTTTATTTTTGCTTGTAGGCAGAGCTAAATCACCATACAGAAATGTTACGTTATCATTATCATTCATGATGAATGAAAGCTCCTACCGAAATAATGCATAAAACTGAAAGAATAAATTCAAGGAAAAGAGATATAGGTAAACATTGCATCTATAATGACCCATGTTTGGAAACTGTAAGCTGAATGTTTCTCATCAAAAAGGCTCCTCCTCTGTCCATCGTCCACAATAAATGCATGTGTGTGTGTGTGTGTGTGTGTGTGTGTGTGTGTGTGTGTGTGTGTGTGTGTGTGTGTGTGTGTGTGTGTGTGTGTGTGTGTGTTGGGGGGTATTGAAATTTAAATTGCATTTCCATGCATTGGGTAATGCTTTAATGTTCAGTGCTAATGCAGTCCCTAATGTACACATCGCATTTAGGAAAGACTCTAAATGATCTATCATAAATAAACAATGACATAGACTGCACACACACACACACACACACACACACACACACACACACACACACACACACACACACACACACACACACACACACACTTGAGCGGTATGGATCTGCGTGAAACATAGAGGCTGGCCACTGGAAATATATAGAGTATATCTGTATAACTGAGTCAAACATAATTCCTGACTAGACTGCACTGTAATGTCAATGATAAAAACAAAACTAAAAAAGATGGATATCACTGACGTGCTATCCATCTGCTTCCATTTTTCAGTCAGTGTTATTATTGCAAAATGCCAAGCACACATTTAGCACATCATTCTCCACGTTTACTCCATTACAGCGGTTCTCAAAGTGGGTTTCAGGAGCCCCCCAAAAGTCCCTGAAGAGGTTCCAGGTTTACCAGCAGAATCAGTTATAGCATCAAAACGTATACACACTTGGCCCTCTTCTGTCCTTTATTGGAGAGCTTGTATCAGCTATTCTTTGTTGAAAAAGTCTTGCAATATTTTTGGAATCATTATGAAAAGAATAATTAACAAGAAAAATCTTATGGAGAACCCTGACCATGGCAGAAAAGGCCTTTCAAATGGGGCTTCAAACAGCCAAATACATATAGATGAGCTTGCCATGAACATATTCTTTCACCAGCTAATTTATATTTGGTACAGCTGCTATTTAACGAACTCGGTGCTTCATCTTCTATGCATAATGAAGTCCTATGAAACAATTTAAACTTTGAGAAATGAACCACTTAAATATAAAATAAGGCACACACCTATGCTGCTTACTATACGTGTTTTGGTTGCTAATTTTGTTGTGAACACGTCAGAGCTTAAAAAAATGTGTGTGATGTAGAAAAATGTGTTTTCTTTGAAAAGGACATGCGAGGAGCCTCCTATTAAAGGCACGGGTGTCAACATCTATCATGGGGCCCCTTTCAGAGGAGTCTCTGGATATATGACACTGCTGTTGAGCAGACGTCACCTTTCCTATCATTAGAAAACTATAATCAAACCCTTTTTAATCAAAGGAGCTTGCAACACATTGTCTGGTTTACCTGCCAGTGTAAATTGTTGACTGCAATAGACAACCCGTCCATTTGCAACCAATTCTCACACCAGACAAATTAATACACAGTCTATAAATAGTAGTCAATTTCCCAAAACTTTGAAGTGGTTTCAAGTGTAGACTGCGAATGGAAATTGTTAAAGAAAGTGGGTAGTGTTTTAGTAGGTTAATATTAAAGTAAGACTAAAGTAATATTAATGGTTGCGGAGGGTGGCGGGGGGTGTCTACCTGTTTGAACTGCTCTTCATAGGTCCATTCGTGGTGCTGCGGCTGTGCGTGCGGCGCCATCCCGCCAGGTGAGTCCGATTGTCGGGGAGTAGGAGCGGCGCTGAAGCCCGGCGGCGGAGGGACCGGGACGCGGGAGGACATGAGCTGCTGCAGCCCCAGTGGGGCGCCGTGCGCCGGGGAGCCGCCGTGGCTGCGAGACGCTCCCTGGTGGTGCATGGAGGAGAGGCGGCTCTGGTAGTGAGCCAGGTCTCCGTCCATGTCCTCCTCTTCGTCCTCCTCCTCGTCGTCATCCATGAGCCCCTGTTCATCCATGTCGTCCACGTCGTCCTCGTCCATCATGTCCCGCTCCTTGTTATCCGCCGTGCCGGCTCTGGAGGAGGCGTTGTTGTTGTTGCCCTGCGGCGGCGCCTCCTCGTCGTCTATATCCGAGTCCCCGGCAGCGGCCGCGGCGGTCCTCTCCAGGTGCTTGCGGACGTTGATGTGTGATTGGAGCAGCTGCCGCTCCGCGGCGGAGCTCAGGCCGCCGGGAGAGTTGGCGACTCCCGCGGCGAAGGCGCCGCGCACCGCCGCCTGGTAGTGGCGGAACGCCAACGCCTGCTGGTGGATCTGGGACTCCACCATGGAGCGCAGGTCCTTCTCCTTCTCCGCCTGGCGGAGCTTCTCCTCCAGCGCCAGGCGGGCAGCCTGCTGCCGCTGGAGGTTCTCCATGACCGCCTCCAGCTTCATGCCGCCGCCGCCGGGCAGCTGGTGCTGCTGCGAGCCGGTCGAGAAGTGAGTGTGAGCCGGGGAGGATGACACCGCCAGGAGGGGAAGGCTGCTGGCCGAGGAGAAGGCGGCTTGCTGCGGTGTGCGTGCGAGGACGAGAGACAGATATTAAGGCACGCGTGAAAACTCATGGAAAACACGTTCCAAACTTATGCCCACTCTTTACGGTGGGATGAAACACGTCGCCCCCCGAACTCGTGTTTAGACCGCAACAAGCACCGCAAATACGCGTCTTTGCGTTTTTAGTTAAACCGTAGCTCCAGTGAACTGAGTTAAGTTGTTCAACATCAGTCAATGGTCGCAAAAAAACTTGAGCCAACTGTGCGTAAAATGGCATAATGTTACATGAAGTAATTCAAATACAGTGCAGTTGCTAATATGGCAAACATTGTAGGGAAACACACGCGAATTACAAAATAAAGTGACGATCGATTGTATTCGACAGTGTACATGTCGCTACGTCTCATTATAGGCTTATAAAAAGAAGGGAGAAAACTGTATAATAAAAGTTTGGCTGCTTACCAATGTCGATTTAGTTGCTATACTTGTGTTATCAACCATGCTTCTCCCGGGGTCAGATGCGCCGAAATATTGAACGGATCACCAATGTGCCTCCTTTTCGAGCCGTTGTGTCAGATGTGATCAAATTCCTGATTGAACATGGAGAGATGTGTTGATTCTTGGCTGGAGTGGCGGAAATAAATGAGTTGCAACGTGTTTGTGTTGGCCGTGCCGTGTAGCCCCCGCAGCCCTTTGGCAACAAGTGGCAACTGGAGGCAGAATGACCTCTTGAGGCAGAGAGCAGCCCTGACGCGCCCTGCTGCTAACTACACGTCAATAGATCTGATACATATAGGTATAGGGAGGGCAGGCAGCACTGACAAGCAAGCTAATACATTCTAACCAGGATTACTCCAAGCATGGTTTTACCAAAGAAATAGTATTGTAGCAATAGATAAAAATATATATATAGTATACAAAGGTTATTGTATCTGAGATCCTGAGATGCAAATTAAAATGATTGAAAATGGAACTTAATCCAGTAAAGGTTAAGTACTGTAGTGCAGCTACTTGAGTAAATCTAATAGTCCTACTTTCTATTGAGAGACCCATAGAGTTGCTGGTTGAAGTCCAGGAGTGTTGTGTCTGAAGAAGCTGATGAAAAGGAATGGTTTTGATCATCCAAGGTTCTTCACAAAAGTTACTCAAAAACAGTGACATTTTGCTTATAAAATTACTATTACTTTATGCACACAATGCCCCTATGTCCCTCATGTGAGTCTTACTCCACACCATGCAAACTATACCAACTAAAATGGCTATACCTTTACCTCTGAGAAATGCCAGACATTGAGAGCCTTAGGAATTAACTTCCTTTTAGCTGGAATTGACCGTCTATGACCAAGGTAATTAAATACCATCCAATTCTACAACTCAGAGCTGGGCTATAGGTGCAGACTATTTGTCTTTATATCTGCAGTCTAGGGCATACACACAGACAAGATTCCAACAACATGGGGTGCCCAAAAAGGCTGGGGGTGCGTGTGTGTTTTTTGTTTAAAATAAATAAATAAAATAAAATAAAATAAAATAAAATAAAATAAAATAAAATAAAATAAAATAAAATAAAATAAACTAAAACACAGGTTAGAATGATAGACTTTTAAACGGTAATGTTTACAGTAGTTTGCATGCCAATCTTGCACACTTAAAACAGTTGATCAAGTAACTCACTCACAAAGTGAGATGTCACAAAGTTAAAGGGATATTCCACATTAAAAAAAAACAACCTTTTGGTAATTTTATGATCTACTCAGTCTCATGTGAACACACCAGACAGTTTATAAGTTACACTTTTCAGTATTTAGATATTTGATGTTCATCTAAGCATATCCGCCTTGTTCGTATATGCAAACCTATTATAACTTAAAACTCCATTTTAATCATGACAAAGTATTCAAAAACAACCAATCTTTTTTTCTGGTGACTGATATTGTCCTTGTCAATATCAGTCACCAGAAAAAAGATGGGTTGTTTTTGAATAATCTGTCATAAAATCAGGTTTTCAGGGATTAAAGTAAAAAAAATCTTGAGACTGAAAATGATCTTTTGCAAATACGCACTGAGCTAATTAAATGACCTCTGGACTGAAATCAGTACCCAGTACTAAGAACTTTAATCCCTGGGTTTTAATCAGGTTTGTATAGGAAGGAGGTGGATGCGCTAAAATGAAGATCAAATATCTAATTACTGAAAGGAGCAACTCCATAATCCATCCCAATTAGCTCTTCACTAAGTCCCTCCTCAATCCGTCCTCGGCCAATAGGGCCTGTTAGAAGAGGAAAGCCTGACCAGGAAAGCTTGACCTGGATAGCAACAGTTGCTAAACTATTTGGAATGGCATTGGGCAGTGACTAAACCCCAAAGTGGTCTTCCAAAGTTGGTCCGTGTTGAACAAAATCAAATCAAATCATGAACAAAGTGTGATTTTGGACATTGTGTTCATTATTTGCAGCATTTTGTGTAAAAGGAACACTCCTGAAAACCTTGAAAGCCAAAACCCCAATACATACCACAATCAAAAATAAATCTACGTTTCTTCACAATGACTGATTCCAGAGGCTCAGCCGGGCAGAGACGGCTGACCTTTAAGTGTACAGTTAGAGTATTTATTGAGATCATGACCAAATGCTGTTTAAAGTCAAGAAGTGACTACAGTCATATATGTAGATGTCTGTGGTTTGACAAAATTGCAGTTAGCAAACCTTTAAGTAAAAGGTGTGTAAAAGCTGTGCAATTAAGTCTCTCTCTGATCTGCCACATAATAATTTGGGTGAAGCAAATTGATTACCACCTCTTTGACCCATAGTTACTATAGTCAACATTTTGTTGTTGCTAAGTTATGATATTGAACTAATGAAACACATTAAAAGTGCTTTGACAAAAACCTCTGCCAATTGAGCTGGATGTTTATCTTACTATTTATCAACAGTTACATCAACTAATGCATCCATACACATTAAAGGACTTGCTGTTTTTTTGGAATGTAGCTTGTTTCTAAAATGAAGTTGGTTATATGGAATTGCTTTCTAACTCCAATTTGCCTAAATCAGTGTTTCTCAAACAATTAAATGTCAATGACTCTCTTAACTCAAAAGATACATTGCATAGATGCAACTGGGACATATCCTCAGTGATGTATCCCAAGGTCATCGGGGTTTCGGGTCTTGCAACATCATACGCCTCACTCAGGCGACCCAGCCGGGGTTGATCAAGTCCCGAATTAAATCCCGGTAGCTACCCTCGATCAGTTCACTAGGGAAAGACCACACATTCCACTGCTCCAGAACTCTGCTGGTACTGGGAGAACCAAAATCTGGCACATGGAAGGATTAGGCTCAGTGGGTTGACTCCTGTCAAGACCCCTCCTACGTCTCACCAGGTCCACTCCTGCTCTCACCAGGCACAGGACCTGTGAGTTACACCAGACTCCCAGCACCAGACATTTCATTCAGGAGCAGTGAATCCTAAAGATCTCTCCAAGGGTTGTTGGCTTCCTCCTCACGGAGGACACTGAGGGCTAGGGCTGCTCTGCTCACCTGAGTGCAGTCTACATTCCGGCTGTCACCCGTCTCTCCGGTGGTCACCAGACTACATAGTCTATTCCTATGAGTCACTATAAATAGAAACTATAACTTAGAAGATACATCGCATAGATGCAACTGGGTATCAACAACGTATCGTCAGTGATGTATCCCACTCTGGCACTCTCAAATTAATGCTGTCTGTTCTGGAAATATTTCAATGCACACACACACACACACACACACACACACACACACACACACAGCTTGACACTAGTTGTACACTCTCAAAGTAAAATAAAACACACAAGGAGTTGTGTAGCATTCTCATTGTTCTCAATTTCTGATAAGGACACTTGCATCATTTAGATATAACAACAAAAATGAACAGTGAACATGACATTTCCTGTCACCTACCAGCCACTTCCCTGGGGCCTATGCTATTGTCCCTGCCCCCTCCCCCCTCCCCTTGGGGCCTCTCCTATTATCCTGTGGGCCCGGGGGAGCTCTCCCCTCTCCCCTTGTCTGAGGTGCCCGACAGACAGTAGAATGGTGCAATACCATGTAAGCTTATCTGTGAATGAAAGAACTGGGTCCAACCATATACTGTATATTGGCCTACAGCAGTGTATCTCAAATGGGGAGATGTGGACCCTTAGGGGTAAGCAGAGGTACTACAGGGGATGAGAGTTAGTGGGAAAATGGAATGTGTGTTCTGTAAAACTTTAAATCAATTTGAAAACCAAACTAGCACAATTGCTACTGAATAGAATACCTAGCACGCACAATGCACATAAACCTACTGCCCCGGGCAAAACCGGGACAGCCTACAGGAATTTGTGTTCAAAATGTCCCTAACATTGCATTCTGCATTCCTCAGGGGGGACAATCCTGCAAACTTTGGACTAAAAATCTATTGTAGCCTACCAATTTGTGTTGTTCACATGACTATGACACGTGAATAACAAATGATGAAATGTGCGCGCGCGCACACACACACACACACGCACGCACGCACCCACGCACGCACACGCACACACACACGCACACGCACACACACACAGAGTTCAGATTGGTCCGATTTGTATTAACACAAGGTCTGTTAATAGCGTCAATCCACATCAAACATAGTTACACCGTCTGTTAGCATCGCCTCATCTTGCAAGCTGTTCTTGTCAGGAACACAGGATCGCACATCAAACCCATAGACATCCATTCTGTCCATTTCTTTCAATCACCGGTATCTCGTATTACTTGTCCTCGTTTGCATTTTTGGTCAAACAACAAAGCATATATTCCAGGGCTCAGAGATGTCATATAGTGAGTGTGAATGCTCCCATCTTACTCAGAGGTAAACAACAGATGAATCGGCCATATCCATGTGCACCGATCTAAAATGTCCACTTCCTGTCGGAAACTTGACTCTTTAAAATGTGAGTTCCACATTGAAAAACATTAACTACTTCTGGTATTATTAAATATACTGGCGGATTAAGAGTTTAATGTCACAAGACCCAATGCTATCTTTCCTAGAAACAAAGATAGCATTCCTATGGGTTTAGCAGACTGCATAATCTCTCATAATCATCTCTAAATAATTTTCAAAAAGTCTGGGCCACAGGCGACGGCATGAAAGGAGTGGGACTCAACTCTATAGAAAGCCTATTTCTCCGATGATGTCACTGGAAGGCAGATATCGGAATTGTCCCCACAGACACAGACAGTGACACAGACGGGTAGACAATAATGGTACCACAATATACTGAGCATTGGCGAGGGCCGATTATGTGGACATAGGTTGGAAATTGGTGAAGTCGTCCATTGAGGTTTTTACCGTGAGTCTGTGTACTGTATTTTGACATGGTTATATCTATAATACAAAATCTATCTTCTATTTTATTTCTATATTTTCTTCTTTTTTGTGATTCTGTGACCCAGACTTACATCTTGTACAGCACTTACAGTATGTTAGGCAAGTAAGCATCAATAATAGCATCAGGTGTTGATGTTGCAACAGACATGAATGAGCAAAGCGGTCTGACTTTTCTTGATTTTTCCTGAGTTTTCTTTTTTGGATGATGAAATGGTGTTGGTTAAGTGGTGCGGAAATTGTCGTTTCAAAGCATTTTAAATACAAGCACATTCGTTTGAAATATCTTTGAAATTTGGGTTGTCTTGCATGCCATCACGTTTGGTGCGGCAGTCAGAGCATTTAGGGGGGCATTGCCCCCCCCATGCCCATGCCTAGATCCGGCTCTGGTCGGCCACAGAGAGAAGGGTGCACATGTGACGACTGGGTCGAGCTATTGGTCACTTTTTATATATGAAAGGAAATAAGGTCCGCAACACTGGATGAGAGACTCAGCTCCTCTACTTTATTCAACGTTTCGATCGTTTGTGATCTTCTTCAGGAATACCACTTTTATATATGATCTGCAGGGGACAGGTAGCATGGTGATGCAGGTGACATTTCAACATACAGAGCCTAAAGGTTTGACCTTTGACCCGTTCTGTTTACCAGGAGGGACAAGACCCGCCAAGGTCAAATACACAGTCACAGACAGCAACACACACAGAGAAAAACCAATGGTCAAAAACAACCTAACTTCGGTCAAATTTCAACCAAACGTAGAGGTTGAATAAGGACCAACTGGGTCTTTGGTCAATTTGACCAAATAATGCGTGTTATTATATTTGACCGAATGCATTTGGTTACATTAATAACCCAATTATGAGGGTCAACATAACCTAAGTACCAGTTGATTTGACCGAACATATTAGCTTGCATCAATAACCTAATTTTGATGGTCAAGATGACCCAAATACCAGTTGATTTGACCAGACATATTAAGTTGCATTAATAACCTAATTTTGAGGGTCAAGATTACCCAACTGCCAGTTGAATTGATACAGAATATTCAGTTAACCCATTTGTTTTATTAAAGGGAAATTCCACCCATTTAAAGGGGAACTTCGCCACTTTTCAACACTCTTTGTGTGGTGTTGGTCATTAGCATACATGCTAATGGCCTCCTGATTAATAACATTGGGATTCTGTGGCTCCAGCGCCGTGCTTCCCAGCACAGCGAGTATGTGGACGGGTAAGGTTACCTTACCGGTCTGAGTAACGGTCTGAGTGCCGGTCTGAAGGAAAAGTCGTTGCAGTGTTGTGTTTACAGTGTTGGACGCATTCCTCGGCTTTAGTATCCTATCTGTTCCTGTAAAAAGTATAAATAATTTCATTTTTCGTCATTTTGTCCGAGAAATTCTACAATACCCACAGTGCACCGCGGCATCCGCTCAGCAGAGTGGGCGCGCGCAGCCGTTGAGCGGTCTTTTCTGACGAGTCCAACTGGTGGAAGCAGTATTAGCCGAAGCAGTGTAGTTGTGATCGAAAGATAAACTTTATATTTAGTTGGTAGTAGTGGGAGTTTTACTAGTAGTAGTTGTAGTAGTAGTGGTGGTGTTGATAGTAGTAGCAGTGAAGTAGTAGTTGGTGGTGGGGCTGGTGGAGGAGGAGGAGGAGAAGGAGGAGGATTAGTTAGCGTTTGAGATAGGAGGAGGGGGAGGAGGAGGCGACGGAGTAATAGTAATAGTAGTAGTAGTAGTACTTGTACTCGTACTACTAGTAGTGGTAGTAGTAGCAGTAGTAGTAGTAGTAGTGGTGTTGGTGGTGGTCGTGCTCGTAGTAGTACAACGTTAGTTGTTGACTATGGCTGCTCCTGACGACTTTTTGGATGACGACGAGTTTTTTTCCCTGCTGTCGGAATCCACTGTACAGCGTTATTTATATGAGCCGGAGTACAGCGAGGAGGAATTACAGCAGCGAGAAGGACAACAACAAAACAAATGCATTACATCAATACCAGGAAAACCAACATATACACAATATCAAGAATGACGTAATAAAATGTAGTTAAATGTAGTTATAATAAAATGCGTATTAGGCTACAGACCCACAGGCCACGCAGAATTATTATTTTAGCTGTACTAGTAAATAATTGCACTGCTATTCGAGTTATACACTAGGGACATTCCTAACATCAGTTTCTACATGCTGTGCTGGGGACCCCTACTCGACATTTCTAACCATTTTCCACATGTTGGGGACCCCTACTCAACATTTGTAACATCAGTTTCTACATGTTGGGGACCCCTACTCGTCATTTCTAACACCATTTTCTACATGTTGGGGACCCCTACTCAACATCTGTAACATCAGTTTCTACATGTTGGGGACCCCTACTCAACATTTCTAACAAAACGTTGGTGTACATAAATGCCTGGTTTACAATGTGGCTCTATGGGCTTGTAGACTATAACCATAACAGACGTAACCAAAACATATATTCCCGTCGTGGTTCAGAATGGAAATAAAGCAAGGGAGACATTATTTCCTATTTCCTATTTCACGCATTTATCTATCAAGTTGCAGCCTGCCCTGCAGCATAAGCACAACACAATGGAGTTATTCTTCCAGTAAACACGCTTATGATAAAAGTAAAAATTTCAAACTTACTGCAAAAGTGCTCAGGGTAGAGTAGTATTTCGGGTTTGCAGAGAAAGAAGCAGTAGCAAAACTGACAGCAGTTGGGACATACCACTCACTCGTTTAAAAAAAGAGGGGGGGAATTGGACCAGTCCACTCCATCAATAAATCAATTCAACCAAAGTCTGTGACCTAACAAATTGGTTATTCTCATTAAAACAACCCAAAACCAATAACCAAATAAAACAACCCATGAATTCGGTCAAAATAAAATCCCTGCAACCCAGGAAAAGGTTATGGCTTCAAGAAATAACCCAGGAAAGTGACCTAACACCATTGACTGAAGTGTTTAGTTGCAATTTTGACCGATTAGTTTTTTGTGTGCAGGAAAACCCATACTGTCAATTTAACTCTGACCAACTACAAAATGGAAACAACTGCATGCTGGATGGATGGATGGATGGATGGATGGATGGATGGATGGATGGAAGACATGTTCATAGGTTATAATGATGCCCCACATAGAAGAAACAAAAAAATGTTATCAAATGTCTCCAATCAGGGTCTCAATTTACAGTTACAATTTAGGCATTTAGCAGATGCTCTTGGTCCAGAGTGATTTACATTAAGTTAAGTAAAACATTACAATAGGCCCTACACCAGATTACAGTTTACAATTTATCTAATGGGACAGATCCCAATCACTGTTTCATGATCGGTGGTTACTGATACTGATCTTATGGGAGCATATCTAATTAAAAAAATAAATAAATAAAAAAATAAATAAAAACAAATAAACAAATAAATTAATACAAATAAAATAATAATAGTAGCCTAGCCTAGAAATAATGTAGCCTAAAATAACAAGACACTACAGTAAGTGAAGCTTATGATGAACACTTCACAAATGTTGTAGGAGGCTATTCGTTTAATTAACTATGTTACAGGACAGGTGAAGCATTAAAGCGATCATTTCAGCGAGGAGTGCAACAGAAAGACCATGGCGCCCCCACGTGGTGAAACAGAGAATAAACATGACAGCAGACAAATATGGTGGCTGTTCAACAAGCGCAGTATTCCGGTGTTCTTTTGACAGACAGGCCTACTGCTGCCAAAACTAAAAAGGACACAGTTAAAATGTAAAAGCTTCATTTTGTAACTTGTAACTGTAGGCCGGATTACCAGAATTGCAAATGCTTTGTATATTCAGAGTATATTCACTGTCCTTCCAAATCAACCACGAGAAACTAATCTAATTAAATAAATAAGAAATTCCTCACCCAACGCTGAAGTCAGGAGGCCCCAACCCAACAGGTCCCGTTTTGTCCAGAAGCTCTGCAGTGTGATTGTCCAAACTAGCTCTGGTCCAGAGCTCCACTGCTTCTATGAATGTGCCTTGCATTGGAGCTCTGTAACATATGAATGCAATCTGCCATTACTCGACCCGACCAGCCTCTCTTCTGGAGTAGATTAGATACCTACTCTACTCACCAAAACAAACACGGCTTGTGTGATTAGAAAGCATACTTTCGTTAGTAGAAACACTCTGAGAACTTGACTGTGTTACTACTAGCCTACTTGCCGAAATTGGGCCGCCATGGCAATGACAACTAAGGTTTTTGATAGTGGACTATAAAGACTACAAGCTCGATAGCGTCACAGCTGAGCCTGCTTAATTGATTAAAATGTTGGCTCGCTAAAGTGTCAAGGGGGAACGTGCAGGGGACGCTACTGGCGCTGCAAGTAGCCTATACAGAACTATACAGTAGCCTACTTCACCAGAAGGCCAACAAGGGTCATTAATTAACCGAGGGTTCATTCAGATCACAGCTGCAAAAAAACAGATAGGCCTACCTCACCACTGCAGGTTATTAATTTAATGATGTTGTGAAAAGAACATCTCAGAAACCTGATGTAGGAAGCAAGTGAAAACAAGACAGAGATAAAATGTTTTGTATCCTTTTTGTTCCCATGTTTTTAAGCATTAGTTATTGGTATTCATTAATTATTTTTGAATGTTCCATTATCCATCACTTCAATAAAAAGCAGGCCTGCATAAAACCATGGGGTGTGTTAGGTGTAGCCATTTACAAATTTCAGCTGAGACACTATTTGGAATTTAAATATTCTATTTTCTTAAAGCAAATGTCTTAATCTATAGGCTACAAGTATAAAACCAATAATGAAAGCCATTAATAGCTATTCTTAACTAGTCAGCCACAGTAACCTGAGTGCACACTTTTACGTTACTTGCCAATGCACACTTACTTCCTCCACATGAGCCATCCATGACTGGTAACTCAGATTTGCCAGTTTATCTACCCTTCACAGCAAGAATGACGTCGCCTCCATCGTCACACCATTAGCCATCAAATTATGAACACCCCCAAAGAAAAAGAAAACACACACACCAGCCTCAAAGGTCCCACAATTACGCCAAGGCTCCAATTACATCATCCCCCCAACCGGCCAATCAGAGTACCCCGAGTGACCACCAAACACCAACCTTTGAACCCCGACCGCCGACCACAGTGCACCGATTGCCTTACTTGCACCCGCTCCCCTCACGCAAGTAATAATATGATTTTTGTGATATACTGTAGGCTAGTGTATAAGTGGGCTGTGTACGTAAACGTGTAAAGTAAACCACGCAACTAGTTGACAGGTAAAAATCAGTGAAAAGTGAAAGCTCTATACAGTAGTCCATATGACGCTGGCCTGTTCTGACATCATTCTGGTGTCAGAATATACACGTACTGTATGGGCAAAGGGACAGACAATCATCAGACATTCTGTGGGGCATGCATTTTCAATATGCATCATTCTAATTAGGGCAAAATGGGCACCACTATTTTCCACTTTCCAATGGTCTAGAGTAGACTCTAGAGTCCAGACCATTTAAATGTAATGTAGCCCATTTATGTTTTGATGGTCAAGGATACAGGCATAATGGGGAATGCACCACCACCAGAGAGTGCAGTTATACCAAAAGGAAAATTACAGAGGGTCTTCAAATACAGTGTTGTTTCTCCCTGTTATTATTAAGTGAGTAGAGTGAGCGCAAGTAAAGCGATCGGCTTGCGGTTGTCGACCCAGAGCTATTTAGTGTTGCAACACCAATTCAGTTCTTAACCTGTGATGTGTCTTTTATAATTTGTCTGCATCAGAAATTTGTTTACAAGGCCATAGCCCTTAAAGATGGAGTGCCATTGGCACGTTTGACTGGAAAGGTTCAGCCCCAGGAAGAAACCCTAAATACAAAGGGAAGACATCATTGCACAAAAACACACTAAGGGGTCTATCTACATACTGTCACCTCTCAAACATGTACAAAATTGGAAAAATACAAAAATCACGGTATCCCCTCTTTAACACATGATGTTTTTGTGCCTTGTCTGCTTGTCTCTATTAAACCCCATTCATTTAATTTCAACTTCCAGTTAGAAAGTGTCAATGTCAGCTCCCCAAGGAGTGCAAGCGGGCGTCGTCCAGTAGACCTTAACATGGGAGTGTCAGAACTCCGTCTCTAGGTGGTGCTACGTAGACCATCCCTAGAAGTATTCGGATTGGCCCGTTCAGGACCAGGTGATGACGTAATGGTGACACAATTAAGAGATCTTTATAACTAATATCATAACTTAAGTATTATCTTGATTTATGCGCAATACACATGTTAATACACATGTTGCTGTTGTCGTTCCCGTATTCCTGCATTTTTGTGTGTATCTGAACTTTTTGATGTTCATTTAAATCTGAAGGTCCATTTTGTTTCAGATGGGTCTATTTGGACCCCTGATGGTCCCCAGACTAAGAAGTGTTGAAAACCAACGTAAATAAAAGAAAAGCAGCGTAAATAAAAGAACCACTTGATTGACCAATCGGAATCGATGTCACAGTCACTCTGACATCAGAGCACTGGCTGTATTTATATTCTTCCTCTAATTTTTAATCATTACTTTAGCACTAAACCAAGAAAAGCTATACTTGTTCTTGTTTCATGCTTGCCCATTGGATAGTTTAGAAAGAGGCACTCTTTAGAACCCTTTCAACAACAACAAGAACAACTACAGTATGTCTGCCCCAGTTCCAGAGGACCCTGACATGGCTGGTGCTCCGGGGAACCAGCGGCGGCTGAAGCAAACAAAGGCACAGGTGGATGAGGTGGTGGACATTGTACGCCTCAACATGGACAAGATGATGGTGCGTGACCAGAAGCTCTCTGAGCTGGACCACAAGGTGGAGGTGTTGCAGGCTGGGGCCTCGCAGTTTTCCACCACCACCCGGAAGGTGAAGAATAAATACTGGTGGAAGAACTGCAAGATGCTGCTCATTGTCCTCAGCGTCATCGTCCTTATCGTGATTGTCATCATAATCTGGTGTATTACATAGTGATTCAGTAAGCCCTGTACACGGCATGACATTGGATTGCTTTTACGAGTGTCACCAAGAATGCAAATTATGACTCTGTTCTATTCAGGTCAAACAGACTAACAGAGTCATCCCTTGTTGCCCCTAGTAGTGTATAAAAAAAGTATTAGTCCGCCAGTCACTGACCCTCATTATGAACCATAAGCTTTGCTTCCGGGTCAGCGCTAAAGTGGTTCTTTACATGAGTAGACAACGTTAGTAGCCTACAGTATTACGAATACTCTTTTAGCTGGATGTCGGCAACCGTGCAAGAGAAGGTCACAATGGACATCTAAAAATAGGATGCGTGAAGGACCACCAAGGACAATACACAGTTTTAGAGCTATGAAAATCCTGCTGCTAATGGAGTGTCTGTGGAGCTCAGTTATAAGGGATTGTTTTTCGTGGCAGAGGCATTGCTTAACAACGGGCCACCATTTCATATAGACTATATACAGAGGGTCTGAGAAGCTGCAGATCTGGTGGACCATGAACCCCTGAGGGAGGTCTGTAATTTTGCGGACCCTTTAGGAAGAGATTTAAGAAGATATGTAATCCCACGGTTGCCACTATTGCAAAATGGTAGACAAAGTAAGGAGTATATAAAATATAGTAGGCTATGTGCTACCTAAATCCTGTCAACGATCCCCCAAGAGCGTGCTGCTGATCAGGGCTGGATCTAGAGAAGCTTTGTACCGTTATAGCAGTGATTCTCTCAATACATGAAATCATCAGATTGTTATAGTTCTAAGAATGCTGGCCACTATTTCTATTATTGGGCGAAAAAGGACCCCCCATAACCTTTTATTGGGTGGGCAGGATACACGTTTGGGTGGGCTATGTCCCCCCAAACGTGGGTGGGCATAGTAGCAGGTCTAGATATCGTGGGGCCGACCGACTCGACACTTCTCTCTGTGGGTGTCTGGAGCGAGTATGTTCAATTTGAGGTCCGTTGGTTCTAGAGTTACACACACATTAAAGTTGTAACTTACTGGTATATAATGTTTAGGCAGTCGTACAAGACATGGTGCATTGATAGATTTCAAGGATGCCCCAGTTTGACATTTTTTTCCACACAGGCTCCCATGAGATATTTTATTTCCTTCTAACTCTCATATGACCCCAGAGAGAATGTCTAGCCATACCAAAATGTGCAATGTTTATGTAAGTAGCAAAATGTTTTGAAAAAGTTGGTAAGCTCAATCTATTTTCTCTGTGTGGCACATGCAGGGAATGATTCAAGATATTCAGGAATTTTATTTAGTTTATTGGAGTTGTAGGCCAAGTGGATTAAATTGATTACTGTACTTATCCATGGGTGTGACTGGGTGGGTGTGGCACGTCCCACGGGGTGGAATTGTTGTGTCACCCCTCACAGGGTGACATTATGGGGGGTGACTGTTACCCTCACAGGGTGACGTGACCCGAGCCGGTGGAGATCTGCGCCCCAAAGGGGCGCAGACACACAGATCTAGTTTTTTGTTTAAGCCATTTTAGGCAAGCACTGTCTTATTTGCTGTGGTCATGTATGATTGTATGTTTCCCTCTGATATCCCTCCCTGCATATCTGCCCTTCTATCGGCCAATAAGATCAAGCATACAGGTACAACTCAAAAGGGTAGATAATTTATGGACCATAAATTGAGTACAATGGGCTTTGATTGATTTGAATAATCCATTAACACTAATTCATTAATCTAAAATAATCGCATATCAATATTTGGGCCAAGCATAGCCATTTGATTGGCAGGGACTGTCCCAGAGATCCTGTCCCATTAGTCAAAACATCGCTGGAAATCCACCATCAGCATAATGCTTGGTGGTCTTGTTTAAGCCCTGTGTCCAGTCCACACTCTGACATGTTATGTTGAGTGTGAGGGTTGGAGACAGGGTTAGTAATTTTGGACCAATGGGAGGATAAAGCAATGGAAGGTCACATCAATGGCAGGTTACACTGGATTCTTCCGTTGTAGGCACTGCTATGATCGGTTTGCCTGAATCTCGTTCAGGTTCTGTGGTGCAAAATCTATGAGTGATTAAAATGAGTTATTTTTATCGCGTTATTGTTTCTGTAATGTATTAATCTCAATCAGGTAAAGTCCCAGCCCTAATGGACACACAAATACATGCTGTATGTACATATTATACACCATGTTACCAACTTACTGTACATCACCATTACATCATGAACTAATCGAGCCAGTCGAAGTTCCTTCCCATTAGTCCCGCTTCTCATACAAAACAGATTATAGTACTTGCGCTCGCTCTGCTCGCTCAAGTGATTACGATTATCATCTTATCCATAGTACACACGTACTATACTCATATTACTATATGGTCACTCAAGTGATTACGATTATCATCTTATCCGTAGTACACACGTACTATACTCATATTACTATATCTGGAATCCTGTGTCATTCATATTTTCTATCCTCCCAACTCTTTGACTACCATTTAAACTTCCTATAGTGTTTTTATATTATTCCTATAGTTGTCATTTATTGATGTCTGTAAGTACAAAGTATGTATTATTATGTAGTGTGTTGCCCTAGTGTTTCCTGTTCTGCCTAGTCATATTAGATTACAAACATGTCTCCACCTGTGTCCTGTTAGTCCCCCAGCCAATCCCAGTGTTGATTGTTAGTCCTGTTGACCTGTGTGTGACCATTGTGTCTACTTATACTCCTCAGTTTATTGTGTTCCCTGCTTGAGTATAGTTCTTGTTATGGTGTTCTGTTCCTGTCCTGTATAACCTTATTTTCAGTTTTATAAATACTTTAATTTGACCAGTTCTGCTGCTGCCAGTCTGTTCTGCATTTTGGGTTCTACATCTTGAGTGCCACCGTGACAATATCTCGGCTGCATTGAAAACCACCCCACAGCTGTATTCTGAGTTTAAATAAAGGTTATGATTGATTGAATAATTGGAACATTTTTTTTAAATCATGTCAAATTTAATCAATCACATCTGTAAATTGTAAGCTTTTTTCCTGTTGTCTATGGATGTCCATGTTAGAAAGAGTCCATATACATATAAAACATATCAAAATGAACAATACGTAATCAACTGCAGAATAGGATATTTTCACGCTTATTCAAGGATAGAACCTGATTTGCAAAATTGGGTTATAGAATGTATACAAAATAAAATAAATAACAATATATAAAAGGGGGGGGGGTAAATTGGTAGAAAAAATAACCTTTAGTTCAAACACTTTCACTTTTACAATTTCTTGGGACTTCTTGGGCAATTGAGAACCAGAGACATTCTGTTTCCCAGGCAGCCTCTCTCCCCATTTAGTTATGTAATTAAACCAAACATTGGCATACAAGGCCTGACCTCTAACTAGATCAACATACGTACACAGTCATAAATGTGTCAAAACAAGAAATAAATAGTGTAGAAAAGAGATAATTTCGAGCGAATATTGACATTGGGGATCAAAACGTTATTGTCCCTCCAGTCCAGTTCCAGTTTGATGACTGATGAGTGGTTTTCCAAGCAACGTTTGAGATTGAGATGTCCAGGATAATAGCTTATCCATTAAGTCCAGCCTGTTCCCAGCAGATAACGTCATGCAGCAAACTTTACTGACTGCTTCCTTGTTTGTTGGTAACAAGCTGCATCAGTTTTTCCATACTCCAAACCAGTGGTTCTTTAAACTAATTTTCAAGGACCCTCGACCCTGATCGTCCCCACTTTGAGGGTCCCTGCTTCAAATCTAAACTCCAAGAATCAAGGCCTTGGCTAATCGGGTCGCACACCAGTGTCACTTGAGGTGACACTGGTGTCACCTCAAGTTGGATATACCAGTTGGATATACAATATGTCCAACTGGTTAGTGATGTCACTTGACTTTAGGAGCATTGGAGACCCTCTTGGCCCGCTGAGTCTTGTCGCCCAGGATGTAGTCGTTCAACAGGTCTCCGATTTTACGCAGATGAAAAGCACACTCCAGGATGGCTTTCCGATCTGGGAAGAGACAGATCATGGAATGGGTGAGTCATAACAACAACACCACGCGCGCGCGCACACACACACACACACACACACACACACACACACACACACACACACACACACACACACACACACACACACACACACACACACACACACATACACGCACATCCCCAACCCAAACTAGCTTGGGCAGGTGCTGAGCGACAAACAGTAAGCGAGGACAAATACAGTAGTGGTGAAATAGTGTTTCAACCGAAGCTCTTCCCCAGTCTGAGGAGGTTGTTTATTGATTTGTCCCAGATTTTAATTGCTGATTTGTTCTGTATGTTTGTTCTGCATGTGACATAATACCAAATAAAACCTTTGATGTCTCAAATACTTTTCAAATAAAGGCATATAAGAGAGAAAGCTGCTGTTTACTGAATAAACAGCTATAATCACCTATATTTGGAAGACAAGGTTGGCTTTTAGGCTATGCTCACCTTTAACACTGGTTTCTTGCTGGCTTTTGGTCCGCTTCAGGGACTGTTTTTTGGGTTCCAACTTCATGGTTGATTGTGCCCTGGTCTGTTTCATGTGTTCCAATGTAACGTAAACACAGACACAATGTGCCTTGCCTTTTATAGGAGGGAGTGAACAGCCCTGCTGCTGGCACGCCTCACAGTGTGGATTCCCCTCTGTTACGTCAGGAGTCAAGTGACAGCTGACCTGCTTCTAGAAGCATGTTGAAGGAAGTACTGTGAAGGATCATGTGCCGTGGTTGAAACTGAAAGCAACTAGGCTACGTTTACTTAAGTAGGCCTACTGTTCTTTACAAAATAGACAACAAATTCTCCATTTTTTCCAATATTATCAAGAAAGTTTCAAATGTCCCTTGAAATGGGACATTCTGCACAATGAGTACTTTAGTAATTTAGTAGTAGTTTTAATAATAAGTACATTTTATACCAATGAATACTTACTACTCAGGTACATTTTGAACTTAAAAGGTTTACACTAATATTTCTATATTACAGACAGTATTACTTAAGTAAAGTGTTGGATTTTTTTTCTCATCACTTTTCAATGCTTATTTTTGAATCTCATCCAATATTATGATGTCTTACTATACCCTACAACAATTGGGAGACTTTAGTTACAAGTTACTTTTCAGAATTAGATAATTATCATGTCAAAAAACATACATTATTGGGTTCAAGCCCTATGGTCTAATAGCTTTGCGTATTCTAAAGTAGACAATCTTATAAGCTTACATTTTGAAAAGCTTTTAAAAAGACATTCTGCATAAAGGTGTTTACTGGAATATATATTCTTCCACCCGTAGCTGCTTATAACTGAGTGTTAATAGGTTGGAGTATTGAAGTTGAAGTGTTATAGCTGTTTACATCTACTGGGTGTTTTTTTGTTGTTGAGCAGAGCAGATCATGTCTTAACATGTCAAGCTTAGGGAAATTCCCACACTGTAGATTCCTCAGTGTTAAAGTCAGCTTATTGGTCTGGGATTCTCTTACATTTTAAATCCAAGGACAATTTGGTATTGCGTAGGACTGGTGGCTCTCAATTATTATTATTATTACTATTATTATGTCTCTTCAGTACCTACTTTCATTAACCTAAGACTGCAAGAGAAAACCATTTGACACATAAAATATAAAGTGAAAGAGTTGCCTCCTGAGCAGATTTATTTTAAAATGCTTTTCAATTTAAGTCCAGTTTGGACCTCTGTGTCCTGGCCTGGGAGACACAGACCCCAATGACACACAGAAAGTGTACACCAGGGGTGCCCAAAAGGTAGATTGTGATCTACCAGTAGATCACACGGGCCGTGCAGGTAGATCACATGACGGTCCCCCCAGCACTTGGACCCTTATAGATCTGTAACTCTTGAGAGCGTTAAAATGAAACCAAATGGACCCTTATGGGTCCATTTGGTTTCATTTTACACTCTCAAGAGTAAAATTATATTCAAACATCTGAATGACATAATTTTCAAGAGTCCACACAATTAGAAAATGAGAATAATTGTTATTTTGACCAACGTTTTGCCAATTTTCTTTCTTTCCCAATTGTGGACAAAAACGTGAACGTTCTTAGTTTTGGGTGCAAGAAACTAAACATCACGAACTGCCAACTCAAACCTCAAACACTGTTTTCAAACCTCAGGAATAGCATATACAGGAAAACAATTCTCTCCCTATATTTTTCATTAGTAAGTGCATTATTCAAAAACACTATAACAGTAAGTAACATCATCACTATTTCAAAGCTCAAACTTTCTAGGGGGCCTTGAAATGGATTTTCAATAATGGAATAATCACATTTTTGATGTGTAGATCTTGTTAAGCTGGTCATTTTGAAAATATTTCTCAAACAGGACCAACCTCCGGACTATGGGTGACCGGGCGTTTTGCTCAGCAGCACCACGGCTCTGGAACGCTCTCCCGGACCACCTGAGAGCTTCACAGTCCGTGGATGTGTTCAAAAAGGACTTAAAGACTTTTCTTTTTATAAAAGCCTTCTATTAGCCGGTTTTTAAGTTGCCCTGCTTTTAAACTTGCCTTTGTAGCCCTTGCTGTATTGTTTTATATCTAGCTATATCTATATCTTTTTATCTTCTTTTTTTTCTTACCTCATTTGTTTCAAATATAAAGTGCATTATAAATAAAATTTATTATTATTATTATTATTATTATTATTACTATTATTATTATAGGTCAAAAAAAGTGTGGGCACCCCTGGTGTACACACTGTACAAATGTTATCTGTTGGCTTGGCTACATACAGGTCCATATGACTCTTCAAAAGGGTAAGGACTAGTGTTAGATAACTGCTGCTGTCATGAATTGTTGAAGCGTGAGTCAACAGTGTTTCTAGGAAATGCATCGCTAACGGCTACTCTAGTGGGGAAGTGATGAAGGAGGAAGAGGGGGAGCCTAAATGCAAGAGGAAGAGAGAAGACCAGCAGAGCTTTTACTGAAGCATCCTCACTGCATCATGTCCAACATCATGAAATCAGCTGCCGTCACCTTTCTTGCCTGTCTGCTTGCTCTTCATGTAGGAGGTAACATGGCTTTTATCACACTTTTATTACCCTACACACACAGTGGAACATTCCATGTTGTTAACACAATGTTATATGGTTAATGGCAAACGCAATTAACAGATAACTGTGTAAGCTGGGCAGAGATGTATTGCATTGGAGCTCCAGGACCAGTTCACATCTTGTGACTTTAGCCTTTCAATGACAATGAAAGGTGAAAGTGAAAGTTTGCATGAATTTCGGGATCTGGCTTAACTCTAATAGAAGATACCACTAAAGATACCACTAAACTCGAGTGAGTGAGCTACCTCATAATATGTAATATGTTATATGAAATGTAACCAAATTTTAACCAAAGCAGGGTTTTGTAGACGTTTTGTAAAATGTATAGACTTTTTAGACCATTTAAGATCCACAGTAGTATGTATAGAGGCTCAAAGAGGCTCAAATCACATCATCAACATGAATTAAAAATAGATATGCTGTTCTGCAAATGCCAAATAGATGGCCCTGGTACATGAGTCCTGCACATACTCAAACTGATGTCTGAAGAACGTGCCCAGAGAGGGATTTTAAGAATTATTGAAATTGGGTGAGTGCATTTGCACACCCAGTCTTAAGTTTAAAGGTCGATGAGATCATTCTGTTAACTGTGCTGCTTTGTGTGGATAGGGCAGATGTATGTAAGATCCAGACATTCTAAGGTCTAGATTCTATTCAACTTATTTACCAAAAGAGAGATAGCTGGATTTAAATTATTTTGTGTCCTTGTGCTTCATACTAGAGAAATGTTTCTAGAAGTCAATGCATGGCTAATGAATGACTTGAAGAAATTTGATTTGTGTACTGTTTTTAAACTCTATTGTGTGCACCTGCTTTCTTTAAGGAAACAAAGGTTGTGGTTCCACGCCCAGTGAGTGTGTGGATCTCCAGGATCATGACATTGTCACTGTGGATAATGCAACAGTTAACAAAGAAGGACCAAATCAACTCGGTTTTAAAGGGGTTGTGGTGGGACGCGTTGGTCGTGAAGTTAATGGAACTAATGACATTGAGGATAAGGCGACAGATGAAAGAGATTCTTTTCGTGGAGAGGTTATGCTGCACCACAAAGTCAATATGGACAATGCAACAGATAGTGAACAAAAACAGAGACATGTCACTGTGAACGCCCATGTTGACGAAGCAACAGCTAACACTCTGAAGAGCCGTCTGACCACCATCTTCCTCCCCATCCTCTACATCATAGTGTTTGTCGTGGGACTGCCTGTCAACATCATGTCTTTGTACGTGTTTCTGTTCAGGACCAAGGAGCAGTATGTAGCAAGAATCTACATGATCAACATGGCTCTGTCTGATATTCTTTTTGCCTTCTGGATCCCCCTAAAGATCGCTTACCATTTGAATGGAAATGACTGGATTTATGGAGAGGGGCTGTGCAAAGTCTTGGTTGGGTTGTTCTATGGGAACATGTACTGCTCCATTCTCTTCATCACCGGTCTGAGTGTGCACAGGTGGCATCTAGTCGTGTACCCTTTTACGAAAAAGAGTCGGGACAACAAAGTGGCAATTGGTGTCTGTGTGTCCATCTGGGTTTTCATCTGGACCACCACCATTCCTCTATACCAGTATGACCACACAGTTAGGGTCATAGACCTCAATATTACAACTTGCCATGATGTCAGCGCCATAAGGGACTTAAAAGATCCCTTTGCTTCTGTCATGTACCCTTATTACTACTTCATATTAATGGCTACAGTTGTGTTGCTTATTCCCTGCATAGTGATTGTTGTGGCCTATGCCATTGTGTTCTGGAACCTGAAGAAGAGCATGGCACATAACGTAAGCACAAGAGTAACAAAGATCCCTCACAATACTTTGGTGGTCATGGTGATAGTATTGGTGACATTCCTGGTGTGTTTTATCCCCAGCAACATAATGCTAGTGATTCATTACTATGTGCTGAGCATTGGGGAGATGAATAATGGATATAGTTTCTACATCACGTCTCTGTGTTTGGCCAGCCTTAATATTTGTCTCGACCCCTTTGTGTATTACTTTGTGTCAGATGTCTTCAGAAAGCATGTGAAAAACATACTGCTATGTAGGAGCACAAGAACTGCGGAGAGGATGGAGTATTTGGAAAAATGCTCCAGGGAGAAAAAAGACATAAATCTCACTTCTCCCATGCAGTGATTTCATTCACTGCCTTCACCCAGGGGCGGATCTAGGCATGCTCCCCTAAATGCCCAGTCTGCCCCACTAAACACAATGGCATGCAAAACAATCCAAGATATTTCAAATTAAAGTGGCTATATTTAAAATGATTTGAAACACTACTACTGCTACTAACAAACTACACGTATGTCACCACTAAACCAACAGCATTTCATCATTGATAACAGAAAACTCTCTGAGTCAGACCTTTACCTTTATGAATGCTGCCTGTCTGTTGCAACTTCAAAAACAACTGATGTTATTATTATTGATGCTTTACTTGACTAATAAAAGTACTGTAACCGAAAATGGTATGGGTGCGGCTTCATTGATGAAACCACCCCAATACCATTTTCTCTTGCCCCCCAATTGGGAAATGTTAGATCCGCCCCTGCCTTCATCCCTTGCCCCATGATTCTACACTGTAGATATATGTTGTAGTGGGACTTTTAGAAGTGTGGGGACGCCCCGCATGCACGCACATTTGCGTGCACATGCGCAACACTCCCAGACACACTGTTAAAGCATATAGACATGTATAGCCTATTTAGGAACAGGGTTTGCAATGCTTAATTGTATCCATATAAAAGTAAATGACAAGTCAAAATAGTAAATACATATTTTTGCCCCTGAAAATATTTTAGATGTGAGAAGTGGCCCTGCATTCTACTCTGCACTCTGCCTTACCCGCTTTAAGCACTTTCCACAATGAATAAATTATAGGCTTTATCTTGCAACCACACTACCCACTAGGCTACATTATTTGCACACCAAAAGAGAGAGGAAGCAGATGCAACATAACCACCCTCAATAATAACCATTGTGTCAATTCTTGCATGAACTTGGTACATAGAATTGTATTGATATTTATTATTTATTGAGTATTCTGACTTAAAATGTCTTTTTGCTTTGACAATGTAAACGTATGTTCATGCCCGCTGAATTTAATTGAGACAGAGAGTATAGGGTGGCTAATATGCCAACAGAGGAATTCTTCCTCATGACGTGAAATTGTGTGACTTGTTGGACACTATGGTTGGACATAGATGAACCCGGATCGCTTCCTGTAGGCCTACTTATTGATAGTTTTTCGATTAACGCATTCCTGGGTATTATGTGGCCCGGGGGCCAAATGCGGCCCTTTGTCTGACTCTGACCAGCCCGTGAAAGGGTACCGTGGTTTTCAACCAGTGGTCCGGGGACCACCAGTGGTCCTTGAGAGAGTTCCAGTTAAATATGGAAAGTTGGTTAGCATGATGTATCTCTTTGAGAGCATAAAAATGTTTACACTCTCAAGAGTTAAAATATTAGTGAAATATGTTTGCCTGTTTTAGTGAAATCCAACCTGGTATTGTGTACAAAAATAAATCTTTAGTTTTGGGTATTGTGGGGCTAAAATGTCATCAAATGCTGGTCCTCTGTGGCTCAAATGCGGAATAAATAGAGGGCCTTGGCTTGGTGTCAAAATGGTTGGTCTTACTTACTTTTATCTTGAAATTAAATTAATATTTCGCAGACTTTAGTTTAGCCTTTAGTCTTGGCCATCCACAATATTTTATGTATCTCATTTGGCCCCTTGGAAAAATAATTGTCCGTCGCTGGTATAACGGATCTAGATGTCAGGGCTGTTCTATACAATGCCGTCCAGTGGGGAAATTACCGGAAATTACCTTATCCTTATCCTCAGACTCCTGTGTAAATTACGCCTGCTTGTTCATAATGTAAAAGGTAATGTCGTGGCTTTTATTACACACCAGAGCCTTATAGTAGCAAAGCTCTCATGTCTCACGCACTGAGCGTGTGACACACTCTTCAGAGTGTATTCACACGCACACACGCCACACATGCGTCTTCACACGCACGTCAAAATAACTCGCCAAATAGTGCAGCGGTTAAGCAAACCAATTGTGCACTTTATGACTAAAGCATGAAACTTTCCACAGTGTTTCTACACACCATGAAGTTTGTTTTGAGATGTGGAAACACTTCTGAGCATGAATGTTTCTATATGCCAGAGGCTGTACAAATACCGGGTTGTCAAAAACATGTATTTTTTTTACTTTTCTGCAGACACATTGATAAGATATCAACAACAAGAGTTCTGGAACCCACTAATTATCATCAAATTTCTTCAATGGGTTATATCACCAGTATAAGATGTGTCATTTGTGTTTCAGGGTCCATTAGGTCACACAAACTTACCTCACATGACCAAAGAAAAAAAACGGATTTTCAACAATTTGTGTTAAATTGGATTGAGCATTTCACATCTCTTCTAGACATTTCCTAGTTAGAGTAAAGTGTCTGCTAGTTGCAATAAAGAGTGTCTATAATGCAATGACACTGTTAGTGAGGCCTAACAGTCTCCTGAGTAGGGATGACACGGTATGAGATTTTGGAAACCTATACCTCAGTGTTTCATGATTTTTGAAAATGAATAAATACATACTAATATAGTATGTATTTATTAATTTTTAAAAATACCATAGGTATGTGCTATAACCTACAGCAGAACTGCACTGTGCATGTTCAGAACGGCATGCCCGGAACTGTTAACACTGTCAGACTGACATCTGGAGACCTTGAGTCACCGAGAGTCATTGACTTCAGAATTGCTTTTTGACATGTGCCAGTCTCCATTAAATGGAGGTTTTGTTCTAAGGAATCACAACAGCAATACAATATAGAAAAAACATAATTGACAGGTGCTCTTCATACAAGACACCCTGGGGAACCCTGTATCACCCAGCATCGGGGCATTACTGCACGTAGAAGATAGCAGTACAGAGGATGAGATTAGCTGGACACTGACACCGATACCAAGAACAACCAACCAAAGGTGCTGTGTTCCAGGACTCTTCTTATTGATATACTGTCTGTATGCCTGCAAAAAGTGAAAAATCCATGTTTTTGACCACCTTACATTTGTACAGCCTCTAACACATGAAAGCACTTCAACTGAGAAGTGTTTCCACACCTGAAAATAAACTTCATGGTGTATAGAAACACTATAGAAAGTTTCATGCTTTAGTCATAAAATGCACAATACCTTCCATTTAATGAGCTTAACCGCTGCACTAAAAGTCATTTTTTGCCCCTGGCAGCTTTCTAGAGTTTGCTAAGGGTGTAGGTAGACCCCTGCAGGCCCTGGCGTGCAAGACACGTTTAAAATCTAAGTTGAATGCATTAACCTAGAGGTGTTGTGCGCCCTTTCATAACAATGGTGACAACTCTTTAAAATATAAATAAACCCATCCACCCCAACATCGCAATCATAAACTGTTCAAAATAATATCCCCAGTATATTTACACCCACAGTACATTATTAAACATTCACAAACACACTTTAAAACCATAAACAGTAATAATTTATAGAATTTACACCCATTCAAAATGTGTGCATTTAGTTTATTAAAAAAGAAAGAATTCACTTCTTTGTCCATGTGTTCATATATCTGTATGTCGTGCAGTATTTCACTGGAAATATAATAATTAATGAAGAAATGTCAGTGCCAGCACCCATCTTTTGCATGGGCCTTTGGGTTTCTCAAGCTAACTTGGTTGTTTTGAAAGGCAATATATAAAATTATTATTATTATTATTATTATTATTACCCCTAACACACACAAAATAGTCAACATATTTTCGTTTTCTTTACTAGATGGAACAAATGTCATAACTAGGCCTATTAGTGCTACTCTGTTATTGTTGTTGTGATAACCAGCCGATGGGCCGGTTCGGTGGTGCCCCCCCGGCCCCCCCGGCGCCCCCGACCCATCCAATCTCACACTCCCAACAAACTTCAAAAGTTGAGAGCCCTGTAGTAGTCTTTAGATGGCGCTGTTACACACTCGGCCTATATTATAAAACTATGAATGCTGTCGAATTCCATATCCATCCATATAGCCTATGGCCAACAAGTTCTTGCAGGCCATATGGATCGGATCCAGGGCGGATCTGGAGATGGGCAGGGGTGGGCAGAGCCCATGATATTCATCATGGGAATCATGGCAACGCAATGCAAACTAATAATGCGCTGAACGCACAACAATGCTACTCTGCTGCTGCTGCTGCTACTGCTGTCCAGCGGGGAAATGAGCGGAAATTACACAACCTCAGACTCCTGTGTAAATTACGAGATGTGTACTTTATATACACACAGCGTACACTAACCCAGGAAACTCAGAAAGACAGTCGGAGCACCATTTGGATCTATTTTGTTCTGATAGTAATGTCTAGCATAACCAAATCAGCTGTCCTCACCTTTCTCATCTGCCTGCTTGCTCATCATGTAAAAGGTAACGTCGTGGCTTTTATTACACACTACTGTATTTATAAAACTATGAAAGCTGTCGTGCCTGTAGAGCTACTTCGACAATTCTTCCTTCGTTTTTGAAGATCATTATTACATATTCTCACGACTGTTTGTGGAATCTCACTTGTATGAAACGGTGACAACATACACTTGTGATACACTTATGATAGAATGATGAAAATAAAATAAATAATAATATCACTATCACAGTCTGGGATTCGACCATCACCACCTGCTGTTGTTTAGCAGTTAGTGCAACATGTCAAATTAATTGTTGACTGTGAGGGACTCAATAGATGTATTATAGAGGGACTCGTCAATGGTCTACTCAGTCTAATGTGAACACCCCAGACAGTTTATAACACTCCATTCAGTATTTAGATATTTGATGTTCATTTTAGCTGCTCTGCCCCCCTTCCTATACAAACCAATTATAACTTAAAACTCCATTTTAACAATGACAATTTATTCGAAAACAACCCATCTTTTTGGTGACTGAGGGGAATGGAATTTCATTCACATTTTTATTTATTTTAAAATATTGTTTTGGAAAATGCTTCCATATTTGGGTATGCCCACCCTGGTTACAGCTAAATTAATCAAACAATATTTTAAAAATAAATGAAAACTGTAAATGAAATTCCACGCCCTGTCACGTATTAGGAGGACAAGATCAATCACCAGAAAAAAAAAAGTTTTATATCTGTCACCAGAAAAAAAGAAGGTTGTTTTTGAATAATCTGTCATGGTTAAAATGGAGTTTTAAGTTACAATGGGTTTTTATAGGAAGGAGGCAGACATGCTAAAATGAACTTCAAATATTTAAATAATGAATGGAGTAACGTATAAACTGTCTGGGGTGTTCACATGAGATTGAGTAGACCATAAAATGACAAAGTTTTTTTGAAAGTGAAATATCCCTTTAAGCGTTCCATTCAGCTGATCAAATAATGACTACTAACAAGTCACTTTTGTTACACCATATTAATCACTCTTGTGTTAAGTCTGATTAATTAACGTTTGTAGAATAGGCTATCAATAGTCCCATCATTACAAAGGCTATCATTAGGCAACTTGCTGTATTGCCAATATAGCAGTATACAATCCAAAAGCATCATTTTTTCCCGGCAGTTTGGTGCATCATAGTATCAGGTCTAGAAGAGCTCCAGTGGTCTTTTTGGTTCATTGCGAAGACAGTTCAAATCCCACATGGTGATAATTTTTAATTATGTTTTACTATACTTGTCATAATTCTAGTGTTTCATAAGTTTTATAAGTAGAACCATGCACTGCCAAATTAATGACTTGAAGAGATTTGAGTTGTGTATATGGCACCGCACTTAACTATAATCTAACTATAATTAAGGAGTTGTCTGTCTGTCTGTCTGAAACAGGCATAAGTCGTCACTGACTACAGCAATCATTCTCAGTTTTCACACACTGATTGAACATAACATTAGGAAGAGACTGACGAAGCCCTTATTTCAAATTAACACGTCCTTGATTAATAATGAATTTATTTGTGCGTGTAAATTTCCCCATTAAGTTTATATGGGAAAGTCCGACAGGCCCCCTAACGTTACACAAATCCCAGCCCACCACTATCGCTGTTACCCCACTGCCATATTTCCACTGCTACACCAGCACTGGAACAAATGGTGACCCATACAATTTCGCTGGCTATACTGTGGCATGCGCAGTGCACACGGGCCACCCTCATTACTCATTTCCTCCAGGTTTGTTATCCAACCTGCAACAGCTTTCTAAACTTTGGGACGTGTCGTTGCATCTCTGTATGTATTAATAGTTTCGATTTAACGGATGGCACGGCATACTGTCCATTTGCCGGCACAGGCTGCGGGCTGGAACGTTAATTCACCCGTTTTATCGACACAGAATATGCTTTTGATACACTTATACTACTCGACGCGATGTTGGAGCAGCAGGACGGAGGCAGTGTGAAGGGAGCGACAGATACCGCTTTACTGTATATACTGATCCAGGCTTCATGGGAACTGTCCGAACTGAACATGCGTTCGAACTGGGAGATATTATTGTCACCGTCACCTTTTAAAAACAAGCAGATCTGCAAGCTAACAACTCCCCCACTCAGTCTACAGTGAATGGGTATTGCGTTTGCGACTACATTTATTCTTCTATCGTACAGCGGCAGTGTTCGCTAAAAACAAGCTGATCTACAAGCTAACAACCGCCGACTCTTGCGCTGCGCGCTCGGTCCGGTGCAGCAGCTTTTGTCTTAGCTCACCGACCGCTGTATTCACGAGATATGTGTTACTTTAGCTGTGTGTGTGCGTGTGCGTGTGTGTGCGCGCGGCGCGTACTGCATCGCTAGATAGAACCCCCCCACACACACACCCACACACACACACACACACACACAGTTATTACGTCCCCCTTTGCCAGTGGCTTTATGATGACTGTCCACAGAAACAGCTACTTTAATGCAACAAAAGTGAAATCACATTCATCAACACTTTCCTGACCCCCCTTACTTTGCCTTAATTGTATTCCCATCCACCCATGATCAAGTATACTCACAGTCACAATTACATTAAAGCAAGCAGAAATTTACATGATCATTGCTATAATCTATTAATTCACTACCTACACTGTTATGATCAATTAATTCACTTTACACTGTATATCATTTGGTGTTCATATATTCACAACGGGTAAGGTCCTAGTGGCACTTAAACTCTATGGTGTGCACCTGCTTTCTTTAAGGAAACAAAGGTTGTGGTTCTACGTCTGGTGAGTGTGTGGACCTCCAGGACCAGGACATTGTTACTGTGGATAATGCAACAGGTGACAACGAAGGACCAAATCAACTTCATGGTTTTAATGTGGTTATGGTGGGACGCGTTGGTCATGACATTAACGGAAATGATGACATTAGTGACACAGATGCAGCTTCCCGTGGTGAGGTTATGCTGCAACACAAACTCATGAATAATGCCACAGATATTGCACAAAAACAGAGACATGTCACTGTGAACGCCCATGTGGACAAAGCAACAGCTAACACTCTGAAGAGCCGTCTGACCACCATCTTCCTCCCCATCCTCTACATCATAGTGTTTGTTGTGGGACTGCCTGCCAACATCATGTCTTTGTACGTGTTTCTGTTCAGGACCAAGGAGCAGTATATGGCAAGAATCTACATGGCCAACCTGGCTCTCTCTAATGTGCTTTTTGCCTTCTGGATCCCCCTAAAGATCGCTTACCATTTTAATGGAAATGACTGGATTTATGGAGAAGGACTGTGCAAAGTATTGGTGGCGTTCTTCTATGGGAACATGTACTGCTCCATTCTCTTCATCACCGGTCTGAGTCTGCACAGGTGCCATGTGGTCCATAACCCTTTTAGTAACAAGAGTCGGGACGACAAAGTGGCAATTGGTGTCTGTGTGTCCATCTGGGTTTTCATCTGGACCACCACCATTCCATTATACCAGTATGACCACACAGTTAGGGTTATAGACCTCAATATTACAACTTGCCATGATGTCAGTGCCATAAGGGACTTAAAAGACCCCTTTGCTTCTGTCATGTACCTTTATTACTACTTCATATTAATGGCTACAGTTGTGTGTCTTATTTCTTTCATAGTGATTATTGTGACCTATGCCTTTGTCTTCTGGTACCTGAACAAGAACTTGGTGAATAACGTAAGCACAGCAGCATCAAAAACCATTCAAAAAATGTTGACGGTGATGGTGATAGTATTGGTGACATTCCTGGTGTGTTTCATCCCCAGTAACATAATGTTGGTGATTCATTACTATTTGCTAAGCATTGGGGAGATGAATAATGGATATGGTTTCTACATCACCTCTCAGTGTTTGGCCAGCCTTAACATTTGTCTAGATCCCGTTATGTATTACTTTGTGGCTGATGATTTCAAAAAGCATGCAAAGAACATTCTGCTCTGTAGGAGCACAAGAACTGCAGATAGGAGAGAGTATTTGAAAAAATTGAGTGGTCAGAGAACTACACACCACCTGTGAATTATCCAATACATTCCACTATCCGTAAACGGTATCTTGAGACCACACTACACACTACTTATTTGCGGCTGTAGTTGTGCAAAATTGCTATCTTGCCCTGTCCACAGTATGTTTAGAAAAATGCCTAGTGGACCCTCAGACTAGAGCCCGACAAATAGAATTGTATGTATCAGTAGGTATAGGTTCTATTGGTGGTCATATCGTATCGGTAAAATTGTCACCAATAGAATTTTAAAAACTCCACAGTGTACATTACTAGCTGCTACAGTGTTGTGGTCATATCGGTGGGTCCACTTCTGTCAGCGGTAATGGTTGCAGATCAGTTATCGGTGGTTTATATACCTCAAAACACCCGAGAGGCATCTGCTCTCTCAGGTGTAGAAGCACCCTGAGAGGAGGTTGTCACTGTGAGAAGGATTAGCCTAGATAGATACAGTAGATAGATACATACTTATGCGTTATTTATACAGTACATGTGCGATGTGTCAAGTTTCTGTGAATAAAAGTTGTTGTTGTGGTGCTGCACATGAGGTACAATGGTAGCGTTTTTGATTTTGTAAATTAAAACTTTAACGCAAAATGTTTCACTAATGTGCCTTTTTTCACTGAATGAAATCTAACCATGATAGCTCACATTAAGTCTAAATTACTTAAAATTTAAACTAGACTCAAATATTAGGGATGGACTACTGGAGAATAGTTTCAATCGACATTTTGTGTTTGGTTGCGCTCAGGGGCCTGAAAATATCAAATCTACAAGCTCGCAGGTTGTAAGGGAAAAAAAGGAAAAAAAAAATCAAACATCAAAGCCTGCCAAAATATTTTTTGTAGAAATCAACATTTTTTTTTTTTTTTACTAAAACTGGACTAAAAAGAAAAAGACAGGTGTGTAGGGCACCAAAATGACCAATGCAATGTCCTGCACACTGTCGAGCTCTTGCCAGAATGTTTACTTTTTATTATCAACATTTCGGTGACACAGACCTTCTGTGTGTTTAAAACTGGACTAAAACTTTTCAGATAACTACAATATGATTATAATTCAATTACATTTTATTCAAAAGAGTATAACTAAAACTAAATAAAAAATAACCCAGCTCCCTGGGCCACCACATGATGGCCCATGTTTGCAATTGCAACAGTGGGATTTGGCCAAAATGCCTGAGCACAGTGGTCTGCTAATTTTCAGCCTATATACCACTGATCCTGGCAGTTTGTAATACAAATACATACATTGTCTTGCATGATATTCAAATGTTCTTGAAGTGGAGCCATCTATTTAAAAATAGATGTATATATGTATATAAATAGATGTATATATGTATATATATATATATATATATATATATATATATATATATATATATATATATATATATATATATATATATATATATATATATATATATATATATATATATATATATATATATATATATATATATACGATAAGCATATCTTGTTTAGTACAGGCAAGAGTGGAGAGGAAATGAGTCTGTAAAATGTATCTTTATTAAAAAACAAACAAACAAACAAACAAAAAAAAAACTACAGTGTAGTAGACTATACAGATATTTACATGTAAATCAGAGCCAGCTTTAGGATAACAAATGTACATCATAATTGTCTTGACAAGGAACATTAAGTTCAGTAAGAATGTGTTTCTGCTCTAGTAAAGCGTCACAGCACAACTCCCAGGGTGGTTTGTGTTGAGGTCATGTTGTCCGGTGTTGAGGACCTGGGGACAGACGACGATGCCAGAGTAGAGGTGGTGGAAGGTGTTGTTTTCACCACATTCCTGAAACAAACAAAAGATTTACTGTCTTAGAATACAGATTTTGTCTTAGTGTGAAGTACCAAATACTTATTTCCATTATTTTTAGCACAGCTCAGTCAAGTTTATATTCATTGAGTAATAATAAGGGTAATAATAATAATAGATGAATCTTACCTGTTTTGGTGTTTCTTGTAGAGAAAATCTCCTAACTTTGACTTTGGATTCAGGCATACCTTCTTGCCATCTGTTGTTTCCACTCTAGAGATGGATTAACCAAATCATATTAGTTAGTGGTGGTAGAGAACAATGTGTAAAATTAACGTTGCCTCATGATTTAGGCAGCTGTTTATAGCATTGTGCAGTACTTACATAATCTCTGTCCGGATACAGAAGGGACTGGCTTTTTTCACATCATAGTCCTTGATGATGTTTCTGTCCATTTTGTCAACTTCTTTTAAACATAGGCATTTCATTGTATTGCCTGGACGGCCTGTGGAATAAAGGGACAGAACATAGAACACTGTGTTTTAAACTATTCACATACTGCATTATTACAGAGATTAGAGCATAAATATCAGGCTCTTGACTACAACTTCACAATATCCATGATTTCCTGCTCAGTTTCCACTAAAAGTGCAATATTCAATATTAGTGTAAAAGCCACCTTACCTTCTACATGAAGAGCAAGCAGACAGGCAAGGACGGCGACAACAGCTGATTTCATGATGCTGGACATGATGGAGTGAGATGCTTCTGCAAATGCAGGTTTCCTCTGTAGTGAATGGAGGACAGAGGACTTGTATTTATGCAGACTCTCCTCCTCTCCTCCTCCGGCTCTTACCCACTGGGCTGCAGTCCAGACTGCATCGCTGGTTCCTCTTTTGGTTTTGTTTTCCTAGAATCACTCCCCTGAGGAAGAATCTCTCTGTTGGCTCATGCTTGAACAAACCATGCACGTGACAAGAGTAGTGAAAGGAGTTTGAGCAGTATGACTTCATATTAATAATGGTAAATAAATGGTAAATGGTGCCTTTAACCAACGCATATGGAACATTTTATATAAATGTCATATATGCAAACTCTTGAAAGTGGCACCTTTCATACAAGCCACTTTACAAAAAAATAGCATGGCTCGTGTATCTGTTTTGAATGTCATAGATAATTCATACATAATTCTCACATTTCTACCTCCTGAGCAGCTGTGGCTCAGGAGGTAGAGCAGGCCGTCCAATGACCCGTGTGTCGGCGGTTCAAATCCTGGCTCCTCCTGTCTACGTGTCGAAGTGTCCTTGGGCAAGACACTGAACCCCAAATTGCCTCCAATGAGTTGGTCGGTGTGAGCTGGCCACCATTGGTGTGTGAATGTGGGAAGTGGGGATGCTGGCGTCGACTGTTCGCCGCTCAACTTCTCAATGTATGAATGAATGGACTATTGTAAAGTGCTTGGAGCACTTGGAATAGCGCTATAAAAATGCAATGTATCATATATATTTGTCTTTACAAAACATTACTATGGATCTTATATCTGCTTTATATGTCATATAATTCTTAGGAATTACAAAACTATATATGTTTTATATGGGTATGTTTCACTTCACAAACAATTATGGATCTTATATTAGGTTTATTCTTTTACTGTACATGAGGATTGTACGAAAGGTGCCACTTTCCAGAGTTTGCATAATATACTGTATAAAACTTACCATATGGGAAGGCACTTTACATGGTGCATTATATTTACCCATTCATACACACATTGTGGCAGAAACCATTCAAGGTGCATCCAGCACATCAGGAACAATTTGGTGTTCATTGTTTTGCCCAAGGACACTTTGATATGTACAGTATACAGGAGGAGCAGGGATTCAAACTGCTGTACCTCCTGAGCCAAAGATGTCCCAAACCACCCTTAGCCCAATGAGCTTTATTTAAATGTCACATTTTGTCAGAAAGTATATCAATATCAGCTACTGTACTTATTTCAGTCTGTTTCCAATCAGTCTCATACTATTATGTGAACACATTGCAGACAGTGAGTGGGTGTAAGGGCAAGTGGGTTAAGTCATTATCATTATAATGTTATTTATATGCGAGATACATTGCATTTGTCATAAAGAGAGCAAAAACGAGAAATAATAATAAGAGAAATAGAGAAATAATAATAATAGAAATAGACAAACAATACAGCTATGAAGACATTAACTGATCCAGGACCTGTTGCATTGAATCTAAAAAGGTTGCTGAATAAACATTTCAGTGTTTTATGAGAAATCCTGTGTTCTTCCTTGAAAGTGATGTTCTGACAAGTAAAGCCTGCGGGGAATATTGCCTGGCCATTACAGTAGTTTCTCTTCAGTATTTTAAGTAATTTCCTCACAGCAGGGGCTTCCCCCCATTTTTGTTGTTGTGCTGCATATGAGGCCTAGATTTTGTCGATTAAAACTTTGACGCAAAATTGGACTTTTGCATACCAGATGTTAACAACCAAGTAGAAAATAATCAACAGTAAACTATTTTTTAACCTAAACTGAAACTAAAACTTTTCAGATAACTAAAATATGATTATATTTCAGATGAAAAAGGTGTTTTTTGAGTTGTGCACTGCATAATTCCCAAAAGTATGAATTTCAGACATTAAAAAGAAAAAAGAAAACCAAGGCACTTCATCTTTAGTGGGAAAAAATGTATAACATATTTTATTTTTGAGCAAGGACCAATGCACTGCGATCACTCAAGGTCTTCATCAGGCTCTACCATATCTAACAAGTTGGCTGCTTAGTCACCTTTAAATACAGCCAAGTGGTGGGGACAACCAAATCATGTCATTTCATCATTTCATTGATACAAAGATTATTTCATTTAAAATGATGAATAGATTTAATTTGCATCACATAGTACAATAAAAATGAGAAAAATAACAAAACATCCCTAGTGAACAGTAAAAAGATTACATAGAAAAATGCAATGCATGTAAATGTTTACTTTAAATATTGACACATGTAACAGTAACCCCAACAAAAAGTATAATCAACTGAGCCATCAGAGGAAAGGCAAGTAATTGACCAATGGTACGAATTGCTGCTTTATGTTCTCTCGACCTTTCCTTGAATCTGGGTTTTGTTCTTCCCACAGCAACATCTACAAGGACATTTGAGGTGATAAACAATAAATGATGTACAGTTTACAAAGTGGTTGATTTTATATACATGGCTGGTGAACACATCAGATAACATGTTTTAAGAATATTTTCACTATAGTGACCACATGGGAATATTCCATGGGTGGCAAGTGACGGTAATTTGCTCTGTAGGGTAGGCGCCCTCTTGTTGACAAAAGTACAGTATAAGATCTCTTTTGTGGTTGAGTCACTGTCTAGCCTCCAGTTGTGTTTAATGAGGTCTCAGATTTGATAAATGTGGAGATAAAGTAAACAACTTTGTGTGGGCATTTCTGTTTAGCACACCTCCAATATGATTTCTCTCTTTTGCTGTGTGCCAATATTTAAACTAAACATGTACCTTCTCATTTTTCCATGTAATGTTTTTACTGTTCACTTGGTGCTGGTTGTTTTGTTATTTTTCTTATTTTTCTTGTACTATATACAGTATATTACAATATATAGTATAGTATAATAGATAGTCCCTGGTGAAGACATTGACTGGTTATAAAGCATTTGTCATGCCTTGTTTTTCTTTTTTTCCCCTTCTTTTTAAAGTCTGCAATTCCTTCTACGGGAATTAATCTGAACCCAGCAGTAATAAACAATACATACATTGTAATACAAAGTATATTGTCTTGCATGATATTCAAACATTCTTGAAGTAACAATGTGTATTTGCAAATAGATGTATAATATAGTTTATATTGTGACAGAATGTATACAGTAAGCATCAGCGAATGATATACAAGTGCCCAGATCTTGTTTAGTAAGGTGGAGAGAAAATGAGTCTGTAAAATGTATGTTTCTCTTTATTAAAGAAAAAACAATACAATGTTGTAAAACTATACAGATATTTACATGTAAATCAGAGGCAGTATTAGGATAATAAATTTACGTCATAATTGTCTTGCTCTCTGCTCAAGTAAAGCTACAGTAGCTGCCACAATGTTCATCATCACAGGACAACTCCCAGGGTGGTTTGTGTTGAGGTCATGTGGTCCGGTGTTGAGGACCTGTGGACAGACGACGATGCCAGAGTAGAGGTGGTGGAAGGTGTTGTTTTCACCACATTCCTGAAACAAACAAAAGGTTTACTGTCTTAGATTTTGCCTTAAGTAAATATTTATTGAGTAGGCTAGTAGTAGTAGTAATAATAATAATACATTCATTTAAATGAATCTTACCTGTTTTGGTATTTCTTGTAGAGATAATCTCCTAACTTTGACTTTGGATTCAGGCATGTCTTCCTGCCATCTTTTGTTTCCACTCTAGAGATGGAGTGGAAACAAATCATATTAGTGACTGGTGGTAGAGAACAATGTGTAAAATTAACGTTACCTCATGATTTAGGCAGCTGTTCATAGCATCGTACAGTAGGCCTACTTACATAATCTCCACACGGGGACAGAAGGGACTGGCTTCTTTCACATCAAAGTCCTTGATGATTTTTCTGTCCATATTGTTAATTTGTTTTACACATCGGCATTTCGTTGTACTGCTTGGGCGGCCTGTAGAATAAAGGGACAGAAAACATAGTTTTTTAAAATATTCACAAACTGCATTCATACAGAGATTAGAGAGTAAAATGTCGCTTTTGACCACAACTTCGGAATTACAAAATCCATGATTTCCAACTCAATCTATCCACATGATGTGCAATAATACATATTACCACATTACCTTCTACATGTAGAACAAGCAAACAGGCAACAAAGGCGACGACAGCTGAATTCATGATGATCGACATGATGGAGTGAGATGCTCTGCCAAGTGTTCTACTGGTTCCTCTGTAGTGATGAGGACATGAGGTCTCCTATTTATGCAGACTCTCCTCCGTTACTTCCCCACTGGGCAGCAGTCCAGACACTAAACAATAAACAACACTGCTTTCTCTTTTGTTTTTGTTTTCCTGGAATCACTCCACTGAGGAAGAATTGCTCAGTTAGCTCATGCTTGAAGGCACTGTGCACCTGACAAGAGAAGTGAAAGGATTTTAAGCAGTTTGAGTTCATAGGGATAATAATAAAATGGTAAATAAATGGTGCTTTACATAGTGCATTACATTATATCCACCCATTTTAAGGTTAATTGTCTTGTCAAAGGACCAGGAGGGGCGAAATCAATTTGCGACCACAACATATGACCGTTGGTCATATGTCACAAATGCATGCTATATTTTAACTTCCCGGACATAATTTTGTGACCGCGGAGTACTTTGCCACCGTTTTGCATAACAGTCGCGACCCTTTCATTACAGTTGTGACCGTTATCGTGACTGTTGGGATAATAGCCGGGGTTAAGGTTAGGTTTAGGCATATGTTTTACTGAGGTTATGTTTAGGGTTAGGGGTCACCAGTCTAGACAAATTCATACCGTGGCCAGCAGTCGTCGCAGTCACAGTAATACATTGCAGTTGAAAATTGATCTCGCTGTGGCTGTGAGCACATTATAGCGGAAAAAAGTCTGCAGATCGGCTGCCATGTTTGGAGTTTTTGAATGGCTGTGGATGGGGAAAAAAATGGCTGTTGCGGCAAAGTGCCGCAAAGAGGTCTTTGCGGCACTTTGCCGCAACAGCCGTCCTGGGGCCGTCCGGCGTTGCGGCAGAAAGACGTTGCGTCCAATGTCTCTTTCCATCCAGCACCTGTATAAAACACGTCACATGACCTCAAGACGCTGTTCGCAGTATGGTGTGCCCAGCCCTTACCTCTCCAAAGGATGCTTTGACATGTAGACAGGAGGAGCCAGGATTCAAACCACCAACGCATGGATCATTGGATAACCTGCTCTACCTCCTGAGCCACAGTTGCCCCAAACCACTGTTAGTCTAAGGAGCTTTATTTCAATGTCACATCTTGTCAGGACGCGTATCTATCAGCTACTGTAATTATTTCAGAATTAACTCATATTATAATGTCATTGCAAGATGAATTGCATTTCAAGCATTTAATAGAGACATGAAAAGAGCAATGTTATTTTGTTAAAATTTGAAGATAATACAGCTATGAAGACATTAACTGATCCAGAATCTGTTGCATTGAATGCATTTAAAAAGGTTGCTGTATAAACATTTTGTGATTTCTTTCTAAGAAATCACGTGATTCTTTTGAAAGTGAAGCCCTGGCAGCTAAAGCCTGCAGGCAATGGAATGTTCCCTGCCCATTAGTTTCTCTTCAGTATTCTAAGTAATTTCCTCACAGCAGGGGTTTCCCCTGTGCATAAAGATGAAAAAGGTAATTTCTTCAAATAAAATTATGCCTTTGAAACATTACAAAAATCATGTATTATTTCTGTTTTCAAATTATGGAAAAGTATAGGCCTAAGCTAGAGTATTTTACTGTATTTTCATTCAATGTCACTGAAGCTAACAGTTAAATTTTATACCATATGAATGTTCCTAAATGTCCCTAGTGCCCATCAATTCTGTAACTGTTTATGATGGCAGACATGGGTGGTCCTAAGTCCTAATAAATACCAGTATGAGAAGAGTTGGCACTAAATGCTCTTTTCACTTTTGGTTTCATTTTCCTGGAATCACTCTGTAAGCTCAGGTCATGTTTAAACAAGCCATGAAAGTAAGTTCAGTGAAAGCAATATGAGCAGTTTACAATAAACCGTTATTTTGATATTATGCCCCTACTGCCAACCAGTTCTGTAACTGTTCATGATGGCAGACATGGGGAGAGGGCGGTCCTAATGCCCTAAGAAGAGTTGGCACTACACTGTAATTGCTCATTTCTCTTTTGGTTTCATTTTCCTGGAATTATTCCACTGAGGAAGAATCACTCTGTAAGCTCAGGTCATGTTTGAACAAGCCATGAAAGTAAGATAAGTGGATGGAATGGGCAGTTTACAATACACCGACACCATATTTACAATAAACCATGGATATTAATGGGAAGTGTTCCCTGCATTTTCTAAAGCATTCAGTCCAAGACCTGAACGGGGACCGGAAATAAAAAGTGTTCTCTTGTGACCATCTGAACTAACCTTTTATGCAGGTGGATGCAGTACTGTATAAGCTCTGAATGAATCTATTCAGAAATCCATTTTAAATTCTGCACAGTATGTGCACTATTCAAAAATGAAATTGTTTTTGCTGCTGCTATAATAGTTTTGTATTTATTTATTTATTTTTCAGAAAACATATAGATCAGGCCTAAAGGGGTTAAATAGACTAGTCTGGCTTTAGCCATGCTATGAATAGACAGGGCTATGGCAGGACATGTATTTGAGATGACTTGGGGGGCATTTTTGGGGCTTATCATTTACACCATCACTGATCATTGCTGATCATAGCTGTACTTTATATCTTCAATTGTTGAATTCATACATCTCAATTCCCAATTGTTTCTTTCCATCCACCAACATGGTTTGGGTGGCATCATGTGTCTCTATATGTATTCCATACCTTGAAGTTTCATCATTACAGCATAGGGCCCTAGACACTGCTGCCTGCATACTGTTATACAGTATGTAGGCCTATTACGGCCAGAAGAGTAATTTTCACAAAACAGCAATTTTCATTAAAACGGCACTTAAGAAATGTACGCCTTCTTTCTACGCTATACAGATTTTTTTGTCCATAGGCCCAAAGTTCATGTGTAGACATTTTTTGTGCATTTTGATCAACAATCCCAGGAGGAGATTTGAACTGTTTTTCATCTAATTTAAAACGGTGTGGAATGTTCAGTGAGCGTTGATGTCACCAAGTGTATTCAGTGTGCCTTATTTACTAAATACACTTGGTGACATCACCGCCTTGGTGACACACACACACACACACACACACACACACACACACACACACACACACACACACACACACACACACACACACACACACACACACACTTGGTGACATCACCGCCTTGGTGACACACACACACACACACACACACACACACACACACACACACACACACACACACACACACACACACACACACACACACACACACACACACACACCTCCCACCAATCACCCACCAATCACCTCACTCTCCTCCTTGTAGGCTACATTTCTCTGTTACCTTTTTACCTCCACTATGATTTTACCAATGATCTGTTGTTTCTGACTTCAGTGAGTCATTTTTGTACGTATTTGAATGTATCAATGAAATGAACAAGTTGTTGGTCACTAGTTGGCCACTATTGTAAACAATTCTTAACTAGTGGGTCCAATCAGTTTTCATTTTCCAAGCTGTTGTCAGTTCTGTAGCACTGTGTACTTGACTTACCTATACTTTCATTTCTGTAAATAAAAATGTCATTCATTCATTCGTAAACTATCACTAAACGAGTGGGAATAGCTACCTCTAGTGGCAGACTTTAGTTCCAACCAGAGCCTTCTGCTATGGTACCAACAGAGAGTTCTGCTCTGGGTTGATTAGTGAGGGCTCGGTAGTGTTGCATGACGGGTAATGTTATGTTTTCAGTCCAAAAAAGCAGCACTCCTGTCTGTTGTTGTCTTCTTGTGGACTCGTGTGTACAAAGCAAACTAGACTACATTTCGTTCACAGTATTTCGTCCAGGTAACAGGCTTTATTTTTTAATTTAAGTGTGGGAATGCAACCCGGAATGTGTGTGCAGAGGTATTGTATTGTTTGCTGGTTGCTAGCCCTACTGTCGGTCATAGTCGTTTTCGTGATCAATGTGTGAGAAATCAGAGAAACAGAACTATGGCTACCGCAAAACGTATTTACCGAACAGCTGCCATACAGGCTGTATCCCTGCTGATATGTTTAGTCAAAGTCTTATATGGCCAGTGGCCACAGGGACATTATGAGTCCTACTTCAACAAAAAGTAACTTATAGGCCAGTAATTTTAGCTCATGTTTTACCTAAAATTGGAATAAATTGTAACATGGGATTTTTCTTCACAGATCATTTCTTTGAGGTCTCCAGAACAACATATTAAAAGTCCCGAAAAATCCCAGTTGCGCAAATATGTTTAATATCATAAAGTAATAGAATACATAGGCTCCAATGGAGTGATAGCCCCGCCCCCTCCTATACAAACCCATTATAACTTAAAACTGCCTCCATATCTGGCTATGCCCATCCAAATGAATATTATAAAATATTCATTTGGATGGGCATAGCCAGATATGGAGGCAGCTACATTTTCCAAAACAATATTTTAAAAATAACTGAAACTTGTGAATGAAATTCCACGGTCCTCTCACGTATTAGGAGGACAATATCAGTCACCAGAAAAAAGATGGGTTGTTTTTGAATAATCCATCATGGTTAAAATGGAGTTTTAAGTTATAATGGGTTTGTATAGGAGGGGGCGGGGCTATCACTCCATTGGAGCCTATGTATTCTATTACTTTATGATATTAAACATATTTGCGCAACTGGGATTTTTCGGGACTTTTAATATGTTGTTCTGGAGACCTCAAAGAAATGATCTGTGAAGAAAAATCCCATGTTACAATTTATTCCACTTGAAAATTCATTTTGCCTGGACTATTAGTAGCAAGGAGGATGCAGAATGCTGGATGCTGTATTTGCATCACTGTATGATCCAACTCATATTGCTATATACAGTATATTATGCAGAATATGATACATGTGGGTCTAGTAATTGTGGTGAATGCTATATTTATTTGAACTTTTTCATTTGAAGGTACAGCAAGCACTTTGTTGAATTATAGACCATTTAGTTTGTCTCAGTTCACAGTATGTACTGTGTTTTACAAACGTATATGTATGTTGAGTTGTTGATCTAATGAATGTGCTAACTGTATATTACTGTGTGTGTGTGTGTGTGTGTGTGTGTGTGTGTGTGTGTGTGTGTGTGTGTGTGTGTGTGTGTGTGTGTGTGTGTGTGTGTGTGTGGTGCGTTATTACAAGGCAAATGTCTACCAAGGACCTGAGCTCTGCTGCCTCCTGGAATACTGCTGTCTGCGCATCCACACTTGAGAAGCAAAAACAATCCACTGAGACAGGCGGTGAGTCACACACACACACACACACACACACAAACCGGAGATCGACACTAAAATGTTTCTTGTCAAGTACACAGGTTATGATGATCTACGTGCCCAAAGGTCATGTCCATTTGCCATTCATTCATTTTAAAATTGGTTAAATTAAAGAATTCCTAGTTCTTATTTAATAGGCTTTTCAATCAATCGTGTTGTGCTTATGGGTATTCCTGACCATGCCCCTATTTCCACTCTGAGGTTTATTTTCCTGGAGGCGCGTCAATTTTTGAGTCCTCCGGTTGCTGTCCTAGTGATTCTCGTTGTACTTGATCAGTCCTGTTTGTTTTACTTCATAATTGTAATTAATTGTAACTGATGGATGTCGTTGACAGCGTTATTTCATCAGCACCCAAGCCTTACAGTGTTTGATATCTCTGACACAGACATGCTACCCTGAACTCAGCTAACCCAGGCTAAACTCGGCTAAGCTTGGCTTATACAACATGCATAATGAACGGCATGAAGCGTAACTGCTATACACAATGTTAGCCTAATCACTTGATGGTAAAATGTCAAAGCTGAATGAGTTAGCTGTCTGACCAATAGCGATTAGTGGAGATCAAATAGCCCTGATAGCCGATATTATGAGCATGATGCAATTAAGTAAATAGAGAAAAAATATTTAACATTTTCCTGTAACAAGTTTCAGCACAATAATGCCTTTAAATCCATTGGAGATGGAGGGGAAAGGAACTGGTTCGGAACATCATGTTCCTTCCATGTGCTACGTCCAAATAAAAATACGCCTTTTCAGAGAACGGATCAGAATTCAGAGTAGCAAATGTATCCCACCAGAAAACACATTGATTTTTTCTCTCTGAAGTTACCTCCTCTCTTCTTTCAGCTCTCCGTTTCCCTCCTTTGTGCCAATCCGAGGTTTCTCCTGAACAGGAGGAGATGGGTCCCACGGTGGTCCAGGTGACTCTAAAAGAAGAACAGGATGAGGTACTTCCAGAGATAAAAGAAGAACAAGAGGAGGTACTTCTAAGTCCAGAGGAGGCTGGGGGGCCAACATTGACATTGCCAGCAGTGAAGAGTGAACATGATGATGAAAACGGAGATACAGAACATTCAGCCAGCACCTCAACTGAATACATAAAAACACAAGCTTATGTAGAGAACTGGGTACCATCACAGCCAACTAGTAATGACCAGCCGCTCTCTTCCCACGGTTCTGAATCTAGCAGCACTGAAGATATGCGGATCAATTCAGGGGGAAAAGCGTTTGGTTGTACAGTATGTAGCAAAAACTTTACTACTAAAGGAAACCTGAAAAAACACATGGCTATTCATACAGGGGAAAGACCCTGTATCTGTCCATTCTGCAGCAAAGGCTTTAACGAAATAGACAAGCTGAACAAGCACTTGAGGATTCATACAGGGGAAAGGCCATTTACTTGTCTAGTTTGTAGCAAAAGCTTTAACCAAACGCATCATTTGAAAAGACACATGAGCTTACATACAGGGGAAAAGCCCTTTACCTGTCTAGTTTGTAGCAAAACCTTTAACCAAGCGCAACAACTGAAAAGACACATTATGAGTTTTCATTCAGGAGAAAATCCCTTTAGTTGTGCAGTTTGTAGTACAGACTTTACTCTTAATGAAGATCTAGAAGAACACATGATGATGCATACAGGTGAACCGTTTTCTTGTACAGTGTGTGACAAAAGCTTTGAGGGTAATGTTTCTCTAAAGATGCACATGAAGATTCATACAGAGGAAAGGCACCTGTACAGTTTGTAGCAAGGGCTTGTATTGCCAACACATCATCACAACCACATGAAGACTGATACAGTAGTGGTGTGAAATATCCTCAATCGCAAATGTTCTCTAAAGATGCACACGCATACTGCACACTACTTTTGATTGATGTATTGTTTTTATAGATCATGAAATGAAAAACATATGCTTTTCTATTATAATCACTTTGTTTTGTGTTCCAATAACATTTCATGAGGTGTTTCTGTTGTCTGTGGAATGTGCAAATAAACATACAGTACATATCTAAATGACCTAGTGGCTATTTGGTATATTTTATTCTAATTCTTACTAAAACTTGATTTGTACATGCTTTTTTAATTTGCTGGTTGGTGTGAAGGGATATTCACTGATGTGATATGACCATGCAGTTCAAATATCATTACAAGTACACTAGTTGCTCGGCAACAACACAGATTCATTGGTGTGGTTTGGGGTTAATTCCCTCTTAACGCTGATAGATCACAGTTTCACTTGGCGTGGGGAAGATTTCATACTAGGTTACTAGCTCTCTGGCTAGCACAAATAAAAACAAACAAAAGACATTGATGTAGTGAGGGAACTATGGGCGTGTAATTATTGAACACTATTAGGATATTGATTTTGTATTCATCCTTAGGGCCCCAAATCTCAACTTACTGTATGAAGCATATAGCAATAGAGTGTCTATATAAAATATTGTGTGGTTGCACAACTGCAAAACAACATCTTATAAATCTTATAGCAATAGAGGGTGTCTTTAAAATGGACTGTGTTTTAAATAGGTGTAAAGATGAACAACTACAAAATCAATATACTATCCATTGTGTCCAATACTTCGATAGGAAGGGACGGGTTGAAATTGAGACAGCCAAATAGTTGCTGCCATATATCTATGGTTGCTACTGTTCACACTACACGGTAAAAAGTCTTCCCGAGAGTAACAGGTTAAGACGTTATTTAATAGAGCAATGGAACAGAGCTAGCGATCGTCATTTGATTAGTGAGGTCTCGGTAGTGTTGCATGATGGTTAATGATGGTGATGTTTTATTGTTTACATTTTCAGTCCAAAGCAGCAGCAGCTCCGTGTTTCCAATACTTCTGCATTGATTATTTTTATTTCCTCCTTTTAGGTACAGTATTGTAGGCCTACCTTCCAGGCTCATTGAGGTACGTGTGTGGGTATGTATTGTCATCATGTTTGTGTATTATTGATGAATTACTAATTGCTCAGAGATGTGCACGTGTTGTGTTTGCTGGCTATGTTATGGTTCTGGAATATGGTTATGGGATATCGAATACGGATATGGGGTGACTGACATGAACAAATATAATCTTAACTGGTTTGGTTTATGATATTAAGATAGAATAATGGGATACCTATTTCACTATTCACTTTCAGGGGAAAAACGCTTTTGCTTATTTTATCATCTAATCTAGTTTATGTAAACACCCCAGACTGTTCACAAGTTACTTGATTCAGTTATTAGATATTTGATATTCATTTCAGCTCCCCCGCCCCCTTCCTATACAAACCAATTATAAATTTAATCTTTTAACCATAATAGATTCATAGAAAACATCCGTCTTTTTTTTTCTGTTGATTGATATTGTCCTCCTAATTGTAATATGTGAGGGCCTTTTTAAAATAGTATTCACAGTATCCTTTAGTCTTCTACCATGGTGTAGCAGAGGCTGCTACACATTTTGCAAAGCAATATTGTAAAAATAAATTAAAATACAGTACAATATTGCTTACCAGAAAAACATTGGTTGTATTTGATTCATTCAAGAGTGGAGCAGCTAATATTGAATTACTTAATCACGCAATGTGAAAACATTGGGCTGTTCACATAAACCTGAATAGACATGGTAAAAATGAAATATCTCTTTAACTAAAAGATGGAAAGAGTTTCCTTCTTATCCTGATTAAATAAATGACAAAGTACACCTTGTTTTTCATCACAGAAACTAAGCAAACCTCAGATTTCAATATGTCCCTGTGGCATTATGGTTCCCACCACAGCACAAAAAATGTGCTCTCTGCTGCACTGGCCATGCATCCCTGTAGACTTGGTGGATTAGAACAGGGATCCTCAGTCCGTGTATCAACCCCAAATATTCAGCGGAAATGTAATGTTTGTGTAAAGTGTGCGCCTGGTACAGTGTGTGCACGAGACAGTACCCTAGCACCCTTCAAAAATGTGGGAATGCCATGGTGTCGCATGATGAAGCAACCATAGAATCTGTGTCTAATTTGTGTCTTGTATCATTCTGCAGATTCAAAGGACAAGGGTCCTGATTCAGAAGGTGGAGGGTGCTGCAGTGATGTATTGTGGGGCTGTGGGGAGCACTCAGACTGGCCAGGAGACCTTCACAGGAGGAGAAGATATTACTTCCCCCTGTGGTCTGGAGGATCACAGTGACGGTGAAGCAGAGGTTAGGATATTCAATGTCTCCTTCCTTTTGAAAATGCCTAAATTGACAGTTACTGACGTTGTGTTTTTTTAGGCTACAGGACTTCTCAGCCATCTCTACTGGCCATGCTTAGGCTAGGCTTGTCAATGATGCCACTGTCAAGCTTGAGCATGGCTTGTTGCATAGATGACAAGGATGTGCCAGTGATGTAAGTTTCTTAAACTAGTAGGATAAAGGGGGTAAGGCACATCCTCCAATTGGTGCTGAGTCAAAACTGTAGAACAAATAAACCTAGAAAAGAAAGTAGGGGCTCGAAACTTACATTAAAGGGCTACAAAATAACTTTTTACAACAAGGTATGGCTTGTAGAGATCAGACATTCCTGGAATGAGTAACACTGCTAAACGTTGCACCCCCCAAAATGTGGCAAAATGAAACATTGTTCTCAATGTTTGTTGGCATTCACTGTTGGTTTTAATTTCAAATGCAGGTGTGTGATAGTCACAGGTATGAGCCTCTGACTTTGCTTATGGTTTATGACCCTGTGGGCCCGATTTTGGTTACATTAGCCCTTATGCGCAATTAACGCACTTAGCATTGGGGAAGAGGCGTTCCCACACTAAAGTTGATAATTTCGTGACCATCCTATGTCCCTTAAAAACCTCCTATACCCGTTAAATTATGCATAGGTGTGGTTTGGGCGTTTTTAGCTTTCATCCAATCCGTGTTGGTCTTGCCATTCCCTTTAATTCATCCCTTATCTATTTCCCTTATCCCTACTGCTATGTCTGACCCTCCGAAGCACGCAGCCTGGCTGCGGGCTTAGGACAGACGCCTATTCTCAAAGATCATGCTCTCATTTTCAAACAATTATAGCTCGGTCAATTCTCAATCATTTCTTACCATTCAACATGTTATGTTGAAAAAACATGTTCCATGTTTTTTGCTGTATGTGGCATGCATTTATCCCAAGTCTGCGAAATGTTATAAAGTAAATTGCAAAAAAGTCTGCAATTCACGGCAAAAAAACGTTTTTTTTTTATCATTGATTTCTCGGTCAATTCTGGACCATTTTTTACATTTCAAAGTGCAGCGTGACGGGAAAAACCTCTTCTCTCAGATGCTGTAAAGTATATGTGGGTAGGTCCTCTCTACGATGCGGGATCTAGCAAAATGTAAGTGTCGGGATTTTGGTGGAAACGGTCCACCAAATCCCCGACACTTACATTTTGCTCGATGCGGGATCGTAGAGAAGACCTACCCACATATTCTATACAGCATCTGAGAGAGGAGGTTTTTCCCGTCACGCTGTATTTTGAAATGTAAAAAATGGTCCAGAATTGACCGAGAAATGAATGATCAAAAAAACGACTTTTTGACGCGAATTCCAGAGTTTTTTGCAATTTACAGCATTGCGTCACAAGTTAATTAATGTATTTAATTATATTATATACTGTACATTACCTAAACACAAGGAAGTGACCGACAGCAGGCAATCTACTGCTGTTTATAGCACAACCCATAACTAAGGAGATGAATTGAACTGGCGCCTTTCCACGTGGAGTCGTGGACATCTCCAAAGGCGCACAGGTGCCGCACTGTGCGCACGTGGCTCTGCCTTCTCGGATCGGTTAAGGGGTGGTCTCTGATGGCGTTATCTAGTTCCCAAATCTATCTGACGAAATTAGCAATTTAAGGGACTGCGCAACAAACACGCCCATGACCACACCTCCAGCCACAAATAACGGTGTTGGCATAAAGAATAGTGGCTAAGGGAAGAGAAAAGGTGACCAAAATAGCAATAAGGGAATTCGCTGCGGGTATCGGGTAACGTTAGGGACAACGTGTGGAGCGAAAATCGCGCCATATATCTTCAGAATCTGCCTCAAAGTTAGTTTGAATTTGCCATTTCATCATTTTTTTTGGCGGTGCAACTCACACATTTAGCAGTGTTACTCATTATAGGAATATCCAATTTCTACGACTAATCAATGAGTAAACAATATAAGATACAATACCAGTTGGTATTAGATTATCGGATCATGTGTGACAGACAATTTTGTAAGTGTGTGCGTGCGTGTGTGTGGCAGATGCCTACCAGTGATGGTCATATATCCAGCCACAGCATGTGTCCTCAGCAGCACAGTCATTCCTATGGTGTGAGTCAGGACCTGAGCTCTGATGCCCCCTCTAGCACCAATGGCTGCATCACTACCATCTTCAAAAGTGAAGACATTAACCACTGTACTGAAACAAGCTGTGAGTACAACAGACACACACACAGTCGTACGCATGGTATTTGTCCAGGTGGGGCAAAATCAATTTGTGACCGCAACATACATTGCGACGGGTGGCCCAACGGTCGTGACAGGTGGCCAAACAGTCGTGACTAATTTAAACGGCCGCACCACACATGGGGACTATTGGCCACCCGTTGCGACCTGATTCTTGAAGATCGCAAATTGATTTGGCTGTCTCTCTATTTCAGGGCACATACATATTAATCCTTTGTCAAGAGCCAAGTACATGCAAGGGAGGTTTCACTCAAGTCGACAGTGCCCTAAGCACAGATGTTATCTGTTGTTTTGTTTTAGCGTTATGGAGGTGTTATGAGCCATGAGTTGCAAGGATAGTCCAATGACCCTGGTTGTTGAGGAGCTCATTGCACTCCTGCTGATAAAGCAGGAGATCCTGCCCTAATCCCCTGTTCTTTGGTTCATGCATTCATGAGCGTTGTGAAAAGTGCTATATAAATAAAGTGGATTGGATTGGATGCTCAAGCAGCAACAAGTAGTGTGCAATGAAAACTTGCAATTATGGCCCTTGAAACCCTTGATGAACATGTAAATTAGAAAGCTAATTAGGTCAGAGAGTCCATTGTATCAAAACCAAAACTGAATGATTTGCTTTCTCTGAGTGTACTGTACCTCTTTACTCATTTTAGATCACCATTTCCATCCTGTGTGTAAAGAGGCAGTTTCTCCTGAACAGCAAGAGATGAGTCCCAGTCTGTTCCAGATGAAACTAGAACCCCCACAGATGAAAGAAAAAGAACTAGAACCTCCACAGATCAAAGGAAAAGAACTAGAACGTCCACGGACCAAAGAAGAACATGAGGAGGTACTTCTAAGACCAGAAAACCCTAGAGTATCAACACTGACATTCCTAGCTGTGAAGACTGAAGATGTTGATAACAGAGAGTTGGAGCTCTCAGACAGAACCTCAACTGAACACATGAAAACACAAACTTATATAGATTACTGGGTACCATCTCAGCCAAGTAGTGATGACCAGCTCATTTCCCCACACTGTTCTGAATCTGACACTGAAGACAGCGATGATTTGGCTACCGGGGAGTCAGTTTCATGGAAACAAACATTCAGGCAAACAGGAAATAAACGCTTTAGTTGTACAGAGTGTGGCAAAGACTTTAATCACAAAGGTGTTATGAACAGACACATGAAGAGTCATACAGGAGAAAAGCCATTTGCTTGTAATATGTGTAGCAAAAGCTTTGCTCTTAAAGCAAATCTGACAAAACACGTAAGGATTCATTCGGATGAAAAGCCCTTTGCCTGTACAGTCTGTAGCAAAAGCTTTAAACAAACTGAAAATCTAAATATACACATGAGGATTCATACAAAGGAAAGGCCCTTTGCTTGTAAAATGTGTAGCAAACCCTTTGCTCTGAAAGGAAATCTGACCAAACACATGAGGATTCATTCGGGGGAAAAGCCCTTTGCCTGTACAGTTTGTAGCAAACACTTTACCCAGGCGATACAGCTTCAAATTCACATGAGGAGTCATACAGGCGAAAGGCCTTTTGTTTGCACATTTTGCAGTAAAAGCTTTACAGTTAAAGGAAACCTCCAAAAACACATGACGATCCATACAGGGAAAAGAGCCTTTGCTTGTAATTTTTGTAGCAAAAACTTTACTGTTAGAGCAAATCTACAAAAACACATGATGATCCATACAGGGCCATATGATTGTAATATTTGTAGTATAAGCTTTAATCAAACGGAACATCTGAATGCACACATGAGGATTCATGCTAAGGAAATGCCATTTTCTTGTCAAATGTGTAGCCGGAGTTTTGCTCTTAAAGGAAATCTGTCAAAACACATGAGGATTCATACAGGGGAAAAGCCCTTCGCTTGTACAATTTGTAGTAAAGGGTTTACTCTTAAAGGAAATCTGCAAAAACATATGATGACCCATACAGGAGAAAGCGCCTATGCTTGTTCATTTTGTAGCAAAAGCTTTAAACAAAATCAAAATCTGAAATCGCACATGAGGATTCATGCAGGGGAAACCCCAATTGAAATCCGCAAAGACATCATTCAAGGGAAAACCGGCTTGTAATTTCTTATAACAAATGCTTTAAAAACTGACTATACATAAGGATTAATACTAAGAAAAGTGGCAATAGGACTGGATAAAGGCACAAAAGCAGTACTACAATAATTAAATGGGTTTAATTAGGCCAGATTGTTCATTAGTGGATTTTGTATATAAAGTTAATGCACTTTCATATCTGTACCCAGATATGCATTACCCATGTATTGTAATGGACTCAGATTACATTTGCTTCTTATGTTGTATAATAATAATAATAATCCATACAATTTATATAGCGCTTTTCAGGGTACCCAAAGTCGCTTTACAGAAAAGAAAATGTAGGCTATACTGTATATGAATGTGTATATATCCATTTTTATATAAAGTTTTTATACAATTCTTTATATGGATTTATATTGTGATGTCACTTTTTGTACAAGTTGGTTTGGAAGTTGTTTATATCTACATGGACAGGGAAACGTGTGTATACATACAAAACACTAGAAAAGGGACTGTTCCTCATGACAGTATCATGCCAAAACGTGAACATTGTTCTACACAAGGCCTACTTAATATACAGTATATGAATAAAGGTGCCTTTAAAGGACAAGGACAGTTCTCTGAGGATTCATATAGCCACTGACTACCACATGTATCTATTAAGTAACAGAGTAACACCAAAACCTTGGAAATGCCCCACTGCCTCAAAGCTTGCTGCCTCAAAGCTTGCTTGCCTTGATAACAACTGTTTCAAAGATGGTGGTTCCACTGCCTGCCAGCCGGGTGGAAGGCTACTTTCTAAAGACAAATTTAACTGATATCATGTATGCACATGGCATCTCATTGCTAATGATTAGAGCATATGTTTAAACATTCTCCTAGCAGTCGCTATCCAGTATGCCAGAAGTATTTGGAATTGGGAACTACATTTACCATGTTTCTATCATTTAAACCCATAAGCCATATGAGAAGAGGCCTTTCACAGAGATTCAAGTTTATTTAAGCTATTTGTGCAAAATGTGTTCCTGTTAGTGTCATTCAGAATCATGGTTAGTGTCATGTCAGTATGTGTATAGTATATATCAATAAGCTGGGTGATCAATATCTGCACCCACCTGTTTCACCTGCAATGAATAGTGAACTATCCATGTGCAAAGCATAATATGGTGAGTAAAATGTAATTGTGTGCACACAGAGCAGTAAGTTTAGACTAGTAAACTGATCGCTGTCCACTCACAGTTATCATAGCTATAGATCTAAGTTCATAATATACATTTTATGGCAGATTATATGCTACATATTACTCACTTAACTAAATTATAAAACATTTACCTTGGTGGTGTAATAATTATGAATATATAGAGTGTGAACTATGAATGTTGATGACATTACACAATATAGAGTATGCATGATCGTTGTAGAAATTTTCCTGCACCAAAAACCAAACTTGCCATAGTGGGAGGGGTGAGAAACCATGGAGTTAGACCAGCAGTTCTTAATTAGCTTTAACCCACTGCAACAAGATTTGCAATTTAGGCATACTGTATACCAGATGCTCTTAATCCAAATTAGCCTTGACACCCAGGCTTTCATTTTCGTCCGCATTATGCAAAAACGTAAAGCCTGGACTAATTTGTTAGGTGGCCTAACAAATTAGTAATCAACCTTCCGATGTGGGCGTCGCTCCAAATAATATGACGTAGCACAGCAGGGGAGGGGAGGTAAGGTAAGGTAAGGATGAACAGGGGAAGGGCCAAGGATGACGACATGTGGGTGAGATCAAATCACATCAGCTCATCTGCCGTCCAAATTTGGACGGCACCCTGACCCCCCAGGCCAAAATCATTTTGGTTAGGCCAGGCTAAATCATATGGAGTGCCATGGTATGCCAAGTAATAATGCTGTTTGACAAAAAAAGGCTTTAATAGCAATAGCTATAATAACAATCAAATATTAAGTAAAGTATATACTATACACATAAAAGAACATTTTATTTTGTTTTTCTATGTCTTGGTGGCACTGCGACCCATGATGGATTTCTTAGTGTTTCTCTCTGGCTTCAGAAGAATTATATAACACTTGGGTCCAAACAGTGCCACTAAAAGGCCAAAACTTGAAGCTAATATAGCAAATACCTCCACTACATCTGCATATTTGCCTGGAGAGCTGATATATGCTGGGATAAATGCTATCCACACAGCACAGAAGATCAACATACTGAAAGTGATGAACTTGGCTTCATTGAAGTTGTCTGGAAGATTCCTTGCCATGAATGCTAGGAGGAAGCTGAGGAGTGCCAGTAAACCAATATAACCGAGTAACACTGCAAAGCCAACTGTTGATCCCACATCACACTCATAGACTATCTTATCGCTGTGGTATTGTGTGTTTTTATATGGAGTTGGTGAGGCAGAAACAAGCCAGGCTATGCAGATTATTGCCTGGATGGAAGTAAGAGCCAGAACTGTTCCTCTCTGCTGCATTATACCGAAAAACTTCATAATGTCTGCAGCCCCAGGCCTGGAGGCCTTGAACACAGCCAACACCACCATAGTCTTTACCAGGATACACGAGACACATAGCACAAAGCTGATGCCAAATACAGCATGCCTCAGCTGACAAGTCCACATTCTGGGACGGCCGATAAACAGCAGTGAGCACAAAAAACATAGTTTGAGTGACATCAAAAGTTGGAAGCTGAGTTCTGAGTTGTTGGCACGTACCATAGGTGTGTCTCGATGATAAATGAAGATTCCAAGGACAATGGCACAAATAAATGTGCCCAGCAGTGAAATGGTTGTCAATGAGATGCCCAGGCCCTCATGGTAGGAGAGGAACTCCATGCTCTTAGGGACACAGTGGTCATGCTGGGGATTGGACCAGAAGTCATCTGGACAACTGGTGCACTCTGTAGAGTCTAACAAAGAGGGCAAGATTTTTGAGACAGACAAATACGTATTATCCTAAATATAATCCAGTGTGCATACATACATACATAATGTAAACCTACCAGTCTCATTGCTGATCTCTCCCTCAGAACAAGCAATGCAGTCAAAACAGCAGACGGGCTCCCCTTTCCTTCTGGCCACACGTGTTCCAGGAGAACAGCTCTCACTGCACACTGACTGAGGAGGCTACAGCGGAAGTTAATTAATTTCAGTCCAAACTGAATTACATTCAAAATAATTTGCCATCCCCAGTCCCAACCTGAGCTGAACATTACTTATTGTAGAAATCCAAAGTGACCTTGTTGATTTCAACGTTCCAGAAGATTCTGTCTTCATCAAGGATGAGTTCTTCATCTCCAGAGGCTGACTTCTTGAATACGCCTACATTTTGAACCTTTGCACCTCCATCTGGGAGCCACACCCAGTTCATAATATCACAGATTGGTAAAGGATCACCATTCTCATCAAATGATACATGATCACCAAATGATGTGGTGAAGTTGACCTTTTCCAGGTAATACACAAGCTAGAAATGGTGATGAGCAAAATTATGAAGAGTAAGACATTTTTTATGCATGTATTGATCCTTGCAGTAATTACAGCATGATTATAACACATACAGTACATAGACTACATACAGTAATTTTGCTAATGAGATTGTGGATCGCCATGTCAGGTGTGTTTCAATCTGACAATGTCAATCAATTTGAGGCATATAAACGAACCACTCCTAATAACGTTAGATACCGATGGATGGAATATGAAGAATTGGACAAATTCCTGGTCACAGTGCGATTTGTGCACTGTGTGGACAAACTCTGTAGGAATAGTTGGTTGTTCACAGGGTAACGTCAGTGTTCTGCTGTTAGTCTGACCGATTAATAACATGATCCCAAAACCAAACCAGGCATGCAGGTTGCTAATGCTGACCTCAGCTTTAACGTACACCTACTGTAGGTTGAACTAGTGAGATGCCGTGCTCTGACAGATTAACTGTTCTACACAGTACAACAGTATATCACACCTGCCATGGCTGTATTGTCTGCCAACTGGCACAGCTGTGCCCAGTGAAAGGCCCTCTTCCTGGCACACACTGCATCATGTCATGGAGGGCATGGGCCACGGCATACACAGCCTTGTACACATTGTACTCTTGCCTGAGATCAAAATCCAGCAGGGTAGTTTCTGCTGTTCCAAGGTCCTCTTGTCCATTACACACCCTTCCACCAGCGTCAACCCACTCTGATGGAAAGGGTGCAAATTTACACCGAAATGTGAGCTCCCAAAACTGTCTCACCTGAACACTCGAAACAGAAATTTAATTCTTGAAAACAGATTGTAATAGGATTTCAGATTAAATACATTTTTCATGTGGACAGAATCAACACAAAATATCTTAATCATTCAACATCCCTAGAATATATCTTACAGTTTTGCCTATTCTAGACATGTTTCTTTTTACTGTATAATTAATTTTCTTCTTGTCTCCCTGTGACCCCACATCCCATTTTACTCTTCTTAAAAAAACAACTAAATCAATGGGTGGATAATTGTTACACTTGTAAACCTGCAGGTTCTTCAGATTAGATCATATTGTTCTCTTTATCTCTGTTCTATAGGTCAGAGCAGCGCAATAAAACTATTGTTTTATCTTATGCACCTTTTCAGAATATTGAAGGTCAAAATTATACAAATGACTCACTATGATGTTTTCATGGCTGTTGTCCATGTCATTTCCAGGACGTATTTTCGACAAGAAGTCTTTGAGGCCTGATATCTCTCCACGCCGGACTGCAATACCCAGGGTGCCTCTCACATATGGCATGTAGTATGGAGTCTGGAGCTTTGGTTGTTCTATAAAACTCAAATCAGCTATCAACTGTAGACCTGTCACCTTCTGCCTTACCACCTGTTAATTGTAATCAATAATAATGAAAATAATAATAATAATTAGTATTATTAATAATATGGACTCAAGATGAATGCAGACTAATACAATTCTAACAACATAAGATTTGTTTTAGCAATGATATGTCTGAATGTTTGATTAATTGCTTATTGTGCAGAAAAGAAAATGGGTTGATTTGGTGATCCTATTCCTAACACTGATTAAATTGCATTGCTCAATGCAATTTAACAGATTCCAAGTTCCCAGATTGTATGGATCCTAAATCCGAACCTCGTCCATCAGTTTAATCAGATGCATGCCATATTCAAACACCACGACCACGCGAGCTGTGGATGTCTTCATCATAGAGACAATCCTCTGGAGTTCAGATTGGTCGCGGTCCCAGGGCAGAACCTCCAAGTAAGCCAGGCATCCCCAACCAGACTGGGCCAGCTCCGACTGGATGATGTGGGCTGCATCGTGGCCAAAGACGTCATCCGTGAACACTACTCCTATCCAGGTCCAACCAAACCGTCTCATAATCTGGAGCATCGCTCGCACCTGATTGGATAAAGAATGGAGGGAAGCATGCGTGAATTTCCTACATAGATTCCACAATTAAATTAAATAGATTCCATTATTAAATGTTGATGCTGTCAACAGAGGGAGATCTTAGGCTCCAGCAGTAATACACAAGAGCTAATAAGAGCTGGTATGCAATATTGATTACATTCATTAGAAAGAGATATTTGTTGTGTGGAAGTTCACCTGGATGGTATTACTTATCATGGTTCTAAAGAAGGAAGGGTACTGCTTCCGGTCACTCAGACATGAGCACTGAGCATAGGAACTAATCTGAGGCAGAAAAAACAAAAACAAAAAATATATGAAATATACAACAGCTGTTTTGGGACGACTGCCTCTCTTCCTTTTCTTTCCCAGACTCATGCCAGTGGGCACGTTATATACAATGTGTGGAGTCCTTGAAATCCAAAACTCATTATTATGTTTTGTTGCGCCACTCATTCGGTTTATTCAGGTAATATAGTGATTCAAATATATTTTTATAATAATCAATACAAATAAAACCTTATTAATCCAAGCTTTTAGTGGGCCCCCCTGGCTTCGGGCCCCCCTACAACTGTCCCCCTGGTCCCCCCGTGTCTACGCCCGTGCACACACACACACACACACACACACACACACACACACACACACACACACACACATTATGTTGCATATGTTGCAATGTGTTTTGTGTTTTGTATTTTGACATTGATGTGATTGTTATAGCCTTTGCCATTACGGGTACTCCAAATAACTTACTCCGGGTGTTTACAAACCCTTTATAACCTATGTGACCTCAGGGCCTTGGTAATTCTTACTCTTTGTAAAAGAAACCTGCTCTCATTCTCGGCCTGCAAGTATGTATTTCAAGCCTTCATAGAGCTATGACATATCATATTATATAGCATTGTATGTCCAAAACTGTTTTTCACATCAAAATTCATCTAAAATTTAATTTCATATCAAAATGAAACAAAGCCTATCTACAAATTCAACATGGGGTGTATTATGATGTGGTTGTAGTAGAAAATTATTTTTCTTTGACACTGTAGTGTGAGTGTGTGATGATGTAGGGCATTTCACTTTCAAATGAAAAAACATGGAGATACTGTTTCTGCCTGACAGCCACCATAATAATGAACCATCAAATCACATCATCGTCAACACGTGAGGGTATACAAGTGAGCAACTTACCAGTGGCACTCTGTACAAACCTAATACACTAGACTTGGCAATAATATGTTCTGAGGAAGGATCACCCACAATGCCGAGCACTGGAGGAGAGCCAACGCAGCTCTCATCCAACTGAAACTGCTCGTCTCTCCCACTGATCAACGACAACGCTGCACGAAATCCAACTCCAGGTGTGTAACAGGTATCATAGAGGACATAGCCCAGAGTCACATTGGGTAGGAGGCTGGGATTTCTGTTGATCTCAGTGACTGCAAAAGCCATGGTCTGGGCCCATCTGAACTCGTCAATATCGAAACTAACACACAAAATGCCACTTTTTAGAATTACAGTGTACGACATCCATACATCAGATGAGGTACACGTTCTCTTTTCTTCTGTTGTATTGCGATACTCACTCATAGCAAATGGGGTCCTGTTGTGCGGAGGTGAAAGAGAGATCAGGGAAGACAGAGGAGAGGTGGATATCAAACACTGCACCCAAAACCAAGTCGCCTGGTTTGAAAATTCTGTTGAGATTAAACTGTGCCTGCAACTCACAAGAAGAGGAAGATAAAGGAGAGAATGAAGAGAACAATATCAAGTACGATAACAGGTGTATGTCTAGAGAGCCCCTCATGACTGTCTTGTTGGGTCTAACAATGCCCCCTCCTTTCTCTAAATGTACTGTCCAGTTGTTAATTGTTTAACTCAGTGCCTTTCTGCCACCTTGCTCAGATTGGCGTTGTGAAAGATGCCATGGCAGAGCGGCCAATATAAGCCCAACAGGGTTTATATGCTTAAACCGTTCTTCATTTGGATGGGGAGTGGTGACCTCCCTTGGACCTCCCTTGGACTCCCCTCCAAGGAGTCCTGAGTGTCTCCAGACTCCTCTTTTTATGAGTTTGTAGATCTCCCCCATTTTTTAGACATCTTGAACAAAACAATACTATACAAGATAAGGTTCTGCAGACAAATTCATTCATTCAGTTTGTGCTCCATTGACATTGACATTTTTGGGAAGCACTGTACAAATCGTTACAAATCGTTAGTAGTGATGTGACATTTGGTTTCAAGAGTAGTGGGCTATGATTGATTGGTCGATTGATTGATTGATAGAATTACTTTAGGTTATTTTTGCAACATAAACATGTACTGTATGTTTGTACATACCGGTAATATCACTGGACAAACACAAAAGCATTGATCCCTGTGGTCCTTTGTGTATGTGTACATTTGTTCTGTTGGGTTTTGCTTATTCATATCCTGTGCCAACAGCAGACTACCGCCAGGTGGGCAGGTGTGTGTTTACCACTGATGACACAAGGGCCAAAGCTGATGAAATAGCAGCTCAACAGGTGCAATAATAGGAGTAATCATTGTTTGTTAGTTATAATGAAACAAATGAGTCTCGGGAGATCAGCTCCAACTGTGTTCCAATGAACCTTGAGGGGACACAGCCAAATAGTTGATGTTAGGAAGTAGGAACCAAATGGACCCTTATGTGCCTATAGTCTTGCAGCTGAAAGGCTTTTTTTTTTTGTTTAATATGGAACATTAGGTATAGTCTTTTTCTTGGCCTAAATACATACTGTGCATTCATGAATCCACTTGCTGCTAAATCCACTTGCTACTTGCCAATTATTGTGGCAAGTAGCGGAAAATGAAAAAATGACTATGCTTAATGCTTTAAGTAGCATGTGACATGTCAAACTAGGGATTTTCCATGATTCTAAATCCATTCCAAGCGTTATCTTTGCAAATAATACACACATTTGGCTACAAACAGCCATACCATAGCCACTTGTGGCTAAATGTGCAGATTTGTCATGATATGTCTATGGCTGGTTTTTACCGCTCCAAGAGATGGGTCAAAAGCGGAGAACTAATTTCACTGTGGTAATGTGAGTGACTAATCTGAGGACTTTGACTTTTTTTTACTTTAGCCCAAGGAGTGTTTTTGGGTAGTCTTCAGGAGATTTGCTGTATTCCCCAAAGTCTTCTGAACTTGAACATTTTGCATTAAACAAATTTGTTTCCACCTTGTATGCCGAATGTCCAGTGAATAAAGTGTGCCGGGTTGCACCCCCCCAAATAGCTGATCTACAAACTCATGACAGAAAACGTTATATCCAGCATGACAGCACGTTGCAGGTTTTAGTCCCGATACTGATTAAGTTTCCCCCATTTCTATCCCTGTTACCTGTCAAGCTAATGTAAATCTACCAATAGAGGCAAAGAAGTGAAGTGAGGGACACTCTCATCATCTTACAACATTGCGACAGGTTTAGAACCATAAATAAATCAACAAGAGTTAATAGTTATTGAAAAGAACCTATGCTCAAGTACTGCTATCAGTTCACGGTCGGAGGGTCGGTCGGTTGGTCGTGCCATTGGGAACAAACTTTGTTTGGCTGGATTAGTTGATGATGTAATGGTAATGGAGATTATGTAATTGAGATACTGTACCATTTGGTGATGCATCGAAACTGGGCAGCATGTGTATTTTATGTGCATATGCACCTGTATAGTATATTTAATATATATATATTGTATGTAGCGGTATGATGAAGAAAGCAAGTTATGCCAATTTTTCTAAGAGATTGCTCGGTTGAAGGGTAAGTGGGTAACCTGTCCATTGATTGGCGCGATTAGATGGTGATGTAATGGTGAGGCAATTAAGATATCTTAAGTCTTATCAAAAGTATTGTCATGAGTAACAGTATTATCTCCTGGAGGTGTCGGCAAGTTGACAAGTTGGCACTTGTCAGAGTGCAATTCTCGTTTGAAGATCTATGCCTTGACGATGAGCTGCTGATAATGTGGTTACACTTTTACGTCTAGAGACGCATCTCATTATCTTTGAAGCTATTGCAGCAACATCACTTCACTTACACTGACAATGAATGGTAGAATGTAACTGTGCAACTGCCCTTGTGACAGAACGATTAGGGTCATTAGGTCCACCTCTATGGCCTACCTAGAGCCATTTATAGTGGTTTTGCTTTTGGACAACTGTGTATTGGACCGTGGTGTGGAGCAACTGTGTATTTGAAGTTGGTTCATGAGCAGTTCTTTAGTTATGTGAATTACAGAAGGCCTAGGAAACTCTAGTTTTCACTGGCTGCCGCTGCAGTAATAAGTTTGGGGCGGGCCCGTCTAGAGTTTAAATCACTTTAATAACTTTATTTAACTTGTAAACAGGATTTAGTGTTTAGTAGCAAAACAGCAAATGTGTACTGCAAGTAGGCAACTGTTTTGGTTAACGCCCAAGGCAATACAGGTTCACAACTGTATTGCAAATATTAATGTAAGGATTGGATATGTGTCCAATTAAATGAAGTCTGAAACAAATCAGATCTTCAAACATTTAGTGAAGAACAAAATCGTTACTGTACACACCACATACTATATGAACGGCGTTAAAACATTTTTGAATCTCTGATGGATATTTTTTTAATAATATATCCATATATGGGTGAGAATAGAAAAAGGACTGTATAATCCTTCGATAGCTGAGCAAAATTTAGAAAAGGACCACCGACTATCAGGCAGTCGGAAAACTAAATGGATCAGAGGTAAAATGGTAACCCTAGGATCTCTGAGTAGATGTACCCAGAGGTAAACAACAACAAGAAATGAGTGAAAAACACTCCTGAACCAAATGGACCCTTAGACCAAAGACATGCAAACAAAGTATTTTATTACCAGTCAACGGAGTCATGTTTCTTTGTTGAATAATCCAGTCGTATTCTGGTGGAGAGCATTTTAATAGGGAAGCACAGACAAACCATAATGAACGAAGGCTCTCCCAACATCCCGTAGGATGCAGGGAATATTTAAGACAATTGTAATCACAATGAATTGTCGTCATAGTTACACATGGATAGGTAAAACAAGAACAACAAGAGTTGTGCCCCGGGGCACAGGTCTCCACCGTCCGGGCTCAAGAACAGCTCAGCTATGAGATCTATGACGTCATCATTACATCACACACGGGACGGAATGACGGGGTACAGACACGGGCGGAATGACGGGGTGCGTTCCATAGTCACCACCTTACGGTGGAGACAATAAAAGATTATACTGGATGAAACTGGTTCAGAGATCAGAGTGACCTAGGCTAAGTGTCTCCTGGAACAGATATCAACATTGGCGACACAAAAATCAAGCAATGATCGCACAGTAGTATTGATAAACAGGTTACAATCAGAAACAGTTAGGACGTTCTGAAAACAAATAATGGCAAGATGTTCTTTATGTGATGTACAGATGGCACAGTATAGAGACATGGTGGCACGTTTCTCAAAATAGCAGATCTACAAGGTGGTAGCATGACCCAGTTACAAACCAATGGTATGACATATGTGAAATCATTCACAATAAACCTCAGAAATATGAAATATTTCTATCAAGGTTCAAGGTTCAAGGTTACTTTATTTAGTCTCGTTCGAGAAATTTGTCTTGGACATACAGACTTGCAGCAACAAGTAAGACAATACAGGACAATACAGTACAGTACATACAGTACAATAGTAGTGACTGGTACACCTCATCAGGCTTACATACACCCACCTCCCAAAGTAGTGCTTAGTTAAGTAGTCATAGAAAGAATATAAATAAATAGAATAAATACAACAGTACCAAAACTAGTGCAACTTCTAGCAGCATCATAACGACAATCACAGTCTTCTCCTCCCTCCCCTTGCCCCCTCCGCAAGAGAATTATTTAGGAGTGAAATGGACATTGGTACAAAGGAGTATTTAAATCTATTATATCTCCATTTTGGAGCCTCGTACCTCCTACCTGACGGCAGTAACCTAAACTCAGGGTACAGTATGTGAGAGGGATCAGACACAGTTTTCTTTGCCTGCCCTCGTGTGGCTTGCTCAAAGATGGTCTGCGGGGTGTTGGGAGGTGTTGCCATCCCCATGATCTTCCCGGCCATCTTTACCAGTCTCAGGATTTCTGATTTAAACTTAACCGTCAGGTTTCCAAACCAATTGGCGATACCATATCTCACTATTGACTCAATACTAGCTCTGTAGAATATCAGCATTATGTTCGTACTTACTCCAAATAATCTTAGTCTTCTAAGAAAGTGCAAGCGCTGATGTATTCTAGCACAAAGATTTCCAACATGAGTATGCCAGCTCATCTCACCATCGATTTGTACACCCAGGTACTTATATGAGGTGACCTGTTTGATATCATGACCATGTATCCTGATCATGGTATGGTCACCTATGGATCTAGGATCCACAACAATCTCTTCTGTCTTTTTCGTATTGATTTGTAGGTAATGGTTGTCACACCATCCTACAAACCTGTCTACTCCATCGGTGTAGCTACTTATACTACCATCTTTTGTGAGTAGACTAAGAACAACAGTATCATCCGAGAATTAGTATACAGGGTGAACAATAGAGATGAGCTCACGGTCCCTTGAGGGGCCCCTGTACTGCTCACTGCCTTTTCAGAGAGCACAGAGTTGAATCGCACTTGTTGTTCTCTTTTTGAGAGAAAGGAAAAATACCACCTTATTAAGAATGGGTTATCAATCTCCAACTGACAGGCTGTAAAGCTTCCAATTAATTTCACTGCTCTATGAATTTAAGCACTTATACACTCTATGAACAGGTTTGTGCAGCATCCTGTTACAGCTCCATCAAAGCTCTAATATCATCAATGCATGACGTCTTCTTCTCTGGATTCTTACCGAAGGCCTTCTCCACCAGGTCTTGCTTTTGCCTCTGGATCTGCACCATCTTCTCCTCCACTGAGTCCTTCACAATGAACTTGATGACCACCACCTTCCTCTTCTGGCCAAGGCGGTGACAGCGGTCAATACACTGTTCCTCAGCTGCAGGATTCCATGCCGGATCCATGACAAAGACGTGAGATGCGGCAGTCAAGTTGAGCCCCACTCCTCCGGCTTTGAGAGACAGCAGCATGATGGTGGGGCTTTCGGGAGCAGGGTCCTGGAAATCCTGGATGACCTGGGCACGTTTATTCTGGGTCATTCTGCCATCCAGACGAACAAAGCTGAAGCCTTGCTCCCTGAGTGGGATTTCCAGTATGCTGAGGAAGCGTGTGAACTGAGAGACAACCAGACATTTGATTGTGCGGTCCTCATTCCGCAGACGGAGTAGATTAGCAATAAGAGCATCCACCTTTGAACTGGTCCTCCACTTCTCAGACTGCATCTCGTCTTTCTCTTCCAGCTCCTCTGGTGGTACTTCCACCAGCTGGCTGGTCTTGATGTCACTTCGACAGAGAGGGCAACGTGCCCTGTCCTGTTCAGTGCTGATGACCCGAGCAATGCAGGTGCGGCAGTAGACGTGGGCGCAGTGGGTGATGACGGGCAGATTCACTGAATCCAGACACACGGAACACTCCTCGTCGCAGCCGCTGGCTAGCACCGACCGCAGCTTCTGTATCAAACGATCTCGCAACTCAAACGGGGTCGCAGCCGAACTCAGTTCTTTGAGTACTTTGGCCACCAGAGCAGGGTGGCAGCAGTGCTGTCGAAGCCTCATCAGGATGGCCAGCACATCAGCATAGTTCCTCATCATGGTCCCCTCAGCCACGTATCTATTAATGGTGGTCTTTCCCTCATCGCGTGCAATCTCATACTCATTCCTTTCCTGAGGGGTCATTTCAACCTGCTCCACACACACTGTCTTTTCAGGCAGAGACACCAGGGGTTGCCCATTCACCATGCTGGACTTGGTTCTCCTCAAGGTGATGCACTTCACCAGAGTCTGGAGGTTCTCGAGGCCCACCCTGTTTCCCTGTGCAACAGGTCTCTGGATGACCCTCTCCCACCACTCCTTTGCATCAAAGGGCTTCAGACATAGGAAGGCCAACAGCGTCCACAGGTCTTTCACACTGTTTTGGATGGGTGTTCCAGAGAGTATCCAGCGGCGATGTGCTTTCAGTGCGAGTACAGCCTTGCTTATCTGGGCATTAGGGTTCCGTATCATATGTCCTTCATCTAACACCACCCTCAGCCAATTGACGCCATGGAGTGGACTGTTATTCCCGAAGTCAGCAGAGAGGACATTGTAGGTGCTCAGCACAATGTCCTGAGAGGACAGAAATGTTTTGTTTCTGTTGCGGTCCGACCCATAATACAGATATACATTAAGCTTCACCTCAGGAGCAACATGCTGCTCAAATTGGTCCAGCCAGTTACTAAGCACAGACAGAGGGCAGATGATCAGAGTGGCTCGGGCTGACAGGTCCTCTTCGGTATCAGTGGTGGAAGATTGCACATCAGAATCTGGACTGGGCCTCTTAGTAGCCTTCTTAGTCTTTGAGTGTCCATCTGATGTTAATTCACTCAACAACTTCCTGGCCTTCGGCTTGGTTGTTCTCTGTGGCTTGACAGATTCTTCAACTACCTCTGATGAATGGACGAACTCCACATCATCTTGGTAACTAGCATTGTCTGCACAGACAGAGCCGGTTACTGCCTCTTTCACTTCGGTATTGTCCTGTTTATCATGGCAGTGTGTCTCTGGCCTAGCAGATTGTGCCTCACATTTCTCTATAGGCAGAGGCTTTCCCTTGTGGAAGTTAGTGAGGATCAGAGCAATTGTTGTCAGAGTTTTACCCAGTCCCATGTCATCAGCCAGTATACCCCCGTGAACCCCCTGTGGCCTCTCTCTGGTATTAAAGCATGTGATGCTGTTGTAGTAAAATTCTCCCTTCATGGACCAGAAGGGTGGCAGACCAGTGTTGTTCTCACATGCACACATCCAGGACAACGCCTGTTTCTGGTGGGCCAACAAGGGAGTGCACACCGACTCTGCAGCATCTTTCTCTCCATGTTTACTCTCCATCAGACCTTCAAATAGATTGTCAAAGGCATTCTTTAACTCTTCTACAGACAGAGGGATGATTGCACGCAAACCCTGAGCATCAGGACCAGTCATCGTTAAGTTACGTCCCATTGGCTTAATTCCATGTAGTTTTAGCCTGAATCCATGCTGTGCCATTCGTTCAATCACGGCACTTTTGTGCTGTTCATTCCCCCAGAAGGTCAACATCACTGGCATATTGAAGGCATTGGTTTTCCCCATGTGCACCAACCCCTCTATTTTTGCTAAGTTGTTGTCCATGACATAAGCTATGGCTTCTGCCAACTCTCGTTTGATATGCCCCACCTGGCTGCCGTACATGTTAGTCACCATCACAGCATTATGGTCATATGGATTCTGGGGGTCCCGTACCAGAGCAACCATTTCCCCGGGGTTTACCTCTCCAGTGTAATATCTGATGCCAACTACAGTGCCCTGCATCTGACCAAACTGCACACTGCCATCTGTATCCGGCTCCTCAGACAGCGCAGCAGTTATAGCCTGGGATAGCGTCTCTGTAGTGGTATGTCGGTCGCTGTAGACGTCAACATTATAAAAACGGTGTCGGTCAAACCGCCATCTCCGTTGATATGGCATTGTCGAAGTGGTCTTGGTAACCAGCTATGGTTGATCTGCTGACCAATATTGGTGATGGGTGATATCAAAAATCTCCATATGGGTTTTATATTGATGACATCACATGATGTCACAAGGCATGACCTTATATCTAGCGTGACTGACTGACGGGAAATCCTTTGAAACAATCCTTTGAAAATGTCCCATATGCAACTAAGTAGCTAGCAGTAAAAGTGGGCTATTGATTATTAGAAATAAGATTTTACAAAAACAAAAACAAAACAAAAATACCTTAAAATGTTACTTAAGTACTGTACTCAAGCCCGGCACATGTAGCTTATCTACATTTCTGAATATAACACTTTTTCTAGTTCATAAATGTTTTCCACACGCCCTGTTGTGTTTCTATGTATGATTCACAGTTGGAATAATATTTCTGTACCTTTTTGTGTTTGTTGTTTTTGCTATATGAAACACTCTCCATGTTTTCACTAGGAAGGGTGGGTTATCTTTAGTGAGTAGGGTTTTCCGAACAGAATTTGACAACATTTGGGTGTGTGTAGGCTAACAGTGCTATGTTCAGCCCCAGAGCCTCCCACTAGAAGGCTCTGGTTCAGCCTTGCTGCCTAAGCCCCCCCCCCCCCCCCCCCCACCCACCTTTGTTTTTGTATGGTTAGTTTGTATAGCTTGTTTAATTCCAAATAAATATGTATTTGACTACAGAGCCTCATTTGAAGGGATTTTGTGCCAGGGACCCCCATATACCGGTTGCAAAGGAAAAACACATGCTTGTGGGTTGTGTTTCTACAGTGTGATTGATAATGAAGTATAAAATATAAGTTGTACTTGATTAGAACGATATTTTCACATAATGTTGGAACCCACAGTTACACACATGAAACACTCAGCACTTAAACCCTGTACAATTTGGGTTTGGCTAGCTAGATTAAACTATAGGTTAATCTAATTCTCAAAATATTCAGTCAATTATCAAAAATACAGCTCTCAACCCAGTCCTATATCAATACAATATCAAATATGCAAAAGTGTGTACAGGGTCAGGGGTGTAGAAAAGGGAGCTCAAACACATCCTGAGAGGCTCCTGTGCTGATGGTTCAGGGGTCGTCGTTGTTCCCACACCTGACACCCTTCTGTTAGATCAGCCTTTCCAGCAAGATGCAGAGGCTTGAGTGTAGGCAGACACTGACTGGCCTACGTTTTGATCCTTATAAGTACAGTATGTACTACTTGTGTTGTGTTCCACTGAGGTGCTGTAAACATGCCATTACACACACGCACACACTGCAATCTGGCACACATGCCAGTATGAGACAACTGCATTTATGTGCTATGTAGTGCATTAGTCATTTTGGTGCATTGTTTGTGTGTGTGTGTGTGTGTGTGTGTGTGTGTGTGTGTGTGTGTGTGTGTGTGTGTGTGTGTGTGTGTGTGTGTGTGTGTGTGTGTGTGTGTGTGTGTGTGTGTGTGTGTGAACTGCTCATGCCTCATTTGCACGTCATGAAAGTCATAAAATATATGGCATGTCTTAATTGGCATGGCTCCCGGGTGAATATCCATAGTTGCACAATGCCAAGAGGGAGATTTTATTATCAATGTTGCACAATGCTCATATTAGTGCCTATAATCTCTGTAACTCTGTCACCTGATGTATGCGGATGATCTGGTCATCCTGTGCCCGTATAGCGCTGGCCTTCAGCAACTACTGAGGGTCTGCTCTCAATATGGCCCAGAAAATGATTTAATATATAATGCTAAAAAGAGTAATGTCATGATTGTAAGATCAAAGTAAGATGGTAAACTATCTTTCCCAGTCTTTTTTCTGTCCGGTACGGCCCTTGAGGTCCGTGATGAGGTCAAGTACTTAGGCCATTATCTAATAAATGACCTATCACGACAAGGATATTTACCGGCAACGAAGAATGATTGTGCGTATAAGTTCAGTATGTGTTCTGCCCAGGTGAAGGCCACTTTATTTAAAACCTATTGTACACCAATTTATACTGCCCATCTGTGGAGATGCTACAAAAAGAGCAGTATGCAGAAACTCAATGTGGCTTATAATGATGCTATATCTGCTGCTTAAAGTGCCACGCTGCAGCAGTGCAAGTGAAATGTTTGTTTGTATTGGTGTACCCACCTGCTCTGCTGTGCTGAGGAACCTATGTACAGATGTATGTGTAGGTTGACAGATTCTGACAACAGCATTGTTTTAATTCTGACGAACCCTGTATTGAGCTCAGTCAGATTTGTTTCCAAACTGTGGAACCATTGGCGTGTTAGCCTGTACAGTTGGATCTTATGATTTTATGTAGACATTGTCTGCCTCTGTCCGTACTTGTGTTTGTATGTCTTTTTACATGTCTATGGACCATGCGTCTGTCATAAAGTTTGATTGATTGATTGTAAGTGTCTGGCTGCCTGTCTACCTGCATGTGTGTCTGGGCATGCGCGTGCATACCGGTACATGCACGCATGTGTGTGCGTGCGTGTGCGTGTGTGTGTGTGTGTGTGTGTGTGTGTGTTATCAGTGGGATTTTAAATTAACTTATTCATTATATACATTATACATTATATATTAGAAATACAGTATATTCTTTTATGTTTGTTCTTTGTGAAGTAACTTTAGCTTGGTTGACACTACAGTTTAGTTACAGCATTTTCTTGACTACTTGGGTTTTAAACTGGTTGTTTGTGGGCCATTGCATGCGGTCCCGTTCCTGATGCATATAATAATGTAAGAAAGTAGAAAATTGTATTTTATTTTATTTTATCAACCAAGTTGAGAAACAAACAATGCTTTTGTTTCTGTGATTTTGCTGTTATATTATACTGTGTATTTGCTGCTGCATTGTCTAAAGGAAGCCAAACAAAAATATGCTTTATGTATCTGGTTTATGTAGGCTGTACCTGTACACAATGTAACAATAAAGCCCAACCTTGAACCTTGTAAATGACCACCTGGTGATGTGTCAGTGTAGTCTGCACTTACTGAGAAGTAGTACATCTAGATAAGAAATTACATAGAAGACTAACATAGTAGCCTATGTCAAGAGAAACTGTAACGGATTTCCTGGATGATTAACGAGTATAAGGAAATGTGCCCATAATCAACAGGTGTGTCTGTTCATTCATACATAGGTTACAATGAGCGACCTGTGAGGTTTTAGTTAGGCCTAAATATCTGTTTGTTTTCAATGTGTCTGTTCATTCATATAAGTTACAATGAGCAGCAACACAGGTTTAATATGGAAGGTTAATTTTCCCTCACTCCACAACCATATCACTCCTCTCAATACATAACAACAGTGGTATACTGCAGGTTGATTCTCAGTCAGGGTGGTTGACCGGTTCATAATCAGTTGAAAACCCCTACTGTAATGTAGATGATACAATATGACACAATAACAGTAGTGCACTATCCAACACACTGCTGCTGTTCCTGGAAAAAATGACATGTTTGCAAAATGATATACACCCTGCCCTGCTTCAGGCAGTCCCATGATGTCATGTCATATTGTAGTATTGTACACACACACACACACACACACACACACACACACACACACACACACACACACACACACACACACACACACACACACACACACACACACACACACACACACACACACACTGGAGTGTGTGGACTCCAGCAAGATCATGTTGCAACCTCGACCAGGTCGCGATGCTTATAGGTCATGAACCCCAGTGACCGTTTTACAAACGGCCAACCTTTTTCCAACCTTTGTAGGAAAGGTCTTCTGCATGGGCAGGTGATCAAGGTCGCAAGATGATTTTGCCCCACCTGCCTAATGAAGGTTGTGATTTTTATTATTATTATTTAGAAACATTTTTCAAAAAAACATTCTGAAATTCAAAATAAATTAACCTGTCTCAAAGAATGGAACGAGGAAATGATCAAAATCAAATCTTATGAACATTTGCTGGGCAGAGTAAGCTAGTGAAAACAAAATGAAATGACACATGGAGCTTTCTGGAGCTATATGGACCTTATATGAACACTGACTTGGAGATATTTGAATGGATTGCTTTTTTATGTTTGATTTGTTTCTATGTTTCACTAGACTAACTATTTATTATGAGACCTCTTATTGCTGCTGTGTGGTGCTGATTTTTTCTAAAATAAAAAGACATAAACACTTGAATTACAAAACAAATTAATCAGTAATCTCATTATATGATGAAAAAGATAGAAAACAAAGTTGTTGGCTATATAACGTCATCAATGTTGTGATAATGGAAGTTAGTCACTGATGCATTGTAATGGTATTTATAGTTTCGTGGTGACGTTATAGTTTTATAGTGGGCGTGTCACACATTCCACACGGTCTGCACGCAGTCACTCTCTCTCTCTCTCTCTCTCTCTCTCTCTCTCTCTCTCTCTCACTCTCTCGCAAACACACACACACACACACACACACACACACACACACACACACACACACACACACACACACACACACACACACACACACACACACACACACACACACACACACACACACACACACACACACGCAGCCGGAGAGGTAAGCCCAAAAAAAGTAGGAGGAGAGCTGAGCTACCGGGAAACGGGAGGTGGTCAGCTGGAATTTATCTCTGATCTACAAGCCCATCTGCAATCGGGAAGCAGGGGCGGATTTAACATTTCCCAGTGGGGGGGCAGGAGAAAATGGTATGGGGGCGGCCTCCTCGCTCGTGTCGCTTCGCGCCACGGGTGATGAAGTCGCACCCATACCATTTTCGGTCACAGGACTTTAATTAGGCAAGTAAAGCATCAATAATAACATCAGTTGTTGTTACAACAGACAACCATCATGCATAAAGCTAAAGGTCTGAGTCAGAGAGTTTTCAATGATGAAATGCTGTTGGTTTAGTGGTGCCACAACTGTAGTTAGTTAGTGGCATGTGGCAGCTAGTAGGCCTAGTGTTTCAAATCATTTTAAATATAAGCACTTTAATTTGAAATATCTTTGGTTGTTTTGCATGCCATCGTGTTTGGTGGGGCAATCTGGGCATTTAGGGGGGCACCCCCCCCCCCACCATGCTCATGCCTAGATCCGCCCCTGTCGGGAAGCCGGGGATACGGTCGTGCGGCAACGTATAAACCTGCCGTGTCCGACGTGCCTTGTATGGAAACAGACAGACCGACAGACAGGGGAAGAGAGAAGCTGCTGGGCGAGAGTTTGACGTGTGCGAGACGATCGAATCGGCGGAAAAAACTTTCTACTAAATTAACCTTTTTCAAATAAGTAACTAAAGTGATATTCTACTCCTGTGCTGCCAACTGCTGAATAATATTTAGAAGCTTGTTTCGAGGCTGTATAAATAGGATAGCCTATAGCCTAACAATCGACGATGATGAGCGGGGTCAGAGGGAGTCTGTGTACGATGGAGGAGCTGCGAGGTGACAACAGATCAGTGAGTCCATGTCCACACCATGCCTTGTTATTTTTTTCCTTCTCTTTTGGTATAGATGTGTTTCCTGGACTTTAAATAGATGTGTTGTTGGTGGTGTTTGTTGTAGGGCAGCTTTAAACTGTGTAGCCTACAAATTGTAGGCTACCTTTTTCAGAGTTGAGATGATTGCCAAAACATCTTGCCATTAAAAATGCCAAATCGTATTTTATTTTATGTATTGGGCGGTGGGAGTACAAGGATTTGAGAACTCATATAGGCTGTAATGTTGGCTCAGTCATATAACTGTCATATATACTGTACTCCTTACTAGGCCTATCACCCACGTCTTTAAACAGACAAAAATGGCTTGTATATCTGATTACAATGATTGATTGATTGATACTGTTAAACTAGGCCGGGGGACTGCAACAGGCGGCTCTGGAGCCACATGTGGCTCTTTAGATTCTCCTTGGTGACTCCCTCACATTACAAAATATAGCCTATTTGCAGTAGGATAAACATGGCAGCATTGTAAACAAAAAATGTAATTTAGATTAGAACAGGGGTTTTCAACCGATTGTGAAAAAGGGACCACCACGCTGACTTTAATGTGGGGATCAGTGGACCACTGTTGTTGGGTGGGGACTGGGGATATGGGCTAAGAAAGATTAGTGCTTTTTTAACACTTGCTATTCATCCCATGTGCATGCGTAGTGCACTGCATACAAATATTCCCTACTAATAATGACTCCTCCAAACAGGCCTACATAAAATACAATTGTTTAAATGC
>CM076972.1:21726925-21824425 GCA_039105355.1 Benthosema pterotum
TCCTCCTCAGTCTAACAGACTCTAACTTATGTCCATTCATAAGGCTTTCTGTTTCACTTCTTGCTTCATCTTACAAGTCCTCTTTTTACTTTGTCTTTCACCAGGACGGCTGCAGGAGACTGAGACTGACTCTGCAGGAGCCCAGGCAGCCACCAGGAGACAAGGTACCACAACACCTCACTGCCTTCTTCGTGTTTACACTTAAAGCAGTAGTTCTCAACCACTGGTCATTGAGCGGACCCAGCTACTGCAAATGATGGGAGAGCTGTTAACCAAATGGAACATTGTAGATCCATTTGGTTAAGTTAATTCTATATAATTGCAGAGAATGCAGATGAATTGTTGTTCTGGTTTTCCTGTTTGTTTTTTCTCCTGTGGTAACATGCTTCTTTTAATCAAAAACATTTACTCTAGCTCTATATTTAGTAGACAAGACAGACAGGTGGACAGAGCATCCGGGGGACACCTTGTGCATAATAAAAATCCAAAACAAACTAACAAAAGGTTTAAACTTCTGTGGTCATTTGTACATCTACGCTGTGCACCTCAAACAGTTAAGTTGTTTGATTCAATATTATTTTGCACAGAGATCTGGGATTTGAGTTTCCATTGAGCCTAGCATAGTTAAAATGGGCTTTGAATTATACAATTATTAATGTAGAGTTCAGTGATTTGAAAAAATGAAAAACAACAACAGTGGAATTAATTTAAAAAGTCAGCCAAAAATAAATGCATGATATATCTGCAAGCAGCACCCTATTAGGCTAAAAAACTGGGTGGAACCTGAGACGAGAGCGCGTCTGCGTCACTCTGAGCTGGACCTCTAACCCATATGGCACACCAAATAAGAGTGGCTTCATGACTACTGTTTTGTTTCAGGGTCTGATTGATTGGAGCTTTGGAAGTTTAATTTGAATGTACAGCACAAGTTCAGTTAAAAATACACGTGCCATTACAATGTGTATTGTGTCTTTAGCTCTGCAGCAGTGCATGTGCGTCACTACCATTGTTCAGACTGAGATATGAAGGGGTCCATGGGGAAGACAGGGAGTCTCCACATGTTACATAACTCTGGTCTGCTCTTTGCGCCTCCACCCTGCAGATGTTGTTTTCAATTTTCAATTCAAGGACTTGTTGGTTCCATGTGTACACATTTCAGAGTTAAAGACTTATACAAGTACACAAATCACACACACAAACACGCGTCATCAGCGTCATTGCTTTCTGAAAAAAAGATCACACCAAAGTGTAAAAGTGAGTTGGTATGCTAAATATACAGTATGGACGGGCAAGGGCATAGGGGCGTTGGAGTGGTTGCACCACTGGAAACGCATTGATCGTCAAGGTACAGGAACAACTAACAACGCATCTAGATGTGAGTCATGTGACACATTGTTTTTCCATGGAGATCAGTGCTGTGACGTACTGTTTAGCCAATTACATACCAGGAATGTGGTAGGTAATCTTTAACCATTATTTTATACCTTTTTTTCAGGAAGCTGAAACAGGAAGGTTTATTTTAAAAAAAAAAGTGGTCCAGGTGTTATTTTGTGGGGAAAATAAAACAAAAAACCTCTTATTGGCTGTTTCCTCTGCTCTGCCATAAGCTTAGAATGGAGATATGGGATGTTGTTCGAATTCTCCTATTTCACTCCAAAATACAATGTTTTGCTATATGTTGTCTCTCCACCATATCAATAGTGTGTTGACACTCAGTTTCACAGTTTAACTTTTGAGTCAGCTGTGGCTTAGCCATCGCTGGTGCACGGTTTATGGCTGAACCACGGCACAGAGTTTAAATTTGTGTTACTTCTACTCCAACCTCACTCCTTCTACCCTGGCTTGTCTAACAGCCCATTGGACAAGCGTTCGCTCTGGTGCAGCCATCCAATGACAGGACAGCTCTCGTGCAGCCAGCCAATGAGAGGACAGTTCTGAACACAGAGCCCATCAAAGCCCCAAAGGAGAAGCTTGAGGTCATCAAGGTGGGAGTTGTCATGTTTAGATTAAAAGCTGTTCAGGCAGAGCACGCACATTCCATAAAGACTTGTGCTGTAGTCAGATTACCAAGTGTTATCTAGATGATAAAGTATGTCAGATTAGCAGGCGTTGTCTAGGAGAGGCATGCAGAGGAGGTTCCCCCAAACACAGTGCATTTACACATAAATGAATGAATAAATAAAATCTGTAGGGTTTTGTAATGCTATATAAATCAAATAAATCTGCTTGTTTGTTTGTTATTTGGCTATGTACAGAAATCGTAACTTTGAGACCCACTGTGATAAAAAAAAAAAAAATAAAGCTCTGAAAAAACAAGTATTTAACATATTTTGTCTCCTGATACAAAAAACACACCTGTGTGAAGTGAGAGTCACTCTCATATCACATATAGTCTGTTTGTGTGTTTACACAAACATTGGCTAGCACCAAGGGCTTTGCTCTTACATCGCAATATTTCTCGGAACCAGTGAAAAACATTCCAGACAGTCAGATGAGTGTGTGACTTTATTTGGACATTGTCTCTGCGTGAAGAGAGACACTCGGCTTGCTTCACTGTTCAGTTACGCATGCCGGTATCTGATCCTTCTGCAGCTGTATGTCATAAAAATGTGACGTCAGTTACATATATCTGATCTTTCTACAGCTGTAGGCCCATGATATAAAATGTGATGTCACCTTGCAGTTAACAGCACATAGGAGCCAAACAGCCAACACCCTTTCCAGTTTATAGCAGTAGCATTTTTTAACAAACTTATTTGGCCAAAAAACAATGCACTACTTTTCTGGAAATGTAAAAAAAAAAACATTAAAAGGATGTTCAACTAGTCTAATTCTGTTATTATTTAGTCATAGTTGTTTCACTATCATAAACCACTATCACTTTTAAGCACTTTCAAGAATTGCAAACATTGACTGTGTTGTTGCTGTTGCTATGTTTATGTGACAAAGTGTGTGTGTGTGTGTGTGTGTGTGTGTGTGTGTGTGTGTGTGTGTGTGTGTGTGTGTGTGTGTGTGTGTGTGTGTGTGTGTGTGTGTGTGTGTGTGTGTGTGTGCGCGTGTATCAGGTGTACCTAGAATCATCCAGACAGGAGCAGTACAAACACCAACAGAGCCTCAAAATGCTTTCAGATGAAGTTTCACATATCCAGGAGGTTTGTGTGAATTTATTATTATTTCTTTTAAATGTGGTCTCTGCTCTTCTATTGAGACATTCAAGTGTGTCAAAGATCACGTCTCACCTTGATATCCTGATATGCAATTGTAACTGATGGTTAAGATTCAATTTATCCTCAGAACAAGCAGGCCGGTTCTATTAGTTCAATGGTAAAGATGCCTACACGAATATGGTGCAGAAGAGGAAAATTACATAATGCTGAATTCCACTTATAACACACCACATGCATAACGTTGTGTTATTTGTTTCTTGAAACTAAATCCTATATTACTGAATGCGCAAACTCTTTGTGTTTAGGTGAGGTACAGCCTGAAGTCATTGCGGGAGCACATGGCAGCCAAGAATAAGGTTGGTGCATGAAACTGCACACAAAAAACTATTCGGTCAAAATTGCAACTAAACACTTCAGTCAATGGTGTTAGGTCACTTTCCTGGGTTGTTTCTTGAAGCCATAACCTTTTCCTGGGTTGCAGGGATTTTATTTTGACCGAATTCATGGGTTTTTATTTGGTTATTGGTTTTGGGTTGTTTTAATGAGAATAACCAATTTGTTAGGTCACAGACTTTGGTTGATTTGATTTATTGATGGAGTGGACTGGTCCAATTCCCCCCCTCTTTTTTTAAACGAGTGAGTGGTATGTCCCAACTGCCAACCACACACGGAGGCTCTGGAGTATGTATGTTTCACCCTGTTATTTCCAGACTATTTCTAAGTAGAGCTGTCAGTCGATTAAAATATTTAATCGCGATTAATCGCATGATGGCCCATAGTTAATCTTCGATTAATCGCAAATTAATCGCATATTTTCATTTGTTTTAAATCTGACTTAAACACTCTGACTTTAACACTCTTACCAAATGTAAGCAGAGACAAATACTTTGCCAGAAATGCTTATTTTATTGTGCGCGGGGGGGGGGGGGGGGTCGCTGAACATGTTTTTAGCCAAAATTAAAAGGTATGACAAACATACAGTACATAGCAGGCAAAGTTATTGACTTTTTCATTAAATATTATAGGCAGCGTTGCTTAAAAGATCTGGCCCAGATTCAGACTGTGTGGGCGCCCGCACATGTGTTATACACACCGTTGTGCAAACCGTTATACAAACCGATTGGTCTGTACAACAAATGTGTGGGCGCCCACACATGTGTTATACACACCGTTGTGCAAACCGGTATACAAACCGATTGGTCTGTACAACAAATGTGTGAGCGCCCACACATGTGTTATACACACCGTCGTGCAAACCGGTATACAAACGGATTTGTACAAATGGTTTGTACAGGCGCACCAAGGAAAGCCATCGTCAGTGCGTTAATCTCGCGTTAATTTTTTTTGACGCCGTTAACGCACGGCAGAGTTAACGCGAGATTAACGCGTTAACGCGGACACCTTTATTTCTAAGGTATATTAATGACATAGTAAAATGTTAAATGGGTGGAATTTCCCTTTAATAAAACAAATGGGTTAACTGAATATTCTGGATCAATTCAACTGGCAGTTGGGTAATCTTGACCATCAAAATTAGGTTATTGATGCAAGCTAATATGTTCGGTCAAATCAACTGGTACTTAGGTTATGTTGACCCTCATAATTGGGTTATTAATGTAACCAAATGCATTCGGTCAAATATAATAACACGCATTATTCGGTCAAATTGACCAAAGACCCAGTTGGTCCTTATTCAACCTCTACGTTTGGTTGAAATTTGACCGAAGTTAGGTTGTTTTTGACCATTGGTTTTTCTCTGTGTGCACACCATCAGTGATTCAAGTACTCACTTTATAATAGTGTCAATTACCCTGTCAATATATTTAGACTGTTAAAGGTACTCATTGTGCAGTAGGTTCCATTTCACAAGTTCTTATCCCCAAAAATACTCTCTCTCCCCCTCCCCCTCCTCCTCTCTTTCTCTCTCTCTCTCTCTCTCTCTCTCTCTCTCTCTCTCTCTCTCTCTCTCTCTCTCACAGAGGACCAAACAACCACCTGCACCCGATAAAGCCAAGCTGGACACACAGGTCAGCCTCTCTCTCTCTGTCTGTATGTCTGTCTGTTTGTCTCTGTGTGCATGCCTGTGTGCATGCATGTGTTTCAAATGTGTGTTTTCAAATAGCTGAATAATCCATCACAGTGCTTTTGTGTCTGGAAGAATTTGCATGATTGCAAACTGCCTCAGCTGGTCTCATGATGTCGTGCACACACACACACACACACACACACACACACACACACACACACACACACACACACACACACACACACACACACACACACACACACACACAAAGCTATGACGATTACAATTCACACTCTCACACACACACACACACACACACACACACGCACGCACGCACGCACGCACGCACACACACACACGCACACACACATCCACACGCACACACACACACACACACACAAATAGCTATGACGATTACAATTCACAACATCATCACGCTAGTTTGTTTTGATAAATCCTGCCATAGGATGTGGTAACTCATTTGTAAAAGACAGACTAATTATGTCAAGCACAGGTCAAATAAAAGGAAAGCCTTTTATTTGACCTGCAGGACCTTGATCTCTCCTGCATGACTCTCCTGCTTTTGGGGATTTCACTACTCTTGCGTGGCCACTGGTCAACCAGGTTACTCACAGGTCAACTGGTCAAACCAACCTCTCATCAATGTGATGAGAAAGACTCTCAGAGAGTGGGAATTGGTTCTTTTTTTACTCTTGATTATTAAAGATGGCTCTTTTATTGTGTAAGTCATCATACCGAGAGTATTTCTGTATATGCTTGTTGTACTTTCTTCTATTCAAACGAAGAAGTATCAAAGAAAAAAGCTGAAATTTGTCCAAATGAGTCTGATTTGATATTATTAATGGTTATTGCATTAATAATTAAAATCTATGTAATGTAGCTAGTAGCTAAACATGTCTCTCTCTCTCTTTCACCCCCCCCCCCCCACACACACACACACACACACCCTGCAGCCCCCCCCCCCCCCCCCCCCCCCACACACACACACACACAAACACAGCTATGACGATTATTTTATTATTTATTTATTATTATTTTGATACATTGCTTGTTTAGCGACAAAAAAACTTTGAAATATCAAAGTATCAAAGAAAAAAGCTGAAACTTGTCAAAATGTGTCTGATTTGTTATTATTACTGGTTATTGCATTAATAATTAAAATCTACAATGTAACTAGTAACTATTATACCAGAGATAAAAAGTGTCAATTTCCCCTGTTTTAAATGAAGGTGTGTGTGTTGTACAGGAAGCGGAGGCAGAGAGACTGAGGGAGGTCAGCAAACGTCTGTATGCACAGCTGCAAGACACAGAGAAAACACATCTGGAAGAGAGGGAGAGACTGCAGGTAACACACGCATGCGCACACACACGCACAAGCACACACACACAGCAATTGCAACTACTACTATCGTAAATATGCACCTACTACATTAACAGTGGTAGTTTCAACGGGTGCGGTTGTTAATAAGGACGGGACAATAGCAGAGAAGAGCAGAAATTGACAAACATGATCTTGAAATTATCGATTAACCACTTTAACCCTATTTTATGCTTTGGTATCTTCAAGCCTCTGTTGCAGTGTGGTGCATTGTAACCTTGTAGATTTGCTATTTTTCACACTACTTTGGCATTGGAATTACACATAACAACCAAACCCATTAAAACATTTACATTTTTATTATCATGAGAACTACGGCTTCCATTAACGTATTGCAACTTTTCAACAATAGAAAGCCTATTAGCATGGATTCCGCATCGATTATGCACATGGTGGACGGGTGTCTGAACTGCCCCCAACCCTTCTATATACAATAATGGTGGCATGCTATCATGAACATTAGTGAGAGCGAATTAAATGGCGATAGGTTGAAAAGTGGTCCTTTAAGTTTAGTACTGAGGGGCTCAAATGCCAAATAAATAATGGTCCTAGATATGGAAAAGGCTGAAAACCACTGTGTCAATGGGATTCATCAGATTTAATGAGTATGTCCCCATCCACATCCCCACCTCTCCCGGCAGGCCGAAGGCAACACACTGCGCCAGCGCCTGTCTGACCAGGAGGAGGCGCTGAGGAGCAGCGAGGAGGAGAGTGGGAGGAGAGCCCAGAGGCTGGAGGAGCTCCAGAGACTGCTGACCGGCATGGAGCAGGAGAGCACTGCCCTGCGGGACACTGTCCGCCAGCGCGAGGACGCACTGCAGGACCTGAGACGGACCACAGAGGAGGGACACGCGCAGGCCGAACAGCGGTGAGTAGTAGCCAGTGCACAGAGGCACACACACACACACACACGCACACAGACCAACACACGCACACAGACAGACGAACACACATATACAGTTGTATTGTTAACAAATGCCGTTGTATTGCGTTTAGGGCGGAGCTGTTGGAGCAGGAAGTGGCCATCTTGAAGGAGAAGATTCACCACCTGGACGACATGCTGAAGAGCCAGCAGAGGAAAATCAGACACATGATTGAACAGGTGACACACACGCACGCACATGCGCGCGCGCACACACACACACACACACACACACACGCACGCACGCACGCACGCACGCACGCACGCACGCACGCACGCACACACACACACACACACACACACACACACCTCAACAAGTAATCTATAAATTGACGTGATCATGTATTTTATGTATTTCCTTCTTTAGTTATTTATTATTATGTAAATAACAGATTGTGTCTATCTTCTGTCATGTCCAACCGTGTGTGTGTGTGTGTGTGTGTGTGTGTGTGTGTGTGTGTGTGTCTGTGTGTGTGTGTGTGTGTGTGTGTGTGTGTGTGTGTGTGTGTGTGTGTGTCTGTGTGTGTGTGTGTGTGTGTGTGTGTGTGTGTGTGTGTGTGTGCGTACGTACGTGCGTGTGCAGTTGCAGAACTCTCGAACAGTGATCCAGGAGAGGGACCGTGTGATCAGAGAGCTGGAGGAGAAGGTAGCGTTTCTGGAGTCTGAGGTGAGAAACATTTGGTTTGATGGGTACTGTGTAGTTCTTTCATGATGAGGCTATATGGTTTGTAACAGCGTGTACACCACCAAGAAGGGGGCGGAGTCTAAAAGGCTAATGGTGCCATATTTGTGGGCTTTAAACTCCAGCCCATATGACTTCATTGACACACTTCGGCTCAGAATAAGATTGACCATAGACCATTTATTGCAAAGCTTTTGCATGTTTGTATGGCGGCATGGCTCTTGCTCATGTGATATCAGACGATCTATGAACTGAGTCATAGGTCTGATATCACATTTGATATCTCCGATTATCTGTGCATCAAGACACAGCTTGAGATATCAACAAACCCCACTGAGCAGAGCCAAGGTACAGTAAAATACAAGACATTAACACATGAGCATTGTATCCAGTGCAGACTGACATGAGACATTACAACATTTATCCAAAAAGCATGAACTACATGGATACAGAAAATACCATAGTCCACAGTAAACATGGATACCATAACAGAATTAGATACCACAATAGTTACAACCCTTAAATCATGATTAATCAGAGACTCATGTACTCTGAACTGGTGCCACAGGGAGGAGGCCGGGGAGGTGGAGGAAATTTGAACACATATCTGATCAACAGGACAGAGTCAGCTTAGCAGGGAGAGAGAGAGGAGAGAGAGACTGCTTATATAGAGCACATGATTGAATGTGGGTGTGACTGACTAGCTGACAGCCAATGACAGTGAGGGGAGTTGACATGGGGACAGCCAATGAGAGTGAGGGGAGTTGACATGGAGAGACTGCAGATTTAAAGGAACAGAATGAATTACTGATTGAAAATAAGGGGAATTAAATAAACCTTCTGCCCTCCGTGCCTCAATGAACTGACGCTTCGCTGGATTAGAGTGTTGTGATGGCTGCTGTCTGTTTTGTTTAAGCATCAAACAATGTTCAATGCTGCCCTCCACAGGTTGTGGTTAAATCTCACTTCATCATAGGTCATCATATCGCTCTTTACACCAGAAGTGTCCCCATTTCCCTCATTTGTTCTTAAGTTCTACTTAATGTAAACAAACCAGACATGCTCACACAAATGACCACGGAACACTAAGGAATATTTTTTTTGGATTTGTAGCAGTGGTGTCCATTTGTATATTCTCCAGGACATCTCATTAATGGAAGGGCATTGGGTGCTGCAGTGTATATACGTGCATATATACTGTGTGTGTGTATGTATATATATATATATATATATATATATATATATATATATATATATATATATATATATATATATATATATATATATATATATATATATACATACACAGTATATCTCATAATTGATCTTTCCTCCATGCAGAACCGCCAGATGCACGACCAGATGGACTACTTCATGGAAGGTCAAAGGTCAAACTCATATCTGTCATCAGAGCTCAACCCACACGTTGTTTACAGGTAATTCGATTCGATTTTTAGATTTTCGATTTTGCTGTGTAGTTTATGAATTAAACTCATTGATAACGTTTCCTGCTGTGGTTGATGAAACACTGAATGCCAAAAAACACAGTAAACTAAAAATACAACAATGACCACAATTCAGCCCCAAATTGCTGAACTACAGGTGTGAATTGTTTACTCTTAGTCTAAATATAAAAATATATATATATAAAAATCAATATAAAAACTAAATATCAAAAACGGTATGTCTTTGAGTCACTGGTCGGCTGGAATCATATTCCTTTTTGTTTCCTCAGCAAACCTCTGAAACCCTCCACATCCTCTTCCACCAAGCCTCTCCCCTTCATCAAAGTCATTGAGATCACATCATGAAGAGGAGTGTCTCATGCACACACACACACCTTACATACACAATCAATTATGCGGCGTGGTGACGGGAAAACTCGACTTTACCTGGAAGAAATGTAAAGCCATCTTCTTTGGCTGTGTTGGGGAGAGAAAGTGAAAGACAAGTAGAGACAGAGATTGAGAGAACAGCGATTACAAGTAGTAATACTACGTAAGAGCAATACTACCACATTATATTATATAATAATATGGTAAACAATAATATGTCTAATCTACTGTAATATGGTAGCTAGCAATTCATGGCCATGCTCTGTGAAGTGGCCTGGTCTGAAGTAACAATCTTGGGTCCATGATAGAAGTCCATAAGAACTGCAGTGAGAGACTTACTGGACCTTAAGTCTGTACAGTGTTAATTACACATACTGTATGTATAACACACTAACTTTACATTTTAAGGTCATTAGTTACACTAATGGAAAACTGAAGAAAGTATTCTTCTGCCATCCAGTGGCTGTTATTTTAAGTGCTCACTCAAACAGCAGGGGCATTCAAGCCCATGAATGCCCAATGCCCATCAGCGATTGCATTCATAATTATGCTTGAATGCCCTATGCATTTTCCTAATGATGAGTGATCATAATTGCTACAATTGCTCAATTATTCAAAACAATAATGTTAAATTATCTTACTATGAATATTGTGAAGGAATTTAGTTTGTCAGTCACAGAAGCTTATATTACAGTATTTCCTCAAAAGGTCCATTTGCACAGCACTTACTAATTTGTAGACTTTGGGTGATTCATTATAAATTGAGAGCAGAACGGAGCTCTAATAATATTACATACGATTTATATAGCGCTTTTCAAGATACCCAAAGACGCTTTACATAGAAAAAAATAATAATGTTTATTTGAGAAAATAAGAATAAAAGAATAAAAATATTAAAAATCCATCCACTTGCATGAAGCATCTGCAGTTAACATTTTCCCTTTAAACTTAGAAGGTTTACAAGCAATACCACTAGACAATGGCATGAAGGCATTGTATTTAGTTTGACTGTAAACAGGCGAACTATGAGCTCACTATGTTTATTTTGCTTTGTTTACTGTTGAGTGAGAAAACAATGTTGTACATTAGGTTAGTTATTATTATTATTATTATTATTATTATTATTATAGAACTTTATACAATTGCCTGACATGGGCCAATCTATTTACTGACCGGCAAAAAAGGCACATGCCTGACCTCAGTCACAAAACCAAGTGACCACTTAGCCTAAAAACAAATGGCTATTTTGTCCTTAGTCACACTGCTGAGATAGGCCATCTTGCTAAAAGGTGCAGAAGTAGCACATTCCTTTTCAATTAGGACAACTTTGCCAGAGATGGTCACTTAGTGTTATGAGCAAAAAAATGACTTAGGCATGCCATTAGTTTAAGGTGACATGTTACAGCTACATGCTGCACTACAAGAGTGCACACATTTTCTTGTGATTGTATTGAAGGCTATTTACTGAGTTCTTGAAGGAATGTGGTTTTAAACCCCACAAGGACAATATAATTTGAAATCAAATCATTATGAATTACATTTGTCTAATAATTATGCCTTAAATCACTTTGTTATAAATGCCAGTTTTTCAGAAAAATGAAAATAACATTTCATCCTTAAAACATTATTTTTCTACACTAGATTATCTTATTTAGACTACTATGTATTTTTGTACTTTTCTGGTGTCATTACATGGCATAACAATTACATTTTATTTAGTGTTGCTAACTTTCTGTCTTATTTATATAATTTAAAGTTTGTAGTGAGGTTATTGTATTACAATATAGACGAGGTTTATGTTCACACTGTAAACAAATATGTGCTTGTTTTGTTTATTTTAATAAATGCATAATGAATTATGAACAATAAATACATTTTGTGTTGCACAAAATAGCAGTATGGTCAATTCAGATGCTACAATGTTTTTCTTTAACAAAATACTCATTGATAATGCAAGGATGACAAGCAGGTATGTAGTAGGAGTTTAACAACTTTTCTTCTGTTACAGTCTCCTGAATCTACAGTCTCCTAATCCTGAATGCATAAATAAAGTTCAAGTGGTCATGTTTGCAACTTTGCATATGGGTTATTAGGAAATGAAATGACCCTGCATGCATTATCCCATCTTCCTGGTTTAACCACGCTATGCGACCTGACGCTGAAACGGCAGCTGTTGTCTCTAATTCATCTTCAGTGAAATTGCATTGAACTGGGTGTTTTGGTAAGACCACATAGTCCTACTGCTGTGAAACGGACTCTGCTCTGCTGCAAAAGTTCTTGATAATGTTGATAATGTTGATTTTGCTTTACAAATGTAGTATTTTGTCAAATGTTCTCTGATTTAAAATAGGCCAACAAATTATCATGGCAATGCTATTTTATTTACAGTCAAGCTTATTCACATACAAGCACATTTTTTGTCAAGTACATGAAAATCAAGATCTCCCAGCTTAAAGATAATGTTATAAACATTTTTATACAGTGTAAAATAAATATTTCATTGATCACACAGGAAAGGCAACACAATAAAGGAATGAAGTTTTTTATTATTCATGATTCACCTCTAAGCTGAAGTCAAGTCAGCATTATCGAAAATAACCATTTCTTGTGCATCTTCCTTCCAGTTCGCACTGCTATAGCAAATATCAGTGAATACAACTCTTAAATATGTCCATCCACATTCAAACAATGGACTATAGTCATGCAGATATTTTGACTGGTAAACAGAGCTGAAGAATAATAACAACTGGTTGTGTTTCATTTAGGTGTTTCTATGTGACATCATGAAGTTAAAGGGGAGTTCCACCAAATTTCAGCATTTTACTATGCCATTAATATACCTTTAGAGATCTGTAAGATCTGTGGGCACAATAAAAAGGACCCCCCATTCTGTGTTTTTCCTAGCAATGGAGGTCTGAAAAAAATCATTAACATGGTGAAACACAACTTGATGATGTCATCAAGTTGTGTTTCACCATATTAATGTGAGAATTTCTGTGAGTTCCATTCCTACACTCTCAGAAAAAAAATCTTGAAAATGGAATTCCCCTCTAAGTGTGCAGGAGCTGTACATGCTGGTGTAAAACCCAGGATGGTTCAAGCCTGCTCTCGCAAGTTGGGGAACCAAGCTGTACCACTCATCCAAAGGGGAATCTCTCATTGGCTAGGCTCATGAGATGATGGGCAGGGCTATGTCATTACGCCCCCCTCCCCCTCCATATACCAATGTAACACCAGGGATTCAAACCTGTGTGCCCCATGTGGGAAACAAAATACCTCTGGAATTCTCCCTTGTCCAGGAGTGGTGGGATGAGCTTCAGCCACTGCTACTCCATTATATTCATCCCATTTGTACTCCCCCCACCAGGGAAACCCTATCAAGATCCAAACTCGGGTTTTCCCATGTGGGAAAACAAAACATTCATGATTCATACAAGGAGACTGCATTCTTGGCTTAGTTGGCATGGGGGCAAATTTGGCTCATGAGCTGGCAGTGTGATACTGTTACACTCAAACTCCCTCATACAATTAAAATTATTACTATCAGCTATGTTTACCTGTCAGACTGATGCGAAGATGTTCAGTCATGAAAGGAAGCAGCCATTGTCAACTATCTTTCTTGCCATGCAATTCTTTTGGTTTCAACAAGGAACCATTTAAGATATTCACAAACACATACTGACATTGCGACAAATTTGTCTCCTTTTATCATACTACAAAAACGGTATCTATAATACAAGTTGCCTGTGGTTTCTTGTCTGTGCTCCTTCAAGTATTGAGCACTCTTCCTCGCACACTGGCGCACAATCCCTCAGCCATAGTGCTTGCTTCAGTAAAGCCTGGAAAAGGCTGCAGCGGTATTGTACATCCCTGGACAAGGACATCACCATCACAGACCTAGAGGTCACTGAGGTCCACGTTGCTCCCTGTTCAAAGGCCACTCCTTGCGTGATTCCTTTACTGTGCCATCATGCAAGCTGCCATCTTGCATGCCACCGCCGAGATAAGGGCCGCCCCACGGCCGCTTCCCTCCTCCGATTGGATGAAGGTGATGTCACAGTGAGGTGTTAGCTCTCTGACAATTTTGTGGAACCTGTCTTGGAAACTGTGAGAAAGAAACAAAAAACAGGGTTACCACCATACCATAATATGGGTCCCACATGGAGGGAATTCAAGCTGTGGGATAAATTGAAGCTATTATACTATGCACAGAAGGAGGCAGTAATGCAACCATTAAGGATCCCAACAGCCATAATTCCCCATGAAGAGAAAGATCAGTGAATCTGTGTTCTAGCGAAGGGATCAAGGGAGATGAATCCAGACTGTGCTGTTAGCTAGAGATCCTGGCCAATCCTCCCATTTTAAAGCTGCGCGCACACAGCCGGCGGAAAAGCTTGAGAAACATGCTGACAGCTTGCAGGATGCCACTTGCCGCAGCGCAAAATGCAAGCTGCGCACAAGTGCCATTGAGTTCCATTGACGACCAGTCAGAAAGACGTCACGTGACAGTCAGGGTGTTTCTCAAGCTTTTCCACCAGCAATGTGCTCATGGCCTAAGCTTCACTTGGCTTTAGTGGAATGGAATAAACCAGGCTGTACAGACAGGGACTTAACAATCCTGAAAGCCTTGGAGTCAAAAGGCCCGATCGAAATGCCACGTGACATCATAACCCTGACCCCTCCCCTATTATCATACAACACTCTGCTTCCTTCCTCATGCTCCACCTCTTGTTTTCCTTTGTCTTGTTCCGACAACAGTGAGCATCGCACAATTGTGTACATTCCTCACCATGGGTGCAGCTTGTAAACAGAACCGTCAACCCCGATGGTGATCTTCATGGTCTCCTGACAGCGGCGTTCTCTCATCAGGTTGATGACGCCGGCGAGGCCAGCTCCACACATGTGAGCCGAGCGCGTGGACACGCTCTCACAAACCAGACGCACAATGTCACAGTCCAGCTCTGACGGAAGCACGCCCAGCGAAGACAGGATGTTGTAAATCTGTTTCCTGTCCCCAGAGTCACTAATCAATAAGGCAATGACAACAGAAATATTAATAACAATCTTTCCACTTTTTTATTGTGTGTTTTCCCAATATTTTTAGGTTAGTTAAAAAGTTCCCAATTTTTACACAATTGTGTGTCCCTGATTAGTGTGTATTAAACCTACAGTCGGGGCATAGACAACTTTCTTTTCAACTGACATTGAATAGATTCACCGGGGATGGTACAGCACATCCAAAAGAACACTTTTCATGCTTATTGTCCCCAAGACCTCAACTCTGAGCAGATCAATCTGATTTAATGCAACTGTTCTCGCGAAATTTATTTGCAATACTTCACGGCATATGTCGCAATGGGGTCCAACGGTTGCAACTAATTTATGTTATTTTACGTTTGTGAAATAATTTTGCGATCACGGCATATTGCAACTTTGGCACCAATGGTCGCAAGACTCGCAACCATTGGCATAACGGTCCCGACCGTTGGCATAACGGTTGCGGGTTGAGGCTAGGTTTAGGTATTGATTTTACTGAGGTTATGTTTAGGGTTAGGGGAACAGTCTGTTTTCAATGGTTGCAACTATACAGTTGTTGGCCACCTGTTGCGACGTATGCCACGGTTGCAAATTGAATTTGTTGTCTCTCCTTTATTTGTTAATGACTTTCAATATGGCATCCCTATTTTGCAAATACATAATATAGACAAACATTTTCTGTCTTTTTCCCCCAAACAAATAGTAAAAATAGTTGAATCTCTCAACATATTGCCAAGTGACATGGCTTGTACATCCATCTTCTGCTATTTTAGAAATGGGACTGTGGTAACTCACTCAGGTTCTATTTCCTACTTGAACTACGCCAAGTTGTACGAGGCGCTCACCTCTCTACCTGTGAGACGTAACGAGTCTCAAAGCTGCCACGGGTTTTCAGCAGGTCTGAGGCTTCACTGTTGAACAGCAGGTCCTCGTTGACCAGTTTCAGCAGAACCAGCCTCACTAACTCGCCCATGTACTTCCCACTGATCAGCTTCTCAAATCTACAGCATGAGAGCATGAGAGAAGGATAGAGAGAGAGAGAGAGAGAGAGAGAGAGAGAGAGAGAGAGTGAGAGAGAGAGAGAGAGAGAGAGAGAGAGAGAGAGAGAGAGAGAGAGAGAGAGGAAATTACACTAGAATATTAGAGGGAGACATGATGGGAGGGGCTTCAAAAACACCAGGAATGGAGGAGAGAAGCGTTAAAAGGCGACCTGCGTCACAGAGCAAACAAAACTTTCTCCATGCGGGTTGGGAAACAAAGAGGGAGCATACGAGACAGCCGGACAGAAATCCCTATGTCACAGTGGCTGTCTAAGTATGTGGGGGCTGAAAGGTAAACAGCCATTAGGGCTGCAGGCGCTATAGCGCACGCCGGAGAGAGAGGACATTAATCTGACCCCCCTTGCCTCACCACTGACGTTCCTCTGACCAATCACACAGAACCAATCACAGGAAAAACAACTGGTCACCTAGCAACCTCACAGACATCACATGTGAGCTCAGGTGAGTATTTTATTATTGCTGAATGAATGTAATGAGAGAGAGATCGTTCTACTGTATTCTTTGAACCTGCAATGAATGGATAAATTAAGGAATGACTTGGCGTAGCACTTGCACTAGTGCTATAATACGACCTTATGGGCATATGCAATGGCTAAACTTACAGTATACTGTATGAGTTTGATAGCATATTATGCGGACATAGTTCTTTGATAGCATATTATTTAGACACAGTTCTTAAAAAAATATCTCACAATTTTTCAACCCATTTTTTCACCCAGTGCCAGTTGATCCGGGGCTCTAGACACTGTCCACCCATCCCGGGGGGCATCGGACTGACCTCATGCCTCCTTCTATGCATGAGGAGTCCAAGCTGCTTCTTTTCAGACAGAGTGCAGTTGCAGTTACTATTGATTTAAATTAATCTGGCCTCAATCAGACTCTTCCTGATTCATCCAGGGACGTCTGTCTTTAGTGGACAGGATTTATGTTGGTTGAAATCAGGTGATTTGACTTGATCTGGCCCTTATCAAGACGTCCACTTGGTGGGTTAGCTTACTTATGATTCTTGATTACTATGCCTGCATTTGATGTACCATGTGTTGTTCTTTCTTACTGTATGTCGCTCTGAATTAAGAGTGTCATGCTAAATACCTAAAATGTAAATTGTAATGATTTCATTCATTCATTGTTATCATGGAATTAAAAGTGTCAAACATGCATGCAACCTTGTTGTGCTGGTGCATAACTCACAGTTGGTGTCCAGGGTTGATGGAGGTCTCGTCCACCACCCTGTCGTACTCCAGCCTAAACTCCTCCAGCTCCCCGTGGTCCCCAAAGGCCCCCCACTCCGTGTTCACACACATCCGGCCCTCCTCGCCCTCCACCAGCTCCACCGTACGCATCTCCTCCATGTAGCATGCGTTACACCCCGTGCCTGGGGAAGAAGGGAGATTTAGAACACGTGTGTGTGCACATGCATGTGCAAATATGCTTATGTAATTGAGTTTACTCTTTGCGTGTGTGTGCACTGTGCATGTGAGTGGATTGGTGAGTTGGACAGGTCCTGGTGTGTGTTTGTGCGTGTGTGCGTGTGCGTGTGTGTGTGTGTGTGTGTGTGTGTGTGTGTGTGTGTGTGTGTGTGTGTGTGTGTGTGTGTGTGTGCGTGCATGCGTGTGTGGTGAGGAGTTCTTGGAGGAGTGAGGAGTTCTTGGAGGTCCTGGTGTGTGTGTGTGTGTGTGTATGTGTGTGTGTATGTGTGTGCGTGCGTGTGTGTGTGTGTGTACTCACCAACAATCATTCCAACTTCACAGCTACGATCCTCATAGTAGCAAGAGATCATGGTCGCCACTGTGTCATTCACCATAGCAACCACATCCATCTCAAAGTCCTGAATGAAATGCATTTCCAATCATCACCAAGTCTTAACAAGTTACTGAAGGCCCTAACAAGTTACTCTAGGCCCTAACAAGTCTAGGCCCTTGTGTCCATTGTAGTCCTCTGTATAATAATGGAATTGGTCATAATTGCTAATGGCAAATATTACCATGCAATTAATTGGTGGACGGACAATGGTCATAATTTCATAATCACGCACCACTAATTGTAATATACAATTCAGGTATTGTAATACCAACATACCCCTCTTCTCTTGATAGCATCTCTTAGAAGACCCACAATGTTGTTGCCCTCTGCCCCGGACGCCTTGAAACCTTTGGTCCAGTTCAGTAGGATGCCCTGGGGAATGATCATAAACCTCATGAATCTCTGACTCTCCTTTTGCCTTACAGTGTGTGTGTGTGTGTGTGTGTGTGTGTGTGTGTGTGTGTGTGTGTGTGTGTGTGTGTGTGTGTGTGTGTGTGTGTGTGTGTGTGTGTGTGTGTGTGTGTGTGTACGTAGGTGTTCAACTGATGCTCAGTCTTACATCAGGCAATAATGTTTAGTTATTGCCCTCAATAATGTCAAATAGGCCATCTCATACATTAGGTAGATATCTAATCCAATATGTAAAGATCAAATATCTTTACAGGTGGCGGTGACGGTATTCTAGATATTTTGTTGTTAATAATTAGGCTACACTTGGTTGGTAATTACCATGGGTTGACATATGCCATTATTTATGATTATTTATGATTGTCAAAATGTTGTATCAATAACATAAGCTCAATACTGTGTATATTGTATTGTGACAACATCAGGTCAAAAGTGACCACTTTGACTACTTTTCACTACTTTCAAAAACAGTTTAACATAGTAAAAAACACCCAATGTGCAGTCAATTCAACAGCAAATTATTATTGCAGCTAAAAAAGACAATAACAAATGCCTAATAAGATTAGTCATAAGGCATGGACACCGCACAAAATAGGGGCCGCAAAGTTTTATTACACACTTGCTTGTTTAGCAAACAAGAAATAATAGCTTCCCCACTTGTGCTTATCTTAGCCATCTGGGCAGCAATCTGATGGGTGAAGCAGTAAAAGTAATTTTCCGTCCCCTCGTAGGCCAATAAATTCTCCCTTCTCTTTTTCACTTTCCAGCAACACAAGCACATGTGAAACACGGTGGCAACAAATTCCTCATATAGCAGTCATAACATTATAAACATAAACATAACAAGTATGTAACACCATTGTAACAAAATGGTCCAACCTGTTTCCAGGCAGCGTGACTGCTCACCTTATCAAGATCCTCGTGCCGCACAGGGAAAGAGAAGGTAAAACCCAGGGGAAGCTTCCTATGTTTGATCTCGTGTCTGTCCAGGAAGTCAGAGATGCACTCTGCGATGTAATCAAAGAGCTGTGTGTAAGGAGAGATAGATAGAATGTACACTGTAAAATCATTAAGTGTTCATTTAGCTCAGGGAGTGTACACTTTAATTTGTACACACTCAAGATCTCAGATTACTGACTATGTGTGTTGTTGAAATATAAAGACCGCCTCCCTATGAGCTTAACACTGACCATCTCAGCGGTCCCTGTCATGGCATCTTCTGGGATGGAGTACATCTGCGTTTTGGTCTCCACCTTCCAACCTCTCTCGTTGTCTTCTCCCACCTTCACCAGCATCACACGGAAGTTTGTCCCCCCCAGGTCCAGCGCCAGGAAATCTCCCACCTCTGACAGCGGAATATAGGATCATCGATGTGAATGCACATGCTAGCTTTCACTGCCAGGATATTAGCATGAGAGATGCCATTTGGGATGCAATGTTTGCAAAACAATCAAATCTCTGAAACAAGCAGAGAGAGCCTTAAAGCAGTGAGGATCTACCTGATCCTTCCGGGGTTGAGCAGACATAGGTGGGAAGCATTTTGACACTAGCCTCTTCGTGTGTCTCTATACGCAGGCCTCTCTCCATCTCACGCTGCATTCTCTTCATAACTACTTTCAGTTCTTCCTTGTTAAGCCTGAACTCCGACAGAATTTGCTCCACCTGCGAGGAGAGGGACTTAATTTATTTCAGCTGTGTAAAAAAAATCAACTAGTTGGCACTTTCTATAGCTTTGTCTGATGTGTTGCATGTGTTTGTCTTGCGATACACTGTATGTTTAAACACACTTTAAATGATTTGAACAATGTGTGCACACTGACAGATGGAAGGAAAATGCAGAGGTAAATAATAGTGGTAGGGTATCCCGCAGACACAACAATATGTTGCATAGGAGGTGGCTTTAGGTACAGATCAATACAATAGACATGTCTATTGGTGTAATTATACAAGCAAATCTAAGCAACACTGTAATGCCCTTCATAACATTGTCTTCATAACATTTTGAGCTCTCAGATACAACGATACCTTTTCTAAACAAAATGGACGGCATGAGATGAGAATCTAAAACAAAGCTTCTTGCCCTAACCAAACCTGTTTCTGTTCAGGTCACTGAAACGTTTAATTCAGGGTTCCATGAGCTCTGGTGTGAACAGTTTACAATGCAGCGGATGCTCTCATCCGCAACTTACAATATAGCGGAATCAAGAGTAAATGGCATGAACTTTTGTCAACAAAACACTGAGAAATGTCTCTTACCATGCGGATTTTCTCAACCACAGAGCTATAACTGCAGGGCATCGGCACCATCTGGTCTAAGCTAGAACTGACGCAAGGCATCTTCACTAGTTTTCTAGATGAACCTTGTGGTGTGTATCTAGGTGTGTGGTGAGTGTCTGTGCTGTGTGTATGTGTGTGTGTATGCGCAGAGCCAGTGAACTGTGAATGCCATTGAATGAGAGCCTCAGCTGTTTTTATGTTCAGGTAAAGTGGGCTGGCCACAGAGCATGGTGGTGGCCTCTGTGCATACAGAAGACCACCCCTTTCCCACCACCCTCATCCCATCTGGCCATGTACACACATACCTGCGCGCACACACACACACACACGCACGCACGCACGCACGCACACACACACACACACACACACACACACACACACACACACACACACACACACACACACACACACACACACACAGGGACCAGTGGTCCCTGAGAGCATTCCAGGTAGTCCCCAGCTAAATGATGGACAGTTGGTAACCAAATGGACCCTTATACAGTAGATCTCTAACTCTTGAGAGTGTTAAAATGAAACCAAATGGACCCTTACACTAAAATGGCTAAAATGCAGATTAAATAGTGTGGTATGAAATAGGTTGAAAACCACTGCCGTAGATGATCTCACTTTGGCAGGCAAACCAAATTCCACTTATTTGGTTTGCCTGCCAGATTTGTTATGTAGTGTATACTAAACTTGCAACAGCAGCAGCAACCCATAAGTTTCACCATACATGTACACAGGATTTGAACCCTTGTCACCAAACTTCCACCAACCAATCTAATGTTCTAATTGGCCATGCAGGGAATATTCTGCTTGAGCTTCTGGGTGTACTAGTAGTTAGTTTTTCAAGCAGTAGGTGTCCTGTATACCTGCCACCAGGTTCTTCTGAAGAAAGAGTTTCTCAGTAGAAGAGTTTGACCAAAACATGTACAGTATGTCTATGCTGCTATCAATCAATTAAGAAGTGGCCTTCTCTGCAAACATACACACACACAGATTTGGTTTACATGGGGACCATCTTTGAGATTTGGTTTGCATGGGGACCATATTTGAGATTTGGTTTGCATGAAGAGAGGACCATTTAAGGGTAAGACTTGAATGTGTGCCAACTGCCAAGTACTTGTCTTTAGCTTATTATCCAGCTAATTTAACCATGTGTGTTGTTTGCAGAGAGATCTTGCCTGATGGCACTACATACACCATGGGTTCCATGCACGCAGCACAAACCACAGAGAACAATTCTTTAATTTGTTCTCAGGTATTTTATAAATGTATTATGCAGGTGTTTTATAAATGTATTAAATTACAATAGGCCTATACATCAATGAATACACTTTTTGGGGGGATTTTGGGTGACTGAATGATAATTTCATTCCAGAAGCTTGGTTCCATTCCACAATTCCACAATTTACCAGTAATATATATTATACCTACACCTTCAAAATGGAGAGCTATCTTGTATATCCGCCTGACAGCAGACAACAGGGAAACATCGAAGAGGAAAGATGGATGGGGAATGATGAACATATGGATGTCAGAACAGGTCAGCTCCATATACTGTATGGAGATCTAAGGGATTGAGGTCTGAGTTCAGTTGCAGAATTTAAATTCCTTAATATTGATGCTATTAGAGATCCACATCCCTGATGGTGTCACGTGTTGGTCTCTGATCTTATCACATGATGTCACGTGCCCGGTCAAACAACACACACACGCATGCACGCGCGCGCGCGCGCGCACACACACACACACACACACACACACACACACACACACACACACACACACACACACACACACACACACACACACACACACACACACACAATTCTATAGTTCACTGTGACCTTTGGTTGCAATTTAGACACTATGTTGAATACTGGCTTACTGTGAGCATAGACCAAACTTTATGTATAATGTAAAATAAATTAATAATTTAAGTAGGACTAATTTGATTGTTTAATGTATGTTTGCTTTGGAATGAATCATCAAAGTAACTATAACTAAAGTTTTCAAAGACATGTAGAACAGTATAAGAACCTCTGATATAGTAGAACAAAAAGTATTTCGAAAAACTGAAATACTTCCAAGTTTTACTTAAATAATAGGCTTAAAATAGGCTACTTAAGTATAAGTAGCCTACAATTAAACTACAAAGTAAATTGACTTACCTATAGTTACTATACTGCAAATGCTGATTACAGATGGACTGACTCCTAGCTGTAGCCTACTACTCTCCATCAGTTATTTTATGGTCCTGCTGTAGCCTATAGCCTACATTCTCCTCCTATCTCTTTTGATCTGGATGAGATCATCATAACGTGAGATCATCACTGGTCTGGTCCGAACACATGTATACAGATTACAGAGTCGACAAATGCAGAACTTCTAGCCATATAGTGCCATCGACAGGGCACTATAGGCTATATATAATAACATAATACATTTATTAGGCTAAATCTTTTTGTTTTACCTTATCAATCGTAGTACGAGGATCCATGTCATTTTCCGCCGACCATAGGGGTGCTTTCTGGAGTGGATAGTGAGCGTCCGTTCCAGGTAGATTTATGCCGCTCAGTGTCAGTGTTTTGCGTACCTAGGCTAACCCGCAGAGGCAGAAATTGGCTAGTCTGGTATCTGGAGGGAACTTTTACATGTAGGCTACTTTATTAGCCTGACATAATGCCAGACTAATGCTGCAAAATATATATGTTCATCCGCGGCAGGCATTTATTATTTATATAATTTTGTAATAAATCGTTAATAAAGGCTACATATTTTAGGGGGGGAATCTAAATTAATTCTTTATGCTGGTTTAGCCCTAATATTAGAGATTAAATCCATTGTCATCCATCGCTGGGCTCACTTTATGTCCTAGACTATCATAGATCCAATAATAAGTTAAATAAGAAATTAATTAAGCTGGAACAGCCTATTTCCCAACTAATTGCCAAGACGTCATAGCTATTCAACTTTGCATAAACGATAAGCATTAAACACAGATACAACAAATAATAAAGTAGCCGAGCCCCCTCATTAGCCTACCATTTTTTTTGCTTCGATATTCTCTCTAAGAAAGAGGATGGGTGGGGGGTCTGTAACCGGGTTAGTAACCTAGCAGGTGAAGCAGGGACGTGCACACATAGACATCACAGGGGCTCCAGCCCCGAATGCCCTTTTACCCTTAAAGGGGAATTCCACCCATTTTCAACATTTTACTATGTCAATGATGTACTAGCCTGGTCTAGCCCTCAATGATTTTGGCCTTGGGGGGCGGGGGTGTCGTGGGATCCACACGGCGGAAGTGCTGCGCTCTGATTTGATCTCACTAACGTGTCGTCATCTCCGGCCCCTCCCACGCCCGTCCACTGCTGTTCTACGTCACATCATTTAGAGCGACGCCCACCCCGGAAGGTTGACACGCCCCTCAAGGCCACTTTCCAACGCGCGTTAGTCCAGGCTTTCCGTTTTCGCGCAAGGCGAACGAAAATGAAAGCCTGGGTGTCGAGGCTAATGATGTACCTTCAAGGTGTTGGGTGAATATGATAAAAAAGTTTCCCCATTCTGTGTTCCCAAGAAATGGAGGTCTGAAGAATAGCCTACCACTAGCATGGTGAAACATCTTGATGTCATCATCAAGATGTGTTTTCACCATGCTAATTTATTTCTTTAGACGCTTCTTTTTATGAGAGCGTACTAATGGAACCAAATGAACACGTTAGGGTTCATTTGGTTACATATTTGTACACTCTCAGAAAAAAATGAAAATGGGTGGAATTCCCCTTTAATAGCCTATGCACAACCAGACCACGTCACGAAATCACGAATACAGCAGTTATGTTGAAAGCCTGAAAGGAATGCAAATGCGAAGTCTCCTGGACTGGACTTGAACTGTTATTTTGCATTGAACAAATTGGTTTAAGAATCCGCGGTCCGCATTCATCTCCACTAGCTAAAGACTGCTGGTTGTGCCTCGAAAATAAATAGCCGAACTAGCCTACAGGCTACAAGCATCGCAGCTTCACTGTTTTTGTGTCCGAAGGTGCCCTACAACCCTAGTCTTGATATGGGATTTCATTTCAGCCCTGCCTTTGCCCCTCTTAACACTATGCAGCACGTCCCTGAGGTGAAGATTATAAACCCAATGTATGCGATGAGTCCCACGACGGTGCCGCGCGCCAAAAATACCAGACCACAACACGTGTGTTGTAAACTTGTAGGTCTGCTATTTGTTTTTCTCATTTACGACTCGCGCGACACCGTCGTCGACGGAGTGTATCGTCTTCAGGGATGGAGAGGGGGAGCTAGCTTTGTTGACTGTTTCCAGATGACGAATTAAAAAAGAAAAAGAGAAAACTTCCTCTTCACCAATTTGTTGCCTGGGAAACGGATAATTTAGCAGCCACTTCTTTCTCAGCCATGGAAAACACTTAGTAGCACACTGAGGTTAAGTGGCCATGGACGAAATTGTTAAATGGACCAAACTCATACTTGAGAAAACATTGACTGACTGACTGACGGTGCCTGCCGTTCTTTAATGCTCACAAGTTCATAACCACAATGAGCAAAACACAGCATAATAATAATAATAATAATAAATGGGTAATAATAATAATAATGGGTAACAATAATAATAATAAGGGTAATAATAATAGTAGTAGTAGGATAGAAAACCCTTCATTATTCATTAAGTCTAACGGGCCCAGACATTTGCTAATCTCCAAGCTGTTAAAGGGGAATTGCACCAATTTTCAAAAATCTCCTGAGAGGGTACAAATGGGGGGTGTTTCCGTTTGTACCAAAAGGGGTCTGAAAGAAAAATCATTAACATGGTGAAATACATCTTGATGATGTCATCAGATGTATTTCACCATGTTTTCAGACCTCCATTTTTAGGAAATATAGAATTGGGGGAACTTTTTCATCATGTCCTCACAACATCTCTAAGGTATATTAATGACATATTAAAAATGTTGAAAATGGGTGGAGTTCCCCTTTAATAAAAGTCTCAAGATGATTTCTGCTTTCTTATTAGGCTACAGAGTTTAGGCATTGCAATCATAGGATGCAAACCACAAATTCAATTAAATAAAATACAGAGAAAACAAACCTTTATATTGCCAAAGCAAGTGGATCACGTCACGAGATCATCACAAACTCACAACAACAGGTGGTTTCATTTCGCCTAGGAACCTTCGACACTCACAGTCTCTGTTCCTGTCCGCGTCGTTATTGCGGATGGACAAGTGAAGGATCGTGACGTGGTGATTGGTCGTGTGTTGTTTAGTGTTTTCACGTAGCATCACCCAGATAGTGGCTCTAGGCTTGAAGCAGGGGGGGGCCTGGTGGTCAAGTCTGGTACTGCAGGCGGGTGGAATTCATGCACGACCGCCGGAGAGCACGCACGCTGGTTTGCTTTGTGCACGCGGACAGGGCAGTTTGTATTTAAGTTGTTTTCTGAATAAACCAGCGGTCCTCACGTCATATACTACCTCTCAAAACATAACGGATGTATTATATGACAGATAATAAGCTCAATGCAAACCCACAAGCTTGTTTTTGATGCTTTTTGATGGTTTTTTTCCTTTGCTCGTGCGCGACGGCGCTCGTTCATGGTTCCCATAATCCCTTGCGTCGGGCGCGTTCATGGAGAAATACTTCCGCATTTGGACCAAGGAGAATTGAAAAAGGAGTTGTCGCGAAGGCACCCACGGGGAGTCCACATTGGTTCATGGGAGGAAACAGACATGCGCAGTACAGATCAGGAAGTCAAACCATCCAAGAGACCAATGGCATGCATGGTTTGCAAGCATCAAACTTCCTGGAATGTACTGCGCATGTCTGTTTCCTCCCATGAACCAATGTGGACTCCCCCGTGGGTGCCTTCGCGACAACTCCTTTTTCAATTCTCCTTGATTTGGACACCAAATTTTGGTGTCCAAATGCGGAAATAGGCGCACTTCCGGCGGTCTTCCGGGTGCTTCATGCGCCAATGAGCAACTTGTATTGAAATGAATAACAAGGGGGCGGGGCTGTCGCTCCAGTCCGGCCTCTGTTATTTTATTACTCTATGGTTGTTTAGTGTTTTAACGTAGCATCATCCCAGTTTAGCCAGCCGTAGCTTCGACAGCCTGTTGAATAAGACATTTCGGAGGGTATACACAGTTTACCCCAACTGTTGCCACCTTGGAATAACAACACCGCCGCCCTGCGCTGTCAGGTAAGAGGCCGCACTGAGAGCTGCAGCACGGTGGTGTTAGCCACTTAATGCTAGCTCTGCTTCCCTCCACTTGGGTGTGAAGAATTAGCTAAGTTCAGTTTAACTCTGCTAGCATAGCAAGCCTCCTAGCTAACACTAGTATGTATCGGTATGTTTTATTCGCCAAAAACCCTGGTTTCTAAATAAAATATAATTGTGTATCAGTGGTTTTCGACCATTCTGGTACCAGGGCCCACTATGTATTCAGCATTTGAGCCACGAACCACCATTTGAGGTTTAGTATCTCAGACCCAAAACTAAAGAACATTTTGTTTTTGTTCCCAAATCTATGATGTAATTAGGAGAGATAACGGGCAAATGGTGATCAACAATTCTACTACATTTTAGACTTATTGTAAATTAAGTAATTTGGGATGTTTAACAATAATTCAAATCCCAGAGCGTAAAATAAATTAGTATATTTTTTCGTGTCTTAAGTATCAGATAGATATATGATGGTCCATTTCTTAAAAAAAAAAAAAAGCAAAAAAAAAAAAAGCTGGGGACCACCTGGAACCCTCTCAAGCCCCGCTGTTTGAAACTGGTGTATATTGTAATTCCAGCCAACCACTTACAACGCTAGCATTACCGTCCAACTTCACAGTCAGTTAGCATAGCAGGCAACAGCATTACGGATTAGAGATAATGTTCTCATGTGATTTTACTTGTGTGTCGTGTTTTTAATCAGATCTCGAGGCCTGTTGTTGATCGTATCTGTGACTGACATTAGCTGATCCAGGGCAAGCATGAAGCTCTATAGTCTCAGTATCCTTTACAAAGGAGCAACCAAGGCGAATCTCCTGAAATCAGCCTATGACCTCTCCTCGTTCAGCTTCTTCCAGCGCTCTAGGTGGGTGTGACCAATGACTGACCACCGCAGGCCTTTGTGGACTTTAGTCTTTTATGTAAAATGTTATACCTATCTTACTTACTATCTTACTACTATCACACTGTATTGTAGCTTCGTAGGTAATTACTTTGTTGTTGTTGTTGTTGTTGTTGTTGTTGTTGTCCCCCTTTTAAAACATCCCCAGCTCACCCCTGTTCTCCAAAAACCTCCCACCCACACAAACAAACAACTAATACCAGAAAAAATTGCCTTTCATTCTAAGGACCTCCATTTCTAAAGCCCTAATCAGGGCTTGACGCTAACACTTGCCCGATTGCCCGGGGCAAGTACAAAAAATGGCCGGGCAAGTGAAGACTGCTACCTGGTTGCCCGATCTGGCAAGTGTGCGAGTTAGTGCGCTATAACACAAGACGGGATATATTTGTCTTGAAGGTGGTCATTGCGCTCTGACATCTTTCCCTGCTTTCTAGCTATCTCTCATATATGTATCTCTCCCAGGTCCATTTGGTTCCAAACTATCATTTTTCTATGGGATTCACTGATTTACACTGAATTACAGTTGAATATTGACTTAAACAAAACAGTCTTTGACTGCGAAAGGAAATGTTTAAAGCACCCAAGTAGGAAGTAAACTTAAATGCAAAATTTAGGATATATTTGGTGGGGCAATTGACCATGACCTGAGGGCAAGTAGAATCTGACTTGCACTTGCCCGATGGGCAAGTGCCTCGGAGACCTTAGCGTCAACCCCTGCCTAATCACTCCAAAGGGTCAATACTGTTTTAGCTTTATCTCTGGTGTGTGATACGTCCTGTTGCACGTTGGTGTGTGTTTGGGTGTCCCAAGCGAGTCAACACGTGGAATTCAATCGAACTGTTTGGTCCCAAGGAGTTGCGTGGTGACCCTTTGGTATGAAGAGGGCTTAAGACTTGTACACTCATGATAGAACCAAATAAGTCCCGTAAAGGGTCAATCTGGTTCCATTTTGTACACTTTTACAAAGTCCTACTTGACAGGAGCCCCCTGCTGTTTTTGATCAATGCCAAATATCTTGAAAACCTAATCCACAATCAGCTTGAGCTTTCAGTGCAATTCAGTCACATTCTCACCTAATACTTCAGTAGACTTGATGCGAATGGGCAGAGAAGTTGTGATTCTTGCATTTTTAATCTGCTGCGGTTTGCTTTGACACTGACTGCAGTGCACTGTCATCCACAGCAATTGAAAATGCAGCAGGGACCATTATCAACTAGGCAATAGTATCAAATAGGCGTAGTTAAGGTTACAGGACTTCGGGAGTATCACATATTGTGATGAGAAGTTAGGTGTGTGTGTGTGTGTGTGTGTGTGTGTGTGTGTGTGTGTGTGTGTGTGTGTGTGTGTGTGTGTGTGTTCTACAAGTGCAAACACTTTATGCAACCTGCATAAAGTGTTGTGCAAAAGTGCAATATGTAACCTAATCGCATCCATTCTATTGCTACACTGCATTGTCATCATAGTAATGATCTCTTAGAAGTCCCACTGCTCTGCGCATCTTTATGCATCACTGCATAAGCCTTGTCGTTCCTTATCATGTGCCAAAAAACAACTTCTTCATCCCACAGTGGTATATATGTTTAATCCGATTGCATTCACACCGGCAATGATCCGCTTTCTGCTGCGCTTTGAAGCAAAAGAAGTAGAATGTTAAAAGGTTAATTGATGTGCACTAGGATTCAAATGAGCCTTCACACCTCCCAAATGAAGCACACAAACGTTCCGATGTGAATGTAACCTCAGAAAGCATGGCAAGTCCTGTTTTTGTCAGATTTAATACATAACACATAACCTAACCTTAGCTAGTTGCTTAGCAACTTTTAATAACAATACAGCAATTCATGAATAACCTTCATGTTTATTTTTTATGGTGTTATAATGTGATTGTGTCAAATGTGGTTGAATCTAACAAGTTATGTTGTGTAATGCATATTATTAACACCATCATATCCATTTATTGATTGGGTTAATGTAGTGTCCAGGAATTCATGACCTTCACCAGTGCCTTGATTGTTGAGCGGTCATCACAGGGAAGTCGTGCTTCTGTCAAAGAACAAGGTATATATAAATTACATTATGATTATGTGCCAATAAATTAAATTTGACATAAACATACAGTAAATAAGTGATGAATGCTATCCTTGCTTTATTGAAAGGAGGTAGGATCTGCACACCATTCTTTTGGTAAAGGATTACTTTATTGAAAAAACATTGTGATCATAGTGCACCTAGTTTGGACCACTAGAATCGAAACCTTTTTTTCAGTAAAGTGGTCCTTTTTGTTGTGCACCCAAAAAGGAGGTGGTAGGGCCCACCCCCTTCCATGAGTGCTTCAGTGACCCTGCACACACTGTTGAGGGCCATGTAAATAGTTAATAGGTATATCTTTAGTTTATTGGTCATTGTTGTATTGATTATTCTATCCATCTCTTTATAATGAATGGATTTAAGCACTTAAGCTCTATTGCTATTTTATACTTCGTACACAGTGTCATGAGAATCATGAATGTAAAAGCTCACAATCAAAATGCGTTTGGTGAGCTTGTAGATATATTTTTACATTAAGTCTAACTTATGATTGATCAGTTAGTGTTACACTTCTAATTGCGTCTCCTTCCTTCAGAGTATCTGTGTCATGTGTACGTGAGAAACGACAGTCTGGGTGCAGTGGTAATAGCAGATAGCGAGTACCCACAGAGAGTCTGCTTCACGTTGTTAGAAAAGGTGGGTAGCTGTGAATAAATATCCAAAGATGTCACATTGTAGCACTGCACAATGATTTCAGCATTTTGCAAAAACAATTTCCTTAGAATTAGGAAATGCATATGCTAACCCATATGCTCACTTCTTCAGGTATTAGATGAATTCTCCAGGCAGGTGGAGAGCATAGATTGGCCTTCTGGGAATCCGGAAACCATCAACTACAAGGCTTTGGATATTCATCTAGCTAAGTACCAGGTATGTATGTTCATAAGCAGTTTAGCTATTGGCTATTGATAGCTGTCATGAGGATGAAGTATATGAAGAGTTATTATACTATTACATCAACATCTGTTGCCAGAGAAGATTCTGATGTTTAGATTAAAGGACTGTCACAAATGTGTTGTTGTCTCCGATCCAAAACCAATACTTAATTACTTATTAAACAACATCAAATTATTTAACAAGTTTACCTTATTGAATGTTTTTTCTTACAGAACCCCAGGGAGGCAGATGCCATGACCAAAGTGCAAGCTGAGTTGGATGAGACCAAGATCATTCTTGTGAGTCATCAACATATGACATTTCATAATGAGCAAATTACTGCATGCGATCTAGCTCAATTAAAGAGTTAATTATGTCTTTTTTGGTAGCATAACACCATGGAAAGTCTACTGGAACGAGGGGAGAAACTGGATGATCTCGTGGCAAAATCAGAACATCTGGGAAACCAATCCAAAGCCTTTTATAAGACTGTAAGTACTTCCATTTACACAGAGCAGTAGAACTTGTTGTTTTTACGAGAGCTCAACTCAGCCAAAGCATGCCTGTTGGGAGGGCTTAAAGGTTCATGTTTTAGATTGGTATTAGAGAAAGTAAAAGATGGGTGTTAATTGTTTTTTATTTGCCGTTATAGTTGTTTTTGACAGAGGTGCAGTTCCTAATGGCGTATTTGTTTACACAATTCTAAAGCTATCTACTACAGTCTTAATAAACCCCAGGAAATTACATCTGGCTGCAGAAGATGACAGGATCTACTGAATCTGAAGGGGGTAGCACACAGCACTGCATTCTACACTGTGTAATAGTTTTAGTTAGTTTAGTTAGTTTATTTCAGACCTTTCTTAACAAGAACACATTGCAATGAACAATATTTACACTATTGAGGTCCAAAAAGGTGTAGGCAGAAGCTAGCAGCTTATAATTGCCTACCCTAGGTACAGGGTCAAGTTTCAAATGAATCAGTAAACTTAGATTAATTATAAATAAAAAGAAGGTTAGTGTCACTGTGTGTGGCATGGTGCGGTGGCAATATGGAAGTAATGCCACCACACTGTACAACCACACTACAATATTTTTTCAACAAAAAAAAAAAAAAAAAACAAAAAAAAAGACAATGTGTGACAATGACAGTGACTCAGACAAACTATGGTACCGTTTGCATTAATTTGGTCTCTCAATTGTTAATTTATTTTAGCTGGGATTCTCTAATGTTTTATATCTATTTATTACATGGGTGGTAAACATTTTTTTGAATTTGTTAATTGATGTGCATAATTTCAAGTCTTTATCCAGGCTATTCCATAGCCGGACCCCTCTCACAGATAAACATTTGTCTTTAGTATTAGTTCTTGCAGTGTTCCTCTCAAAAACACCTGTTCCCCTGAGTTGGTACCTGGTCTCTCGTGGTTTGAACAGCTCCTGCATGCATGGTGGGAGTGTTTTATGGTGGGCCTTGTACATCACTATAGCAGTTTTTTGGTCAATTATGTCTTCTAGTTTTAGGGCTTCATTTTTAATAAAAAGTGGGTTGGTCGAATAGGGTCAATATGGCAGTTTAGCACATTCAGTAATCAGTATATCTTGTAATCTTTTGTGTCCAGATAACATTTCTGGGATTTATTAGGACTGTAGTAGATAATAAAAAACTAAATCAAAAAATTGTAAACAAATATGTATTTAGGTTAGAATGTTCGAATGCCCCCATGCCCCTGTCAAGAACAGCTAAAATGCCTAAAATAGACACTCATCCTTTTAGGTTCTCTAATAACAACCTAAAACATGAACCTCGGTTGTCCTTTAATGTCACAGGTGTTCAGTGATTGATTTTGGTTCTGCTGTGGGAGAGCACTAATGATATGAGAGTCAACACAAAAAGGCTACTCCTGAACTCCTGAAGGGCTACTGAACAATTGAAGACAGACCATAAAGCATTTCCAAATCCACAACTATTAAAAAAAGACTAGGTTCAATAGTACGTGTGAAGTCCTCTGTCAAATAGGCATAACTTGGAGGATGTAACAGAGCTATTTATACTGGCATAGGCAGTACTTTCCATGTGATGGATTACACCCCTTCGAAAATGTATGGTGACCGTTTTGTACTCATGCTTAATTACTGACCAGCTTTCAGTGATGATAGGCTCTAGATAGAAGGAGGGGCTTGCAGATGGTCAATTGTTTAAATGCCTGTGATCAGGGGCAGACAAACAATCAATATAAAGCCAGTGGAATGCAGTGGTTTTGATATGTTTTTCACCCAACCCTGTGACTTGAGATTGCCACAAGAAGCATCAACACTCTGTATTTTCTGTTTTCTTTTCTCCTATACCTTCCTTGTTTGTGCTTGACCCATGTCCCTACACCTTCACCCCCACATAGGCACGGAAGCAGAATTCATGTTGTGAGATCATGTGATGCTGCGTCCTCATGGGCATGCCTCTCTCTGCCTTTCTGCTCTTCCTACAACTCCCATCATGCACCAGCCACCAACTCTCAGCACAAAGGGACAGCATGGATACTGTCCACGCCCAGGGTTAAAGGGTCGCGGCCAGAAGGAGGTGGAGGTCTATGTGTGAAACCTCTGGATTCTGACTGATGGGGGTTGAAGGACTGATGGGGTTTGGTCAGGGGATATGATTTTATTTTAAACTCATGGGTAAACATCTTTGTGGTGTTTTCGATACCAGCCGAGGACATGATGGTGTGATCTTGTGTATTGGTGGTGTGATGTACAAAATGTTTTCAAACTTTCACCTGTATTCAGATTGTATGAAATTCTCTCAGCGCATTACTTTTAAGGCAATCTTGACAATCTGTAATTGTCTCCATTATTTGTCGCAACTAGGGAGTTAAATCCGGCGTGAGGGACGTTTCTGTTTTTGTTATGCCCACTCAGATGGCCCTGTTTATTTGTGCCTGTACCAGGGATTTAGGTTATTTTTTCAAATGGCGTCACAACTGTTCATGCAGGCTAAAGCCCTATTCATACTTCAGTTTTAGGTGATAAGCTACTCACCTTTTTGGTGGTTTGTAAAAATGGAGAAATGATTGTGTGGGGGCATGAGTTGCTTATCACCATGGTGTAACGTCATGTAGTTTTCTGTCCACACAAAACGAGTATGAATAGGCCTTAAGATAGCAGAGACTGTTCTTATGTGATGGGCCCCACGTTTTTTTCTCCATATTTTCTTTGTTCAAAGTTGCATTTTCTTGCATCCCCCTTTCATTGTCTTAAGTGAAGTCTTAAACATTCCCAGTTGAAAGCACTGTGTTATTGACAGATTTTGTTACAGGTTTCTCAAATTTGACCTGAAACTATGTGGAGAACTTAGTGTTGAAATGCAACACATACTTGCTAGTTCCCTAGAGAAACCCTACACAATGCAATACAATGTCCTCTGTTTCTACACTCCCTACAGTAGCCATACCTTTTGATTGCCATCATCTTATTTTGGGATCCTAATGGCAAATCTGCTCCCTGACCAGCTGCCTTATATAACAGATGGGTTGACAGTCTTCTTCCATTGTTGTACAGGTCTTGAACTGATGATGTGCTACAGGTTGTAGCTGAATGACAGCAGTATTCATTGCATAGCAAAACTGATAAACGGGTAGTAGGCTTGTGCTGTTTGACCCCTTTCTAAGCGCCACCATTATTTCTATTACTTGACAGGATCATGTGTAAGCCTGTGTGATTTACAAAGAAACGATCACAAGCTCAACATATTAGCCCATACTGTAGATCGGGGATTTTTGTCAAGCAACATTATATTACGGACAATAGATTAAGCTTTAAGCACTTGGTGCTTTTGGGAGGGTCTCCTTTTGAGTCCCAAACACACATGTCCCCAGCTCTAACCCTAAAAGGACTCTGGGAACATAGGACCGTAGGAACACAAGGATGGACCCTTTGGTTTGACATGTTCCCACAATGCTTGCAAACTGTCAATTTCTGCCTTTGGTAATCTTAATTTTAGACATCTATCCACTTTCTGTAGTGTGTATGACTTTTGCTTGTGTACAGTATTTGTATAACTGCAGTGATATTTGTGAGACTGTGACTGTGTGTGAAGACTGTTGCTTTTTACTGCTTTTACAGTATAAACTTTCTGTGCAATAGCTCTGCAGACTCTCAATGGCTTCTTGTTGGACAAGCAAATATTTTCTCAAAATTGTAATTCCCCTGTATTTATTGTACTTGTCCTATGTGAAGTGTATCCAAGGGTGACTGAACGATTTTTAAAATGATTGGTTTTCTTCTTTCAAAGATTTTCTTTTTTAAATGGCCTGAATTAGATCTATTTGTAGAGTAAAGCAGTTTTGCTGTGGGCCATTATGGGTCTATAATATGAACAGACTAAGCTGCAATTTATTGACCAGATACAGTATCTTAAAACAAATTTAAAGCAAACATTAAATAACATTAAAATAATAAATATATGCTACATATTTAGATTTAGACTCTTCTGTTGATAAATCAAAATGTGTACAGAACGTACACAAGGTCTGAGCTTTTTAATTTTAGGATAATTCATTAGTTCTCAACATAGGGTCTGGGACCCCTTAAATGTAAGATAATGAACCCTTGAGTCTCTAACTCGTGTATAAACCCTTCCATTTGGTTCCATTTGTTTAGTAGCCTACATTTTGAATTGAAAGTTGTGATGGACGAATCCAGGCCCACTATTCTGGCTGTGACTGTTTGGAACTGTCCCTCGGAAATCTCAACATAAGTACCAGAGTGATATTAGTCTGGCCAATTCAGTGGTGGATACACCCCAATTTAGTTTTTCATTGTTTTCAATGATAAAACAAACAAACAAAAATGCCATGGAAAAAAATACATGGAATGTACTGTATAGTAGGCCTTTGTTGTTTTTCATCACTTTCATCCTTTCATTATTCTTCTTTGGCAAAAAACATGTAAACACAGTACTATGTGCTTTTTCATGATTTTTTCATTAGTGAAAACCATGAACTTCAGTTCAAATCAATCAGCTTAGTTGTGAGGCAGGCATCTGCGTTGGCTAAACCAGTGTTATCCCAACAATCAACTTAGGAGGGCGCCAAAGATAACTGGGGGATGCGTTTTTGTCATAATACAGTCAGAAATGGCCTACATTTCCCCCACTAGCCTAATGTATCTCAGGTATTTCTTATATTGGTCATGGAAGAAGAATATGTTGTGCCTGTCTTCTCTGCTGGGTGCACTAAGGAAACCATTTTGAGAATCACTAGTAACAACTAAGTAACCTACTGTCACACAGTATGTCCCAGGCCATGCATTTACGTATATTTTGTAATAATAGGCAAACTCTACAATGTAACTAGTAATTTAAAAAAAAATCAAATAATTGCTGCAGAGTAAGTATAATATTTACTTCTGAGATGTAGAGAGAATAGATGTAATAGTACTGACATTTTAAAATACTCTAAAGCAGTGTGTTTTTTTAATCCTTTTTCATACCCACTATTTCTTCTGAATTCTAGCCACAGACAACCATTTGGTGTCGAGTTTAGTCTCTCAGACCCCAACACTTTGTGTCCACAATTCAGTAGAGATGACTTGCAAAGTGTTGGTCAAAATAGCAAATATTCTACATGTGGATGTATTCTACATGTAGATTCTTGAAAATCAAGTCATTCAGATGTGTTTAAACATAATGTAACTCTTGAGAGCATAAATGGTTGCTTTACATCACACCAGTGTTTTGTCCCTTGCATATTCTATCCCACATGTTGCACTTTCTTTCCTTATCTCTTTTTTCCAGGCCAGAGGAATCCTTGGTTCTTCAGTTCTTATCAGGTCCATTAAGAGAGAGAGGGACAGAGGACTAGGGGAGCCATGTAAGGGACTGTGTGGTCCACCAGAGTCTATTATAGGCAGCAGGCAGATAACATGGGCCATACATAAACTGTCCCAAGTATCATACCTAGCTTGGAAGCCAACTGATTTATAACACTCCTACAGACATGGTAAGTCAATTATTATCTCCAGAATGTGACAATATTTTCCTTGGATATATATGTTGGAGGGGAAAAAAGAAAAATATCTGTGCCTGATGAAGGGGCCAAATTGGTCAAACAAAAGGCTTTTTCTTGCATGCCCGATGAAGCATTTCTATTCCAGTTGTAGGAATAAAAACATACTGTGTGTGTGTATATATATATATATATATATATATATATATATATATATATATATATATATATATATATATATATATATATATATATATATATATTTTTTTTTTTTTTTTTTTCTTTTTTTTCTTTTTCTTTTTTTTCTTTAGCCATGCATGTTTAGTTGAGACTTTAAATAGCTTGATGTACAGTAAAAATGTACTGATGTAGTCATTGGAATTGACATTGGCTTTGGTGTTCGTGGTGGGGGGAAATGGTTTACCCTGCTGTTAATATCACATCATCAATCACTAAGTTAATTAAAGTAAAACCCATCAAATATTTATTTGAGTTTAAATAATTACATAGAAGAAAAGTGGTCATCTGGGAAATGGCTCCGGTCTATGTGTAAGTATCCCTAAGAAAGACACTGAAAGGGGAATTCCACCAATTTTCGCCCATTTTCAACAAGTACACTTTCATAAAAAAAAAATACAGGAACGTTTTTTATTATGCCCACTCAAATTATTAATGACATAGTAAAATGTTAAATGGGTGAAATTCCCCTTTAACCACAAACCTCTCGAACACTGCTCCTAAAGGTAAAGGGAAATTATACAGTGACAAGTGCAGATATAGCAAGAAAATACTCCAAAGGAACATGGATCAAATTATTCTTAGTTTCATCATTCATCTTGATCTACAGATCAACTATTTTTGCTATTTGTTGTACAGATCAGGCTGTATACATGATGTATACATGATTCAGTGGTTAAGGAAATGTCCCAACCTGTAATTGCATGAACTCTGCCTTTGTATGGGTTTTCAGGCAAGTAAGAAGTCTGCTAATAAGCGACAGAGGGGAGCTCAGAAGACGTGCTCTAATGTATTTTCCATGTTTGAGCAGTCTCAAATACAGGAGTTCAAAGAGGTAAGAGTGCATATGAGAATAGACATAGACACCTTCTATGTACCAAAAGTACATACAGTAGTAGTACCAAAAGTAGCAGAAATACAAGCTCAGATCACGTTGCTTGTGGATCTGTACCTGTTTATGCTTCTGTCTGAGGCTGTAGTGTGATAATCAGTTATAGCATGGAGATAGGAGGCATCTGTCCCAAAGCAGCAATATATACAAATTCAATATCATCAAATCAGAAGAAATGGCTCCACACTTTGCATTCCCCTTCCTCCTTAGGCTTTTGGCTGCATTGATCAAGATAGAGATGGTGTCATTAAAAAACAAGACCTGAAGGAGACATATGGACAGTTAGGTAACTATTATATATATGTATATTAAACAAGAATTAAAAGAGAGAGAGAACTTAAATGTCAAAGTCTATACCGCAGTGGTTCTCAAAGTGTCTGTCTGTGTGTGTGCGTGCTACAGGAAAGCTCAATGTCAGTGATGAGGAGCTGGAGGCGATGTTGAATGAAGGCAAGGGTCCCATCAACTTCACCGTATTCCTGACTTTGTTTGGGGAGAAACTAAACGGTGAGATTACTGGTGTCACTGCAACCAAAATGATTGACATGGAAAAACATTATATTAAACAACAGAGAATAGATGTGTTGATATAGGATGCTAATAATTTGTTATTGTACTGTATGCACTGCAGGTACTGACCCAGAGGAGACCATACTGGCTGCTTTCAAGCTTTTTGATCCCAATGCGACAGGATTTGTCAACAAAGACGAGTATGGTTGCCATGGTTTTAGATTTTTCAATGAAAAAAAAAATGAAATGATATACAATAGCCTAATCAGTTTTATTCCTCTTTTGTTTTTTACCACCTTTGATTTATTTCATCCAGGTTTAGGCGACTACTGATGAATCAGGCAGATAAATTCACAGCAGAAGAGGTATGCATACTGTGTTTCAGAAATCTCTGAAATCTATAGTTGATTTTGTCAACAAAAATAGTTTTGTGAGCCTTGATGGTGTCGTAGTGTCTAGTGACTGATTTTGGATGCTGAAAATAGCTTATCTCACGTGTGACTCACTCACGTGCAACACCCGAGCACAAAAACACCAGAAACCACTTGTCTTTTAGTTCTACTATCCCTTATACTACTCTACTCTCCGCTATAGTGCCTCCCTAACATTTTAGTCTAGTTTGTAGGCCTTTCTCTTAACAACATGCTTAGTTTTGTCAGTGAAAAAAAAAGATTCTTTGTCATAGTTTTCGTCGTTGAAATCAATACTGTTCTGAGTCTGTTTCCATCTTCTACCTGTTGACTACACCTGCCATTGTCTCCACGGTGACCTTTGCAGGTGGACCAGGCGTTCTCAGTAGCTCCCATCGACGTAGCAGGGAACATCGACTACAAGTCACTCTGCTACATCATCACGCATGGCGACGAGAAGGAAGAATCCTAAAGAAGATCACTAAAGCAGTTTTCATTGTGATACAGATGCCTAGTCTACCCTATTACAAAAATATATACAGTATATACTATTATATATCATACATACAGTATATACTATTTTAGTTCTGTTCCATTAATCCAAGAAAGAACAAAATCAATTGATTGGTCTTTAAATGAACCATATGCTCGGCTCACAGGAGCTATACCTGTACCCTGAGTGATTAACTATCAGCGATCATTTGTGATTATTTTCAAAATATCTAGATCTACTTATTTGTATGCCTTTGAGAATAAAGTGTTGTGCTCCTCATAGGTTTGTTTGTTGTCTGATTAAACGGATTTTTGTGGCCTTCAGGCCTTGACAATATCATATACTAAAACTCAATCAAATAGGCTACATATCCCTACTATAGTAGGTATAGTAGTACTCATTCATCCTAATGTTTTATATTTGAGAAAATACGCAAATCACAAGTACTTGTCTTGCATATCTAGTTTATATTCTAAAGACCATACAGTAGCATACAACGCGGTTGTACGTCTACACCAACGGGGGGTTTAAAACACTGTTGCTATGGCTACGACAACAGACCCTCTGAACTCCACAGCCAGACAAACACATTCCCTCTCAGAAAAAAACCTACAGAGAGTTTGCAGACTACAAGTCCAGCAGAGTGTGTTGATGCCTCTGTGCAGTGCATGTGTTAATTACTTTAAGTCCAGCTCAATTGCAGATCATCGGTGACAACAAAAACAAATTTATTTTTCTGAAATGTAGCAGCCTGCATACTGTGCAGTGTGCAGGTCACAGAGATGCCCATATCCTCCGGAGCAACAGGCAGAGTGGATGTAGGAATTGATACCTCCATACAATGGACACCAGACGGGTTGAAGAGGGATAGTAAACCTGTTAGTAAGAGCTGTGATTCCTATCTGAAACGGTGGGTACGTTTATAATATATTACAGTATATTTGACATGAACCTGTAGGATACGGTTTAATTCACTTTCAAATCTGTGGAATTGGGAACTATAGAATGAATCTCATTTTAAAGCATTTCAAAATCTTATTTTATGAATTAATAAGAAAATCATTGTTTGCAACTTTGCACTACCTACTACAGTGAAAGTTGTTAAAAGGACAACCACTTTTGTTGAGTTTGTGTGTGTCTGTGTGTGTGTTGTTACTTGCCACAATGTAAAATGTGGACAAGAAATGTTAAAAAAAAGTTCCAGTGATTAGAATTGTTAATTCAAAAATATGCCCAGACCCTCATTGACTTACATTGTACACTAAACAGCTCCCAAAGTCACACTTGTAGTAACCGTACATAAACACAGTTAATTGATTCAGACAATATAGAGCATCACCATAACTCATGTGGTTTTATTCTTTCATGAAAATGTTAACTTCCTTTTGATTTTACTATTTGAAGATCCAGATCCACTGATTGTCTCCCCCCCCCCTCTTTTTCTAAAGGTAACATTTTCATGAAAAAAATTATTAGGCCTATTGCCTGAATTAATTTTGTGTTTATGTACTAAAAGAGTGACTTTGAGATTCACTGAGAGGAACAGAAATGGCAACCAGTTTGTCATGTGTACTGTGCATGGAGAGATAAGGATGTCAAGCACTAAAACACACTCGTAAATGGTTCACCTGATCAAGTTTGACTTGGCTGCTTCTTTGAGACTGTCTGAAGACAGACAGAGGGAGCACTACTTCCTTAGTTGCTGATTTTTCATTTACCTTAGTGTACATTTAACAACCATTATGCAAAAAGGTTTGATTTTCTACAGTTAATTAATGAACAATAGATTTTAACCACACCCTCATTTAAATTCTACCAGGTATCTCGAATCCACACGGAAAACAAGGCAAAATGTTAACTCCAGCACACAGGAGGTATGTGCAGCCATTAGTTTGAAACAATAAAGTCTGGGAAATGGTAATATGTTAACCACTAACCAACTGTGTTCCCATGTCTGTGTGATTTAATTAACATACAGAATGACAGTCTTCCCTCTAATGGAGAGATTAATGGTGAGAACACTTTTCATTTGGAAAGACATTGAGGTTTACTATAGTACACGCACCATGTGTATTGTATATACTGTACATCCATTGCCATTCCTGTTTCATTTTGTTTCAGGAACAAGAGAAGGAACCACAGAAGAGAATGGAGGCAGGGAATGCATCATTTCAGAAATGCCACCCAGACACAAAAGCTCAAAAAAGTCCAAAACATGTACTCTACTTTAAAGCTATATTTGATATGGATTACTGATTAGATGATTCATCCATTCATTAATGAATGTGCCAAACCCTTGTGCATTTTGTAGATTGGCCATTTTCAGCAAATAGTTGCCAGTTTTCAACAATTGTTTGTCTATGACAGACCCAGATTAGTTACGCTGTGGTTCATGTTGTTAAAGTGACGTTTTCATTTTCGCTGATGACTGCTTCTAACTGGGAATGATGTTCCATCGTTGAAATTGTGCCAAACACAATTTTCACAATTAGCACGAAGAGGCATAATCCAAAAATGTCATTTATGAAAAGGAAAAACTACAAACAGTGTTTGCATATTGCACAAGTGAAATCATTATGAATTTACAGCCACACCCACAGTCAACACAAGACAATTATCCTTGCAGTGCATCTATCGAGTGGTTTCAAAGTCTTTCACACTTTTGTATTCCGATCAGAGAATTACAATATTCAGAGTTTAACATCCGATTAAAACACTGGCTCAAAGAAACAACCACAAAACTAGGCACTTCACAGCAATTGGTCTCTTTCATGCAGAGAGATTGCACTTGTACTCCATGCACATAACATTAAGCCTGTTTTTTTTTTCTTAGTTGTGCATCAAAAATACAATCTCATTGCAATGCAGTATGAGCTTGTATTTTGATAGGTGTCACAGCGTGACAACCAAGTGTAAATCCAGCATTAGTCATAATGAGTTCATCACAGGCAGCTGGGCTCAGAGTCCATTTAGTATTATTCCAGAACTGGTAGAGGCAGTCCAGAGGCAGTGGTGCCCGTTTCCAGTGTTTCCATACACCCACGTATGGCCATGCACCTTACTGTACGTAAGGCTAGCGGTTACGGCTGGTGTACTGAACAGTACTGAGTACTGAAGAGGTCAGTCACTGTTGCTGCTGTCATCTCCCACCACCATGCTGCTGAATTGTTTTTGTTGTTGCTCTTTAAATGACTCCTTCACCTTTGCCCTCTTCAGCCCCCCGTCCCTGCAAAGACAGAAAGGAGGCATAACAATAAAGGTTTTTGTTTTCTTCCTTCCTCAAAATGCCAAAGTTGATAAAATTATTCCAGATAAAATTGCCAGATGTAAATGTGCAGCACAGAAACCCAACAGCATAGTATAAATACACCAACACTACCATTGAAACATAGGCTGTATGAAAGAAAAAAACACATTGGTCGAAACATCCCCTTCACCCTGTTAAACACTGAGACATTTGCAATTCACTGTGTATTTACTGTAGTATTATTCATGTGTGTGTTACTTTCCCCAGACAGAATGCATGCTCTGTGTGTTTGTGTCTCCACAGCATGTGTAGTGTATGTGAAATCTAAAAACTGTAAATACATCAAGAGGGCATAATCTTACCACTGGAGGTCTACCAGCCCTCCCTGTGTAGCAATGGCTGCTTTAACTCTGTTGGCAAACTGGACAGCATTCTCTCCTTCCTGTCATTAAAATAAACAATTAAATATATATGCGTGTGTGTGTGTGTGTGTGTGTGTGTGTGTGTGTAGCATGGCACCGTTCAGTCACATGCATGGGCACGTGTTGTACACACCTGTTGGTGCATGGCTGGCAGATACCACACATTGCAGACCAGAGCCCAACTGGTCATCATTCTGAGCAGGTACTGTACCATACTGTACTTGGAACTGTTCCAGAAGGCATCTCCAAACTTGGGGTCATACTAAATGCAGATTACATAAACATAGTTAAAATAATAATAACAAATGTATGAGTGTAACAAAAGGTGAAAAAGAGGAAAAGAAGTACCGTAGCCTAATGTCTTAATAAGTTATGGAAGAAAGTATGTGACAATAGTGTAAGGCAATCCAGACTTGGCTTTTGTACCGTCCATGTTTTCAGCCGACAGCCAGCATGCAGGAAAGTCCTGCCTTCGCCGAAAATACACACCAAAGTGTCTGTTGACACCCATTATTAAAAAATAAATAAATAAAAAAATAAAAAAAATGGACTGTACACAAGCCAAATGTGGAGACGACTTTTGTGACAAAAGTACCTTAATAGCCACAGGGTATATTGTTCCTCCAATTTCAAAACTCCCCTTCTTGAACATCATGACGGATGTGTTATTGACACAGGTACCTGGAGAAGAACAGATTAGCAGTTATTAGATTATCCTTGTGAGGCCTTTCCAAAATCTAACAGCAGCCAATAATGCATCTATTTTAAAGGTCAGGGATACTAGATCTAAGATGAGTAGATCTACAGTACAATCCATGCCAATGACAAAAAAAAGACTTTGGGCTCCATTTTCTTGTAAACTGTCCATTTTAACTATTGAAAAATGTTTTCTAAATTAGTTTAAAAAGTTGAAGAACTTAAGGGGTAAGCGGTTCAATGGTAACGAAAATCTAGGCCTTTGGCTCTTCTGCATGGTGAGGTGACTTACCCTCTGGGAAGATCAATATCGGAAGCTTTGTTGTGTCACTAACATGATCCCTTAACCTGGAAGTTAAAGCAAGTGGAAACACGGTCAAAACAAAGTAAACAAGGATTATATGAATAAGGATAGGCCAATGTCACCATCCTTATGTCCAACATTCCAGCCGGCCATTTTATGGAAACAAATAAGAAAAGACAACAGCAGAAAGATAACAGCTCTCACTGGATACAAATTAGCTTGCAGAGCAGAGGCACTTTGCTGAATGCGGAAGAGTCACCTTTTAGTCACTAGATGGCGATCTTTCATTTCTGCTCTCTCAAACCAGACATGGGGGCATGATCTCACCATGGCTCTCTGGACCACTCCCATCAGGCCTCCATGAACCTGTCCCACCTGAAAAACGATTTTTCCTAAGTTAAAACTATTATGGGTTGGCATAAAGCACTGTCATTGCCTTGTGTTCTTCTCACCATAGCATAACATCCGTCATTGCAGAGAATCACAATATCAATGGGGCTGGTGTGATTGGCAACACAGATCCCTCCCTTTTTGGGTCGGTTTTCCCTGTGATGACGACACAAACATTGTATACAGTATAACACAATATGAGGGGATGAGCACATTTTCTGTTGCGATTTAAGAAGGTGGACAGGTTTTGGCATGTTCCTTACTTGTTGTGATAGTGAATGGTAGCCGAGAGTCCCCTGGCACAGATTCTGTAGCACATGACATGAACCCACTCACTCAGCCAGTACTTCATCCTGAGAAAAGTAGGTATACAAGAGACAAGAATCAGAAAGAGAGTGGTTTATCTACACGCACACACCATTGCTACTTTTGTAGGGCACACAACAAAATACAAGTTATGATATAAAGATAAAATGCCACAGCATTAATGGAGCTACTCTGTGAAAGGAGGAATTAACATATTAATTAAATAATGTAATTAAACATGCTTATAAAAAAAATACTGGAGCAGAGCCCTGCAATAGTGTAGGTCTTATTTGCAGTGATAAGTTGGAAGTTATCGTAATGAACCCTATAGTGTCCCTCTACTGGAGTCAGCATTTACCCAGTGTCACAATATTAGCTTGTAGATCAACTATTTTTGGAAGACATTTTGGAAAAGTAGGTACTCAACGATTAAACCCTGGAACAGTGAAATTTACTAAATTTACTTTATTTATTTATTTATTTACCTTTTTTACCTTTCCCTCACAATTCATTTTTATGGTTTGTGCATTTTAAGTTCAGGGCGGAATCTAAGTAAAGGTCAAACTTATTACATATATTGTCAAATACAAATAGTTAAAACCAAGCCACTATTAAGTAAATTCCCGAGTTAGGGATGACAGGTTTAATGTGGGTATAGTAATTTATATCCTTAATGTGTGTATATATAGGTATATATGCATTCCTTTTGCTCATGGTCCAACTCCTCCTACCTCCTCCATCATCTCCTTCTCAGCTGCTTCTCTTTACCTGTGCCTTTTTGTCCTCTTTAAACACGGAGGCCTAATTTTACGTGTCGTTCTTAAACGACGACGGTGTGGCCTGCTGCTTGCACATCAGCTATTTTCTTGCAAGCGACAAGTCATACAAAGTATAAATCTTTTGGCTTTTAGGTATTATTGTCATGTACAAAACAGAGAAAAAAAAAGAAGTATTGTTTTTATTTGAGGTGAATTCAATGTTTTTACCTGTGAATGTTGTGTAGCCATAATCAATGGTTTAATTTTAAAGAGACTTTGCCTGCCCTTAATAATACCAGTAATAGATTGTTTACAGCGGGTTTATCAAACTGAAACTATACTGTACTCGTTCTAAGGCTATGTTAGAGGGAATTCCACCCATTTTCAACATTTTACCGTGTTGTTAATATACCCTAGGGATGTGGACATGATAAAAAAAATGTAAAAGTTTCCTAGAAATGGAGGTCTGAAAAAAAAAATCATTAACACAACTTGATGACATAAAGTTGTGTTTCACCATGTTAAAAGGTATAGTAAGGCCCACTCCCACTCAATCCTGATTGGACAAAATGCTTTTCTCCCAAAGCCCAAACTGAAACTAGGGTTTATAGTAGAGAGGATTAGCCAAAAATGCCACGATTAAGTGATCTAGTCACCTCCAGTCCGGCAGTAATCCAACAGCAGATGTACCTATAACAAGCCAGCTGAGACCAATGGTAGCCAGGGTTATCCTAGAAGACAATAAAACACTGAGCATTTCACTGAGAAATACTGAGCAAAGGGAAGCACAGTTTGATAGCGAGACTAGCAACATACAGAAAGAGTGTGTGTGTGTGTGTGTGTGTGTGTGTACATACCTTAATGGGGCAAGTATGCAGTATCTGACAATAACACCCAGACCATAGACCAGAGTTAGTTTTGCGCTTATGTATCGGAAATGGTTGTTGGTGCGAGTCAGCAGGTTCCACAACACAAGCTCTTCAGATGTGAAACGCTGGGTCACCTGGCAGCAGAGGGCGAGGGGTTAAATAAAGAGTCCAACACCATGTATATTTTCCTTCCACAAAATTCGCAGGGTAGGACAATACTACAATCTATCCAATCCATTGGCAAAATAAACCAGAATGGATGGGCTGTTTGTCTAACCCCGAAGAAATGTATATGTATTTTCGGTCAAAAGGGTCAAAGGTTAAGATCACATTTATCTTAAATGTAAAATGATGACAGAAGAGAAATTAATAGAACAGAAAGTCATCGTTCACCTCCTGACCCTGTGCTCTGTTTGTTCAAGTATCCCTGAGCAGTTCTGTTACATTTTCTTCTGAAACATTCCTGTCAGGTTATGGGACGTACTGTACGTGTCTTGCAGTAGGCAAGGCTCAGAGGCAGTGGTGACCAACCCTGGAATTTCATCATTTTAGGGGCAAGGCCACATGACATTTGAGGGCACAAAGGCCAAATGCCAGCGAAGATATAAATCTATACACTCACAATGCTGGGGTGGGTGGCACTGTGGTAAAGTCCTTGCCTACCACCACCACAGTGGTTGTGGGTTTGTTGGGCATCTTATGCGAACACGTTTGCCCCACGTTTGAGGGAGGGAAGCAAGGCAGGGTGGGTGATATTTGTCACTGCATGTAATCCTAGGATACAACAGCAGTGACACTCAAATGTGTGTTGGGAAAATTTTAGGATGAATTGGATAAATGACACCAATGACTTGCACCGACTTCCAACTTGAACTTGCAACCACTTGAATTGACCTGTTGCAGGTAGGTTCAGGTTTTGGATTGCGTTGCAGTTGATTGGTTTAGAACACTATTAAGAAACACTGTCATAATGTTAATATGACAGAAGTAACTTTACCTCGTCGTCCACAATGCTTTCAATGCCACGGCGGTAAAAATAGAAACAGTCGCTGAGAGTGAAGTCGCCGCCCACTGGTGGTTTTGGGCGACTGCGTCTCACCTCTTCAAACTCTTCCTCCAGAGAGGAATCAGTCCTCTGAATGAGACCTGAGAGACACACAGCATTTTTTCTTACTCAACTCAAGCTCAATAAGCCATGAGCCATAAGTCAACATCCCATAGGAATGACTATCTCAGTTGTAATCCGAGGAATCCTTTGAACCAGTGAGAGGGGAAATATAACGCATGTTATGGTATTACTTGGGTTTTCAACTTCTAATGAACCAATGGTAGAGCATCCATGGTCCATATAGACACTACACGTTTTTTTTATCATTTTATTTTGAATAACCTAGTTTGGACCATTAATGACCCTTGCTTGGGGAACTTATTTGTGTATTAATTAAATACACAAGATGCAGGAAGTAACCCCAGCTCCAGTCGTCTCTAGTAAATTATCGCAACTGTAACAGGTGTGTGTGTGTGTGTGTGTGTGTGTGTGTGTGTGTGTGTGTGTTGTTGTAAATGTGGCAGTGTTATCGCCACAATGATATGGTGGAGGGAGGTTGTCGTTGAAACTCTACACCTTGACAGAACTCTGTATAATAGATTCCTTTGTATTTACCATCCGAGAAGGCTTGTGTTAATGTGTTCAATATGAAAATTACTTTAAGCCCAATGGATAAACAGGAGGATCAAGATGAAACACATCCCATTGTGAAATTTTGGAGTTGCTGTGAAACAGAATGGCCACAAATTGATGATCGGCAGATGTTCATTCGATCGTTGATAGACAATTTATCTTATCTGGAGAAACTTAACATTTATACCTTTCGTGGTATAAAAGTCCATCAGATATACAAGTAGTATCGTTTTGCATCTTTATAACAGCACTAAACAGATTCTTCCCTTACTCCCACAGGAACAGTTTCGATGTGGGATTTGACAATTCTAAGGAAAATTGTCAAATTGTGACAAGAAGCAGGTGTAGTGCTTTAGAAACTAAAGGATACTCGGTAAACAATTACCCTATACTAACAAAACTAGGTCAATTGCTATAGGCTAAGTTGGAGCCTGAAGAGGCGAGTCTTCAGATTACAGCAGAAAATCAAATTGAATTTTCAGTTCTAAATGCAATGGGGACGAAGATCTCACATAGTCTGGTTCAAACAGTATCTGACTCCTTGAGTATGACAGGAGACTTGGGCCTAGATTTTCGTCACCGCTAAAGTCCCTACCCCCTTAACTTCTTTGCCTTTTTAAACTATTAAAAAAAAAAAAAAAAAAACAAGCTCACGTGTCAATAGATTGGCACGTTGAACTATGGCACGTTGAACTATTCCAAAAGTTTTTCAAAATAGTAAAAAAGGAATTAAAAAAAGGGTTTGGGATAAGGGGTTTAGCTTGTGACGAAAATGGAGCTTGAAAATGGAGTTGTCTAACCATTCCCAGACAACTGTAGGAGTTGACGCTGACAATATTGACAATTCTGCACATGGGCAGGAAATGCAGAATAAAATACTAAACCTGTTTCAATAAAGTACTCAATTCTCATAGGTGTGCAGCAGTGGAAGAGGTTTGAGAGTCACAGTAAGAGACACCACAGACTGTTGGCCTTTCACCTCAATTACAACATTTAGATGACGAGATAAAACATAGCCTATAAGGCAAGCAGAGAATTCCCATTAAATTGCCCCTGAACTTTATGACCAGCAATACATTGAACTAAAGTTGAACTCAGCATACATTCCCCTCTAAACAGGTCTGAGACCTGTGGGAACTCTCCACTGAATCTATTAATAACACAAGGGAGTAAATAGCCTCAGAAAGAAAAGATTCCTATCATGTTAAATGTTGTCATAATAATGGGTAGGACATCGGACCAAAGTAACATCAAAATGTTAGTACGTCGACCAAAGATATTATGCACCCAATATTTTCCCCAATCTGTTGTGTGCCAGGTCTGAAACCTTGACATACTTTGGACTTTGCAGTGGAAGTGCTTTCTATTAACACACCTAGTCGGAGTGCCACCCTCTGCACTTGTGTTATACCACTAGTGAATGATATTGCACAGGCCCACAGGATAACAACGTCTTGTCAGATAGGCAGACTTCCAGAGCCACATGAAAAGACTATCATAAACCCTTTCTGCCGAATCACTACCAGATGGTATCATGCAGTCTAACCTTTTCATGATCACCGCACAAGCCAAGCACAATACATCCAAGCATCACACCTGTGTGTAATCATGTATTTTAAATTCATAGAGCAAAGTTGTTAGAGATGACACAGCCACCCCCTCCCTTTCTCAAACACAATGAGGTTTCCCTGTCGCTGAAAATCAAGGACTTTTCTCCTCAAGCACAAGAAATTGAAAGCCATTACAAGTCATTATATACAGGAAACGGTTTGCACAACAACCACAATATTTCAAAATCAAGGATATGAGTAAGTAGATTGGTTAATATAAAACACTGACTGTTGCCAATTCATTTAACTAAAAGATACTGTTGTACATGATTTTGCTCCAATTCCCAGATACCAGTCATTGAGCTGATACCAGCTAAACTATTAATAGTTAGGAGCCAAAAGGACCATTAAAACTCAGAGTGTGAAATGGTTCATTCAGTTTGTACCCTCATTGTTATGAGGGTCTGTGCATCCATACCAAAGTGGGGGTTGTTGGAAAAGAAATCCCAGACATCAAGTCTTGTGCTCACCATTTGATGCAGATTCTTTGAGTGTCAGTTCATCACTGCTTGCCTTCTGTATTTTCAGAGTGGCCCACTGCAGACACAAGACATTTACATTGTATTTTCAGAGACATTCACTCATTGCCATTCTCCACAAACTGATCAGGCTGTTACTTGGCCTCACTCCCCAAACCCACTTCACCCCTGCCCACTTTGACAGACTGGCTTGGCTTATATTAAGGTTGATGACAGAATACATTAACTTGCAATACGTTTGGTCCACAAGTTTCAATACACTTCCAAATGTAGCAAACCATGTGCAACCCAGATTTCAAAACCTCTCTCAAAGGGCACCTACGGACACCTGCAATTCAAAACTGCCCCTCCGTAGAAACATAAATCAAAAAATATACAATTCCTAATCCCCACACACCCTGTCTCCCCTCTCATATTTCTCTTGTCCCTCTCACCTCCACTATGATTTGCTGCTTTTGGCTTTACAGAAGGGATAGCCCTGAAACATGACTGTCATACGAGCGTCATGCGATGCATGGCTACAGAAGGGAATACGTTGTATGTCTTTAAATGTCTTTATGAAATTAACAAGTTAGCCACGACTGTAAATTTGTGTAACGCTGTCCATTCACAGTTTTTCGGTTATGTTGTAGTCATACTTGAAATTGTAATGTAAATCTCTGAGATGTTGTCAATTGTGTTGTAGTTGTACTTGACTAATTCTCCATTTCTGAAAATACAAATTTCGTTCATTCATTTGTTCTTCATTCGTTCAACCGACATTATAGTACCGTCTCTCAAATAGTTTCCACCCCAGCAAAACAGTTTCCACCTTAAGCTCCATTTCAGTTATGATCAAATAGTTCTGTTTTGTGCACTTTTTAATTTCATGGACCTCCATTAAGGCTCCATTGTTTGGGACTACTGGTGGTGCCCATACACCATACCTGACATTGAGCAGCACCAATTTAATGCACTGGTATTCATCTGGAATGATGCAATTCAGACTTGAAAAAGATAATTACCTCCAAGGTTTTGACCAGGATGCTCATGTAGGCCTCGGAGATACCAAGTGAAAAGCCAAACATGGCTGGCACCATGATGAAGCCCACAATGAGGTAGAGCCAGATCTTCAGGCCCTGTAGGACCATGCTCCATAACTCCTCCATCTCTGCAGTTCTCTCTGCAAAGGCTGTAAGTCAAGGGAGGTCCTTGTAGCCCATATAGTGAAGAAACAAGGAGGGGGAAACTGGACACTTCCTCGTTTAGTTCCAAGGTTAGATCATCTTTAAAGAGAACTGATATTAACAACTAAACAGGAGTGTAATCAATGTAAACATTTCAATATCAGACTACTGACTAGTAGTACTACTACGGTACTACCCCCACTCAATGCTTTTAACTGAAGGCATAGGTTACGTATATTTTTAATCAATTAGAAACAACAGGTACAATCTCAATTAATCTACATACGTCTAACCTATACCGTGTCCTATATATATATATATATAATTTTTTTTTTTCATAACATACATCGTGCGCCGGTTTAGTTAATGCACAAACTTTGACGTTATTCTTACCTGTCAAGCTTCCATGACCCTTCCTTCAGAGAAACAAACAGGGCTGTGAGAACCAGCCCATTCAACTGAGGTAACGACACCAAACACGCCTTTTAACTACTTCACTTCTAGACCAAAGTTCACCAAGTTCTGCACAACAGCGTCTCTCTGTGGTTAAACAGGGAAGTGTCGCATTCACCTGTCAATGTGGTGAAATCAAATCACTAGTAGTGGAGATCAGTAATTTGCTCATTAGCATATTCTATATACTAGCTGTAGGTCAACCAACTATTTATTTATGTATTTATTTGCTTATTGTTTTTATTGTTTTGTTAAGCTTATTTGCTTAAATAAATAAAAGTACCTCTTTTTGCTAAATATTCCCCAAAATAGCTTTGTTGTAAGTGAATGTTGAAATTTACAATGATTTGATAATTGTGTGGACTCCATATTTCTTTTTCTTTGTTTTTTTGTTTTGTTTTTTGAGAGAGAGAGAGGGGGGGGGGGGTTAGGAGAAAAACACAGGATAGAATCGGATGTGTCCTTGTAATGCCAGATTGTGATCATCTTGGTGCATGAATGCGACTGAATATGTGATAAACAACTAGTTGCTATCTTTATCCAACCTCGACTTTGTCTTGGGCCGATAAGCCTATTGCTCAGATGCATAAACTTAGGGCAACAACTCATTATCTCAGTGATAATCTTGTGTAGGTTGACATGCTGTTTATGGCATCATGCCTATAATACGTCTCATTCACAGCCATGCACGCTGCCTCTAATTGAAAATGGAACCAAATATGGCTCCACAACACAAAGTGTTCTTTTTACTCATTCTACTCAAATGACTATTTGTTGCATATCAGTATCTATATCTGGTTAATTTGTCCAAATAATAAATGTATCTTTAAAAGCCATTATTGACCAAAACAGACCTGAATAATTAGCCCCAAAAACAGTCTGAACCCCAGACATCCTTCACAAGGAATGCTACAACTCTCCCTGTGTGTTAATCTCAAACCTTAGACTAACAAAAGGGCCTGATTATTTTCCAAGATCACACATTTCACAGTCTGTTGCACATTACTGTAACAGGGGACTTCAGGGGGTCAGTTTGGGTAATGTCATGATAAGAAAATAATTAATTATTTTCTTTTGGAATCTGGTGCTTTGGCAAATAGCAGATTTTCAACAGGATGTAATTTATAATGTCTGCCTGATAAGTGCCTGATATAGTGCATAAGTACCATATCACAGTTGGCAAACATTCAGTGATAGTAACAGCTCTATTACCTTGTAGATCAAATATTTGGTGAGATTTGGTGAAAAAGAGATAAAGGAATAAGCGGAGCCCTGGGGATCCCCCGGTCAACATAGGAAATCTGTAGCGTTCATGTGGTTAACATGAACCCTACATGTCTTTTGGGCTGTGTTTCTGTAAAAATAGCACACCTACTGTACAAGCTCACAATGAATTCTATTGCAACATGTTGTGAGCTTGTAAAACAACTTGTTGTTGAAGATATTTGGTGTAAACTGTAGAGGGAAGAAGGAGGGGTCCAGTATTGACCCGTTAAGGACTAAGGTTAACTAAGTATATTATGTATGCTGTTTGAGTTGCAGCTGTAGTCATGCCAGACATGCAGTTAACAATGTATTATTTGTCCTTTGATGTTGTTATAGTGAACAAAGTGTGAGCTTGTGTTCGGGTGTGGCAGTCCTGGCAAGGCAATGGATATAAACACTGAAATAGCTGTTTTACTATATTTGTCCTCACGTTAAAGTCTCAATAAAGACGTACTTGTTGCCACTGAATATTATGTTTTCTATATATTTTGGGGGGTGGCCCCATAAGGGCTCCTTCAAGTTCATAGCCTATGGCCTGGTAGTGAAAAGAAAACTGACCTTCAATTGTGTTATATATTTCGTTTTGTCAGTGGTTTACCAACTTATTTTTAGGGCACCCACTTTTTCAAAATTATAATTTGATTTGTGTCCCAAGCACTGTAAGAATTCTGTGTCAATAGATAATGGCCAATAGACTTTGCTGGCCAGGGTCCATCGAAGGGATTGACCTTAATGACCTGCTCACCAGCAGATTTTGGCCAGTGGAGCGTTTCCAAGCCATTTGTAATGCAGGCCTCCACCTGCTAGCCCTGGAGAAAGAGAACGAGGTCTATAATTCCCACTGGGCCAGGCCTGCTATCATGAACATCTTGCCGTTCAGTAAGGAGAGATGCAGCAGCTCCTGGTGCCCTGTGGTCTACAGTGCCTACACATAGACTATGTTCCTTCAGCCTATGTTCCTTCAGCCTACTTATGTTCCCTCAGCATCACATAATTGTTACTTCTCCAAGACCACTTCTGGCCAAGGTTTTTGTGGTGTTGAATGAATTCGTAATTTTGGCTTATTTCATGTATAGTGTCAGTTCCTTCTTATGGCAAACTCACACAAGGTATGTATAAGATTCTCTAAGATAAAAAATACAGACTGCCAGACTGAGGACTTAGAGAGGGCTGAGGAAGCACTGGTTCAACTCCTCACTATGGACCAGAGCTATAGTGCTGTGGGAACTTGAGTACACTCGCATTGGGGAGCATTGTCTCATTTTCTAACAAACATTTTTTATGCATAGATGTAATTTCTATTTTTGCGATGCATTAACCAGACTATTAAAGGCTAAATGACTATTCCTTTTTTGAAGGAACCAGGTCATATCATTCATCTCATCATGAATGAATGGCCAGTCTTCAAATCACCACTTTTGAGTCAGCAGCCTCATTGAACTCGGTAACGATACCAGTTCTTGAATCTTGGCCAATGTCCCAATTGCTTGTGTAGCCTGGCCCCTACATGGACAAACTTGTATCGGGTCATGATTTGTGTTTCAATTAGTCTATTTAGCCAGACTCTCACTAATAGATGGTTAGATGTGGATAATGTGCCACAGGGAGAATGCAATAATAATTTTAACAAACAAATGTTAATGTTAAACAATTGTGTGTTTGCGTTTGGAAGTGCTCATTGGATAAGTAATCTTCGTTCTTCGCCATGACGGAAAGGTTTAAAATACAAGTGGCCGAAATTAGTTTTTTGGGGGGGAGTTGCTTCTTCGGATGAAAAAGCATGTGGTTGCTTGGGTGTCTCCCTCTCGATGCATGTCCCAAGTAAGTGGGGGGAGACCCCGGGGCAGACCAAGGAGCAGATGGAGGGATTACATGGACTCACTGGCCTTGAACTGTCTCAGCATCCCCCAGGAGAAAGTCACTAATGTTGCTCAGGAGAGGGAAGTCTACAGGCTCTCTGGTGGAGGGCTGTTGTTACTCCTGTGACGCGACTACGGATAAGCAGTTGAAGATGGATAAGCAGTTGACGATGGATAGAAATTGGCAGAATTAGCCTATTAAGGCACCAAGACCAAATGGACTTTTGGTCGCTTATTAAGGGAGCAAGCAGTTCACGAAGTGGACTTGGTCCCTTTTTGTTTTTGTTCTTTCTTCTTCTTCTTCTTCTTCTTCTTCTTCTTCTTCTTCTTCTTCTTCTTCTTCTTCTTCTTCTTCTTCTTCTTCTTCTTCTTCTTCTTCTTCTTCTTCTTCTTCTTCTTCTTCTTCTTCTCCGGCAACAGTTTTCTTTTTTTGTGTGAAATTGAAACCCCTTTAACACAATGTTCAATCAATCAATCAAACATCAGAGGGAGAGGGGGCGGTACCAGTTTAGGCACTAGCCAGCCACCTGTGTTCTTTTCAGTGTTGCCAACTTGGCGCATTTGTCACTATATTTAGCTTTTTTACAGACCCCCCTAGCGCCAAAATTTGTTGAAAAACTCCTGGCGGAAAATCTAGTGTTTTTTTTCCTGGTTAGTTGGGGTGAAATTGGTTGACAGTGGCCAGAGATAAAGCCCTCGTTTTTCACCATTTTTCCTCCTATGGTAGTCCTCCTTCCTTCCTAGAAAGGACCATTGGTAACCAAATGGACCCTTTAGATCTGTAACTCTTGAGATCGTAAAATGAACTTACGGTCCATTTGGTTTCATTTTACGCTCTCAAGAGTTAAATTATACTTAAACATCGGAATTACCTAATTTTCCATAATCTACACATTTAACATTTTGCCAGTTATTTCTCCTAAATTAGTCAGAGAGACTAAGCTCAACATCAGATGGTGGTCCTCCGAGGCTACGCAGAATAAGTATTGGGCCCTGGTATGATTTTTTTTTAAACACGCTGCTCTAGCGCATTCTAGTGCATTTTGGATTTTGCCAGTTGGCAACACTGGTTCTTTTAGCGCAGTTTAAGCTTAAAACGTGTTCAGAATGATCTCACCGACACCGACTCATGCTGGAGGCTGCAGACCCTACAGCGCTCCCCTCACTCCTAGAGAGAAACAAGACACTGGCCCAAGAAAGACACTCCTCCCCTCCTACTTGCACATTTGGAGCTTTCTCTCACTTCAACTATAGCCTATGTTCTGTCTGTGATCCCCCCTCGGTCTTCTTCCGTGCATGTTTCACTTCATGGGAGGATATCTCGTCGCTCTTTCCTACCATGAAACAACGAGCCCCTGTAGGATCCAAGTGGTGCGGGTCGCTAGACCTCTAACGCAAGTGGAACTTCAATGCCTAACAATCTTTTCCAGTTTTTTGAATTTGGTTAGGTGAAATATGCAATGTCCGCAGGAGAGCCGGGTTCTTTTTCTGCTGCATCTTGTTTTCTTTCTGGCTTCCATTCACGCCGAAATCCACGAGTCTGGCACAGTTCTCAACCCCCCAAAAGAGAATACAGGTCAGTGAGCTCATCTACTATTTGAATGGAGTTTGCAGACGCTGCACGCGTGCATTTTATAAATCATTGCATCCCTTATGTCATGTGTTGTTCATATTTTGTAAGTGCTCAGGCATTCATGGAACAAAATGTTGAAGCAAAAACCACAAATCCTCATGCTATTCAATTCTATTCTAGGTAGCGTGTTGCAGGCAGAGTCAGACGTGTCCATTGTCCATCCGGTCAAGATTGATGGGGATGGACAGTTCATTTCTCACTCCCTATCCCACTACTTCAAAGGTGGGAGAGTCAAGCGTGACCTGGGACCGTTGGAGTCAGAGGGACAGGTTCACTACAGGCTCAACTACAGAGGTCGGGTTTTAATTTTCAATTTAACTGCAAACAATCGCCTGGTCTCCAACGACTACATTCTGGAGAGAAGGAATGGGAGTCTGAACAGGACACAGGAGCATCGTCCCTCCGTGAAAAACTCCTGCCACCTCCTTGGCACCGTGAAGGAATCTGATGCGCATGGAATTGCTGCCATCAGTACTTGCAAAGGATTGGTAAGGAGGCCTCTGTTACATGGATATAGGTTACACAGACCACACATCATTCATAACTTGTGATTTGTATGAAACGTTATTTCATGTTCAATGCATGCTTAAAAACTATAGCAATATGATGACTGTACCTCCCTGAAAGCCCCGTTGTTCCTGGCATGATTGTGTTGTTTCTTTTCATGGAGAGAGGGGGCATCTCATTGGGGAGGCTGGTATGTGGTTTAGCCCGTCACAGTCTGCTAAGCAAACCCTTCCAACTGACAGTGCCCTGTCTGTTAGTTTGCCCTTCAAAGACTTCCTGAGACTGTTTGCAGAAAGATTCTGCTGCAGACCCACTAACGGCTGTCACCTCTCGTCCGAATGTGAGCCCGCATGTTTCTCTTATCCTTCATTTCTCAGTGTTTCACCTATTTTCCTTTTATTCCCTTCATCCCCTATTCCCCTTCATCGTCTCAGTGAAAGCCAGTCGACCAAGCACTCACTGACTCATTCATTCCTTCACTGACTCAGTAACTTACACCATTCATTCGCCTTTTGTTTGTTCTCACACAACATCTTAACTTGCTCCTTAACTGCCATGTGCAGTGATTTTTTTTGCACTACTTTTTGGGGGAGAAAATAATTGAATCAGACAGACAGACGGACAGAGGGAGGAGCAGGAGATATAGTCAAGCCCCTTTGTTCTCCTCCACTTTTACTTCCAAAGAAATGCTTCAGATAATAAAAACACTTTCATCTACAAAGGAGAGGAAGACACAGCTGGTCAGCAGAAAGGGAGAGTGTGGAGCACACTGACCATAATATCCATACCAGGGAGAGTGATGATCTACCATAATGATTAGAAACATCCAACTAGGAAGGGGATGTGGAAGGAAGGACTCCCCCCCCCCCCCCCCCCCCCCCCCCCTCAGAAAGGATCAGACGTGTCAGTTTTTAGCTCACGGAGAATGCCTCTGTGTGTCTGATTCACTCACAGCAGGAATGCCTATCCTGCAGGGTCTTGCCTCCTGCCTGTCAGTCATGTTTGTTTGGCTTGAGGTGCCTCATTCTGCACAGAATCTTGTAAATAGACTGCATCTGCTGCTAATATGACAAGTACTTACATACATACAAGTTTCTTGACAGAGCAAGACACACACAAACACATGCACGCACACACAGATATGTGCAAGCACATGCACGTACTTACAAACGCGCGTGTGTGCGCACACACACACACACACACACACACACTGTAATTTATATGTGTGACCTACTTTACAATCTCTCAAGTAATCCTCAATGGAAACTGTGTTACCTTCACTCAGAGGTTCTCACAGCGGTGTGCTGCCGTTGTCGGAAGCACACAGGGGCTTGCTCTATAACCCTATAAACCCGGCCCACCTCCCTCCTGATCCACTGGGGGAAACTACACCAATTCATTAAGGCATTTATGTGCTCATTGGAAGAAGATTCATGGCAGTGGAGACCACAGCGAGGCTTACTGAGCAGTAAGATGTAGCCAGCCAGATGTGGGAGTGAGTGAGGGGGGAACGCTGCCAGCTGCTGTTGAGGTCAGTCACCCCCTTGGATTCAGATAGAGATGGAGTGCTTGGAAATATGAAAATAAACCCAAGCCTCACAGACACATACTTCCAATACTTAGAGAGTGGATGATAGGAGTGTTTTCAAAATCTGATCAATGACAGATTTAAATGTCAGCCGGCTGCATGCATGGTTGAACTGATCCTCCTGTAATTTTTACACAACACAAGTTAGAATAACTGCATACACTGCTTTAAACAGTTAAACTGTTCACTGAATCTTCCAGCTCACAACTCTCATGCTGGAGTTTGTACAAAGGCAAATCTTTAGTGCACGACACCCAGATATAATGCTGGGGCTTAAGGTGGGAGCTCAACGTGACATCACCGCAGCTCACCCTGGGGCGAGCTGCGTTGACTTGCACTGGAGAAGTTCACCGCCACTGAGCATTATTGGGTTTGTGTAGAAAACTGCAGTGGAACTGAGATAGCTGGGCGGTGTTCTACTGTCAGGATCTCCTTTCAGTGTAGGAGGCTTTGAAAGTACGTTTTCAATGGAGAGGGTTGGGAAACCCTGAGGCGAGGCACAAAACAAGTAAATGCAAGTTCTTCTTCTCATTATTTTGGCATTAGCCTATCCTTTTCTGAAATGCATGCATACTTCTTTACTCTGTCCAGACTCCAGATGTGAGCAATGATACTATAGCTCTTAGCTGCAGGGTAAAGAAATAATCATCATGCTAACTCTTTTTTTCCTTCTTTTTTATGGTATGCTTCTATAATTCATTATAAGAAGTGTCTGAATGCCAAGGGCATATAAGAAAAGAACACACAGCAGGTTTGCTGTTATTGTTGAAAAGCTGTATGTTTATAACGTGATGATCCTAGGGAATAAGAACCATCCGCCTCCAGTGTCCCTGTGGTCACTGCTCCACTGTGCATCCAGGGAGCTGTGTGGCCTGGTTGGCCTAGACTTACAGAAGCAGGAAACGGCGGTAAAGCAGTACCACATGGCCTACTGAATTTAGTACACAGGCCCTTGTTATGGTAACCTCCCCTAGCACTGCCACCTCACATCCTAACATGCTTCCTCTGTGTCAAAAGGAGCAGTGGGCTGGGTGGCGGGAGGTGGGTGATGATGGCTAATAGTAACCAATCCCCCCAAATGAATGGCTGTTACCTGTGTTGAAGCTGCCAGCTCTACTGGTCAAAACTGGAACTGCAGGTGCCGCTCGGTCTTTGCTTTCTCAGACCGCAATAATCTTCCCTAGTTTGTTGTGGGCGCCATCAAAACGCAAAACAAACTCTGTGTGCTGTCCTATCAATTTGCATGCCATTGCTGTGCGTAGACGTCACTCAGCGGTCCCATGCATGGCAATTTCGGGCTCACAAGTAATACCGTAAGTATACCGTACAAGTGAAGCCAAACAGGAAGCAATGTTGCACAGTGGGATTGCGTTTGGCTTGAAGCTCATGTACATCATGCAAAGCAAATTAATGTTTGGATGGATTTGCCTCTCCCTGGCAGTCCTCCATGGTTGATCTACTTTATACCACCTGGTTTTGTCTTTCGGGATTCCATTTAAATCATAACATTTGAAAGTTATGGGAGTTGGAGGCAAAGCTTTCTGCACAGATTTCTGCCATTTTCAACATTTTTGTGTTAATAAGAGAAAACATGATTTAATTATAGTGGATTGTCGAACAGCATACTGAACATGACACTGTGTTTTCCCCTAAGTAGAAACTGATGGTGTCGGGGGAACTTTCACACATGCACACTTGTGAGTTTTTTACAGTCCTTTAAAGTCTTTTGCCTTTTTTTGGCCTATTCGCGTCCGCCTACTAAAAAACATTCTGTGGTGGCTGGTCATGATTGTGCTGTGGCTCACCACACAATAATGCATATAGGGGATGCACTGTGATAGCTTGCCGTTTTCTGTAGAATTATACAATAGATGAGATAATAAGCAATGAAGGAAACAGCTGAACATTAATTCACAGGGGCTTTGTTTAGCTTTCTAAACTAGCGGCAAGCATATCAGCCAGCAGGCTTTGTGGATGAGTCCATTACACAACCTTTGGATGCCTGGCCATAAGCCATGCTCTTACTCAGAGCTGTCCTAGAGAATCCTTTCTGTCCCATCTCAAGCATTATATTATCCTTAGAAAAGAACACAAATTCAGCCATGCGGTCAGGACTTTGTGATGCACAATGCAGTAGCAGTTTGTTTTTCATGTGTGTCTTTCAGGAAGTTTGATTCACCAATTTCAGACCCTTTCCTTTGCAATCATCAAATGCATGACTTTAATGTAGTATTTTATTTATATTTTGAACACAAAAAGACTATGCAGGCCAAGTCATATTTTAATATCTTATTTATTTTGATAATTTTATTCCAAATTCCAACATTGATTCATATCCTCCCCTGAGTTAGCCATTAAATATCCATCTGTTATATATCATCCCTACGGTACTTGTCTCTCATCCTTTCTCATTCTCGCCGTTAGAAACACTGGGACAGGTGTTGTACTGAAGACTTTCCAAGGGGACGACTGCACAAGAGTTTGCACTTCGTGAACTCCCTGTATGGAGAAACAAGAAACCCTCCCAGACCTCGAGAGAGTCCTAAATAAACGTTTAGACTTTAGACAATACAGACTACATGTGCAGAGCAAGAAAGTCATGCATAAAACTCAGGTTGACCTAGAAACGTGAGACAGTGCATAACTTCAGTGAGCGTTGAACAGCGAGGCAGTGCCTGGGACAACCACAACTGCTCTCTTGGCATTGCATGGCTTGTTTTCCTCCACATCTGTCCTTGGCTCCTTGACCTAAACACTGGAGTGGAATCCATTCTACAACTGCTTCTGGCAGACACTCGTGCTTCTAGACAGTAGAGTTCTGCAGAATTCTTTGCAATGCCCCAAAACTGCAGTTTTTTGTACCTACACATGTGTCTTAATCTTAAATAATATTGTGTAATTTGTGGGATTAAACACACGTTATTTTACATAATATTTTACCGGTATATTTTTCACAACAATCATTTCACATATTTGTAAAAAGTACAGTGGGGGGTGGGGGGGAGCAAACAAGCAATATATCTAGAACCACACATTGTGGTACATCATGATGCATTGATATTTGCTATTGCTAGTATTTGTGAATGAGAAATGGAGATTCCTGCCTTTAATCCCCAAATAGATACTACAGCTTTGGGCATGCAAGTTTAGGGATGTAGTGCACATACTTGATTTTTATTGAAAGTAAATGGCAATAAAAATCAAATGTGTGCCATGCCTTCCCACATGCAACCAGCAATATAATAGTGAGCCGTGCTTTTGCAAACCTTCCCTCCTCCTGTCTGTCTCAACATAATAAGTAAACCCTGAAGTGTGCCTTTCTCTGGGAGTGTCATTAGTCCCAAAGTGCCACGCTACCCCTTTCCCTCCTTCTCTCTTCACCAGGTTGTTTAGTGAATGAGTTTGAAGCTGATCCTTTCACAGCCTGGACTTGTTCTGACATAACTTGACGTGCGCACGCACACACACACGCACGCACGCACGCACGCACCTACTTACGTTTGTCCCCTAATAAGCACCTAAACCCTATATACTTAGTTTACCGGAATACCCCTGGGGTCTATACTAGGTGCTTCCTGTTTTTCTTTTACACTAATTGTATTGGCTGTAAATTGGCAATCTACAAGCTCACAACGTTTGTCCCAGATCATGGACGCAAGGGCTCATGAGGTGGTTAAATTTGCCTGACTAACCGTGGTTGAGCAAACCTGCAAAGGGGCAAAGCATGGGCAATTTTCAATCTACTGTACATGGGGTGTGAAAAATTGAAGACATGAAAGGGATAGGAAATACCCTGCTATCAATCTCTCTTTTCATGTGCATGCGTCTTAATTTAATGTTTTCAATGCTCACGATGAGCTTGCAGACATGCTACGTTTGAATGATGACGCTGCAATACTTTTTTGCAAGTTCCAAAAGTAAAAGTTAGTGCTTCTCAGACACCACCGGTGTTTAGTGAGTGTCATAAAGGCCTGCGCCAGTAGGAACATGCATGGCATGCATCGCAGGCAGACTGTGTAGCACTCCTGCAGCAGACAGAAAGAGAAAACGTGCCTCAGGGAGGGTGGGTGGGCGCGATAGAGGGATGGATGGATGCTTGCTCTGCTCTGCACTGCTCTGTTCATAAAGGTGTGGAAATACTGACTGACTAATGATGGCTTCCACGCTGATGGAAATTACCCAGGAATGACGTGTTATGTGGGTGCTGCTGCTAACAAGAAAACTCCTGCCCTCCGGCTTTTAGGGTTGGGATGTAGTCAAATCCTTCCCTCTACTTTTACCCGTAAGAGTTTACTTGATGGATTATGGTCATTATTCCGCCCATTACAACACAAATGTAACCGCTTCTGACCCAAGCTAACTCATTGAAAAACTTGTAATTTTCGTTTTGTCGTGTCATATGAAAGCAGGGAATTATAGCTTTGAATAGACATATTGGTTGTTCGTTTTGACTCATCATGTTTGGACTTTGACTGATAGAGTAATAATGTCAAACAGCGAGTTGAAAGGACATGCTTGAAAGGTCACTCCTGTGAACTCTAACATTACACCTAGCTACATGTTTAGGCATATATTTCATATTATCAGTACATGTTGACTTTAACTGACATTGACATTTCAGACAAGTTCTATAGTATGTGAAATGTCTGGCTGTTCTATTAACTCATTTTGGATATTGAAAAAGAGCCACATAGTGGTAATACAAGGCTGCCTGTTGTGACCTGGATGTCAATATTGTGTGGATGACTTGCTGCTTTCACAAAGTATTTACACAATGAGTTCATATGAAATAATAGTCAGTAATGCCTAATAAAGGCAAATAATATAACTGCTGTAGCAGTCAGGTAAGTTCAGGTCTGCAATTATGTTGTGAAAAATAATGTAACTTTCCAAAGCAGGAATAAAAAGCATTAATATGGACATTTGTGTTTGGTAGAGTATACGCCTCTGTTGTAGTAATGCTTGTTATGCCATTGGAAAGCCTGTTAAACTCCCATTTCCAACTGGTTCCCCAGTTTGTAAGGAATGTAAATTTGTTAGATGAACAGCACAGCAGAGTAAGATGTTTGGCAGATAAGATTTGTCACATATGGGCATAACCCACATAATCAACTGTGTTGCTTATTCCACAAATTCCTGACAAAGTTTGTTACAAAGGGAATAAACATGCTTCTCAACAGTATAAAGTTATTTCCAAGAAACATCGTCCAGAGATATCTACTAAACATTGTTTTTTTTGTTTTTGTTTTTGTTTTGTTTTTTAAATACAGCTGAAGACATACTGATACATTCTTGCCTTTATTGTTTGTGTCCCCACTGTATTTTAATGTTGTTTTATGCCTTTGCTTTCTTTTTTTCACTCTTTTGCACTGTAAAGCACTGAGCTGCATTTCATGGCATGCAATGTGCTATACAAATAGTTGTATTATCATAGCACAATATTGAGCAATATAGAATGTTGTATTAGTTACACTACACACACACACACACACACACACACACACACACACACACACACACACACACACACACACACACACACACACACACACACACACACACACACACACTACACACACACTATACTATACTGATTCTTACTCAAGGCCATTCTCCATTTTAAATAGAGGGGCCTCTTTGCCCTGCCAGAGGGACACTACTTCATAGAGCCAGTCCAGAATCATCAAGGCGGTCCGGAGGGGGGTCCAGAGCCCCACATGGTCTACCCCAGAGTTACAGAAACGCATAGAAACAAACGAAGTCCCGCAGCCCAGGACACATCCAACCCCTGTGGAGTTAAAGGTCTGTGTGGGTACACATGCACTTATGTGTTTGTTTATTGCAAAAATGCTGAGTGTTATTTTAACTTTGAGAGTGTAAAAATGGTGTGGTTGTATGTATTTGCATGAGTGATTATGCACCCGTGTTGCAGCTGTTTGTTAAAGCTCAAGCAAATGCTCTCTTGAACCTTTGAACACAACCCGAGCTTGTTATCTTTACTGTACTTTATTTTCTATTGTTCTTATTTAACTTTTAATATATGTTATATCATTACCTCTTCCAGTAAGGAAACGCATCCAATAGGCCTGCTGGCTTCTTCCTTTCTCTGCACAGTAGATGGTTTTCTTTGATATGGATTGTTTCCATTTTTGAGTGCTGCAGCCACTGGCTGGCTGTGTCTGCCCGCCAGTACAGTACAGTACAGTACAGTACAGTACAGTACAGTACAGTACAGTACAGTACAGTACAGTACAGTACTACAGCATGATTACAGTACAGGACCACTCACTTCAGACAGGTGTGATTTTTATAGCAATCTGTTAATAAACAAAACTAGGCTATTATGGTCAAGCAACGTGATGTGAGCATAAATTATGGCAGAATGTTTCACTATCCCCTTCTTCGGCCAACCTCTGTGCTGCCCTGCAGATGCTCCTAGTGACTCAGTCCGGGTGGAGAGGGAGCGCGAGGCCTGGGAAAGGGAACATGGCCACTCCGAGGCCCAGCGGCGCTCCCAGCGCTCGGTCAGCAGGGAGCGCTGGGTGGAGACCATGGTGGTGGCCGACTCCAAGCTCATCGACTACCACGGCAGCGACAATGTGGAGTCCTACATCTTCACCCTCATCAATATGGTGAGTTGATGGATGCCTGGGTGGAGGGGTAATCACATCACCATATTCACAATATGACATCAAGAGTAAAATGGATGTTGTGTGAGCAACATGACAGTTTAAAAAAGTGTTTAAGCATGTCCTTTGTCAGTTTCATCTCCATATTTTGAGTTAAAATGCAATATGGTAGCAGGTAGAAACCATACCAGAGATAACCTATGGTATACACCTACTATTTACGCTTGTGGTGGCCTGTCTCGCCAGTAACTAAAGCAGAAAATAAAGGTATTAAATTAATAATATCCAGTAATAACTTTAGTGCTCTCTATGCCGTAACATTGACAGGTGGCTGGTATCTTCCATGATGCCAGTATTGGGAATGCCATTCATGTCGTCCTGGTTCGTCTCATTCTGCTTCAGGGAGAGGAGGTACAGTATGCATCCGTTAGCCCTAGTCATTGTCTCCGTCTATGTGTCCGTCTATGTGTCTGTTACCAGGTCTCTGACACTGTTAACCTGATCGATGCCAAACTTGGCACACACACTCCCTGGATGCCAACGATGAACCTCTGCCCCAAATTTTCAATTTCCCAGCCTGTTATAGCGCCACCCTTAGGCAACACACAATTCTGCATATACCTGCATGAAATGCATGAAATGGTGCATGTACACTCCTTAGAGACAAAGATGAACCTTTGACCTGTATTTTTCATTTCAGCTTTTTATAGCACTACCAGGAAGCTGATATTTGTAAAACACATTTTTTCATGTTGCCTATCCAGATTCTGTCTGAAAATCCTGCAATTCGTCGTCGTTACACAGTATCCCTAGAGTCATATGCTCAAGCCGGATGTGTCCCATACTTTATATTCCATCCTAATTGCCTACAATTCGCTTTCACACTTTGCAAGATTGGCCTGTTTCCAAAAAAGGCATTAAAATGATGACACACAGCCAGCAATTTACATAATATATTTAAGCACTTTCATACTAGACTGAGAAAAATATCCCATTCTTTGCACAATGGCTTGTAGCGCCAACAACAGGTGGATATTTGTAAAACACATTTTGTGGACAAAATGCCTCAAATCATCCAAATGCCAAAGCCCTTTTAACATTGGCCTATTATAGCGCCACCAGGAGACCACAACCTGAGCTGGCCTGGCCTGGTGGAGACCTGTTGTTGGTCCCTTGGTCCCTTTGCTGGGCCGTTCATAAGTGATAATAATATAAGGAAACAGGTTCTATCAAAACAGCAGATCAATGAGCTGGTAGAGCAGCTATTTTCTGAGTAGGGATCCAGTGTAGAGGGCAAAGGATAGACCTCTGGGGTCCTCCGGTCAATGGGTTTAACTGACACTTTACCTGTAATGTGCTGTAGTCCTTGCTCAGAAGTTTCGATGCAGTTAATATTTTATTTTTTTATTTTTTATATATATTCATTGGGTTTTTGCCTTTGACGAGGGTGGAGAGAGACAGGGAGTGACACAGCAAAGTTTGTCAGGAACGGGACTCGAACCCGCAATAAGGCACATTTCAGTTCACTCAAGGTTGCCATACAACAACAGATTAAAAACAGTCAATACAAGCACAAATAAAAAACAAGCAAAACTATTGAACAGAATGCAGCAGAGACAACCAGTCAGCCATAAGTCTGCCTAAACAAGTTGAAAATGTGAAAAGTGTTTGAAGTCAACCGCTGTCAGTTGGCCTTTTTTCAGTGGATGACTATTTGATTGACTGTTCCCGGTTGTTATTTTTTAACACCATAATGAATATTCTTTTGATACCAACTTGCAACATCTTCACTGCCCAGCAGTTGAGATCCTCTGTACATTGTACTTGTGTTTGCTAGAAAGGGTTGAAGATAGTTCACCATGCAGACACCACCCTGGCCAGCTTCTGTGCCTGGCAGAAGAACCTCAATCCACAGAGCGACACACACCCTGCTCACCATGACGTGGCTGTGCTCGTCACCAGGTGAGACACACAACACACAGAGACATGTGTATACACTGTACTAATGTACTAATGTACTAATGTAAAAAGTAATTAACATTCACTAAAGTACTCTGCATAAGTAAAAATTAACTCTAATGGAGAATATTCGTGTGTGTGTGCGTGTGTGTGTGTGTGTGTGTGCGTGTGCGTGTGCGTGTGCGTGTGCGTGTGCGTTTAGGAAGGACATCTGTGCAGGCATGAACCAGCCGTGTGAGACCCTTGGACTGTCCCATCTGTCAGGGATGTGCCAGCCACACCGCAGCTGTAACATCAACGAGGACTCTGGCCTTCCTGTTGCATTCACTATCGCTCACGAGATGGGCCACAGGTGTGTGTGTGCACGTGTGTGTGAGGGCCTGCCAACCACCACAGAGTGTGGGTTCAATCCACCGTGGTGCATGCATTTTGTTAAGCGTCTACAGATGAACACAATTGGCCTGTATTTGGGGGATGTCGGTGGTACAATACCTGTCAGGGTGTGTTCGTCGTGGGTAATAGGATGGGGTCCTCGCTGAGTTATTTAAGTCTATTTAATCTGGAGTATTGCAGGCATTCTGCATTAAAGTGACAACACAGAAATATGTGTGGGTGGAGTAATCAATTGACATAACACATCCTGTGGCTGTCGGTGTTATGGCTGTAAAAAAAGTTTTATACGTTTTGGAACGATCTCAAGCAGCCATGTTGGTTGTGTCTTTAACGCAGCTTCGGCATCCACCACGACGGCCAAGGGAACGACTGTGAGCTGGAGGGCCGACACCCCTTCATCATGTCCAGACAGCTGATGTACGACAGCTCGCCGCTCACGTGGTCCCCCTGCTCCAAGGAGTACATCACACGTTTCCTGGAGTAAGACCAGATACAAGCCATCACAAGACCGAAGAGCACCATGCTTCATTTGCTCCTGCTGTGTTTATACTGTTTCTTTCTCCTGTAAACTCACAGGTTTCATCTGCTCTGTTAGATTGATGTCTGAATGTTTTTCGTGTGTGCGCTTGCTTGCGTGTGTGCGTGCGTGCATGTACAGTATGCAAGTGTTTGTGTGGGTGGATACGAAAACACCAGGGCAAAATGTGTTAGCAAATAAAATGTCACACGAGACATTTAACAGTAAGTCTGCAACTAATTCCCTTCAAGTCACTATGTGTACTTAGTAGTTCTGCATTTAAACAATCAAACTCCATGTTGTTGTGTGTCGTCGCCAACCCCCACCCCCTCTCTCCCCTCTCTCAAGCGTTCCTTCTTGTTATTGCAGCATGCAGTATAATAACAAACTTTATTTATGTAGCATCTTTCAAAACAGAGTTACAACGTTATTTACAATTAAGCCAAACAGATAAAATAATGTAACTGTAAAAGCTAGTCTGTATAAACTTATTTTCTTTCAGAAGAAGTTATTCTTCAACCCTAATATCTTCAGGCGGGTCCTTCCAGATTCTAGGGGCTTTGGTGGAAAAAGGCATGATCGCCATGGACTTCACTTTGAACTCTAGAATTCCCACCAGGGATACCTTGAGGATTGTAGCATGCACTGAGGCTCACATATTGAAAGATCAGAAATGTACTGGGAGGTAGAGTTATGTCATCCAACCAATGTCGTGTTTCTCTGTTCCAGTCGTGGCTGGGGCTTCTGTCTGGATGACCGTCCTTCCAAGAGGGACCTGACCACTCCGCTGGCACGCCTCGGCACCCGCTACACCACGCACCACCAGTGTCAGCTTCAGTACGGTCCCAACGCCACCTTCTGCTCAGAGGTTGATGTGAGTATCGTGCACGCAGGTTAACACACACCAGATACTCAACTTTACAGGTGACACTCACACTAACTCCTGTTTTATATATTTTTGTTTAGGGTTATCTAAGTTAGCTTAGGTTTGAATGACGCTTCCTGTGTGTTAATTTGAATGAAAGGCTCACATTACCTGGCTTTTGTGTTACTCTTTCAGAATGTTTGCCAAATACTTTGGTGCTCAGTGAATGGCTCGTGTCGCTCCAAACTGGATTCACCCATAGATGGGACCCGCTGTGGGCCTGAGAAGGTAGGCTGATGGCAACGTTTGGGCTTTGATTTCAATGATCTCGATGTGGTCAAGAAGGAGTGCATGGACAATACATCAGCCTGGATATGGCATTGGGTATTTTTATTGCAGAATTTTGTCATAAACAATTAAATCAAGCCTATCGAACCAAGACTGCTCAAGTATGTTAGAATTTGGAGATATTTATTTTACTTTCTTCAGTACTGTAATGACAATTTCCAATACTTCTAACCCAGTACATGTCTAGAATAGAAAAGAGTCTAGCCATTACAGCCTGGATGTCGGCCATTTGAAAATAGCTGATAGGCCATGAGCTTGTAGATCGTCCATATTCACTAGTTTGGATCCAGGGAAAACATCCAATGTTTCTTTTGGTTCCCAAACTAAAATATTTGGGGAACCGCTGCTGTATGCTCTTTGGTGAAAGATGCATTGAAAAAGTCCAGTAATGTAATGTAATGTAATGTGTGTTTTCCTGCCCAGTGGTGTATCTCAGGAGAGTGTGTGATTGTTGGTAAGCTGCCAGAGACAGTGAACGGAGGCTGGGGCCAGTGGAGTACCTGGTCCCACTGTTCCAGGACCTGTGGAGCTGGTGTGCAGTCTGCAGAGAGGGAATGTAACAGCCCCAAGTAAGGCCTGACTATGGAACTATTTCACAACCAACTATCACTTGCGTCCTTATATTTTTTATTTAATTAGGCAAGAACTCTCAAGAGTCAAAAATATTCATCATCTGAATTAGCCCTTGTCTACACAATCAGAGAATATAGAAGATTAATGGTCATTTCGATCTGTATGTTTGCCTGTTTTGTTTCTAAAATCCAGCCTTAAATCTAAAATCTTTAGTTTTGGGGGTCTGTGGGGTTAAAATGTCATCAAATTGTGGTGTATGCTGGGTGGTGGTGGGAGTGCAATAAACTTCTTGGTGTTAAGCACAACGCAGAATCCATATAGTACATCACCAAAGCAAGATAGCAGAGTAGCAGCAAAAATAATGAGCAATAAGCAAGGATGTTTAAGTAGTCCGCCCCAGTCAGATGGACGGTGTTGACCTCTACCTGAACTATCTCTGCAAGGTACGAAAAGTTAGTTCAGACCATCTATTGAATTCAAAATGTCCCCTGTCTTCTCTCAGACCAGAGTTTGGGGGCAAGTACTGCACCGGGGAGAGGAAGCGGTATCGAACCTGCAACACCAAGCCATGTCTGAAGGACACGCCCACTTTCAGAGAGATGCTGTGTAGTGAGTTCGACACGGTGCCCTACCAGAATGAGCTCTACCAGTGGGTCCCTGTGGCCAATGCCTGTAAGATTTCACTGCAACACATACAGTTATCCTACTCAAAGATTAGGTGATTCGAATGTCGGCGTGTTGTATGGGCAACGCATTTCCAGACAACGTCACAGTTGATAAGAACCAGTTAGCGTGCACAGGCCAGGGCAAAAAGAAACTGATGCAATGTGAAAGTGGTCGATATGAGCTTGTATGACAGTGGAGGTGTCAGCGCTAAGTGTGTCTCACCAGAAACAAACAGGTTTGGGATTCTGTTGGGAATTGATTACATGAAATGTCACCTGTACATGTGGTCTGCTTGTTTGTAAAACAAAAAAAAAATCTTATCTTATTATGCAATTGGTGAAATTAGGTGAACATGCATTCACCTATAAGGAGGTGAACAAATACAGACCCCTGGGGCATGTCCGTCAACAAAGTATTTAGGGTTTGCTGTAAGTAGTGAGGAATGTTCCCAGCTGAGTGAAATCACCTGGAATTATTTGAGTGGCAGCCATGATAAGAGCCGGTGAAATTCTCTGAATGCTAACGATCAGTGCTTCGTTGCTTCAAATTTCAAATTTCTTTACACTGACTGGGCCATGTTTTATGAAGAGAAAGGGTATATGCCCCCCCCCCCCCCCCCCCCAACGATATTGTAATGGCATTTTCTAAATAGGACAAGTAATTCTAAGGATATTGCATGCATAACCTTGGCCTTGTACTGTACTGTCCAGACTCTGTTTTGCAATACTGTAGGGAAATGTGAGAAATGTGAGATTAGCAGGTGTAATGCATATCTTGAATTATTATAAAAATTGTGAATCACTATCAAACTATGCATGTAACTAAGAATACATTTTAGGATTCACATCAACAGGAAATGACAATCTCACACCTTATAAATGTGCATGATGGACATCATGGACATGTCCAGCAGAGGGCACCACTTACACAGTGCTGGACTCAAATACTCAACCACATGTTATTGTGTCAAAGTATAAATACTTCTGGTCAAATAATTAGTATAAGTGTATAAGTAAGTGTTTATGACTGAAGTCTACTTTTTATTTATTTATGCTTTAATCCATTGCACCCTCCCTCTCCTCCCAGTGAACCCATGTGAGCTGAACTGTCGACCGTTGAACGAGCACTTTTCGGAGAAGATGCTGGACGCTGTGACGGACGGAACGCCATGCTTCATGAACAACAACTCCAGGAACATCTGCGTCAATGGAGTGTGCAAGGTAGTGTGGCTGGGTAAGGCTGCAACTGGCTGGGGAGGGGTACACTGCAGTGCTGGACAGAGACTCACTTGAGTACTGTTACTAAAATGCACGTTTGTTGGGATTGTGTATGTTTTGGTTTCATTTTGTGTATTTGTTTGTGTGTGTCAACTCCAGGAGGTAGGCTGTGACTATGGGATAGACTCAAACGCAGTGGAGGATCGCTGTGGAGTGTGTTTAGGAGATGGCACGAGCTGCGAGATGGTCTACAACACGTTCGATGGGGGAGAAGGTTTCGGTGAGCTGGCCCATGACTCCTGCACATAATACAAAAGCATCCACGGCAAAGGTTTTCATTAAACTGCCTGTGCCCTGTGTGCAGGCAGTCAGTTATGGAGCACTACATTACAAATAAACTCACCTGCTAGAATCAGAGTTATAGGCTAGTACCATTCTGTGCTTCTTTGTCTTTCTTTCTCATTCTCTCTACTTACTCTCCCTTTCTTTTGCTCTCTCATTTGCTCTCTCATCCTGTGGTGATTTGAGCAACTGCCTTATTAAATCGCACAGCCATTTCTGGCATTAACAGAATAACAGTCTTTTCTTTTTCCTTTTTGGGCTTGGGTCAGACTCTTGCTCGGGTCAGTTCGGGTCGGGTTTGAATTTTCGGTCTGCTGATTACTCCACCATGAGCAAATCCATTTGACTCCGGCTCGGTTCATAAATTATCATAAACTAGGATCTGCTGAAAGGCATGAAGAACAGAATGCAGCATGGGATCGCCAAGCTGGTTGCATATGGCCATCCCCAGGGGTCCATGAGTGGATTCCTGGGGGGGTCCCCACAACCTAAATGATTTATGATAGACCATTACCAGCCTGTAACTCTGAGAGCAAACAAATGGATTATCAGAGTTATGTGAGTATGTAGTCTAATGCATATTAGACTACATACTGCATATATTCTGTAAAATGAAATGGTTTGAGAGCCTTGAGTGAGCCACACCTTCTAGAGCAAACAGCACCATAATAACAACATGGGGCTTGGGGCAAGTGGAGCGGAATAGTGTGCTATTCCTTAATGGGGTTGTGCCTTCTACAAACTAAGACCTAAGTTTTCTGAGAAACTTATTAATGTGTCAGAGCAGCCTCAATTTAAAAACAATTTGAATACTTGTACATACTGTACATGAGATTTTATTTTTTACTTTACTTTTCAAACAAAAAACAAGAAAAAACAAACACAAAAAGAGAAAGACAATACAGTAGCCTACAAAACAAAGTCGTTTGGAGAATGTCATGTTGAGGCAGTGGCGTAGATAGTCTGAAATGTGATGTCGCGGTCCTGCTTCTCGACTATGTCGACATCAGTGAAGCTGGAGTCTTTCAGAACTGCCATGTAGGCCTCCGGGCACCAGTTCTCTGGCACCCCTTCTCTGTCGTCACCATCAGGCCACCTGCTTTCATGACCTTATGTCTCTGAAGCAGCTTTCCTGAGGTCTGGCCAGAAGTAGTAGCAGTTACAGTCAAACACTCTACGGTGCTGTCTGCCAGGGGCATGGCCGCTACCGTCTCAGTGGTGCAGGGTCACTTCCCCACTAGCTAAAAGATCTTTCATCACTTCACTTGCCATCTGATGCATGTACTTTAAGTGGTGCACCTCTATGAGGTGGCCTGCAGGTTCAGTGAGCAGTGTTGCCCAGCTCCAGAACCATGTGTCCAGGCTGGATGCCACACAGCTTGATGGCGTTCTCCTGCAGAAGCCGGTTGTGCCTGGTCAGGAGCTTGCTGACCAGCCACCATAGAACTGAACAGGCAGGCTGGCCCAACTGCTGGCCTAGTCTAGTAGTCCACATGACCAGTCTTGTCTGTTCCTGAATCCTGGGGAATGAGGGGTGTGTGTATGGGGGAGGGGTGAGTTGGGGTGTGGGGGGGGGGTGCTATAAAGTCTGAAACATCAGCATTACACCATTTGTGTTGTTTTCTTGTTGTCATGGCAACAAGCTCTGTCTCTTCAGGCTCTGCAGCTGGTTGTCGTCTTAATGCTTGTGTGTGTGTGTGTGTGTGTGTGTGTGTGTGTGTGTGTGTGTGTGTGTGTGTGTGTGTGTGTGTGTGTGTGTGTGTGTGTGTGTGTGTGTGTGTGTGTGTGTGTGTGTGTGTGTGTGTGTGTGTGTGTGTGTGTGCGCGCGCGTGTGTGTGCTTGCGCGTGCACGTTCATGCCAAAGAGTGCCAGGGCGGGGAGGTCTGTGTTGAGTGGAAACCTTGCATTTCCAAACGGTTACTTTCCCGAATATGGCGAAAGAGATAATAAGCTTGTACTGTAGATTGTTTATTTTTTCAACTCCCAAACAAAGTAGTCTTAACTGCCTGCTTGTTTGAGTGTATGTATGAGGTGTGTTTGTTTATATGGGCATTACAGAATGCATAATGATGTGCATGTCATTGCTGTTAGGCAGAAACCTTATTTCCCCATATTTCTACCTTTTCCCCCCGCAAATATAAGTAAGCCTTGTCATGCCATGAGTTGTTAGATTTATAATTTTTATTAGATTTGTTAGTTAGAATCAATCAATTTTATTAGATTTATAATGTAGCATTTTATGTTGACACAGCACGGCTTCACAGATAATCTACTGTTAGACAGATATTAGCTAGCTTGCTTATGATTCTTGATGACTAATGTAGTGCCTAATTCCTGCTTACAGTAAACCACTCTAGATTAGAGTGTCTGCTAAATGTCTAAATTGTAAACCCTCTGGACATGATGCTAGTAGAGGATCCATCTGACCCTTGATGCTGAATGCTAAGCAGGGAGCCACTGGGTCTTGGCCATGTAAACATATGACCTGGCCGGAGATCGAACCCTGACCTTCCAGCCCAGGGGACACTCTAACCACAAGGCCAAAGAGCTTGTTTAATTCCATATATTAAAAATAGCCAATCTATTAGTTCACACAAGGTGCCACATGAGCTTGTAGATCTGTTGTTTTTGATGATTTACTTTTGAAGTAAGAGTTTTGGACACAAGATTTCCACACAACAACAAGATACTGTGTGTGTGTGTGTGTGTGTGTGTGTGTGTGTGTGTGTGTGTGTGTGTGTGTGTGTGTGTGTGTGTGTGTGTGTGTGTGTGTGTGTGTGTGTGTGCACACGCATGTGTGCCCCCCTCACAGCATCCTTTCCAGATAAGCAGCCCAGATGTGTTAAGACTTCAAAAGACTTTAGACCTAGGGCAAAAGGCGCCCCCCTCCTACACACACACACACACACACACACACACACACACACACACACACACACACACACACACACACACACACACACACACACACACACACACACCTTCCCACAAACATCATTAAACACCAGAGACCAAGTCATGACTGCTTTCTACCTCCCCCACCCGTACACACATACTATAAAAAACAGAGACGGGGCAGCGCCCCCCCACGCCGAGCACACACACACACACACACACGCGCGCGCACACACACACACACACACACACACACACACACACACACACACACACACACACACACACTACCCCCCTGCAGACCTGGCCCACCCTCTATTAAAGATCAGAGAGAATCAGTCTGGGATTCTGGATGCTGTTGTGAGTGTGGCTGCAGTCATGGTACAGTAGGTCCTGCGTCACCATGTCTGACCTACTGTACCACTGGCCTGTATGACTGTATGAGTGTCAGCAATTTTTCGGAAATGCCAACGTGGACACAAAAACGCCAAAGCGATCCATTGTGTAACATAGAACAATACAACCATGATGCCATCAACACTTCTTCCTGCAATTTCCATAATGTGTAGTAATAGATATTTAAAAAAAAATAGATTGGCCTGTAGTCCATTGGAGCGATGTGTGTGTGCAAGAGGGGGCGGAAGTGTGCAGGAAGTGCGTAAGGCATGCTACTCCAACAGGAAAGACGCACTGTGATTGGCCAGTAGTGGCCAATCATGCTTATCCTTCCGCAGGGCTTTGCAAGTAATCTTGGGAATGCTTTGTCCTGCTTTGAGCTCATAGGCTCCAACAACGCCAGTTGTACACTGAAGGCTGTCTTACTGAGGAAGTGTCGATGGCATCAGGGACACGGGGCTCATCAATATCTAAAACCCCATATTATACGGTACATATAAAGTCCCCCAGAAAAGGGTTGTAAATCTTCTTAATGTCATTAACATATACATATATCTGTCCTGAAGTGTCGCTTTAATGTCACTTTCAATACATTTTTGGCTAGTTTCCCATCCCACCTTTGAAACCCCGCGGAGTGATCACAGGTTATGCGGTTTGCAGCCATTGCTCGTCAGACATTGGTCATCGTTGGTTGTCTGCCGTCCCTCAAAGTACTCTGATTGGCTGGTTGGGCAGGGAATCCGGGGATGTACTGGTGACGTCATACAGAGCACTTTGTAGCTGGAACGAGAGAAGGTTACACAGGCCTCCACGGTCCTTAGGAGAATCCCTGGTGGGGAGTGTGTGCGAGAATGCAGTCCGTTCGTGGGTGTTGTTGACTGGTCAACTGATCTGGGGTCTGTCGATCTTTGTAACTGATGTTTTGTAAATTGCGAGTATTATCCCTGAAAATCTCCAGGGTTCTTCCACGGTACTCTGTGGGCTCTGGATGGCTGGTATCGGTAGTGATGAAATGGTGACGTAATTGAAGGCCCTTTATAAGTACTGTCATGAATTCTAATTCCAGGACCTCAATGATAAAATGTATTTTTGCATTTTAAGGGTTTGTTTGTGTTTGTCTTTAGGTCGCTCGCTCTCTACTGAGCGCTGATCTAGCTCTGCCTCTGTCTCTTCCCCAGGGTACGTGGACGTGGGCGTGATACCCGAGGGGGCGCGAGACATCCTGGTGCGAGAGGTGGAAGAGGCAGGTAACTTCCTGGCTCTTAGGAGCGTGAGGTCAGAGGACTACTTCCTCAACGGCAACTACATCATCCAGTGGAATGGCGAGTACGAGGCTGGAGAGACCACCTTCTACTACGAACGCAGCGGGAACATGGAGAACCTCACCGCACCCGGTCCTACCAGGGAACCTGTGATGATCCAGGTACTGTAGGGTGGACAGAGTCCCCACCCATGCCACGTTTTTGGATCTAATCCCCATTTTGTCGTAGACCAGTGCTTCTCATACCTGAGCCCTAAGTCCACAAATAATAAGAATAATAAACTTTATTCATAAAATGCTCTTCCAAAACAGTGTTACAAAGTGCTTTACAAATTGGAAAGTTGAAAAAAAAAACATCCAGAGGGATGAACAATCAAATTCACAGGCAAAATAAAACCAAAACATATACTGTACATAAACGTAAGTACCGGTACACAATCATAACACCAGCCTGGACCCAGGCTGCAACTCCTTGGGTCCAAAAGGATGTTAAGAGTTAATGCTAAGACTTTCTTGTCCCTTTGATGTGATATGCTCCATTGCCTTGAGTTGAATCACTTGGGACGTGTGTCAGTGCAGGTCAATGCACATCCACGTGCAACAAGGTATGTCACATGCATATGACATATGACTGCTTGGACTCAAGGGGCGCGATTTTCATTCCCCCCCTTGTCCCTAACGTTACCCGATACCCGCAGCGAATTCCCTTATTGCTATTTTGGTCACCTTTTCTCTTCCCTTAGCCACTATTCTTTATGCCGACACCGTTATTTGTGGCTGGAGGTGTGGTCATGGGCGTGTTTGTTGCGCAGTCCCTTAAGTTGCTAATTTCGTCAGATAGATTAGGGAACTAGATAACGCCATCAGAGACCACCCCTTAACCGATAAGAGAAGGCAGAGCCACGTGCGCACAGTGCGTGCGTCTGTGCGCCTTTGGAGATGTCCACGACTCCACGTGGAAACTCTGGAATTCGGCAAAAAGTCGTTTTTTTGATCATTGATTTCTCGGTCAATTCTGGACCATTTTTTACATTTCAAAATACAGCGTGACGGCAAAGACCTCCTCTCTCGGATGCTGTATAGTATATGTGGGTAGGTCTTCTCTACGATCCCGCATCGAGCAAAATGTAAGTGTCGGGGATTTGGTGGACCGTTTCCACCAAAATCCCGACACTTACATTTTGCTAGATCCCGCATCGTAGAGAAGACCTACCCACATATACTATACAGCATCTGAGAGAGGAGGTCTTTGCCGTCACGCTGCACTTTGAAATGTAAAAAATGGTCCAGAATTGACCGAGAAATCAATGATTAAAAAAAACGTTTTCTGCCGCGATTTGCCGACTTTTTTTTGCAATTTACTTTATAACATTTCGCAGACTTGGGATAAATGCACGCCACATACAGCAAAAAAACATGGAACATGTTTTTTCAACATAACATGTTGAATGGTAAGAAATGATTGAGAATTGACCGAGCAATTGTTTGAAAATGAGAGCATGATCTTTGAGAATAGGCGTCTGTCCTAAGCCCGCAGCCAGGCTGCGTGCTTCGGAGGGTCAGACATAGCAGTAGGGATAAGGGAACTAGATAAGGGATGAATTAAAGGGAATGGCAAGACCAACACGGATTGGATGAAAGCTAAAAACGCCCAAACCACACCTATGCATAATTTAACGGGTAAAGGAGGCATTTAAGGGAGATGGCATGGTACGAAATTAGCGACTTTAGTGGGGGAACGCCTCTTCCCCAATGCTATGTGCGTTAATTGCACATAAGGGCTGATGTAACCAAAATCGGACTCAAGGAGTTCCAAGGTGACCAATAAAAATCCATTTGTATAATCTGAATTGCAGACCTGTAAGGGTCCATTTGGAGATTTTGGACCCCCTCCTTAACACCTGTGTTCTCTCGACGCTACTTGAGAAACACTGTCCCTGACCTAAACTTCGATTTCCCATGTTTTATAATAATTTTAATTTTAATAATTTTATAATATTCTGTTACAAAATCGCAAAGATGTCTGTGTCCGCACACAAACTCTAAAACACCCTGAATACATGAATACAGGAGAAAATCACTGCAGTAGCAGCATGTTGAAATTGTTGGCTGTTTGCTTTACACTTTTGCTTTACACAGCTGTCAAATACATACAGAATTATAGAGACTTTGCCCGCCATATCAATAAATACAAATACAAACCACCGTGGACTCACTGGACCTGATATTACGCTGATTTATATTGGATGCAGAATACACAGTCTTTGCTTGCTGGTGACGTGTTGCAGTTGATGCAACAAATAGTCATTAACACAGTTATATAAAACATGAACAATCAGACAGATATCCATGTAGTTTCCAGGCACAACCTGCATTTCTAACATCTATCATGAATTGTATTCACTAATTAGTGGTGACATCGTAGTTTCTCAAGAGCTCAGTTTTGCGTGACTACACGCCATATTTGCTCTGGATATTTGGGGAAAATCTTCACTTGGAAGCAGATAAATACCGTTTACAAAAAGCTGGCGGAAAATGCTGTTTGCGTGTGGCTGAAAGGCACAAAAAATGTGTATTGGAAAAAGATCCATAGATGTGTAGTCAGAGCCTAACACAAGGATGACATTGGTGAAGAATGTGTTAAAATTTTACGTTTGAGGACTTGACTTATAAGCAAACAATTTCTACAATTAACCAAACCATGTCCACCTGGGCTAGGGTTAGGGTTATTTGCGACAGATAGAAATGACCAACACACTATCACACAATGTAAGAAATCTGTTGTTGTTGTCCAGTTGCTGTATCAGGAGACAAACCCGGGCATAAAGTTCGAGTACAGCGTCAAGAAGAGACGGAATTCAGGAAACGAAGTCATTGAACCTGTCTACAGGTGGAAGCATGGGGCATGGACAGGCTGCAGCACCACCTGTGGGTTAGGTAGGTATTGCAGGCACATGAACCCTTAGGATGTAGGATCCCTATGCTGGGCATTTTGGGTTTCATATTCATTGCCACTACCAGATCTACAAGTCCACAGTACTTTGTGAGCTTGTAGAAGGGTTATTTCCAGTGAAGATGGGGGAAAAATGACCAGACCAACTATGGATTTGTCCACTCAGGGAAGTATGGTTCAAGTGGTAAAATAAATACTGTTTCCGGGCGGGGATGTTTTCTTGCAGCATTTTACTATGAATAATAATAATGAATGTCACTTGGGGATAGTCATATGCTATTCTTTGCTGCAGGTGAGCAGCACCAGCCTGTACGCTGCTTTGAGATGGACGTAGGGGTCGTGGACGAGTCTCTATGTGATCCAGATATCCGTCCAGAAGACAAACACAGGAAGTGCAAGAATATGGAATGTCCAGCGAGGTCTGACCTATCAGTGTTTGATACACTTAATATGCCACATGTGGGATCATTGGTGAGGTCACAATGACATTCCCTGCTCGCTTCATCTTCCTGTCCGTCCTTCTACCCCCCCCCCCCCTCCCTTCAGATGGTGGGTGGGCGGCTGGCAGCAGTGCACAGCCACCTGTGGATCAGACGGGGTGCGCAAGCGGACCGTACTGTGTGTGCGCACTGTTGCCGGGGAGGAGAGAGTGCTGCACCCCGTGGACTGCAAGCATCTCCTCAAACCCAAACCTGTGGTTCCCTGCAATAGAGATGTGCCCTGTGGACAGGACTGGGCTGTTGGAGAATGGGAGGAGGCAAGTGTTTCCTCTCATCCTCCATGGTTATTACATTTTCTATTGTTTTTCCTCCAAGATTTAAGATTATTCAATCATGTGTGACATTCGCATAGATGCACTGATTCTACAAATGACTTCTATATCCTAACAGTTTTTTATTTCTATGTAAGTGTTGCTTTTCATGTTAAGGACCCCAAAAATACCATGCATTACCATGCACAAAAGACCCCATTTGAAAGTATTTTGTTCCAGAGCCATGTTTGCTGTGAGAGCATATACAATATATTGAAAGATTTGCACGCATTTACACTACAAGCTCAAATCGTGGCACAGTGTATATCAGATTTGTTTTGATAGTTTAAGTTTAAAATAAAGGTCAAAGTGGTTAAAAGCTAAGGTGACCCAAATGTGTCCCATGATGATATTTGTGTTCTTTCACTTTCATTCTGTAGTGTCCAGTGACATGTGGAGGCAGTGTCCGCTCACGGACCATCACTTGCACCCTGGCACCAAAAAGGACCTGCAACCTCGCCACCAAGCCACGCTCCAGGTCCCTGTGCGCCCTGCAGAGCTGCCCCAACTCCAACCTCCGCAGGAGACCTGGCTCTCCCCCTAAATTCCGGCGCATCAACCCACCGAAGGTCCACTCCACCAGGCATCCCGCCTCAAAAACCACAACGACAACCACGGCGACGTCGACGACCACAGAGAGGCAGACGAGGAGCAGGGGAACCACGACCGCTTTCATGCCCACCACGGTTTCCAGCATGACCCCCGAAATCATAGATACGGACGATTACGAGTTCGATCTCGTTGTGAGGAGAAACGGCAGCGGGCGAGGCGAGGAAGAAGGCTTTCTCCCAACTAAAACCAGTCCCAGGGAGAGGGGCGACCACCACAAGATAAATCCAGGACAGAAAGACACTGAGAAAAGGGAGGAGGAGGAGGAGGAAGAGGCTGGGAGCACACCAGATGTGCCGGTGTACACCCCTGGTTACGACTACGTTGTGGAGGACAGGCCAGCAGAGGAGGAGGAGGAGGCCATCATTGACCTGGATGTCAGCACCACGTCAGCATCACTCAGGACTACGGTTACACCACTCACCACATTAACCACACATACCGTTGCCACATCCACGCGGAAAAAACAGCGTACCACAACCACCACCCAACCCACGTTACACACCAGCACCGCTACGTGGGCCGAGACCACTCGCCGCTCTCCCCTTCCCACGCCTTACGTCCATCCATATCTCCGCTGGGTCCAAAGGCGACTCCGCGGCACCCCTGTGCCCACAGACCAGTCGCCGGCTACGACATCCAAAGCTCCGCGCAAAGCGCCACAAGCTCCAAACCTCTCTGTGAAAAGGGCAGTCGCCACCACAGTGACGCCCCAGTCCACTACTGTGAAGATTATTAAACTTAAAAAGCCTGCTGAGCTTCCCAAGAGAGGCGGCTCGACCCCTCGCTCTAAAAACCCCAGCCCCCGCTCTAAAGGCTCCTCCCACCGCTCCAAGAGCGTGAACCGGAGGCAGGAGCAGGACAGTCCCGCCGTCACCTCCACCAGCGGCTATGGTAACCTGATGGCCAGAGAGACGGTCAGCATGGGGCTCTACTGGGTGGCGGGCAACTGGAGTGAGGTGAGCTCCATAATGTCTGGCTTACTCAGACTCACTATTGGATAGAGAACATTGATAGTCTCATACCATACATACATACCTGTATGTACTACAAAGTAGATAGAAGTGAGAATATTACATTTGATCTTGGTGTACAGGCTCTGCTATATGTTACTCCCTGCTAAGTACATGTAGACATTCAGACATTTCGGGAGATATACTGTATCTACAATAAACTTACAAGCAACTTTTAGGGAAAGCGGAGAGCCTACTGATGGTGCTGGTGGGAGCAAACAAAGCTTATACAACATTCAGTGGCTCTGATGGAAACACAACGTACAATAGACGTTATAAATAATGCATAACAAACATAACGTCTATGACTGAGGTGAGCTTCGGCTAGGTGTTTGATACATCACAAGCGGTTACATTGCTTTATGCTTGCTGCACATGCACGCAAACCTCAAGTCATAATGAACTAGAACACAGCCTACACATTATTTACTGAAGTTTTGGTGTCATTTGTTGGGTATCCTGCCTCAATTTGGCAGTTGTAGCACTCAAAACACATGTATGTATAAATGTCTGTGCTTCCCTCTGTGCAAAGATCAAAGCATCTGTCCCTTGTGCTGTCCATAGTGCTCTACATCATGTGGGATCGGTGCGATATGGAGGACTGTGGTGTGCAGTTCTCAACACGATGAGGACTGTGCTAATCTGAAGAAGCCAGAACCCGCCCGCACCTGTCACCTACGGCCATGTGCCTCCTGGCTCAGTAGCAACTGGAGCACGGTCAGTAAGCTTAGGTCACTATATATACAGTACTACAATAGACATCACCTTTGTGTTTTTGTGTTTTTCACTCAATTTTGAACCATTTAAACCATTATTTCCCAAACGGTGGGTTTGGAACACTTCATTTATTTTACTGCATAATTTATATAATAACAAAACAATATTATAACGATTTTCTCCTCTCCCATTTTTATGAATCAAAACAAACAAATCTGAGAAATTCTTATTTTAGTGACATTATGGCTGATGATGAGATGAAGTACCATGATCGGAGCCTAATAAAAGATTCATTCGATCTCCCACTAAACAAAACAATGATCAGCTTGCTGATAGGCTTCTGTGGACCCAGTAGACAATGGGGTATGATACAGTAATACAGTAGTAATATAGTAATAATACAGTAATAATAACAGTAATAATAATAATTATCATATTATTCTGTGAGAACTACTTACTGTTAACCCATAGTAGACGGGAACCCCTAGGGTTCAGTATGTACAGTATCAAAAAATGTCAAAATTTGATGGTGTTACACACTACTACATTGCAAAGCATTGTGAGCTTGTAGATGGGCTTTTTCAGTTTGAATGTTCTCCTATTTTGGCAGAATGTACACCTATTAAGACACATTCAGAATAGGGACACTAGAGTTCAAGTGGTTAACCTAAAAGCAATGATCCTATACATCCTGTACGTCGAGATATCCACCTCCATGACGCTCCTTCGCCTTCATACTGCTGGTGTTTGGACAGCTGTGCAGTACAACCGCTGTCTTCCACCGTGCCGTGTCTTTCTCAAGCGCAACCAATGGTGCAATGGTGGTTGAGTCAGGGGAGAGAAGAATTCTCATTTCCCCATTGGGATCTTTCCAGCCAGTCCAGGGATTTGAGTTGGCAGCCTCCCGGGTGCAAAAGGAGCTTTTCTAACCCCCAGGCTGGGGCTTCATCTCCTATTCTGTGCTCTGCAGTGTTCAGAGGATTGTGCGGTGGTGGGCCGGAGGCAGCGTGACGTTCAGTGTGTTGACTCCCAGAGTAACCGTCCCCTCAGGCCCTTCCACTGCCAGGCCCTGTCCTCCAGACCGTCCAGCACCATGGCCTGTCCCTCCAAAACCTGTCTGCCCTGGAACACGTCACCCTGGGGACAGGTTGGGCTGCACTTTAGTTCAATTCAATTCAATTCAATTCAATTCAATTCAATTCAATTCAATTCAATTCAATTCAATTCAATTCAATTCAATTCAATTCAATTCAATTCAATTCAATTCAATTCAATTCAATTCAATTCAATTCAATTCAATTCAATTCAATTCAATAGATTCTTTCAGTTTGCTGAGTATGGGCTGGGCCTGTAGCTGAGAACCTTTATTTAGAACTAATTTCATCTTCTTATCAACAAATCCTTCTAATATCTTCTCAATAATGGACTAAATTGAGTTGATTAGTTTGATAAACAACTTAATCCTGATCTGTATTATACTTCTTTGTACAATGGTAGTGTCCAAAATAATGAATTGTCACCGTTATCAAAAAGAATATTCCATAATCGTAATTAAGGCAAAAGGTGAAATACTTGTGATGTAGATATACTGTACTGTACATAACTCAGCCCTGCAGCTGAGATTGTGCACAATTATATATCTTGGTATGGGTTACCACTAATGTTCCTCTTATTTCATGATGTACTGAGATACATGTACGGTAAACATTTACATTTCAAGGTCTCTCCTTAACTCGGACAGTGTAAAAATCGTAACCAAATGGACCCCGCTGGCCTTTCAAGTGTATAACTCTGACAGTGTGCTGATGGAACCATCAGCACACTGTCAGAGTTATACACTTGAAAGGGTGGATTTAGACACCCTTAAAGGAACAGCCAGGGAGTAGAGATCCTGGAATCCACTTTGAGAAACACTGCTCTGGTGAGTGAACTGAATGATCATACCATGCTCTGTTGACCTCCTCAGTGCTCAGGCAGCTGTGGTGAAGGAATCCGAGAGCGGCTGGTGTTCTGCCCGGAGCCCCAGCGCTGCAGCGCCACACTGAGGCCAAACAGCGTTGAGTCCTGCAGGCTAAAGCCCTGTTCTCACTGGAACCCCCGGGACTGGGAAGAGGTGAGGTGGGGGGGGCATCCGATGCCCATCATGGATGCCCATGATGACACTGGATGTTTAGAGCATGAAATGTTTAAATCCTGTGAACAATGTGCAATGTGTGAACAATGAACAACAACTTACAATATTATTGGCTCATTGTGTAGTACAGTGGAGTGAAAGCCAAGTAATCAAAAATACAAACACTCAAGTACTGACTCCTAAAACAATTACTTGAGCAAAGTACAAAAATAAATATACTTTGTGTACTGTATGTACTTCTGTGCCCCATTGATGGAAGTGGATTAAATAGGACTGTGTGTGTGTGTGTGTGTGTGTGTGTGTGTGTGTGTGTGTGTGTGTGTGTGTGTGTGTGTGTGTGTGTGTGTGTGTGTGTGTGTGTGTGTGTGTGTGTGTGTGTGTGTGTGTGTGTGTGTGTGTGTGTGTGTGTGTGTGTGTGTGCAGTGCTCTGTAACCTGTGGCGGTGGTGTACAGCATCGTGAAGTGAACTGTGTGAGTGAGGAGGACTCAGCTGTAATGCCAAACAGCCTCTGTGAGAAGATGGGCAAACCAGAAACACTCAGGAAGTGCAATATGCAGGAATGTAAGACCAACACAGGTATGCCAGCAGCACTGCGTGCCGATATGACTCCAAACCTTCAATGCTTCTATTATGGATAGTGAAATATTACATAACCGGAATCATGTTGTGAGCTTGTAGATAGATGTAGGCTATTTTCACCACTGTTGCTCAACACAAAGTGTGTGATTAATCAGATAAATCCATTTAGATGATTATTAAAAAAAAAAAAAAAAAATATTTAGAATATATAATATATTTGTTTTCATGTGTTTTTATTATATAGAATACAGTATTCTATGTAATAAAAACATGTAGGTTAGTTATTTGGTTAGTTATTTGACTAACTTACATGAGCCAGATTAAGTGCTGCTTTATTGTTTTTTTATATAACATATTGGACATATGGATGTATGGACATAATGGACAAATTTCCAGTTAAACGCCCAGCCCTTTTTCTGCCTGCCTACTTTCAGCAGACGGTTGCATGCTAGCAGTCCTCTGTGTGTGTATTGCAAGCATATCTGATGTGTGTATATATTATTCAAATGGTGAAGTACAGCCTCTTGGTGTTGTGTGTGGAACAGGTCCGGCCTGCAGGAAGAACAGCATGACGTCCCGCTTCTGTGACAAGTTGAAACTCTTGGGTCGCTGCTCCCTCCGGTCGGTCCAGAGACAGTGCTGTGTCACCTGCGCGGCGTAGACAGAATCACGAACCACCTCAGATCAGACGCCATCACATACTACCTGATGTAGTACTGTAACAGTCCCACATGTACCAGTCCGACAACATGTGTGGCAGATTAAGCCCCCCCCCCCCCCCGTGGCTCCGGACATGCGTGGCAGGTTAAGCCTCAGCGATTCCCACCCTGGTCATTAGGATACTGTAAGTGGGCCCTCAGATAATGTGCAAAACAGTTATAATTTGCTGATGATATAACATTGGCATAACATTTTGTTATGGTATTCATTAATTACAGTTTTCACTTTGATACAGATAAATCAGAACTTAAAATATGCTGATTTAGGTTGGAGTGCAAGCCGGAACGCATTAGAGAAAATGATCATTAAAATAACCATCTTCATTTCAGCCAAGTGGCTGCCGTGTCGAGTGGTCTAGTGGATGGGCCACTAGATTGTATGAATTATTTTAAGTGACCTGATCCAGAAAACGCTGGGAACCAGTGACTGCACTCACTGCTACCTGTATGGCCCCATTCTAAAATACAGTAGCTCTTTGGATTAGCCTATGCTATGATTAGTAATCCCACCTCTTCTACACTGTTTCCCATATTCCATTTGGGAGCATCCTTGTAGTGTTTGCCACACATACATCCCCATGCAACTTCCGGCACCATAATACCTTTACTCAAAGTTGTGCTGCTGTTTTGTCTACAAGTTGTGTGGGGTATGCAAGGGGGCTTTACTTTATTTCTTTTGGAAAGGATGTTTTGTTTGTTTGGAATAATCGCTCACACTAAACAGTAGTGACCATATGTCATAATTACAGCCAAATCATTACAATCCCCATTTTATGCTTAAGACGTACAACAGTTTGTACGATGCATTGCAATGTTTCTACTTAATGTAAAACGCTCTGGATTAAGAGTGGCTAAATGCCTAAATTGTAAATTTTAAACAGTGTTGCCCACATGCAGAGAACATAGTGTGATGTTTTTGTGAGTTTCCAAGATTTTTACCAATAATAGGAATGCCAGGTTATTTAATGGCTGCTCACACGACCAGACTGGATTTTAAAAGCGAGGTGACACTCTGAGAGCAAGAGACCCTTGTTTTCTGCTGTATTCCAATTTCAGATCATGGTGGCCTGAACCACAGTTGTCCATTAGCCTTTCTGTCCGAGAGGCACAACATTTAAGTGAAATAATTGCTCTGTTTGCTGCTTTCCTACTTTGGTGAATGTAGTCCAGAGTCTCGCGAGTAAATGTGAGTTTATAGATGGGACAGATAAGCCTCCAGTCAGTATTATGAACCACTTACAGGTATAGCCTATACTTTGTTGACTGGAGGGGGTCTCTACTTGCCCCCCTCTGTTTTCCCACACACCATACACATGAAACCTCTGGCAGAATAGAAATGCAAGGTAGAGCTCATGTGGTTCAAGTAGACAGAGATCCAGAGATCAGTAATTCTTAGTGATGTAGGAAGCAATGGTTAAGAAACACCTCATCTACACTCTTCTATTGACAATCCGGTATCCATAATTATTTGTCTGATACCTGATTGTTATCAGTTTTTGTTTCCCTGTTTCCTCCTCACCATCAGTTGAACAAATTCTATTCAAGCAACTCATGTGTTTTCAGTCTATCTGCTCTTCAGACATGATCTAGCACAAATTGCACATTTGTATAATGTTGTAACAGAGCCTACTTATGCCTGTTTTATACATGCATGCTCACCGACGATAGCAGATGTATAAGGTCATGTGGTGAGCCTTTCGATCAGCTGTTTCCGATGCAAGACACAATCAATCAGGCTTTATAGCATGGGACTGGATGAGGCTGAAGCTGTGATGTTTTCTTTTTTGACAATCAGTTATTGGTGTTCTGACATTGGGGGAATAACACACGGTACCATCTTACTCAGTCCGATAAATAAAGATTATGTGGATCAGTGGTGCTTACATGCTGTGGTACTGACAGTCTTTTTAGAGGCCTGGGGCTCATATTTTTTTGTATTGCAAGGTAAACTGGTGAATATGCGACTGTAAATATAGCATTTAGCCTACTGTTAATAATATAATCTGTTTTTTATACTACATGTTTGTCTCTATTTTGTTTTGTTTTTCTGCATAAGTAGTGTTCTTTTTTCAGAGATGGTGCTGTGCATTTACACTAGGGGTCTTCAACACGGAGTCCGGGAAGAGGCTTGGTATACAGGGATAAAAGGAGCGAAAGTACAGAGCCAATGGTTAACTTTACAGGATATTGAGATGAAATCATGATGTCTGAAAACACACATTCAACATGAATCCAATATAATGGGGGTCTCTGCTTCATCTCTCTCTGTCTCAGTAGAGATCTTTGGCCTGAAATATGTTGAAGACTCTTCCTTTACTCTATCTGTAGTTCAGCCAGTCGACTGCAGAACCCATATAACAGTTCTGCGGTACCAACCTGTGGTGCTCCTCCTCTTTTGTATTATTGACCAATGAGAATGAGGTGTTGCGGGTCATCACTCTCTGAGCCAAACAAAGTTGGCTGCTATGTTTATGATATTGTACAGGCTTTATTGTTGTCACACATGCTTTACCTCTGAATCTCCCGCAATAAATGCAATGTTTAAAAGTGTTTGTGGAGACAAAAGCCTGATTCCTTATTATCCTTTGAAATTGACCTTCTTCTGTGGTTAGAATTTAGCAATAATTTACTGGTTACTAGTACACAACTAACATGTGAAGTTAAACGTAGCATTCTGCCGCTTGTCGCTCGCTAGCCTGGCCTAACCTGAAATGATTTTGGCCTAGAGGGGTGGGGACAGGCGCAGCCACGTGGGTAGATCTGATTTGATCTCACCAACGTGTCATCATCCCTATCCCTGGCCCCTCCCTCACTCCTCTGCTGCTCTGCTACATCACATCATTTCGAGTGACTCCCACCATGAAAGGTTAACTCCCACTTCTAGGCCACTGTGGCTTACAATTTAGTGCAGACTTTTCGTATTTGCGCAACACAGACGAAAATGAAAATCTGGGTGTTGAGGCTAGGCGCTTGCTGTTAAACAACTGGTAGTGTTGTCGTTGTTGTAACTGCAATCTGCAGTTATTTTACTCTAGCCTGTTCAGGTGTCCTGGTCCCATTATCTGGAGGGACAATCATGTTAGCTGTTTCAATCCCATGTCCTGGAGCGAAGGTCGTGTTGTAATTGGCCATTTGATTGTCAGAGAACCGCTGGTGCATGTTGCAAGTGGTGGTATTGGTTGCAGGCTTGCATGGAAGGCTGGTGCTCAGAAACTTACCAGACCCCCCAAGATACATAATATATACAGGCAGAAGACAGGCAGGATGTAGAAAAAGACACAAAAGACCTGGTTATGGCTTGCTGGGTCTTGGCTCAGAGGTTCAGGCACCTTTGCTGGTGATCTAGTCTGGCTGCTGGCAGTGTGCTGCGGGTTCAACTCCCCATCCCGACTGGCGTTTACTGCATCAACCTACTGTCTGCCCATCTATAAAAATATATAATAAACCGGGATTTCACAAAGAAACATGCAAAAACTGACCTTGTCTGTAAGTAATGATGATTAATTCAGATTTAGTAAAGTGTGGTGTGAGATTCCTCAGAGAACCTGCTAAAATATTAAGTTAGGAACCAAATGGATCCATACAGATCCATGCCTTTGGTTCCATTTGTACACCCAGAGTTAAGGCGTTTTGTGGCCTAACATAACATAATACTAAACTGGGGGTCGTTGAAATAAATAAAAGAAATTGAGAACCACTTTTGTAAACTTAACTGACTTAACTGACTTTTTTTTCTCTCTCTTACATGCCATTACCCTGCAGATATACATGTATATACCGGGCAGTGTTTTCCTTATGATTATTCATAAATAATTACTCTTAATATGTAAATACTGTATTATATTATATCATCAAATTGACATCATGTGATAGTTGTCCAAAGATTAGATATTGTGTCTATCGCCCAGCCCTAGCTCCAAATTGTCCTTGGAAACATAATGGAGCCGCTACACCCTGACCCTGACCGTTAGTGTTGTGTCCGATGACCCCTGGGGTCAGAGAGGTCATTCTCACCTGCGAGTGGCAGATGCTACTAGATGTGTAACACCAGAGCCAGCCGCATCAGGCTCTGTTTCAGGGATCAGGTTCATCTGGCCCAGATTTCCCAGGCTCCTCTGTTCCAGATCGTTCCAGATCGTCAATGGACGCCATTCTGCTCCACACGCCCCACTGCTGTCACTCAAGCCAGAGCAAGAGTTAGTCAGCAGTAATGGAAGGAGTAACTGAACCCTGGCCCAATGTGGAGCGCCATGTCCTACATGCAGCCCCCAGTGTGAGTATGAGTGTGTGTGCGTGTGCGTGTGTGTGCACGTCTGTTACTGTTATCATGACGAAGCAATCTCCATCCTGTAGGATTACCTAACCGTGGCCGTCTTTGTGTTATGTCAGTGTTGGCTTAATTGAACCTCTCCACCACCCCTTTGTCTCTGAGATGTAATTGCGCAATGGAAAGAATCTTTACTTCCCCCCCCCTCTTGCTCATTAACCTTAATGTTACACAATGGAAATTGCATTGTTTCCACGTGAAGGCCAGTAGTGAGATGCATCTGGCATTGTGTATCGTTTGATTCCAGTTAGAGCAACAAATTGACCTGAGTTATGAAATGCCTTATACCGTACAATATGTGTTATGTAATATGAATCATTTTGTGACCTTGCAAACCGGTGGTTTTCAACCTTTTTCATACCAGGGCCCACTATTTATCCTGCATTTTAGGCACGGACCACCATTTGATGTTGAGTTTAGTCTCTTGGACCCATAACTAAGTATTTCCAAGTTTGTGTCCACAATTTAGGAGAGATAACTGTCAAAACGTTGGTCAAAAAAAACAATGTATTCTACATTTTCTGTGTACATTCTTGAAAATTAAGTTCTATTTTTATTATTGCAAAGCCTGTTTTTCTTTTTTCTTTTCATATTGAACACAATGCACAGATATGTTTAATTGATGTTTACCAATGCACGTTTCACACCCCCTTATAGTCCAGTGCCCGGCCTTGCGCCTGTGGGACACACCATTGTCCAGACACACCACAAAAGGCTCTGGCAATGAGCCTAATTAGCCAAAGTCCCCTCACCTGTCCAGTGTCCAGCCTCTTCCTCAGCCAATTGATTGCCATCGGTACCCCGAACGCACCTGCCAATTCATTGCTTTACCAGATTACTTTTCAGACATTTTGCTGAATTCCTCTTGGAACAGGCAGACAGACTACAGTCATCTCCATATACTGTATGGGTACAGACACTGTACAGGGACACAGACAGATAAAAAATGGTGTTATGACAAGTTGACAATGGTCTAGTTTTTAAACCAACTGTAGGTATGTGTTCAGAGAACCTACCGACACTGTATGTGTGTAATATGGGACATTGAGTATGAATTATGTTTATATTCTGAGGATATTTTGATCAGTAAAGTGTGGCACTTTAAATGTGTACATGAAATCTGAACTGTCATGTCTCTGGACATTGTTTAACTGGGGTAATTGTGGAATCAATTCAGGGATTGGTATGGTCCATGGGAGGGGCTTAGCCTTTATAATTGGGGAGGCCTCCCACTGCCATCAGTCGATGCAGAACTGGTGTGAGGACCCCAGGCCACACTGCCTAGTTGGTGTAATACTTTTTTTTGTCTGTTTGAAGTATATCAAGGTGATTAAACAACCCACTTCTCTGCATCCAACAACTCTGACAGTTTTAGTCATTTAATAATAGTTTTGAGTGTTTTAAACAGGTGCCTCCTGGCAAGCACTACCTCCCACTAGGCAAAGTGTGACAATCATCATTATTGTAGCTATAACAAGTCAGATTTGTGTTTTTACCTACTGTATACTTGTGTTACTGTTGATCTGTGTAACCTTTGTATGCACTCCCTGCCCCGGCTGGCTGCTACCCAGCTAGTGAATGACTGAATTAAAGAATGACTTCTTTTAACAAAGCTGAAAACAGCTTGGAGATTCACAGTACAATACAAGTATGACAGTTGTGGAAAAACTGTGAATGGACACACAAGTTAAGCATTACATTTGTTTCTACTGTGTGGACACAGTAGTGACCACCTTGTTCATTTCATCAAGACATTTAGTCCAGAAGCATCAAATCATAGTGGAGGTAAGGTAAAAGAGAAATATACAAAGAGTGGAAAGGGGTGCGGTCAGTGATTAAATTAAAGGCCAGTTTCAAAATGCAGCTGTCCGTAGGTGCCCTTTGAGAGTGGTTTTGAAGGTGTCAAGAGATTCACGTGTCTTAATGACTGCTGGTATGGTGTTCCATATTTTGGTGGCATATGAGCAAATTGAATTAAGTTTTTTGCCAAATCTGGGTTGCACATGATTAGTTGTGTTCCCTCTGATGTTGTGAGAGCTTCATTGACATTAATGAAGTATTTCATTGGGAGTTTGTGCATTGAATCTTGTACCAGACCCATTGTTTAGGTGTCCTTGATAAAGACGCTGAACCGTCATTGCTACCGATGTGGAAGTTGGTGCCTTGCATGTTTTCTTCCGCCATATCTTTAACTTACAGTACAATTAGTTTGCCATGCAGTCCATTACATTCGTGAGCATAGCACCATGTAATGTGTTGTCCTTGGAAGGGCTCTGGACATGGCACCATGTATTTAATATGTTATCATGAGTTGTCCTGGGAAGGGCTCTGGACAGGACACTATGGGTCAGCTGATCCAATGTCTGACCTGTAAATAAATTCCTCTGCCCTGCTGAAACTGACACGCAGCAGAAGGACAGGATGATGTAAGTGCCCATGCAGGATGGAGGGGATAACATGACAAACATCTATTGCTCACTGTAGTTGGTATAGGAAACAGCAACCTCATCCTGGGTTACCAGACACCCCATTGCACGCAGGGCCAGGGACAACATTAAACATTTACATTTGATGACCAGGAGAAAATAAAGACGGCTCCGCTACAAGCCAAGCATATGTTAGCCAAGTATCCTGCCGTAACACAAAAAGGATGCACATGAAAAGTTTGCCGGTGCAATTACAGCGCTGAATGTTCTTTTGCCCTGACCGCGGCTTTACCTGTCAAATCCATGGTGTGAACAGTGGCTTTGTATAGGAGGACGGCAAGCGGAAAGAAAGGTAATCTGTGCACCAACTGGGCTGGTTTGAAGCAGGGAGAGGTCCAGTCTTAAGTGGCTCTCATCTGGACCCCATCAGCCCACATGACCCCCAGGCAGTGAGACTGGCATCCCTGTAGCAGGCCTGTTCCTTTATTAAAGGCTCTACCCCCCCCCCCCCCCCCCCCCCCCCTGACCCAGCATACAGAGCAGGCCTTAAGGGGGACACAGGCAAGACATACACACATACGCACACACCCCACAAAAACACACACACACACACACACACACACACACACACACACACACACACACACACACACACACACACACACACACACAATGTCCATAGGTCAGTTTTTGAGCGGTGCGTTTGATTCCCTTCGCAGACCACAGCTCAAGTCACCCCAAGTGAGGTGCTTTTCCTTCTTAATTGCACCGTTTGAAAAGGGAGGGGCCGATGTATGTCCGCACAGTGGAGCTCAACCAAATCAAACACACATGCTGGTGTGACTAAGGAGAATGAGCTTTTGCAACAGTTGAACTTGTGTTTCAGCAAAGTCACTGAACAGACTCCTAATAGCATTCATGGCTCTAAGGGACCTCTGCCCGGGCAGAGAGGGCCAGAGGCGGTCAGGCGGGCGATTATGTTTTCGCGTTTGTCTGTGAGCAGCTACTAGACCGATGGGTGTGAATGCACTGTCCCTGCAGTAGTAGTATTTTATTATTGGCTTAAAATATTGTGTAAACATTAATGAATCCACTTGCTGACAGCTGACCGACTGCCTGTATTGGGCAAGTTTTATAGTTTTTTTTTTTTGTGTGTGTGATCCTTGCTTTAAGTAGCATGTGACATATCAAACTGGGGGAGGGGGGGAGGGGGGTAGATTCCAAACAATAGCTTTGCACATAAACACTCCTTTCCTTTGGCACATTTTGTCATAATGTCTATGGCCATTTTTAGCCCAAGGAGTGTTGTTTTTGTGAAAAACTAATGTTTGTAATGGATTCAGGATCATTTTCGTTTGACATGCCAAATGCTACTTCAAGCATGCATCTTAAAGCACCTTACCAATATGTCATTGCATATTCACAGCTTTGGCCATCATGCATGAACATGTTTGTAGAGTTTTCCGTTTTCATACAATCATTATCAAATTGACCTTAATAACTGAGTAACATTTGAATTTCACTCGTAGAGCTCAGTGAGCCTGACAACCTGACAAAATAAAAGTGTCACTGTGTCAGCTTGCCTGATCATTAAATTACTCAAGAAAGTGTCCTTCATTTTCCTACAACAATATTACTGAAACGACTCAAATCAAGTTTCTTCCTTGAAAATCAAACTAGCCGCATGCTATGCTTTGGAAATGAGTATACTGTTGTCATGAGCTGAACATGGCAGACTGCCTGGATGGTCCTTTAACTACTTGAACCCTAGTATCCAAATCAGGGACATTGTAGGTGAATATTCAACATGTGTGAAAATAGCAGGTCTCCAAGTTGTGATCTTTAGATCTGCTATTTTCAGCTGAGAGATTATGTGTAGAGGGAGAAAAAGAGGGGGATCATGGACAATGTAGACTGTCTATAGGGTGTTGAGTTATGCAATGCCCAATCACTGTCAGATTAATTTACCTGTATATGTGCATTATTTAGACAGATAATTAATATTGACCTGGCATTTATAATGTATAGTTTGAATGTACATAGTATTTCCCCTTTGATTTTATACTACTTAGACATGTTGACACACACACAAACACACACGCTCGCTCACATGACCCCTGATCTGACCAACTTCCCACACTGCACCAGTGGCGTCTTCAGGAATAACATTTTAGGGAGGCAGAATATGTTGTGTCTGCAGCGCGGACTTCTGTAGAGTTGGAATGGGCAAGGCCCTGTATGGGTGAGCAGCTCATCCGCTATTTAGTTTGTTTTCTCCCCCACAGTCGGTGTTTTTCAAAGACAGTTGGGGAGACAGCTGCCTCCCTTGCCTCTATGGCAGATAGGCTGGTGCACAACACTGCACCAGATTGGCTTCTCAGTGATACACACGCCAAAGTAGATCAGATAAGTGTCTATTCAATCGATGGATAGAGGTCGAAGCGGGTGGTCTTGAGATACAGTAGCCTATAAGTGGACAACACACACTGTACATAGATGGACATTAAAGGGGAATTCTGCCCATTTTCAACATTTTACTATGTCATTAATATACAGTACCTTAGAGATATTGTGTGGACATTATAAAAAGTTCCCCCCATTCTGTGTTTCCTAGAAATGGAGGTCTGAAAAAACAAACAAACATTAACATAGTGAAACACAACTTGAGGATATCAACAAGTTGTGTTTCACCATGTTTTCTTTCATGACGTTTTTCCTGAGATGCAACAAATGGAATAACATGCGTACACTTTCGGGAAATTCTTGAAAATATAGGTGGCATTCCCCTTTAATCACATCAATCTGTATCTCTATTAGGCTAATTTGACCAAATTGGTCAAAATGTCTATACATTTTACAAACGTTACAAACAAGTGAAAATAGGAGATCTACTGTATAAGCTCACAATGTGTTGCAATATGACTCATTTATTTGTCATATATGAAGACATATAGGCCTTGTTAAAATGTCCCTTTTTTATGAATCAAACCCTGCCTATAGGCCTAGTATACCTAACTGAATCACCCCACCCTGCCTCTCTCCTCCTCATTGTCCGACCACCACACTTTGCCCAAGGGTACCAGTCACCTTTGAGGCTCTCCATCTCACTCCTCTACATGATGTCAGAGCTGATGATAGCATTCATTGTTTTAGAACTGTGCTGAAAACTGATCTGCACAGACAGGTTTTTACTGTGAATGCCTCATCTGGAATCCGAGTACACTAAGACCTGTGAGATTATAGTGAACCTGCAGCTTCTTCATTTTATTTCATTCAGTTTTTTTGTTTTTGTTTGTTTGTTTTCATTTTATTTTTTGCTGTTTTTATTTGCTCTTTTCTTTATTCATATTGACCCAAATGTGCTATGGCTGTTTGTTTTTTTGTGCAAAACTAATACTTGGAATGGATTCAGACTCATGAAAAACCGTTTTGTCTGATAGGCTTTTAACACTCCAACTTTAAACCTTGAATTTACCATGATCCATACTTTTTGTCATTATTTTTTAAGGTTTGTTTTTGCCTTTAGTGATAGACTGATAGTTCTAGTGTAGACAGACAGTTAAGTGGGAGAGGGAGAGAGAAGGAGAAAGACATGCAGCAAAGGTTGTTGTGAATGGGACTCGGACATACACCACAATGTCAGGCCAAAGTCTATGGCATGCCCCCGGACCAATTGGTCAGCGAGTGCCCCATAATACTTGTAATACTATTTTTAATGTTGTTTGGATGAGGAAGGATCATAAAAAAAAAAAAACTTTTTGCGATTTCGTTTTGGTTCAAATCCTAGATTGACCGGCCTATTAGGCACAGTCCAGGACATTGTGGGAGAGAAAGGACATGAGTCTTGAACCCACTGGCACCCACCAGCATCCAATACGAGAACAGAAGGAATCATTCCATGCGAATCCTCTTGATTCATAATCCTTTTTGGCAAAGTGTGGATGAGTCTCAGATGATGCATCTGAATTTGTTTTTTTAGGCAACAGCAGCAAAGCCGTGCCCAAACCTCTGTCTGTATCCAGGGATCAGAAACACATTTGTCTCCTCTATTGCCTGTTGCCTGTTTTTGTTTTGTTTTTGATTTTGAAAAGCAATTCAGAGACACATATCAATAAAGATGTGCTAAAAGCTAAAGCGCTGCTGTATTCAGGGAGATGAGAGCGTCCCGGTCCCTCCAAATCTCCCTTATATTGCGTTTAGAAGAAAAACAACGCAGGTATGGCAACATTCGATTTTGCTCTTCGCCCTCTAAAAAGAAATCCTGTAAATCCTGCAAAGTCTGTCTGTATCATCACAGGCCTGCATCCCTTTGAGGCACCTTGGAGGACATTTCTATCTCAGTGGAAAGAACATGAAGAACCCTCAGTCCTCCTCATAGTTTCAGCCCTCAATCATAATCTCTACCCACTCTGGGTACAGTGTACAACAGTACATGGTACAATCCAGTGTTTAAATGAATGTGTATATTACACATGTAACCAAATGGACATGTATGGGTTCATTTGGTCCAGATGCTCAATTATGCTAAACATTGAGAATTTCTCTGCAGGTACAACTATAGTATACACTATACAACTTGCTTGCTTGTATGCTTGAATGCTAATTGAATCACAAACGATTTGGCTGTCTGTAGATGAATCCACACT
>CM076972.1:21829425-21911925 GCA_039105355.1 Benthosema pterotum
TCAGGCAGTCTTCACAGCCCAACGTAAACACTTCTGATAAGAGCCACAGAAGAACAGGGGTTGGGGGAGGATATGGTTGTCAATCTCATTGATGGCTCTCTCTCTCTCCTCTCTCTCTCTCTCTCTCTCTCTCTCTCTCTCTCTCTCCTTTCGCTCTCTCCCCTCTCCCACTCACCCTGCCTGCCCGCCGACATCATCAAGTTAATTACATGTCCTCAGTCACAGATCAGACGTCTTGTTTGAAACAGTTGAACTTGTTCAATTCCACAACCGTGTCTTTAGAGTGATTACACGTTGCCCGCTTGCTCGCAGCATATCAGTCTGGGAATAACATTCTCATTAGTGTCAGTAGTGTTTCCACTGAGCTACGTGTGTGTGCACATATCTGCCAGCGGGCACTCACATGCTCCAGTGGGTGTGTGATCATATAGCAACCAGGGGGACACATGTGCTTACTTATTGCTACCACACACGCACACGGGCACGTGTGCATGCACGCACACACACACACACACACACACACACACACACACACACACACACACACACACACACACACACACACACACACACACACACACACACACATCCTTCCCTCCCGCTGTCTCTCTCTCTTTCTACCTTCCTCTCTCCTCCTCTCCCCCTATCTTCCTTTCCAGCCCATATATTGTATATGGAACCTTTTAATGCTTCCCATGGGAGTGCTAAACCGCACATTCAATCAAAGTGACTTATGGGAAATGGCACGGGAAGACAGAATGTCAAAGGAGCTGTTTGTTTTGACAGGGTCAAGACAGAAACATCTCTACTGACGATTTTATACCGTGAAGCTTGGTTGGGAATCCTGAAGGAGGCAAAACAACCTATACCCACGGTCATGGTCACTTAAACCCCATTGCCAAACGGAGGCATAACTAACCAAATAACCCCAACCCCCCTCAGTATAAGTTTGGGAGCTGATTTATTGATCCTTTTTTTTGCGCGCGTGTGTGTGCGTGTGTGTGTGTGCGTGCGCGTGTGTGTGTGCGAGAGAGAGAGAGAAAGAGAGGGGGCTTTGGTGGTCAGGGGCTTACAATATCTCCTCACCGTTCTCCTTAGGAGAACACGGCCTTTATCAAAGCTGAGCAAGTTTGCCCAGGAATTTCAATGGATTTGGGTATTATGGAGAGAAGTGACAGGATAAGGTGGGTGGGGGGGGGATCGTGGGGGTCAACTATGAGCGTACAACTTCATGAATGACATGGCCTGAACATCATTGTGGCCACATCAAAGCTGCACGTCTTCGGTATCAATGGTGGTGCCATCAGAAAGCTGTGTCCTGAGGGGGGGCGCGGGGTGGGAGACAACACAGTGTGTGGATTATGTGCACCGATATCAGGTTCACTGGGAAAGCGATACTACACAAGAGCTGCGCGATGGCCCCCGGGGCTAGACATGATCCCAGGGCTCAGGTCCTTTGTAGCCCCTCCATGGTCCCTTGAAGTGACTGCGGCTACGTTCAGGTGGTCGTCTCGCGGTGTCCCGGGCCAGACGTTACATGGCACACACAGGAACATGATACGTCCAGCAAGCACGGTGGTACACTTTTGTAATTGGGGCATCGATACATATCTCTCTCTCTCTCTCTCTCTCTCTCTCTCTCTATATATATATATATATATATATATATATATATATATATATATATATATATATAATATATCTGATATATTTTTACCTTGGCTACGTTTGAAGATGCTGAGGTGTTGGCGCAGTGAGGACCCATGGCCCTTCTGTCTGTTAAAGAGGCAGTATGCAGCCTCCCACAGATTTATGGGGATGCCAGCGAAAAACTGTCCCACATGGCTTTCCAACCCGTTGGGAGTCTGCACTGAGGTTAGAGAGAGAGAGAGAGAGAGAGAGAGAGAGAGAGAGAGAGAGAGAGAGAGAGAGAGCATGTAAAACAAACCCTAACCAGCTATCTGTATAGCCTAAGTGCATAATTAAAACATCCATGATTCACAGTTGGATTTGTGTGAGTACATGTTGCTGTTTTAAACACAGACACGGGCTAGCAGCTCTGGGTGGCTGGTGAAATATTGCTAAGTAAGACAAAAGTTTGGCGGCAAGAGAGTTTGGGTTAATTACCCACGGCTGTAATGGTGTGAGTGTGAGCCTGTCAAGATAGTATGTTTGCTTGAGGCGAGTGTGTGTGTGTGTGTGTGTGTGTGTGTGTGTGTGTGTGTGTGTGTGTGTGTGTGTGTGTGTGTGTGTGTGTGTGTGTGTGTGTGTGAGGAACGCGTCAGGCCACCAGTTGTAGTTTTGTGCTTTAGGCTCCATGTGTGCAAGACGCCTCTGGACAGGGCTCATGTGGTTGAGCTGTGTCTGTGTTGCGTGCGTGTATGTGTCTGTCTGTGTGTGTGCGTGTGTGTCTGTGTGTATGCATATCCTTTAATCAAAGCAGCAGCCCATTGCGCACGACACAAACAGATGGTGCTCTTATGGAGGTTTAAACATAGAGATGTATAGCTTTTCATGGCAATGGGGAAGAGGATGGATATCCCCCTGTGTAATTACACTCAATGTGGTCCTTATCAAATGGTGTTCCCCCTAAAGCTTTATTTATACTTCAGCCCCCCTCCACATTTCAAAAATACGAGAATATGGCGCAACTTCACATTCGTCTGAACTCCGGAGCACTCCCTTGGAATGTTGTGGAGACTTTTATTATTTAGGTGTAAACCAGGAGTTACAAAGGATAACAATAAAGCTGCAAAACACATGCTTTTGGCATCCCACTGTGGAAAAACCACCACCTTTAATTCTCACTGGCATTGTCCGACCTTCCATTCCACTATCAACGCACCATTTACTGTAGTAACTCCAAACAGAGCGTAGCAAATAAGCCACACGTTACGAAGAAAGCAACCAGCATGCAACAGGGGGAAAAATGTTGTTGCCTCAGTTGGACCTGGCTGCCTGACTCTGGGCCAAATTTAACACATGTGGTTTATTAAAACATTCAACACATAGGTGTCACGTTCCACGCTGATTATGTGTGTAGTCTTGTAATTTGGAATATACTATCAAAGCAAATAAACATGTAGCATGTTCTCGTGTGCAGTGGTGTTTTCCTGCACTTGAAGCCCCGTGCACATCACCCAGCACCGCCTGTGGGTGCAGAGCCAAACACATGCAGAGCCAAACATTCTACGGAGAAGAATGAAAGCATACTTTGAAGCTTTGCAGGCAGTTCGTGGAAGGGGCAAGTGCACACTCACCTGCTGCAATATTAACCGTGTGTGGGGTTGTGCGAGACGTAATCATGCATGTGTGTGTGTGTGTGTGTGTGTGTGTGTGTGTGTGTGTGTGTGTGTGTGTGTGTGTGTGTGTGTGTGTTATACCTATGTGAACACTGTGCACCTATGCCCGTGCATGTGTCTCGCCCTTGCCTCCGGTGGACGACTTTGATCAGTGATCATTACAGCCTTTCTAATCCTCCCCTCCACCCCCAGTCTCACTGTCATGGCTCCTCTGTCCTCCTCTGTTCTCCCACCTTTCATCCGTCCCCATGTTTACAGAGCAGCCAGAGACTTTGCCGTAGATAGTCTTACATCCTCACTCACATAGCCGACACCCGATCCCTTTACAGAAACTGCAGCTCCTCTCAGATCTTCAATGGCCGCTGTGTCACAGCTAGTCCCCCTGTATACTACCACTGCCTTGCTACTGCTCCGGCCCTCACTGCCCCAAGGTGCCACCGTTTGAACTAGAAACCGATACGGTCAAGACCTCACTGATGTGGAGGGAAGTGGCAGTGTTTTTAAGAGAGGGATTGTTCGTCAGGCAGGGGGGACACACCTGTGCGATCGGCCCTCATATGCACATATGCATGGCTACCTCCCCCGCCAACCCAGGAGAGTGGGTTTGACAGTAAAACGGGGCTGCTACACAAACAGCCATCAGACTGAAGGGGAGGGAATGGACGTCTGATCAAAGGATGTCGTCGTCTCCACCATGGGTTCACACCCCCGCGTGCTGCCTGTCTGCCTGCCTGCCTGCCTGCCGCACTGTTTGAGTGTATGCGCATACACACATGTGTGTACACACATGTGCGGTTATCAGGAGGATAAAGCAAAAAAGAAAAAGGGAAGGAATAAAAAAAACATCACCACACAGGAAGTGAGGAAAGGAAGTTGGGGAGAGAGAGGGAGGCAAGAAATCCCAACGTGCTCTATGGGAACCAGAGATTTCAAGGCACACATGCATGCACACACATATGCATAAGAGTGCGCACACATGCGCGCACGCACACACAGTCACGTATGCACACACACGCACACGCACGCACGCACACACACACACACACACACACACACACACACACACACACACACACACACACACACACACACACACACACACACACACACACAATGCCAACGTCAGACGAGACAAGTGGGCTCTGTGGTCAAAGGACACATTAGGGGTGATTTATAAAGTAGCCGATAAACAAGCATACAGAGCCTTGGGTTGTAACATGTTGTGAGCTTCTAGATCTGCTATACTTGGCAACCGAGTATAAATCAGGCATTAGACTGTTGCATCCCTCTGACCTCTGATACAGGGACCACACAAATAACCATAGCTGTCTGCTAGCAACAGCATGCCCTTGTTACAGGGGTATAAATTAGCCTCTCTAATAGCCTTTTGGAAACTTGAATTATTTGCATTGGGGACTTGGTAACCTAAATACCGAACAGAACAAAAACAACTGAAGAATTTGTCTGGTGCTGACCTATTAATTCTCAAGCTGAGGGAAATGTACAGCTGGAATCTGTTACGCAGGTGTAGCTTGAAAAGTAGCTTTTGTGAATGTTGTGGACAAGAGAGATTGCGAAGATTAGCCGAGTGCTCACCCAAGCATGTCTGTTGAATGCCCTGCAAACTGGAAGCAGCAATTTACAAACATGCATTGCGGGCGCCTGTTCACTTTTCTTTCTTTCTTTCTTTCTTTCTTTCTTTCTTTCTTTCTTTCTTTCTTTCTTTCTTTCTTTCTTTCTTTCTTTCTTTCTTTCTTTCTTTCTTTTTTTACCTAACCCAAGAGATCAATCTAACTGCTCTCAAACGGCCATCTGTGGGTTTTCTGCTGTCTTGGCCTGTCATCCCTTGCCAGACAATATGGATTATTCTATGCGCCCTTATCTACAGTGACTAGGGGCCAAGATTACGTTTATAGCCTTTACTTCCTTTATCCATCCACTTCCTTCTGAATTTGGATCTGTCCGTTTCTATTTCTGTGAAAATAGACTATTCCAAGAATTCACAACCTGTTTTATTTCAAGGACCAAGTTTTATATACATTAGTCCTACTTTTGATAAGATCCTTAAAATATCCATATGGCTAGACTAAATCCTGTTAACTGGTCTAAAAGTGTTTAAATATATAATTCATTTATATCTAGACGCTTAAAAACCCAGATGACTACCGGTAACATCAGTCTTTGGTTCACTGGGTTGGATGCCCTGAATGACTACATATTCATATACAGTAAATAGTCAACTTGGATTGCCTCAAATACATTTATGGTCATTGCTACATCAAAACAATATTTATTAAAGTTTGTCTTTTGTTTTTCTTTGTTTCTTTTCAGACATTCTGGAAATCACATCAGTGGACGTGGGGGTTGTGGCCATCAAAGGAATAAACAGCAACTACTATCTGGCTATCAGCAGGAAGGGAGAGCTGTATGGAGCGGTTAGTGTCCGGGTCAGGGGTCAAACTGGACACTTCCCAAAGTGCGATAGAGAAAGAGAGAGAGAGTGAGAGAGAGAGAGAGCGAGGGGGGGGGGGGGGGGCGCAAGAGGGGGTGGTAATGTTAGATTCTTCTCTATCAAGGGACGTCTTATCAATAGTCCTGTGGCTTGAATTCTGAGTCATCGCATGATTATAAGCAGGTCAGAGCACATACATGATGGCAACTTAGAAAGGCACAAATGAAGAAATGCCAGAAAGACATGTAAGAAAGAAAGAAATATGTATGTATGTATGTATGTATGTATGTATGTATGTATGTATGTATGTATGTATGTATGTATGTATGTATGCATGTATGTATGTATGTATGTATGTATGTATGTATGTATGTATGTATGTATGTATGTATGTATGTATGTATTGAATGTATGTATGTATGTATGTATGTATGTATGTATGTATGTATGTATGTATGTATGTATGTATGTATGTATGTACTGTATGTACTGTATGTATGTATGTATGTATGTATGTATGTATGTATGTATGTATGTATGTATGTATGTATGTATGTATGTATGTACAGTATGTATGTATGTACTTATTTTTTTTATTTAAATTTAACCAGTAAACAAATTTAGACTGAGTCACTTTGGGAAGTGGGAACTGGCCAAGAAAGCAGAAATAAAATGACACTTCAATACCACATCGTAAATGTCACATTTTGGAACAGCGAACAAAAACATCCATAATATGTCTATATTTCCCGTCAGACGTGACCTTACCAGAATAGAAAGGCTAGGGTTGACATTTGGTTAACCTCAGCTCCAGGTCACATACTAAAATGTGTCATATTTACCTCTTTCCAGAGAGAGTATGGCATCGACTGCAGACTGAAGGAGCGGATCGAGGAGAATGGCTACAACACGTACGCTTCGGCCAAGTGGAGGTACAAGAAGCGGCAGATGTTTGTGGGTCTGAATGTCAATGGGAGGCCTCTAAAGGGGAAGAAAACACGAAGGAAGAACACAGCCACCCACTTTCTTCCACTTCCTGTGATGGTGTGAATTGGTGATCTTGGCGGGATTTGGCCAGAGAGAGAGAGAGAGAGAGAGAGAGAGAGAGAGAGAGAGAGAGAGAGAGAGAGAGAGAGAGAGAGAGAGAGAGAGAAAGAGAGAGATAATATTCAGCACTGGACAGCAAGTTTCTGAACACTGGCAAACTGATATAAGTATAGACTTTCACTGAGACATCTCTCTTGTGGAAACAAGGCACTAACATGGTTCGCAAACAAGTGGCTCCTAACTTTGGTTGAGATCGTATTTGTTTTGTGACGAAGAGAAGGCGGTATCTGTGTATTCTGTGGCACAGGATGCAATATTTATCCTTTTTTTCTGTGCCAAATGGTTTGCACCTGGACCAGAGGATCTGTGTACTATGGACAGAATAATATAAGAAGATAACAGTCCAGGTTGAAGAGCTTGGAATCATAGCTATGTTGGTGTAAAACTGTCTCAAGCTGTTATTTATAGTTCGGGCTCTCACTGGAGAGGCAAGCTGTTTCGTAACAAGAAGAGGAGGGTTAGATGATGGATAACACACAGAAGATAATGGGTCAGTGTATGATGAAACCATTAAACAATAATGAATACTTCACATTTAAAGTCAATGTTTGATACTTAACCACTGTGTTTTGACTGTATTGAAATGATTTATTTATTTTGAGAAATATTTAACTGGAGGGGGACACTTAGAAGGCAACAATTCATTTGCATTCTTTACTTTTTATAGTCTATTATGCAAAAATAAAAATTACCATTTTCCTCCTCTTACGGTCCCACTCTCAATTCTTTCATTCACCGAAATGCCCAGTTTACAATGGAATGGTGAACATTACAAGAGAAGGCCATGTTTTCTCACCAGCTCAAGAGACCCCTGAGGGTTCAGGTCATGGTAAGTCAATTCTTATCAGGCTCTCTGAGGTAAGAAGGGACAAGAGGCAACCATTACTGCCTTAGCCCAGGAATATTCCATGTGGCAACCATTGCACTAATGATTAGAGTTCCCAAACAAACTGGAAACATACAGACCGACCACATCAAAATGTGAGGGAGGTAACTTCCCTGGTATGGCCTGTAGATGCTGACATAATTTCCTGCTATCACCCCATTACTGCGTAGCGGCAACATTCCCAAATGGCAGCAGGCCCTCGGATGTGAAGATAAGCATTGCACACCTGCTGAACAATATAACAAACAAATATGAAAACACACTTTTGGTGTTTGTCACAGTGGGACACTGTGTCAGTGAAGGAGCCTTTAAGATTGCTCACATGCGGTTAGGTAGAGAGTCCACAGAAGCAAATGAAGTGGAGAGGGGGAGAGAGAGGAAGGGAGAGAGGGAGAGATCAGTGATATGACCTGTGTCTGACCACCCACTTCCTTCAGTAATCATCTACAAATGGTCTAATCAATGACAGCTGTCTTGATGGTAGATCAAAAGACCAGGGGGAGAACATTAACACCACAGGCTTCCGGGCCCCGCAGTCTCCTACCCCGCCCCTCTGAACATCTATATCTTAGCGAGGGCGACAGCTAGGGCAATGAGGAAAAATGAGTTGTTGATAAAAACCTACAGTATTTACCCAACGCCACACGACATATTTTATCTACAACTAAAGAGCACATGGGCATACTGCATACTCTCAGATGTAATGGACCTGGCTTTCATTGTATGACAAGTCGCTGGACTCGATGTGGAGAACTGCTGGCATACTACAGTATATAATGTCTTGGCATAGTCCACTGCAAGATGGACCCAGCAGTGAAATATAAAGCAAAACTATAATGTCCCACCTCCCATGACATTGCAGCAAAAGAAGGGACTGACGACTAGTGATCAACACAAAAACAAATTATGAATAGACAATTGCATGTGTAGCCCCACAGTGTGCAAATAAACATATGTAATGTACTGTATGTATCAAACTAATGAGGCTATAGTGAGTAGTAGTAGTAGTGATGCACCAAATATTCAATTGCAAAAACCATTCAGCAGAAAATGGCTAAAAATCATCCTATTTGGTTTCTTCTGCCCAATTTGTCAGAAAATATAATCGCTGAATTGTATGCAATTTATGCATTCAAAAGTGCCGAATAAATGTTCTATGGTGTGATTATTTTTTCACTTACGTTTTACCATCGTCATGTCTTTTGAGTTTTGACATAATAATGTCTTGCCCAAATTAGGTAGCTTTTAAGGCACGGCCATGACAGCAATTCGTGAAAAAAGATATATAATATAAAGATTTAATAGTATTCAGCTATTTGGCTTTCGGTTTTCGGCCAAATGTTTCCTATAATCCGTTTTGTCCAAGAATTCCCCTTTGGGTGCATCCCTAAGTGAGAGTAATGAATTAGGATATTACTGTGTCACAGTGGCCAACAGGGAGAGAAGACAGTCAGGAAGGAAGGTGAAAGGAGGAGGCTGCAGTTATGTCTGTATTTCAAAATTCCTCCAAATCAGCCCGAGACCGTGATTCCTGGCCCTGCGGACCAGGCCCTGTAAAACGACAGTATTCCAAGGAATCCAGAGGTCACGAACGAAGCATTTGCTTTAAGCTTTACACACATATTGTCCTTTTAATGATATGCCAAGGAATCACCACAACGAATGACTAATGCTATGGAATGCCGTTGGCGTTGTGCGTTCATTCCAACCATAGACCGTAAAATTCTCATGCCTCATGCCAACATGTGGAATTCAGTTTCATGACAGTGTCTTTACACGGAAATTAAATTGGGCTGACACATCTCCAGTACCACATGCAAGTACTGTATATTGCCCATAACTCCTCTATACAGTGAGTATAAGCAATATTTTGTATTAATGCATAACTGTAATAACCCCTTTAAAAGAGTGCAAATCAACTTATCGGCTTGTTTATAAACCTTGGTGATTGAATATGTCCAACATTCCACTGAAGACCAAAGCTTGTCATCTCGCACATTCCCCTAGACTTGTGAATGTTTGAACTCCCTCCAAGACACTTGTATGGAGAGGAAAAACAGCAATAACAGCAAATAGGGGCAGTAATCTTTTATCAAAGTGGGTCTCCACATTTCTGGAATGGGAATGCTCTTTGACATAATGTGATCCAGCTTTGGGGAAACAAGTGGAAAATGACTGGAGGCTAAAAACAACTAATGAATACTTACACTGAGACTGAGAGGTCTGGTGCAACACATGTTTGTAGTGGGCAGCTACCGAGTGAGGAGGGCGAGACGCCGTGAGAGAGGAGCACTTCTGAAGAGTTCAATTCAATATGTCCTGATCATGCTCTGTAAGACTGATTGATTGATCCATGCATGCAAGTCTGTGCATGTCTTGTGCTCTGACATATACACTCCATATTTGGGATGCCCAAATATGGCATGTGATGCACACACACGCACATGCACACATGCGCACAGATGCACGTACACACACACACACACACACACACACACACACACACACACACACACACACACACACACACACACACACACACACACACACACACACACACACACACGTTGTATATTTTACACAATGTCAAATATTCCATACAAATATATTGAAATACTCTAATACAGGCAACTTCAGCTACTCTTATTTCGTATGTCATCATGACTTTTCAAAACAAAAAGGGGGTGGGGAGGACCTCGATCTACAGTATCATGGATGGGGCATTAAAAATACCCCCAATAAAGGGAAACTAAGTTGGGAACTTCTCATTTGATCCATACACATAAAACTGGTTCAGGGGAGACAAATAAATAAATTAATAAAATAAAAAAATAATAAAATAAAAATTGTGTGTAGGCCTATGTGAGATTTATAAATGGGATCACCGGTAGTCTTACTGGCGCAGCAGTGTATATGTTGTGCAGTGTTTGTGTGAAAATGAACAGTAGGCCTAAACACGACAGACATGATGCACAGACAGACAGACATTTGCCTACTTACATATCTGGCGTTCGCAAGTCGCAACTACGTTGTAAAACAGTTGTGTCACTGAGCACCATGGGGCTACTAAAAGAACCGCCCACCTTAGACAGCAATATCACCACCATGTTCAGTATTATTATTCTAAACTGGGTATTCAGAATCAGATGAGGTTTTGAAGTCCCACTCCCTGCCCCTAGAGGTCGACAATCCAGCCTTGACGACAGTCCTGATCACGGATGACCTGTGACCGTGGAGATTTTGTTGTTAAAGGAAGTAGTGGCCCTTGTAGGCGAAAGAACAGCAAAACAGTTGTGTGTTTTGTGTCAACAACATGAAAGATAGATAGGGCCGCGGCCGTGCTGCTGTCTTGCGTTATTTCTAACTCCAGCTGGTTCTACGGTCCTGATATAAAACAAACTGGTTTGGTTTGTCAGTGGTGTCACTACCATTAAAAGCAAAGCGAATGCTGTTGTTGTCCTGACCGAGCGAACGACGGGACAAAAAAAAACGACGATTGATCAAAGTCATGAACGAGAATTTCGACAGAGCTCCAGGAGCGGGACGAGCCAGAACCCCACAGCCCATGATGAACAGCGGACCGGATCATGGAGACAACAGCCCGTTCAACCCCAGGGAGCCGCTCAGACAGCCCAGGACCACGCCGCCCTTACTGCAGGACAACAACAGCAGCAGCAGCAGCGACCTGTTAGCTGGAGGAGGTAACACACAGTACAGCAGTGGATTGATTGATTGATTGATTGATTGGTTGATTGATTGATTGAATTACAGTAGATCAAGTCCAGCACAACTCAAGGAACTCCACCCCTCCCCTTCCCTCCCCTATATTTTTCGTTTCCCTTAGTTTCACCTCCACTGGTGATATGCTGCTTCGGGCTTTACAGAAGTGAATATTTGTCACTAAATGTCCACCCTATTGTAAACACTTGTAATGTTTTATGGTGTCGTCCCGCTCGGTTAACAGTATTTGGATTGATTTGAGCTTGACATAATCCTCTGTTGTATTAACAGTTTGGAGAATTCAATACAAGACTGATAACTGTGTTGGACAACACCATAGAGCTACGTATGTGATTACCAGTGTTGGGCAGTAACTAAATAAATATTAGGCTACATATTACTGTAATATATATTATTTACTTTTTCCAGCAAAAGTAAATTAAAGATATTACTCTGCCAAAATTTGTAATAAGTAATCTGTTACCCTGCCAAACATGTCTCATTACTTATTACTTTTGAGCTTGTTGTTGCATGTGGAAATGGAACAGATTTACAACCTATCAACAGATAACAACAGAGAATCACTGTAGTTTGTAGATCCTAATCCACCACAGCATTCTGCACTCAGGTCTTGTGTTGTACATCTCTATTCATTTGCGGGTGGGAGGGGGGGGGGGCTTGGAAGTAATATTGTAACATGTAATATATTATTCTTTGATTCAAGTAATGCAATATTATTACTTTGTCTAAGGGGTCATAAGTTAAGTAAAGTTATTGCTCACCTAAGTAATATTGGGGATTACAATACTGCCCACCATATTAATTTCATCAACTTCTTCAACTTATGTACAACCAAAAATCAGGAATTCATAGCAGAGGTTAGCTCTGGTCCTGAAAGGCTGGTGAAGCGAGGTTACTGTAGTCCATAGATCTACTGCTGCTATGGCAAAGCAGAGTCATAAAAGCATTAGAGCTGCAGGCCAGATCTAAGTGGAGGTAAAAGGGAAAAGACAAGATACACATTGAGGGGAAAGAGGGGGTGAGTGTGGGAATAAGATTTGACGGGGGTGGAAGTCAAGGGATTGATTCACATGTCTTAATGACTGTTGGTAAGGTGTTCCACATTGGGCTGGCATATAGGAGCAAAAATTATTTGGTCTCTTTTTTTTGTGGCGAATCTGGGTTGCTGACTAACAAAGTATTTAGACAGATATTTATTCTCTACACTACACCACCAAAATACCTGGATATTTTGGTGGTGTATTTTGGTATAAAGAATGTTGTGGACCAGAGCAATTGCAAGATGTTGTGTTCATACCAAGTCATACCAAGAACTGTAGGACTATTACATGTATGATCGGCTCACACCATTTGGTGGCATTTAGCCTCAGACTTTGACCCAAAAAATAAAGAATATTTTGTATTGACAACGTAAATTGCGATGCTGTCAAGAGTTAAATATCTAAGGGGGGCCCAAGGACCCCAGTCCGCGGAGCACTGGTTGAAAACCACCGCAATACAGTGCTGTCTATTGATTTAAGTATCAATCAGTCCCCTGATTTGGTTCCATTTGTACACTCTTTGAGTTATAGAACCATAAGGGTCCATTTACTTCCTATTATTTAGCTTGGGACTCCCTGTACACTCCATCAAGGACCCCTAGTGGCCCACTTTTGGGACCACTGACCTAGCCTACCTTGCCTTTAGCCATATCGTCTAATATAAATAGATACATAACGTTAGCAAGATAGTGACACAGTACACCTGTTGGGTCTGCCACTGCAACTAAATAAAGCCCCCAGTCTCTACAAATAATGTCACGTGGTTAGTGTTTGCTTCATATCTGATAAATATAGACTGACTCTAATTTGGCCAAGTGGCATTCGCCCAATTATGCGCTGTATAGGAGGCACTATTAACACACGGCTACACATGCTGTAGTAGTCGTTATGTCATCTGGTTAGGCCGAAACTAAGCATAAAATGTCTGTGCCCCTGCTTTTTAGACACTAGAAGACAGACGAAACCTCAACCCAACACATACAATAGCGGCACTGCTCCATCCAAAGGATGTAACGTGGACAGCGTTCTGCAGTCATCTAACCTGTCAGCCACCGCTCCTGAGTTTGTACCAGCAGGATATGGCTATTATGAGGTAAATGTGGATCATGCAAAACCACCACTACAGAACCTACACAAACCTCTCTATTGGTACTACTACTACTAATAAATAATAATGATCATAATATTAAATTAATAATAATGTGTGTGCCTCCATTTAGCTGCTGTTTGGTTGTTGACCAAGCAGCCTGTAGTTTCACAGTGTACCCGGAACCTGTCCTCTTATTATTATAGTGATTATAAGTCATAACTATTAGAAGCAGTAGGAAAACTACTGAATAGTGTCTGATGCTCAAGCACGGACGCTTCAGCACTGAGCCCTGCTCTGAATAAAGTCTTTCAAAATAAAATCCATACATACAGGCCTGATGTAGAACCCCCTGAGCTTTCAGAGGACACTATCCATGTTGATCTTAGCATATGTGCGTTTATCTGTTCTAATTCCAAAACTATTTTGGAATGATTCCTTCGGTGTCTTATATTTAACTGATTGTCACTAACCTTTTTTTACAGGAGCCTAATTCTTATGATGACAGCGAAGGGTATTACAACATGCCGGCTATTACGCTGTCTGACATGGTGGAAGACATCCTGGGCCACCTTAGCTCCTCGCCAGGCTCTTTTGAGACGGACATTGACGATATAGCCAGCACGCTCAACTCCTGGGTCACCACAGAAGACATGCTGAAGGAGCTGGTGGAGCTCATCTACACACAGGTGAGACGATGCTTAGACTGTCTCTCTAGTGGTCCGGTCTTTCGAGACAGAGTTTTCAAATACTGTCTCTAACGGTCTGTACAGGACGCAGGGCTTGACACTAACACTTGCCCGCTTGCCCGGGGCAAGTAAAAAAATGCTAGGGCAAGTGAGTACTATTACCTGGTTGCCCGATCTGGCATGTGTGTGACTTGCGCTATAACACAACACAAGACCAAGACTATAACACAACACAAACCAAATGGACCCGCAAGGGTCCATTTGGTTTCATTTTTACATTCTCAAGAGTTACATCCGGTTAACCAACTTAACTGGGGACCACCTGGAACCTTCTCAAGGACCACTGGTGGTCCCCGGACCACCTGTTGAAAACCCCTGGTTTAAAGCACCCAAGTAGGAAGTAAACTTAAATGCAAAATTTACAATATATTTTTGGGGGGCAAGTGACTATGACCTGAGGGCAAGTAGAACCTGACCTGCACTTGCCCGATGGGCAAGTGCCTCAGAGGCCTTAGTGTCAACGTGCTGAACAGTTTGCAGCTGATCTCCAGCCTCTCATACTTCTGATTTCTTTTATGTTTTTAAACCAGGATGTCTGTCTGTAGTTGGAAGCAGTAGGTTAGCACCATCTAAAAAGTTGATGTACTTTTGCATTGGATTGCTATAGGCAACAAAGTCTAATGCACACCTGCAAATCATTGGGACGGGTGTGTAGGCCCGTTCTGGAAACAGAATAAATCTACCAGTGTACATACACTATATAGGCCCACATGCTGTCTAATTTTGCAAAGAACTTTAATGAAGAAAAGTAACTTTTTGGACAACAACCTTATTCAAGCAACCCAAGATCCTTGAGAGATGCTTGAAGAAGGTTGTTGACCGAAACGTTGCTTTCCTCCATTAAAGTTCTGCAAGTTTAGATGGTGAGGGGGCCTCTATATGCACACTGGTACATTTATTCTGCTTCCTGCATTGGATTGCTAGAAATAATATCTGTAGCGAATAAAAGTTCATGATGTGACATGTTTGTTTCACTTCACAAAAAGAACAGATTCACAAAAGAACAGCTGTTTCATATATTTTGAGGCTTCAATGCAATTGTCATAAGTAAAATGCTGCACTATGAACACTATGCTACACTACTACATGTCGCCAAAAATACTGTGTACGTATGTAGGTTTTAGCTGAACCACAAGACACACAAAAGTGTAAACAAATGTATAACTTGCAAGCAAAATGAGATCACGACTCTTTCCCCTGTTTTGGAACATGTTCTTTTCTTTCCTTGCAGTCGACTGCCATCCCAAACTTCGCTTACACGGGTGCCAGGCTTTGTAACTACCTGTCCCATCACCTTACGATCAGTCCTCCAAGTGGTAATTTTCGTCAGCTCCTCCTAAAAAGGTGAACGTTCCATCAACTTTCACATTTCTAGTTGTGTTCATACACAGTTTATTTTGTTTTACATCCCCATCTCATTCAGTTTCTCCCCCTTTTTCAATCTGCTGTAGGTGTCAAACAGAGTATGAGCTGCGAGATGTGGCTGTGAAAGCAGATAAGGAGAGACAGAAGCAGTTTCACTCTTATGTACTTTTCCTCGGAGAGCTGTATCTAAATCTGGAGGTTAGATCCTATTTTGTTTTGTTGCCACAACAATTAACAACACAGACCCTATTCTGCATATGCAGATGTTCAATAACTACAGATCTGTCACTTGTGAGATTGTAGCTAGCTTTGCTATTATTTGCAAAACTGTTAGGTAAAGGTATAGGAGGTGATTGAGTATAAACTACTCAGAGACCTCGGTCCACATTATACATACTGCTTTAGTGGTTAAATAAATTCATTTTGGTGGCATGTTTTTGTTGCACTTGTTCAGGTGAAGAGTGGGAAAGGGCCTCCAACTCGAGCTGTGATTCTTCTTGCTGCTCTGAGAGAACTGATGAACTGTCTTCTCTCCAACCCTGTAGATGCAAACCTCATCTGTGCTGTCAAATTGCTCAAGGTTAAAAAAAAGCATCCTCTGTCCATGCTTCTAGCCAAATTTTAAAAATTACTCTGTGTGTCAATGGATGAGCAGGAGTTACAATGCGTTTTCATGTTTGCAGTTGACAGGCTCTGTGTTGGAGGATGTATGGAAGGAAAGTGGCAAACCACATATGGAAGAGCTTATCCAGAGAATAGAAACGGTTGTATTGGATGCTAACTGCAGCAGGTAATGCAATCTCATGTCTACTGTCTCATGTTTTCGGCAAATATTGTAGTGGTATCCTAAAAGTATCAGTCTCATTGATATTGGCAAATATGCCAGTCTAACCAGCTTTCCGACTCAGGGGTAGGGGGTTGACATTATGGCAGTTAAGCATATGGAATTTGCTTTAGAGATGCCCAAGTGCACGTTTGACTTTTTAATTTACAAGACTTGTGCATCAAGACCAACAAAGTCCATAGACTTTGCACACAAAAACAAAGCCAGCCTGGCGACGTGTTGCAGGTTTCCCCCATCTCCATACCTATGTCCTGTGATATTACGCTCAACCTTTCCTAGGCAGAAAAGGCCACAATTGCAGCTGTTACCAAGCTGATCTTAAGCTCATTGCCTGTCGGGCACATACGCAGTCTAATGATATTCCATGGCGCCTGTCTTTTTTTGCGCAGTTAAACAGCTTGCAATTGTGGATTGTTTCCATGTATAACATTAGAAAACGTGTCTGTGTCTCATCAGGGATGTAAGACAGATGCTTTTAAAACTAGTGGAGTTGAGATCCAGTAACTGGGGCAGAGTCCTTGCTGCTGCAGCAGTCAGCAATGCCACTCCAGACAATGACCCTAACTACTTCATGGTACGTTTATGTACGACTTGCAGCTGTTTAGTATGATTGTTATACTGTTCTGAGTCTCTTGATGGTAATTGTTGTTTGTTTTTGTCTGTATTCTCCTTTCAGAATGAACCCACATTCTACACAGCAGATGGCACTCCTTTTACAGCAGCAGACCCAGGTGAGCATAATTAAATAGCCATAGCAATGTCTTTGAATGATTTATCACATGTAATAGCAAGGTGTACTTTACGTCCCAGTGCAAGCCATTTTCCAAAGCACCCCAGACTCCATGGAGGACGTCGTCATAACGTCTCTGGAGGGCTGCAGTGACGTTATGACAGCCCATATGGGGATGATCTTTATGTCATTTGCAGGACCTCTTGTCTTCACCAATTTAAACAATGAGGTTTATTTTGGGCAAGATCTGACTAGTGATGATTGATTTAAGGTAGTCTGGCCTCAATCTGTTTTATCTAGGGACGTCCGTCTTTAGTGTATAGGATTTGTGTTGGCTGGAATCAGATGATCTGAGCCAGATTTGACTAGTCTTGGATTGCCTTGATCTGGCCACAATCAAGACGTCACTAATTTCTCCTGGTCTTGACCGTGTTTGATGGGACAGTAATAACCCACCTTGGGGGAGTTCCAATACAATAAACACACCCTAAGCATATTCATATTCATATTCATGTAGTATGTCCTTAACTGTGCACTATGATGATGATTGTGGCTTGGTCATGTCTGAGTCTGCTCTGCTGACACTGGTTCCCCAAGCTCAAGGACATGGTATATCATGTCACCTATCTACCTGTCCCACAGAAACAACTTTTATACTGTATTCACCACTCTTTTTGCAGAATATTCTGAAAAGTACCAAGAGATCCTGGACCGGGAGGATGACTATTTCCCTGACCCCTATGATGAAAACGGAGATGACTCGTAAGCACTTTTACTAACTCAGCTGTAATGTAGTGGTGTGGTGTGATGTGATGATACTTGTACTGTGGATAATGTTTCAGTGGCCCTCCCCATCTGTGGGCTTCTGAATCTCACTTCTAGAATGTTTTTCTACAGAGGCAGCCAGGTAGTGGTTTCCAGGTCACTAAGGTCACATAACTGAATGCAGTTGTTGCACACAATTGAAACTCCAGCATATGTGGCAGGCATGGCTTTTATCCAAAGGTAAATGCTGCCCTGGCCACCACCTCCCTGTATGATTTGACCTAAAACAGGACCTGACGACAACAACACTTGATCTTGGTTAATAAATAATCACACACAACTTTATGAAATAACACCTTGACATCACCAATTACACCGTTTTGACTGTAAAACCCCATGAGATACACTGTATCTCATGGCCATACATTTCTAGTCATGTGACAGGGTAGCAGCTTCACCCAGGTCAGCTGACTACTATGTCTGCACACGGTCATTGACCTGTGGGCCCCTCAAAACCCGGTGGATGTGATTGTCTGGCCTATAATGCAACGGGGGTAACCAGGGCCTCAGATTCAGTGTAGTCAGCAGATGGCTGTGAAAGAGGGCTAAGCTTGCTCCTACTCTCCACTGCGTGCGTGCGTGCATGCGTGCGTGTGTGTGGTAATTTGTACGCTTTAACTTTTAATTGTTCACGTAGGTTAAGGTCACACAATTAATTGAAACTGAAATTACCATAATTGTAAGTCATCGCCAAAACAAATAATTTTCTTTAGTAAGTTGTTTTGTCGTGCAATTTGCTTCTCAGCATTACACAAGCAATAAATAACATTGTACCAGCAAAAAAGCTGTACCAGCTGTACCAGCAGATGTCATTACATATAATATACATATTACACTGTTCCCTGGAGGTAGAAACCTAAACCCATCAGTGAACCTATAGTGCCACCTGCAGGCCATGGGTGGATCTAGTTTCTTTCCCAGTGCTGGCTGTATGTATGCAGTATACTGTAAGTGTCCCTGAGCAAAACTCCTCACTGCTCCGCAAGTGCTGTCACCATAAACGATAAGTAGGATGGTATAAATTCAGGGAACATGGGCAAAATTCATGAAGCAATTCCTCTCCTATTTGTGTATACAGGTAAGTCTATGATTCAATGTGGCTCCTTTTTGTGTTCACAGTTATGATGATGAGATGGACCCTGAGATTGAAGAGGCTTTTGAAAATTTCTGTTTGGAATCGGAGAGGAAACGACAGCAATGACATGTATAGCAAAAAGATTGTGAGAGACTGAACAAGGCACATACACAACTTTACACATGCTGGAATGTTTGCAATGGGAGAAAATCAGAATTTAACGTTTTCCTTTAGCAACCAAGCGTTTTAGCCAAAAAATATATATAAAAAAAAACAAAACCTGTGCATAATTTGCACTTTTCTGGCACGTCAGGTGTAGTTGTTTTCCTGATGGAGATTTGTGTTTGTCACTATCGGGGACAATCAACTGGATCCATAAGCCTGATTTATACCTGGTTTCGTACAGCAGCAGTTTAAGCTTACAACATGTCAAGATTCTAGATTGGCCAAAGTAAAACAGGACTAAGTTTAATTCAGGCTTGATTCTGAGCATTTTCTCTGCAGTTTTACGATGAAAGTAATGTTGCTTTTTCTTATTTTGGAAACCCTTCTTTCCCTCACCCCTAAAGTTAATGCCATGAGGGAAACTGTGTGCTGTGGATTTTTTTTGTGAATGGCAGTAATGTGTGGGGAATACTAATGTGATTTTTATTTTTTAAGCAGGAATCATTTTTGTGCAAAAACATTGAGGTGTGTCAGGGAAGGGGACAAAAATGCTGAAGACAGAGGAATCTTTAGATTGCATCTCCTGTGTTCTGAATGTTTGTCTTAAGTATTCTGCCCTCTTTTTATTTATTGTACATCTGTCAGTCTGGCCTGGAGCTATCTTCAGTCCTGAACCACTATGCATCTGAAAAAAGCAGTCAAAAAACGTAAGGTCACAGAAATGAATGGCCATTAAGTGGTCCTACAGTACATACCGGTATACATTTTAGAATTTTAGTTAATTGGCAGAACTATATACCGGTATTATTTCACCATTCTGTTTGTCTCCTAACGGTAGCTTTAAACTCTCACTGTGTAACCTCCATTTTAGTAGTCTATATGGGGATACCTGCCATTCCCAGGGTTCTGTTTGAAACTGGGAAAAAGTGTTTGTCTGAGCACAGGTCTCACCAGGTCATGTGGCGTGATATTGACTTATGGGAAATCTCAACAGAACCACCTTGATCACATGCTTTTAGGGTTACCAGTACAGCCGACTGGATGGCTCCCTGTCCCATACAGGAGTCTTGTTCCGGCTAAAAATAAGAGGAACACACTGGAGGCAAAAGAAAGCCAAAAATCCACCAAATGCACGTTCATCTGTACCAAATTGTGCACAGATCACTCCAAGGCTAAAGGGTCCTAGCACTGAGGTTAATTGGAACTCAACATTTGCAGAATTGGTATCTAATAATTTTAAGTAAAAGCATAAAGTTAAAAATTGTATATAAAATAACTTGTTTAATTGAGAATGTTACACAGTATGACTTAAGCATTTCCCATCTTGCTAGCCTGATATCGGACTGAATTGTCAACTTGTTTGCAGTCAGCCCAGTGCAGTGGGTGGCATATATGGTCTGGACCTACAATAGGCAACCGCCTTGCAGTTTTCTCTCAAGAACGCATACAGTTGAAGCTAAGTTCAGTTTACAGAATGTTGTTAATATAGTTTGTAAATATTGTTTTTAGCATTGTTTGCTTGCAATAAATTCTTTTGGTAAATGCAGCTGACTTACAGTGTTGTAAACGCATGCTATACTCTAGTATATCTGTAATTACTAATCAGTGTGAAGTATGTTTTGACAACCCACAAACAGAGTTAAACGTCTGACTTTCAGGAAGTCTCAATAGAGATGCGCAGTGACGTCACCGCCCCTGTTCCACTAGTGGATTCCTCATTCATTTTCCTCATAGACTTTTCGAAAATGGTTAATAAAAACACGATTGCGCCGCGGCCAAAGCCAACTCGGGTCGTGACAAATCATGACAACAAACACAATATCGTCATATAATATATAATTAGGAAGAAGTAGAAAACGGCATGATACAAGACTTTTTGTTTCGTTTTCATCTTAGAAATTATTTTATTGTCCCAAAAGTTTGTGTGTGTCATCATGATTCGTCACGACTCGAGTTGGCTTTGTCCGCGGCGTAATCGTCTTGACCTAAATTATTTTCGAAAAGTCTATGAGAAAAATGAATGGGGAATCCACTAGTGGAACAGGGGCGTTGACGTCACTGCGCATCTGTATAGCTTGTTTGCCCCATCAGTATACCTATATAATTCAACACAATATACTGATATATATTTTCACTCCAAAGTCCATATCAATGAAAAACATAAACATTGCCTCCAGGGTTTCCAGAAGCACAAGGAAAACATTGTATCGCTCTGTGATCCCTGTTGAGGACATGTTTAATACATTCTTTGATTCTTTCAGTTTTACATAATGTAAACTATAATATAATAACTATAAAATTCCCCAATCAAATTCGGATACAATAGTTTCTGCAACCACCACATGCCTAAACTCAGGAGTGCTACTAGGAATTCTGGTCTCCAAAAATATTTATATATATATATATATATATATATATATATATATATATATATATATATAGAGAGAGAGAGAGAGAGAGATTTTTTTTTGCTTCAGGCTGATAACATACAAGCCTTTAGTGACCATATTGTGGAGAGATAATTATAAGCAACACAATCACTGCGTTTACATACAATTATTAGGCTATATAAGGCGACGTGTTATGTTATCTCTAATTTGCTCACAACTAAAAGATGGATTCCTCTTCCTTCCCTGTCCATGTCCAACCACGGAAACTCCTGTCAGGTGAAAAGAAAGCAGGCCGACTCCTCATGCTTTGAAGGAAGCATAAGGCTAGTCTGCTCCACAAGTTGGTGGAGGGTGTGTAGAGCTCAGGATCACACTAGATAATTGAGACGGGTGGAAAAAATAGGTTACAAAATCAACATATTGAGAAAAATAATCTCTAAGAATGATACATTCATATAATTTATGTGTTGCATCACCAAAGTGTAAATCACAACAAATAATTGTCATTTATGAAGTTAGGAAATTGGTGAAATGCATTGATAATTAACATTTCACAACTTAAATTTTGAAAGTAAACCTCAAACCATGCTCCATAAAGACTAGTTAGGGTTCTTATTTTGTGGATAAAAAAACAAAAAACATTTTACTTTTTTGTTTGTTAACCTCTCCCCTTGAAAACATTAAAGGAGAATTTCACACCAAAACACATTGGGCATCAATCTACCTTTATTCCTGTGACATGATACATAATGTCCTTGATTTTTGTAACAGATGCCCCCTTTTCTACATTTCACCCTTGAGGTCCCCGTCCCCACGACGAGGTTGGGAACAGTTAGCATGGCTGTCTTTATTCTACTGCGGGCATTTCTGTAACTCCAAACTTATTTTTTCTCACATCATATTTTAATAGTATACTGATAAACATGCTTGAGTTTTATTTCACTCTGGGGCAGTCTTTACATGTAATCCCAGAGGTAATCTATTCCTCCTCCTCTCCTCCCCTCCCTTTTGCCACTCTCTTCTCCAATCACTCCGGTTGAAACTCCTGTCCCACGTGCCACCTGAGTTTTTAAAACTCATATGGTGGTCCAATTATCTTGTAATGTGTGGTTTGATGTGATGTGTGAATTAAAAAGGTTTGGAGGTCCCAACGTCGTCGCTGGGACGGGGACTTCAAGGGTGAAATGTAGAAAAGGGGCGGCAGTGGCTCAGAGGTAGAGTTACCGGATGGTAACCACAAGGTTGCCGGTTCGATCCCGGGCTCCCGCAGAGTTAGTGTCGATGTGTCCCTGAGCAAGACACTTTACCCCTAATTGCTCCTGATGTGCTAGTAGGTACCTTGCATGGTTTCCACTGTCATCAGTGTATGAATGTGTGTGTGAATGGGTGAATGTGATGCACAATCTATGTAAAGCGCCTTGGATAAAGGCGCTATATAAATGCACCATTTACCATTTACAATGTAGAAAAGGGGACATCTGTGAGAAAAATCAAGGACATTATGTATCATGTCACAGGAATCAAGGTAGATGATGCCCAATGTGTTTTGGTGTGGAATTCTCCTTTAACTTCATACGCTTGTTAAAGGATGTGTAGGCCTAATGTTAAACAGTGGAGTAGTAACATATTTCACCGCTTGGTGGTGCACTTACTGTATGCAACAATGAAGCTTTTGTCCTGACTCGAGATTTAAACCATGTAATTTACTCGTCCCACTTGGATTATTTGAAGCTCCATACATTTTAGCTACTGTGTTAGTGACCACACGCTTGTTTCAAGTCAAACAGTTAACATTTACTTAGATTCCTATATTTGGGAGTGGACATTAAAACAGTGAATTGAAATATTCATGAATCAGGCCAGTCAGTTGTTCAAAGGTGTAAACCTATGTTGATGTCACTCTCTAGTTTATACCACCATCTGCTGACCAATATAGGATATGGCAAACAATTTGCCATTCACCACCACACCAAATGTTATTGAAATATAGGCTATTTGACCTACCACCCTCATAATCTTTGGGAACTGGTTAATATACAGTAGGCTATAAGACAGTTTATTATCAGTGGCCATTCAGTTGCTCCACTACTGTATTTGATGTAGTATTGTGTCAGGTTTGTGGAATTTTAGCCCAATAAGAAAGACTATAATGAAAAATAATTGCATGGATGCACCGGGGATGTATCTCTCGAACATCACACCCCTCACTCACGTGACCCAGCCAGGGTTGATCAAGTCCCTACTAATATTGAGTAGACAAAGGCCACACAATCTGTTGCATCCGGGCCCCTCCTACTGTAGGCTACTTCTCACCACATGCACTCCTCATCTCACCAGTCCCAGGACCTGTGCGTTGCAGACTCCCAGCACTTCATTCATGCATGGCTGGAGCAATAACCCTTACTGCCCACCTGGATGCCGTCTACATTCCAACTGTCACCCGTCTCTGGCGGTTACCAGATAATACAGTATACTGTACCAAATGTTGCAGTTTAAACAATAGGAGCCTGGCTATAGTGCACCACTCAAGACCTTAACTCTGCGTAACAGAGCATTTCCAGTATTTATTTCCCCTACCTTTGTGTTTACCACCTGATTCAGATTTTTTTCTCTATCCACTTCATCAGTAGCTCAAACAACAGAATGGGGGTGTTTGGAGATATTCTGTTGGTTGGTTAGGGCTGTTCCTATTTTGTGCACAGTAGTTGTATACAGACTCCTCTCAACTGTTCTGCTGCTGCACTGAAGCAATTAGTCAACCGTGTTCAGACTAGCCAGTTTAATAATACTTACATCTTTGGCCATAATATTACGGTAGATGCCTTCAGTTATTAAAAGATGAGTAGATTTTGTGTATTTGTATTGCTGGCATGCCCTAAAAGCCTTGATGATAGGCCTGTGTGTCACACATAATAATATAAACGCATGCACAGAAAGTAGGGACAGAGTTTACTCAAGTCATTACTCATATTGCAGAACCTGACTAACTTTGCAAAATGTAAAAAGGAAAGTGCAACTGGTGTGAGATGCAAGTTAACGATCTGTGAACTGTGGATGTATTGATTGTGACGTGGACAGCCATGAAAAAAGCTGATACACAGGGAGCAGAGGCTGTGCAAAGAACAAATATCCATTAATGTCCAGCTGCTAAAGCAACCTGCTGTTACAAGGGAGATGGCATACTGCACGAACTCCCAATATTTGCATTTTCTTGGGATTTATATGGAGACAAACTTCCTTCAGCTCAGAGTTGGACCCCTGGACGTGAATGTCGGGGCCCAAGCCCAGGGCCCCAAAGGTCAATGGGGCCTCTAGAAAAATTGGGCCAACTGAGACCAATTGGAGTGTTCTTTGAACTGTTTATGAAGCCATGATACAGAGAGGTCAAATTGTCATAACAAGAGATGCTCTCAGTCTCAACCTCAGTGACACACCACAGCTATTGTCTCTCACTATTACAATGAAATGCCACAAACAAATTAGGAAATCAGGAAAACGTAGAAACGTAGAAAAGTAAAAGTTTATGCTACTCACCTACTGTAAATACCAAACAAGTCCAACTTAACTCCCAAAGAACTGGGAGTGTTAAGATACAGTCCCTGTTTATGAAATGCTGAATGTTTAATGCTTTTATGTGGTGGAAATACAATTGCCATACTAAGTATTATTTAATATTACTTTATTACTTTACTGCCCCCCTTTTAATAGTATGGTCTATGATTAGCTTAGGAATGATGGTTACAAAGTTATGCATCAGTTTTTAATGATGATTATTTGTCAGAAATGCTTCCATTCAAGCCATGGGTAACAATGCAAGGAACAATTAGTTTAGTAAAGATCATGGTGTAAATAAAATGATTCACTTTCATGTTGTTTCATGTCTGATTATGAAATATCCATTTAAGCATGCTTTGTCAAGTGTAAGTTGGCACATCTCTTTTGCACATCTCTATTACAAAATAAGTACAGATGTTCCATTCATAAAATGCCATCAAAGCATCTTTCTCTTGTGTGATTGTATGAATTTGCTCTTAAATATTCATCAGAATGAATCAAAATACATTTTAATCATATTATTATATAATTCCAATTATTGTTATGCATTTTCTTTCAATCAAATTGTTTTATTTCACAGCTAACTTGAGGAAATGATGGTGGCATTTAGTGCTGTATTGTAACAGGCCATTTACCATTTATGCATGCCTATGAAGGCTGCAAACACTGTTGTTTCAGCTTATCTTTAGTTGAGATTTAAAAAAACAACATCCTGGGATCAAATGTGGGATCTTCATGCCCAGTCATGTAGGATGCAGCTGGATAATGAAATGAAGTGTGCTGTACAAAAACATTGACACTACTAGGTTATATCAGTCTGTGGGTGACAGCAGACTGCTGGCGCTTTGGTATGGGGGAGTAGATCAACATATGAAATTGGTACTGGTCATCATGGCGTTGATCTTTTGTGCAAGGTTTGATGAGGTCAGAGCAACATTTGGAATGTCTGAACAGGTCAGCACCACATGGAGATTTAAGGCTGGCAGGTGGGCCAGCTAGCCCTTTGGCATGTGAGTCCGATCAACATATGAATGAATGAATTCTATACTGGCCATATATGGAGTGTGTCATGACTGAACAGGGATTGATTAAAGTGCAGCCTGGCATGCCATTGCCTGAACTTGTGTCATTATCACTTTTATCGTTTAGTGCACCCTTCAAATCAAAAAGCATCAATATTGAAATCCGGATTGGCTATTCAACATTATGCCATTTAAACTGTTCATACGTTCATACGTATGAACGTAGTGCATACGTTTTTCACAAAAACAGATCTGTGCGACAGTCAAACTAATTTCACTTGCAGCATAAGCACTTTAATTGTTAAAAATACAGCATTATTAGAATGCAGAAATGTGTTTAATTCAATCATTGTCAGCTCAGAGTACACATAACCCATGGCTGACTGAACATATCAGTCAGTGTGACTATTGAGTCAGCAATTCGGTAGCTGAGTCAGACTGCTCATTGTTTCATTCTGAGCACCCATACCTACTCAATCACTACACTACAGGGCCTGAGAATGAGAAGTAAATCTGGTGACCCTATTTTGGGAATGTAATTATAGACAAAGATCACAAATAACATGCTACAAATGTATGGAAATGGAGAATTCTCTCTGATATGATTGTCAGTCTGCTCTAAAAACTCATCTGCTATTTCATGTTGATGTGGCACTGAAAGTGCACTGATGAACGTTTTCCAAGCTACTGTAACAGCCATATGGTGAAACATACAAAGAAACTTGAAAGCTACTTCTTTCTGAAAGTAAGCAGGATGTATACTTTCTACTACTGGGAATGTTAAATGTTAAACTACTGAACACTGGTCATTATTGTGTTGATATTTGGTCATCTCAACAGAAACATAATGAATGATGCTCTTTTTAATTTAATTGCTACTTTGTGGCAACAGCGAGGACGTACAGTATGAGTAGATACAGTAGCCTACAGTAAGCAACGCTGGCTTACAGTGTCTAAGCAACATTTTCGATGTTTAATGGATAAGCTGAATTCATGCTGTGGAGTTAACCAAATAAATTAGAGGAACCTTTGATTTAGTGTTTGAATGAATTAGTCCTCTCAAATTAACAAAACTAGTAAATCTACTAATGAACATGAACAATATAAAACAATATAAAACAACATAAAATAGGGCTACTTACTGTATAGGACCTGTATACATGACCTTTTGATTATTTGTCAATAGGCAATTTTTGGTCTGACACTGATATGTACAGTATGTTATTTCACTGATAGTTATGCATTAAAATATTTGCTCAAACTCATCCTCAAACAATTTAGAACGACAGGTCTCCTAAAACTGTGAAAGCCTCTCTCTGTCTCTCTCACAGAAATAAACCTACTGCACATAGGAGCAGCTCCTAGAATGATTGATTTAAAATTGTATTCACAGTTGTATGGAGAACTTCGGGTAGCTTACATTTCAAACGAAAGCACAACAATACAAAATCTGTTACTGACATGATATAACATGATACACTTGTTGACAACACGGCTCACAGTTTTCAGTTCATCAGAACATTTAGAGATGTACACAATTTTATAAAGACAGGACATCATCATGCATCATAAGCTTGTTCTGGTCTATAGATCGAATGCCTTTGCAAGACATTTCACTTCACTCATCCCCATTACGCTGGTTGGCTCATCAGGCAGCAACAAAGATCCCCCACTTGCATCTGTCTTTGGCCATCTTCTCTACGGTCCCCCAGCTCTGGTGTAGTTGTAGTAGTAGTAGTAGTGTAGCTGAAGCTCCTTCTTGATTGTCCTGCCATGTCATTTTTGGTCTCCCTTTCTTCCTCTTTCCTTCTGTGATCCAGTGTAATGCAACTCTTAGGATTGCATTCATGTCCATTCTGAGCACATGGCCAATCCAAGTCTACCTGCGTTTATTGATTATACTGTACATGTTTTGTTTGGTGGTATTGAGGACGGAGTTTATTGTTTGAGATGGTTGTGGGCCAGAATATACACAGGATTTTTCGCAGGCATGATGTGTGGAAGGTGGATCTAGGCTATGGATGTCGTTTTCTGTTGTTTTCCAGCATTCCATAGCTTCTCATGATCTTCCAGAGACTATGGCGGTGTCTGCTGCTACAAGCCTTCTGTAAGTTAACAAAGTTTATGTACAGCTGTCGTTGCCATTGACTACACTTCTCAATGATGTTCCTGTGAATATCCAACCGAATATCTGGTCAACACATCCCTTTCCTCTCCTAAAATCTTACTTTGTCAACCGCTGGTGTGATACGGTGTATGATGATTTTACAGAATATTTTGCTGGGAACAGAAAGAAATGTGATGCTCCTCCAGTTGTTACAGCCAGATAATGTTCCTTTCTTTGGAACCTTGACCATCACTTCTTTTGTCCACTGGTATCTTCCTTCCACCCAGATTTTAGTGTGGGAGTAAGATGTGTGCAGCCATCTCTGCATCAGCTTTAAAGAGTTCTGCGCCCTCTTCAGCACCTGGGGATTTTCTGTTTTGAGTGACCTCATTTATTTCCACTTTTGTTGGTTGGTTGATGTTATGTCCAGAATCAGATTTTCAATTGCATCTTGTGTTTCTATCGGGTGTAAAGGGGGATCTCTGTTGAGAATCTCTTTGAAGTGTTCGGTCCAGTGATCTTTTTGTTCTTTTTCTGTGGTGAGTAATTGCCCTGATTTGTTTCTGATATGTTGGCCTTGAAAGACATTTAGACATTTTCATGGAATTTTGAATTGAATTGAAGAACTGCAACTACAACAACCTTTCACCCAGCCACTAGGAGCTCCATACAACTTACTCATGGATCATTTCAACATTCTAGAGTTCAAACAATCTTTTCAGATAACTATTTTCACTGGAATCATTAATTCTATAGATTTACTGTTGCTTCACCAGCTTATGTCAAGTAGGCAGTGGTACCCAAACCTTCATGTCAAGGATCCCCAAATTGTCAATAATTAGCATGTGGGCATTCATTAAGGACCTCCATGAGAGAATACCTTTAAAGCTTGCCCCCCATTTAATGGTATTTCTATCTCTGGGACCCTGAATTTATTATGACAATCACTCCACAGAAGTTTGTGGTGCAACTCTGTGTGGGGGACACAGGAATGAGCCCAGGGTGTTGGTCGAGTTGTCGAGTGTCGGCCAGGGCTCCTTCTACTGTACTGTAGCTTACTGTGCTGTAGGCTACTGTACTGTATAGCCTATCCTATACCTATACTGTCACACCCAAACTCATCATCTACAGTTAATATGCCGGCGTGCATGGCTGCGCAACAGACACTAAACCAAACAAGTGCAATTTTCATGCACACATAGCTGTCTATAGAAGTGGTTTATAATAATAATAACAACAATAATATTAATAATTCAAAGTTTACAAACGGATCAATTTCTCTACTCTCAGAGTTACAGAGCTATAAGGGGCCCATTTGTGGAACCCCGGAACTCTTTCAAGGACACCTGGGGGTTAAGTGGACCCCATTTTGGGAACTCTAGAGTTCCAAACATTCTTTTCAGGTAACTCATTTTTGTCGGAAGCAGCGTATGTCATCCTATCAGATAAGAAGTCACAGTTGCTTCACCAGCACACGTCAGTAAGCTAACTAGTAAGTAGACCACCGCCGGGGCGTCATCAGACACTCCCACCCACAGTAGTCTGGTATGAAGCGTCTATTAGCTAGACGTCAGACAGTCACACTGTCTATCTGTCACACAGCACAGACAACATACACAACCTGCAGTGGGGCGCCGCTTGGAGCAAGTGCAGCAACTTTTATCACTCACACACGCACACATGGAATAATCAACACAACGATGGAACAAGTCGTGGGGAATCTGTTCGTCATTTTTTTCTTCATACGTAAGTATTCATCTTTGAACGTTGCAGTAGTCTATTATACAGTATGCGCATTTTTTCCCAAAGTGTTTCCCGAACCTATGCGTCGCGAGCGCACTACATTTTAATTGATGTTGTCGAGTTCGAGCTCGACTTCAGACTTGCAGATGAAATCATTGTTACAATGTTTCAAACAAGTTTTGCTCGTCGTTTATGTTATAGCCTGACAATTCTTCAAATGTCAATTTCTCGATCTGTGCAGCTGCGGTCACTATAGATCAGTGGGTTTCAACCAGTGGTCCGGGACCACCAGGTCCTTGAGAGGGTTCCAGGTGGTCCCCAGGCTAAATGAGGCTAAAGTTGGTTAATGACCAACCTGAGAGCGACGAGCATATAAACATGAAACAACCTGTAAACATGAAACCAAAGGGTCGGTCCATTTGGTTACATGTTTGTTTAGACTCTCTTTCTTAAAATATTCATCATTAGCCCAAATCTACACAACTAGGGAATGCAGAAGATAATGGTCATTTTGATCTGTATCCTTTGTTTTCTTTCTGAAATCCAGCCTGGTACAAAAACAAAAGAAATGTTTAGTTTTTGGGGTCTGTGGGGCTAAAATGGTGGTCCGTGGCTCAAATGCTGAATAAATAGTGGGCCCTGGTATCAAAAAGGTTGAAAATCACTGCTATAGATCTTTATCGATGTTGACATTTGCATTGTATAGCTATGTCTATATCTTGATCCAAAACTATTCCCCTCTAGCTCTGCTATCCTAGGTTGACCTTTTTACACAATGAAGTGGAATGATGGAAATGGATCTATTAAAAAAAGTATATACACATAGGTAGTTATAAATAATGTACTTGACAGTTGTTGTATAATAGCTCTTAAACATTTCACACCTCAGGCACTGTAATCTAACTTTAATCGAATTGAATTAAAAGTGCTGTAGGCTACCATAAAGGCTATTGCAGTGAGAGTTCCAGGGAACTCTTGCTGCATGTTACAATATGACCACAAACCATGTTTCTTATACATGAGCCTTGCAATAAGAAACAGTTCAGCATTTATCTGTATGGTAGTATCACGCATTTCATTGCACATTTCCAGAGACATCAAAACCCAACCATGTATTTTGCCACACCCTGATGATACTGCCAGGTAATGGCATGACAGGACAGGAAGTGGTGCCAATGCAAGGTCTCCTTGGTCAAGTAACCATCCACAACACATTCCTCTGACTGCTACAGAGCACAGTTAATTTGCAGCTGAGCTTGACATGCATGGACTTGTGCATACAACACAGATAAGAGGGCTAAATTCCATGCCCTGAAACTGTTCATCATGGCTGTCTTTGTGACTTTTAGATCGTGTCTAGAGAGGCATACGCTCAAAAGACAGCTCTTCATGCAAACCATAGGGCTTTATAAAGGCCATATAGGCGTACTTTATGCGAGGATAATTTGGAATGTTGCCTACTCCATGTTGACTCAGACTGATGTGGCCGTGGGCAATAGAACTGTAAGATGATTCAGAAAAAAAATCCCATTGACTCAAAGGGGAAGTTGAGGTGGAGTGTTGCTCTTTTATTTGGAAAACACTATTTTTATTGGATGGGTTAATATTATAATAATATGTATTAGTCCTAAATGAATAGAACTACACTGTCTGAATTTGTGTCAAGCAGTCATACGGTATCTCTTCTCTCCAGTTGACAGAATATGCTACTCTCAGTCTTTCAACGTGGGCACTGCCGATGCCAAGATCTTCACAGGACCACCAGGCGAAGAGTTTGGCTACACTGTCCAACAAGTGACAAATCATCAGGGGAAATGGTATGAACAGCCGCAAAATCACAGTTTGATGAAAAGAAGCCACGATTAGGCTTACATTCACAGTGCTGGCATGTCAATTACAACAAGTAAAAGGGACAAAAATGCCTGTTAATTATACCAGATCAATGCAACTCATTTTTATTAGTGTGTGTGTGTGTGTGTGTGTGTGTGTGTGTGTGTGTGTGTGTGTGTGTGTGTGTGTGTGTGTGTGTGACTGTGTGTGACTGTGTGTGTGTGTGTGTTTGTTTGTGTTTGAGACAAGAATGACAATAATGAATTTTGACTATAATGAGACAAACCACGCAGGGCCAGGGGGGTGACTCAGGACATAGAACAGGTCATCCAATGATCTGTGGGTTGGTGGTTCAAAGTGTCCTTGGACATTTAACCACAAATTACTTCCAATATGCTGCCGGTTCGGTCTTGTACGGTTTCTGCTATCATTGGTGTACAACGTATGAATGTACACTCAACAAAAATATAAACGCAACACTTTTGTTTTTGCTCCCATTTTTCAGGGGATGGACTTAAAGCCCTAAAATTCATTCCAGATATACAATATAACCATTTCTCTCAAACACTGTTCACAAATCTGCCTAAATGTGTGATATTGAGCACTTCTGCTTTGTTAAGATAATCCATCCCACCTCACAGGTGTGCCACATTAAGATGCAGATGTGACATCAAGATTAGTGCACAGGTGTACCTCAGACTCTCCACAATAAAAAGACACCCTGATATGTGCAATTTTCTTTTGCCTAGGGTGTATGGGCCTCCGAACCAGTCAGTATCTGGTGTGACCACCATTTGCCTCATGCAGAGCAACACATCTTCTTGGCATAGAGTTTATCAAATTGTCAATTGTGGCCTGTGGAATGTTGCTCCACTCCTCTTCAATGGCTATGTGAAGTTGCTCGATATTAGTGGGAACTGGTATGCACTGTCAAAATGGTAATAATGTGGTAATATTGTGTTATTACCATTTTTACAATGTGTACCAGTTCCCACTAATATCCAGCAACTTCACATAGCCATTGCAGAGGAGTGGAGCAACATTCCACAATTTGACAATCTGATAAACTCTATGCGAAGAAGATGTGTTGCACTGCATGAGGCAAATGGTGGTCACACCAGATACTGACTGGTTCGGAGGCCCATACACCCAATAAGGCAAAAGAAAATTGCACATTTCAGGGTGTCTTTTTATTGTGGAGAGTCTGAGGTATACCTGTGCACTAATCATGATGTCACATCTGCATCTTAATGTGGCACACCTGTGAGGTGGGATGGATTATCTTAACAAAGCAGAAGTGCTCAATATCACACATTTAGGCAGATTTGTGAACAGTGTTTGAGAGAAATGGTTATATTGTATATCTGGAATGAATTTTAGGGCTTTAAGTCCATCCCCTGAAAAATGGGAGCAAAAACAAAAGTGTTGCGTTTATATTTTTGTTGAGTGTATGTGTGAATTGAGGTAATGCACTATGTAAAGTGCCTTGGATAAGGTGCTATATAAGTGCAACTGTGGAGGTTGTATTTGGTCTTCCTGCTGTTCGACTTACTCTAAGTTTAATTTGAGATAATGTTGGTTTTACCCATTACTGTTATCTCCCATCTCTGCCTGTAGCTTGCTAAATCTTTTAACGCTACGCCTCAAATAACCCTGAAAACCCTGAAGACAATACATTCAGCCAAGGCCTGGTGATGGACTATTCACTATTCACCAATTATTTGCAATGGAAATACATGACAGGAGTCCCTCAGTGGTCTATACCAGGTCTCCCTGGTTTCCCCTCTGCACCAAATCCTTTTGTGGAAAATAGTTCATTACAGTCTACAGTGAACTGAAAATAGATTACTTTCTCCTGCAGAATGCTTTCCAATAGAGTAGGAATACTAGTGTTCCAGCATCTGCTGGTTGTATTTGACCGGATGTTTTCAGAGCTAATGTATTTGGTTTTACTTTCTATAGGCTGTTGGTTGGTGCCCCTTGGAGTGGCTTCCGTCAAAACAGAAAAGGGGATGTTTATAAGTGTCCTGTCTTAGGACCAGTAAGCAGCTGTGACAAACTCAATCTTCAGGGTAAGTCACCTCTGACATCTCTCCTTCATACATTAGTAGAGGAATTCACTTCAAAAATGTCCCCGGGACGATGAAACTCTTTCACCCCCTCTGTGTCTCAGTTATATTAACACAAAGGATTTGTATTGTTTACTATCTTTGTTTATATTTTTATTCATTAAAGTCTACAGTCTACAGTGAACTGAAAATGACATGATACAAGAAATAGCCTTGTGTGATAGACACTAGTAGTAATGTAAATATTAAAAAGCTCTATATAAATTGGCTACAGACTGGCTATAGTTGAACATGCTTTATGGGCATCGGGTGACTAAACTCAAAATATGGAACAAACAAGACAGCTTAAGGAAACCACCTACGAGATTATACCATAGATTGCCATAATAGATGAAAAAAAAAAAAGTCTAGAAGGTGACAGACACACTCCTCTCTGTGTTACTACTTTATGAATGTTGCATGTATAACATTCAATGCAACCTGTAACTACAATAAAAAAAAAACTTCATTGTCCATTAAATTGACATAAAATGTTTTTTTAACACCAGCAGTCAGTTTGCAACAATATAACATTAACATAAGGTGTAACATAAATTACACCTATGCACCAGATTCATGACGCGTTCTTAAGTAGGCATTTTGTTCGCAAAATATGTTCTTTTGATCATGAATCCAAATCCTTGTATGAAGGGGCTATAAGGCAGCAATTCCTGGGGGTGGGGGTATATTGGGGGATGAATACAGTGGGGTTGGGGTTATGAGGCGGATACGGTGCTTGGCTTCAACTCAACTGGTCTGTTTGTGTTGGATTGTAATTTTCAGGCCAGTTGAAAACTCTAAAGCAGTGGTTCTCAAACATTTTCATTTCAGGACCCCCAAATTGACATGGATTCTGCAGACTCCCATGTGAAAATATTTTCTCATAGGGAAATAGATTTAGATTTATAAAAATGTCGAAAATAACCAACCTACTGTACATGCTCAAAATGGGCAGTAATGGGAAGCACAGTGAGCTTGTAGATTGGCTAGTTTCAAGTATAAAATGGGATTAAAGGGGAATGCCACCCATATACCTTGGTCGAACATGGTGAAGCGCAACTTGATGATATCAAGTTGTTTTTCACCATGTTATTTTTTTTTTTCCAGATCTACATTTCCACATGTTACATATTTTGCTGTGGACTTCCTGGAAGTACTCAAAGCACATTATGCCTTGAGGTCCCTAGACCACACACCTTGTAGAGGGCGCTGTTTTTTCTTTAAGAACAATCAAGGAACCCTAAGAGTGCTCCACAGTGTGCATAGACTTTGTTCTTACCTACAAACCAATCACAGCTAAGAGAACATTGAGAATGTTCCCAGAATGTTCTTAAAAACTTCTTAAATGGGCCTAAGAACAAATTTTCTCTTAAGAACTTCTTAAGATGCATGAGGCCCAACAGTTCATTGCAATAGAGCAACCACGATATGTTAAACAGCATTGTCATTGTCCTTGCAGATTCTATTAGTATTCCAGATGTGAGAGACATCAACATTAACATGAGTCTGGGTTTGACTCTCACCCGGATGCCCACAATTAACGGTTTAATGGTAAGTACAGTCTACAGTGTACTGAATGAGTGTGTACTGAATGAGTGCAGGCATGTGTGTGTGCGTGCGTGCGTGCGTGCGTGCGTGCATGCATGCGTGTGCATGTGTGTGTATGTGTGTACGCGCGCCTGCGAGCGCAAAAAGAAATATGTACTTGTAATTGGATCCTATAAGAAATTATCAACGTACAGTATGAAGAAAAGCAAATGTAATCTCATGTACATGTACATAACTGTAAGATTTGCACAATACAATCATCTATGTTAGAAGATTAAGATTAAGCGTACAAATGGAACCAAATTAACCTTTATGTTTGTGTCATGAGTAAATGTGCTGTAAAATGAACAGGACCCTCTGCCTTGAGTCTGGATTTTACAGTGTGGTTCTATTTCCAGGTATGTGGTCCTCTTTGGGCACAGAGGTGTGGCAATCAGGACTACTACCCAGGGGTGTGTGCAGGAATCAACCCCCTCTTCAGACCTCAACCTGCTTTCTCTCCTGCTGTCCAGAGTAAGAACATTCTCTCTCCGTCATACATCCATGTAAGCTTATCAGCCTGCTGATTCGGCTCCAGAACAGAACAAGAACAGATTCTGAGCTTCAGAGGAAACAAACAGCAAAGCACACAGTTTTTCTACTTTTGACAATAGGTTTGCAGATTGTAAACAAGGTGCAAATAAAAATAGTTAATAAACTAACAATAGGTTATTGATTTCACCCACAGAAACTGTCTAAACCTTTTACACTGTGACATTATTCTGATGGAAACAAAACACATTTAATGGTTATCTATAGAGATTGCAACGATTTTCTTTATTATAAGACTAACATTCATGTTACTTGTTTCAAGCTTGTGGAGGTCGCATGGACATAGTGATCGTGTTGGATGGGTCCAACAGCATTTATCCCTGGTCTCCCATGAACGCATTCCTCATGAAACTTATACCGGCACTGGACATTGGGCCACAAAGCACCCAAGTATGTGCCAGGATTTTCAACTACTGTTATCTAGTTAAATAAATGGATGGATGGATGGATGGATGGATGGATGGATGGATGGATGGATGGATGGATGGATGGATGGATGGATGGATGGATGGATGGATGGATTGATTGATTGATGAATTAAGTAAACTTACTTTTTAGTTACTTGACTGTTTGACTGCGCTATTTATCCTGCCATGTGTTATATCCAGGTCAGTGTCATTCAATATGCAGTTGATCCAAAGATTGAATTCAGCCTCAATCAGCACAAAACCAAGGAGGAGGTGATCGCCGCAGCCTCCAGATTAACACAGATGCACGGCCAACTAACTAATACCTTCCATGCAATCCAGTATGCCAGGTTGGTATTGTAGTAGATATTTAAGCATCATAAATAAATATGAATGATTCATGAATAAGTTGTGGTTATCGCTGTACAAGCATATCTTACTTGATAAGTATTAGGGGGATAATATGAGAAACCCTGAAGCTGTCTGAACAAATTGTGAGGGTTTGAGTATGACACCGGAATTATATTTACTGTAAAACATCATTGTTAGATTAATTTCAGTTTCAGGCGATAAAGACAAACTATGGATAGCACAAATCTAATCTAAACTTGAATATTGCATTTTCTCTCAGTCAGACGGCTTTCCGTTCATTTATGGGTGGTCGTACAGACGCTGCCAAGGTGATGGTCGTTGTGACTGATGGGGAATCCCACGACAGTGACATCAGGGACAAGGTCATTGAAGAATGTGAAAAACAAGGAATCACACGTTTCGGAATTGCTGTAAGTATTTATTACAGTGGCTGGTTATGGTAATGATGTTAGTCTCTCGGTTTCTCAGTGGGTTAGTCCATCCAACATTGTTCCTATTCTGGATGGATTGTCATGACACGTGTTGTGCGCCTTCTATTCCTGCTCCCAGGATGATGTGATGTTGGTGGCCTTTCCTAGCCTAGTGCCATCCATATAAGCTATCTATAGAATATACTGTATACTGTATATTCTAAGGAAACGATTGCCATAAAACTAGTTGAGCACAGAGAATGAATCCAAAGTATTTGACTGATTCCATAACCTTTCAGCTACCACCAAAAATATTTGCAGTCCCCAGGGGAGACAACAAGACAGCCCGCAGTCAGAATGCTTTTTAAAGGTTGGAAATGTGTCTGTGTACTTGACTGTGCTAGTAGGCTATATGTATACTAGTACACGTTTGTTTGTTTGTTTAGTTAGTGGGAAATTTCTAACAATATTGTTTTCCCCCATATGGTTTGGAGGACTCATGTCGTAAATGGAGTTAAGGGAGTACTTCAGGTGATAAATGATTCTGTCCACCACAGCTTGGCAAATTGGACAGTCCACTGCCAGTAGCTTCTCAGTGTCTAGCGGCTAGGCCTCAAACCCACACTGTTGGCGTGCCTGCAGCAGTTTAAAAAGCATTCCTCTCCCCCGACCATACAAGGGAAAACAATATGGCCTCTGTGGCAACCTTAACAGGAAGGCATGTTGAGTAAGGGGTGCTGCCATGCAAAAGTCACGATTGTAACCTTGAATTAGCAAAATATTATATTCCTCCCATATGCTCCCATTGTCATTTGTCCTTTGCAGCAACTTACAGTATACAATGTGCAGGAACAGACTATGACGCAGGATTTGAACTGTCTTCGATATAACCCATAGTGCAGCATTACTGTATATGAGGCCATTCAACTACAGTACATTTAGATCAATCAATTTTGTCTGTGGTGAGGAAAGGCTAGCCGCTAGAACCTACAACATGCAACTGTGCAATAACTGCAATTTGTGTTTTAATGTGGGTAAAGTAATAGAAATACAGTAAAGTGTTAGTGGATAATTACCCTCCCTTTATCTATACTTTAGGCTATAATAATGAATAATAAACATAGTGAGCTGTCCATGGTGCTGGTGGTACTTTGTAGGATGTAGAGTGTCTCAGGGGATACATAACTGTTAACGTTTGGAAACTACTGCCATCAACTCCTAGGCCAAAATGACCCCAACCCATTTACAGCCATGATAGTAAGAGCACATAGCTGTAAGTAGCAGCACAGGCTCTAATGGTCACTTGTCGATCAATATACATTAGAATTGGTAGGCTTTCAGGAACAACACCTGCATATTGTGCATAAAAACATTTAAGTGTCGTAATGGTGTATACTGACAAGAGATCAATAAAACCTTCTAGAAATCCAGAGGAATTAAGTGAGTGAGATATTATGGATCACTTTGAATATAGAAACTTGTCTTTTCTTGTGGATTCGTTTTTAGGTCCTGGGTTACTATATTAGAAACAATATTGACACCGACAGTCTAATTGCGGAAATCAAGTCCATCGCCAGCACACCGTCGGCAAAGTACTTCTTTAATGTGTCAGAGGAGGCTGCTCTATCCACAATTGCTGGAACTTTGGGAAGCCGTATCTTCAACATAGAGGGTATTGTATTGTACACATCATTATTTCTAAAAGTCTTCTATTCTATTCTATATATTAACTATTGTATTACTTTCCCAATGTTGTCTCCTATTAGTTGAGACATTTTGGGCTTTTCACCCACTAAACCTGTTATCCCTAACTTCTTTTGCTTGCTTAAAACTGCCAATCTGTGCACATGTTTGAGCATGTTGTGGCCATCTTCACTATTGAAAAATGTTTATTAAAATAGTTTAAAAAGACAAAGAATTTAAGGGATAGGGGGTTTGGCGGTGATGAAAATCTAGGCTTTTATCTCCTTCCTCAGACCTAGTTTGAGTTCCTTCTGACATTGCACTCTTTTCCCCACAAGGCACTGGGAAGGGGGGTGATAACTTCCAAATGGAGATGTCCCAGGTGGGATTCAGTGCACATTACTCCAGTAAAAAGGTCAGTTCAAAACACTGCCTTATGGTCTGCTTAATGTTTACATGGATTTACACGTGGGGCAGTTACTGTATGCCCATCTACACTTTAACGCCTCAATTTTCGTTACCTGCTAAGTCTGTGACATGGCCTGCCACCTTATCGAATTTCATTATTGTTATTTTCATCACTTTCCCTTAGCCACTATTCGTTATGCCGACACCTTTATTGTGATTGGGTGAAGTTGTTAATTTCATCAAATAGATGTGGGAAATAGATAATGGTCTTTTAAAAAGATGAGTTTTGGGACACAAAAACAAAGAGAGACAAAAACAAAGAGGCTGCGGGGAGAGCCATGCATCACAAGCCGTTAATTGAAGTACTTATGAACCAATATAAGACTGGGCCTAACAGGAAACGATGTTTTAAAGGCAATGGTAAGACTAACATCTTTAATTGCCTTCTAAATTATTTTGAGGCAGTTATGAATAATTGTACTCTCATTTTCCATCCTCTTATCAGCTGTTTGTTTTAAATTGAGAAACCACTTCGAATACAGTCCCAAATATGATGCACCTATACTGTAGCTTGTTGTAACAAACCTGTGGGTTTGGTGACCTTTTCCTTTTGTTCTGGTAGAATGTAATGATGCTGGGGGCAGTGGGAGCATATGCCTGGAGCGGCACAGTCGTCCACCGCACCGGATCCAAAGCAGACATTTTCCCGTTCGAAGCCTTCGAAGGAACCCTGCAAGACAGAAACCACAGCTCATTACTGGGTAACGATTGGTATTCCTTCTTTCTCAACATTTGAGAATGTTATTTGAACAAACCTCACTACAGCATGTGGTTTGTTAGCTCTTGGTATTGAAAGGCCCAGCAGTCCAGAATCTCAGAGTTCAGAATCAGAATCAGAGGCTTGCATATTACATTGTACAATGAAAGCCACACCCATGAGCAGGGTAAACAAGCTCTTCCATCGGTATTTAATGATTCTGATTCTGGATTAGTTCTACAAAGTCTACAGAGTCTGGCAGATAAAAAAAAACAGAACAATGTACTGTAGGCTTGTACTACAAACACTTTTTCACAATTTTTCTCAATATCTCTGTATAGTGCATACCAGCATGGAATACCACAAACCACAGGATCTGACCATCGTACAGTGTTAATAAACATTACAAAATACCGATCATCAACATGCTACTTGGTAGATTATATACAGACATTTTCTCCACTGCTCAACTCAGCTCAATATGTTTGATGGGTGTTACTGTTGCTGTAAGCATAAATAGCATATGGCATTTGAACACAAGTTTTAAAATGTTATTTGCAATTGTAAAAAGTGTTTATATTGTGGTTTGCTTTTTAGTGGTCTCCCTTGAAATTTCAGTGAGGTCATTTCGAAAACACAGTCTAGCCTTCGACAATTAAGATATACTAACAACTGTCGTAAAAAGATGTTTCCTATTTTAACTCAGCAAGAGTACCACTGACAGTTCTTCCTGTAGTTTTCCAAAGTTTGAAGTTATGTTCCAATAAACCATGGCTAATAGCTAATGGCTGTTTTTTTTTTTGTTGCATTCCCAGGTTACTCTGTGACCACTCTGAGTGAGGGATCCATAGAGTATTTTGTGGCTGGAGCCCCTCGCTCCAACCACTCTGGGCAAGTGATCATCTATACTGTCAATTCCCCGAATAAAACAACCATTATAGATTCAGCGAGAGGGAAACAGGTACGGATGAGCTCAATTCATTTAAATAAGGCTGCCAAAATTATTTGATCAATAATTATATCCATAACAAACTCAAACAGTTAACATTCAACATCTGTTGGATTGTTCTGTTTTTATACATCATTATCGTGTTGAATAGATGAGGGAATCACACACATTATATGAATACAGTATATAGTATGCATGAGCTCAATTCATTTAATAGATCAGGAATGTATCTGAAATTCAATTTACATTATCAGATACCAATTGGTGAAACAAACATTTTTTCATGATTTGAAGAGATAACACAATCACACTAAGAATTTGATTTTTGAAAGTAAATTGTGTTGGAACTAACATCCTTACATTGCAGTTATTTTACAAAAGAAACTATTTACATTTTCCCATTCAAGTAGCATTACAGTTATTGTGTTTTTAGTAGTTACCCACATTGCGTATTATAGCCATATCATTAGATTGGATATTGTCTGTGGTTTTAGATATTGTACTATTCGCATTGTGTTCTGTTTTCCCCCCGGCAAGTAGAGCTTAAAACAGACCACAACTGGAACAGTGACATTTGCGAATATTCTTTCCTTGAAAACAATGTGTCTGAATTGGAAAGTTTGTATGAGTGTTTGGTCTTGTTCTAGATTGGGTCCTACTTCGGCAGTGTCCTGTGTGGCCTGGATGTGGACAGAGATGGGGTGTCAGACCTCCTTTTGGTGGGGGCACCCATGTTTATGAGTGAGCTGAAGAAAGAGCAGGGCAAGGTCTACCTCTTCTCTGTCACCAAGGTAAACATGCCATAGAAAAAATGCATATCTTGAAATAAGGCTTTCAAGTACTCAACCCTTTATGTTGTTGGTATTAATGATGTCATTCTTGGTGATGAAGATGAGGACGATGATGATGATGATGGTTAAATATAAAACAATATGAATGACAACATAGTACTGTAGCTTTCAGTGGACAAGGAATGGTGGTCAAATTGTATCCCCAACCATGTGCCTAGATGTGCACATGTGTGGGGGCCTGGGGACTTCGACATGTATAAGGAAGTCAAACCCGCTACTGTCCCATTTCCAGAGCCTCTTCTCACTCAGCTGCATTCAGCAGTGGCACTTTCCGTTTTGGTTTTCTTTAGCGGCCTTAGCCTCTTCACAGTTTACATCTCTCTGAATTCCAAAGGGTATACTGAACGAGCAGGGTTCCCTCAGCGGTCCATCCACAGCAGAGAACGCCCGTTTTGGCATGGCCATCTCCGCCGTGTCTGATCTGGATCTGGATGGCTACAGTGATGTGGTTGTGGGAGCGCCCCTAGAGGACAGAGAGAGGGGTGTCATTTACATCTACAACGGGGAGAAGAAGATGTTAAACAAAAAGTTTTCACAGGTACGAGAATACAAACATTGCCTAACACTTAGTGTTAGTGTAGTGTAGCTAACACTACACTATACAAACTATAACAACAACAAAACAATATTAACCACAACATCACTACCTTGTGAAGAAAACACATTTCTTCAATAAATCATATGTCTATGAAATCTACCATGGTCAAAATCCTTTACTCTTTTCCAGAGGATCCTTGGCTCTAAATTGGACCCAAAGATTCAATACTTTGGGAGATCGCTTGATAGCTATGGAGATCTGAATGATGACACCATCCCTGATATTTCAGTTGGTGCGCATGGTAAAGTGGTCCAGCTCTGGTGAGTATGCATTGCATTGTGACATAAATAAAACCAAAAACATGTACAATACAGTGCACAGAACACCTGCAAACTTTTGATGAGAATCGTAGCCCACCACGATAGAATAATATAATCCGATCCTCTTCATCACATACTGTATGTACTGATTTTCATGATAGTGGACTAACATGAAGCACTAAAAAACCCTAGTGACTGATGCCCCCTGGTGTGCAAAATGTCATGGCAGTTACATGCTGTGGTCATGATTTCAGGCACCTTCAAAACAGAGTTCTCTTGCAAACTTTGTAAGGCAATTTTACCCAACCAGGATGGAATATGAAACAAAATCAAAGGCCCATTTGGATTATAGAGACACAGTACCGATATTAGCAGTGTTGTAGTGGTACTTTTAGAAGTGGGGGGACTCCTCTTAAAGGGGAATTCCACCCATTTTCATCAGTGTACAAATGTGAACCAATGGACCCTAGCGGGTCCATTTGGTTCCATTTGTACACTCTCAGAAAAAAGGAAACTAATTAACATGGTGAAACACATCTTGATGATGTCATCAAGATGTATTTCACCATGCTAATGATTTTTTTCAGACGTCCATTTCTAGGAAACACAGAATGGGGGAACTTTTTTTTTTACAATGTCCACACAACATCTCAAAGGTATATTAATGACATAGTAAAATATTGAAAATGAGTGAAATTCCCCTTTAAGACATGTGCATGCACACTTGCATTCACGTGCACCTGCGCAAAACACACAGACACGTTAAAACAAGTATAGCATATAGAAAGATTGTTTACAATACAGTAAATGACAAGACAAAAAACATAGGCCTACTTTTGCCCCAAAAATATTTTATATGTGAGAAGTGGGGGGACGGCGCCCCCCTGCGTCCCCCCTCCACTACACCCCTGGATATTAGTACAAAATCCGTAGGAGTACTGAACTCCTACAGATACTATAAAATGTGTTCTGCAAACAAAGTCAAACTGGTGTTTTTTTTCCCCTACCAGGCCAATCAGAAGCCAGAGGTCCATTTCACCCTTTTACATTGGCCTGGTGGAGACGATTTGAAAAGAGATTCATCTTTACAAGCTATATGTCGTCTGTGTTTTCAGGTCCCGTGGTCTGGCTGTCATCACTGCCAAAGCCTTGTTCAACCCTAGTAAAATCAGCATTCTTACTAAGAATTGTATGATAAACGGACGGAAGCTTTCCTGTTTCAGTGCCCAAATCTGTTTCAGTGCCACATTCAAGCCCAAGAACCCAGTTGGACCTATTGGTAAAACCTACTAATTCCCATCTTCCCCTATAATGTGTCGGCTTTTCTTTTTAAGTCTGGGGTAACTGACATTACCCCAGACTTAAAAAAAATGTTGTTTTCAGTTTTATAAAGCTGTAACAGAATCCAACTTTCCTTCTTTCAGATCTATCTTATAACTTGACTCTGGATGCTGACTTGCAGTCTTCCCGTGTGACGTCTCGCGGGTCATTCAGTACAAACAATGATCGTCTACTATCTGCAAACATACAATTATCGTCTGTGCCTTTGTGTCAAGACCACCAAGTCTTTGTTCAGGTACAGGGTCTGTGGATTCTTTCTTTTTGAGAGGCTCCTGCATCCAGCTTTTGGTTACCGACCACAAAATATATCTTGAACAAACATTGAAATTCATGCAAATCTTGCACTCAATTCTACGTTCATTCAAACTGAACTCTGACTGGGGAGACAGGTGTAATTTTCCTACAGTCCAGAAGAAGAAAGAGATGTTGTTATTATATTATCTGTTTATATTTCTATGTGTTCTTAGAATTCAGCCTAATGTTGACAAGGCACATTGACTGTCAGGAATATTAAAACATGGTACTTCATGTACTTCATGGCCCCTGCAGTACAGTGTTATACCAGGGTCCTGTACAACTTTTGGTTTAAAGTTTACGCTTGTTTCAGACAACTCTTAACTCTTCATGTCCATCTGTCATTAGGAGGCTCCAGACTTTGTCAACTCTCTCAGTGTGAGGGTGGACGTAGCCCTCCAGAACGCAGACGCAAACCCTGTCCTGGATGTGTTCTCTCCCACAGCGTGGGAATTCTTTGTAAGTCTCATGTATTGTAGATTGTCTTTATTTAGACTGCCATGGAACCATGGACTATTTCAAATACAAAATAAATAAATTGGCATACTGGGTTCATTCAACAGGGAGAACCAATGTAATGAGCAATTCATGGATGTTTTCTTTTGCAAGTTTCAAAAGGACTTCTGCAGTGGAGTAACGGGTGTAAATAAATAATAATAATTGGAGAACAACAACTGAATGTCATTGTTCTCCAGTTGTTATTACAGTATCTCTTTATTTATTGGGGATGTACATAAATACACAATGTGTCACGTGCCAAAATGGAATAATCCTTTCTGTAACTCTTCCAGGTTCCTTTTTCTAAAGACTGTGGTTCTGATGAGGTGTGTGTGAGTGATCTAGTGCTGACGGCTAAGAATGTACCAAAGGTTTCCAGGTGAGTGAGCGATTAACTACTTAACCACTAGCCTATTCCGAAAATAGCAGATCTACAAGATTGCAACATGTCAAAACATGATGCCTTAACGATCAGCTATTTTCAGCTGGGGGCTCTACAAGCTACAACGGACTATGAGCTTGTATGTCTGCTACCTTTTGAATATCCAAAGTATAACATTCCAAAGATGCTTTCCCTGTTTTAATGAGAGATGGGATATATTACTATCCTTGATGTGTTACAGCAGCGTAATGTAAAATAAACAAATAATTATATAAATTATATATAATTAATTATATAAATTAATAAACACATTGGTCAAAGCAAAGGAAAAAGTTCTGTGAGATTTAAGGCAAATTTGCTAATATGGTTGATCTCTCCAATAAGTGTGATACCAGCCCTTAAGTATTACAACATTTTCATTTTAAGTCACTTTATAAGGCTGTCTTAATTGTAAATGGCTTCATGGCATAAAATGCTGCATTTTATTCAGTAATAAAATAGCTCATAAAAAATAAGTGGGTCGGTCGGTAGATTAGGAAAAAAATAAGTTTGGGTGTTATGTACTCAGTGAATGAAAGCACTTGAAGTGATGGGGAAAATGCACAAGACCTGTGATAACTATCTGTTAACAGTTTCTGTGTTGCTTATGAATTAAACAAAATTCCTATTACTACTCACTATAGTCACTACCAACCTGTACTGTTGGTCTTTGGGAAGGTAAAGACAACTCAATGTCTTCTCTGAGAGATTTGCCGGCCTCTTCTTTTCACCTGACAGTGAGGAATTTCACTGCATATGGAGGAAAGGAAACGCACTGTCCATCCCAGTTCCTCATAACAGTCGTGAACAGGCATTGCTGATCTGTTGAGCAGGGGTTCCCTTTCTGCACAAGACCCAAACGACAAAATTTTGTCTCCCCAGGCCGCAAAACTAGTGAAAAATAAACACAAACATGTGATGTGGTGATCTGATCACTGGAGGGCCCAGTCAAGCCCGAAGCACCATGGAGCAATTGAACCCTAGCCTGACCTAACCTGAAATGATTTTGGCCTAGGGGGGGTGGGGTGCCGTCTGTTTTTAGACGGCAGATGAGCTGATATGATTTGATGTCACCAACGTGTCGTCATCCCCGGCCCCTCCCCCGCCCTCCACTGCTGTGCTACATCACATCATTTGAGCTTGACTCCTACTTCTAGGCCACCGCAGCTAACAAACTAGTCCAGGCTTTCCATTTTTGCGTAATGCAGACGAAAATGAAAGCCTGGGTGTCGAGGTTAATTGAACCATAATGTGGTGGACATGACTAAAGCCTGTTGCTCTTATGGTGGACAAGTGTTGTGTTTATCAATTAATTCCAATATAAATTGTGAATCAAAATGAGGGCGTTGCCTTTGTTCTTGGCGTAGATACAGTTATAACTCCTAAGCCTGTACTCCTAAGCCTGAATCCTAGTGTAATGACCAGGACTTTTGCTTTTCAGCTCATCCCCTCTCCTGGTCAGATTCAACAACCAGGGCCTTTCATTTGAGGTTGTTGTCAAGAACAAAAAAGAAAGTGCTTACAACACCCAAGTCTTGGCCACGTATTCCAGCAACCTCTTTTATGCCTCCATCATCTCTCCTGTGAGTTGAAAACGCTATGACTGTGAAAAAGAAAAGTGCTCTAGTCTAGTATAAAGTCTAAATTGTTTTTATCCACATTTGTAATGTAATGTAGTGCATATTCACATGCCATGGTTTGAATAACAGAATTTATTAGTTTCCACATAAATTGCAGTGGAGTGTAAATAAAGTGGGCAGAATGAGTGACTGGAACCATGTCTTGAACTATTCACAGAGTGATGGTACAGTGGTGAAATGCACCTCTACAAAGCAGACACGTGTGGTTGCTTGTCAAGTGGGCTACCCAGCTTTAAGAAAAGACCAGGAGGTACGTGGAGTAGATATCAACCACATACAATACAATATGTGGTGGTTCTTCGTCAAGAAATGATTGTGGTCAATGTCATTCCATGACGTATACATTTGCAAGTTATACAGAAATGTTTTACTTTTTTCTCCCCTTACCTCTAGGTCAAATTTTGGATAAACTTTGACTTTAATCTTGCCCAATTGCAAAACCAAGCACACGTGAACTTTGAGGCCAAAAGGTACACACATTTGTCCTTGTGCTTAAAATACGCTGTTTTTTCCTTTCAAACAATACACAGTATGAAACAATTGCACTTCTGTCATTTCAATTATAGCGACGGTAAGGAGGAGAGACCTGCAGACAACAAAGTGGACATATCAGTTCCTGTCCGATATGATGCTGAGATTGTAATGTCCAGGTGATCCGATCCTCTGATTCAGCCCATACTTATTACATAGATATTGTATAGTGTTTTGTCAAACAACAATACTATTGAATTCCAGCTGTTGATTGATATCATATGCATCAGAGCATTCATTTGTAATGGTTGTTTTTGTTGGTACTAACAGGCAAACAAATATAAATTTCTACGTGTCAGAGGAAACCAACAAAGTGATAACAATGGTGAAAACACTAGACGATATTGGTCCAGAGTTTAACTTCTCTTTGAAGGTACAGTAAAGGAATGTGTCTTTACAATACCCTGTCATGTTGTATACATCATATAAATGTTCAGATGCTTTACTAAATGATATGTGAAATATGTTTACAGATTTCAACAGGTAAATTCCCTGCCAGCTTGCTGTATCTGACCATAGCTCTACCTATGACAACCAAAGCTGGTAACCCACTGCTCTATGTTGCCCATTTTGACCAACAAGCAGTGAGTATTCACGTTTTGTGAGCTTGCACATGCACATGCATATGTAAAAATATTATGGAAACATAGGGGTCCCAGGCAGAATAAGAATTATTTTTATATGAAAGCCCAGGGACAAATACATAATATTTTGCAATTCTTTTGGGGGTCCTTCACATGAAAAGGTTGAGAAGCACTAATATCAGAGCACTGATCAGCATACAGCACTATACACACAGTACAGTACCATCAGGTAGAACTCTCTGTGCAATTTACTGCTAGATTTGGATGTGGAAATATCATTCATTTTTGCCCCCCCCCCCCCCCCCAATACAGTATATTGAACATAATGCAGCAGTGGAGTAATGTAGTAAAAATAATCGTGCCTGTGTCTTCACATCCCACAGGGCAGCTCTGTAAGCTGTGATGCTTCCAGCCTGATCAACCCACTGAAGATTGGTGTTAAAACCCACACAGCTACATTTTCTAAAGAGAGTCTCAGAGGCACTACAGTACTGGTCAGTCACACAAAACACACCACATTCAGTATGATGATGATGAGACCTGTATGATTGGAGTTACCCTTTGCATAGTCGCGGTAACCACATGGTGCAGTGCATCAAAACATTTAGCGATTAATGTCACTTGGGGGCACCATTGTACACAATGTCTGAGAACTCTCCAATGCAGATTTTAATGTACAGTACATACATAATCCAACTACAACAGATGAGGTCATATAGCATTACAGTTGCCCTATTATTTTTGAATAACTTTCTTTACTTCACAGAACTGTAAAAGTGCAAACTGCAAATACATAAAATGCAATCTCAAAGACCTCAAAGAAAGGAGTGAGTACTTTGTCAACGTTACAACCAGGATCTGGAGCGGCACCTTCACTTCCGTAAATATATTCATTAATACGCCTCAATAAGTTTTCATCAGGATTTTTGGTATTGTCAGCTTATGTTGTGTGAAATATATAACATACCCGTATAATGTTTCTTTTTTCACAGGCTACATTTCAGAACATTAAGCTTGCTTCCACTGCAGAAATTGAGACGTCCCAGCCAGATTTACTTATCATCAATGTTAATGAGCTATCGGTAGGTTAATATATTCAGTCACTCGCTCAGTTCTCAAAGCCCGACCTGACCTGACAGTTTAGGGTTGGGCTCGGGCCTAGAATGTATGGAGATCAGTAGGGCCGGGTCGGGCCTAGGGCTCCATGAAAAAAGCAATATATATTGAATTATTTTATTATGATAAAAATAATAATTCTGTTCTGTCTGTCTGTGTATTTACCTCTTATTAAGATGGTGCTCATTGGTATTTTCACTTTTACTCAGTGTAGAGTGCTCAAATTCTAACCAAACCCGTCCAGGCCCGACTCGACCCAATTGTAGGCCCGGGTCGGCCCTAAAAACTATGCTAATTGGTCGCGCTGGGCCAGGCTTTGGGCCTGATCAGTAGGGCCCAGTTAGGACCGGGCCTCAATTTTCAGGCCCGTTGAGAACTCTACAAAAGACATACGATAATATACCAATGTTTTCCATTTCCTACACTTCTAATGTACAGGTATATTATCATAAATCTGTAATATGATGACATCCCTAAGCCGGCCAATAGGGTGCCACCTGGACCGTGAACGGACGGACGACGGACAGAGTGTAAAACATACTCTCCACCATACTGGTGGAGACAAAAAACAAGTTAGGGATAAGGGGTTTAGCACGTGACAAAAACGGAGCCCTTAGTATTTTGTCCCTCAACGTTGTGTTATCAGTAATAACTCCGCTGCCCCACAGGTGGAGCTCCTGATCAATAAACCTGGAGAAACAGCAGACGTCCCGGTGGGGGTGATAGTGGGCAGCGTAATTGGAGGGCTGCTGTTGCTGGCCCTCTCTGTTGGACTACTGTGGAAGGTGAGTGAGGGAAAATGTAGTAAGCTACACTACTTGTTACTCTCGAAAAAATGTAGCTAAGCTACACTACAAGCTATCCCCAGAAAATTGTAGTAAGCTAAACTACAAGCTACACGACAAAAGTAGCTTGCTACATCAACACTACATATATAGAAATATATAACTCAACTTATTATTTTTAATTATGTTGTTTGTTTGTCTTGCGTTTTTTCCCTTCTTTTATATCCTCTCGTCTGTATTTTGCATTTTTGCATTTTGTCATGACAGGTGGTATACAAATAAATACCCATTGAAAATGGGTGAAATTCAAAATGTGGGTAGGAAGATGTAGTAAGTTACACTAATTAACTTGTTACTCTTACAAAAATGTAGTTAAGCTACACTACTTGTTACTCTTGAAAAGATGTAGTAAGCTCTGCAAGCTATCCCCTGAAAATAGTAGCAAGCTACACTACAAGTTATGAGAAAATGTAGTTAAGCTATGTAGCTTAGCTACTTGTAACAAGTTACTGCCCATCACTGACTGTACATATACTGTATATTTAGAGAATTCACATGCGTTGTTGCTGCAGTCAAGTCCAATCCGTGCTGGTTAGCATTATCAACACGGAAGGCCCAGGGGGGCTCAAATAGTACTCTAGCCAGGGTCCTCAACTACTTCTGGTACTGTATAAGTGTTTCAAATCAATAGAAAATGTATTAATAGGACAAATAAGACAGGATGGGATATGATAGAATAGGAAATATGGATGCCACGAAACTATTCAGCTGGATAATGGCAAAACATGCATATTCGGCAGGATTCGGCTTGGCCAATTTCTTTCGTAAAATACTGTTTTATTTGTTGTAATGACGTGATAAAAATGTAATCATCATTGTACTATTATCATGTAAGGTTAATTATTGTGTAAGCTCTACAACAAGTTACGGCCATGAAAACAAAGGTATAACTTTCCATAAGAAAAGGTGCTGGTATTACAATAAATTGTGTCGGGTTGTGTCACATGAGAATGTATGGGAATGAAGCCCACTCATTCCATCATGTACAACAACACTGCTGCATTTCCACAGCATGCAGCTGAGCACTTGACATTTTTCTTTATCCAGAGCTGTGTTTGTATCTGAATATTATCTTTTCATTTTCTAGTTTGGATTTTTCAAAAGAAAATACAAGCAGCTCCTGGCCGATGGAGGTGAAGAGGAAGAGAACATTGCACTAGAGGACGAGGGGCTGTGACCTATGGAGCAGCTGGTTTTCTCTTTGGCGGACACTCAGGATGAATGCTACTAATGCTTAGACATTCTCAGGGTTGGAATGGACAATAAATAGCTCAACTGCTGGGTTTTGTGTAAAATATGTGGTAGAAGATATTCTCAATGGCACTATTGTTGATTTCTGCAGCAACCTGCAGCCTGTAGATACAGTAACTCCATATTTGTTTCGCCTTGCAAATCGATTGCTGTTCATCATATATTTGGGAGTCTGGACTCCTCTAGACCATACTGTACATTGACCAATTGTTTTTATGCACTGGATTTTAATAAATGTTTCTAAATTACAGTTTGTTCCAATTTTGACATTTAGCAGCCTCCAAGAGCAAGATCGGAATAAGCAGAACACAAGGGAATAAACAAGGTAAATAGCCGTGTAGTAGTGTTCCTTTAGTGCCTCAAATACACTAGGATACTGGTAAAGAACAAACTTAACAATTTAGGCATTTAGCAAAGCATGGCAATACATCAAAGTAGTACATGTGAATCATAAAATAAGCTAAGAACGTAAGGATAGAAAATCTATATAGGCTAACTAAACAATGCATATATATTATATAGTGCTGTCTACATTAAATGCTATAAACAAACATAAGAATGCTATTTAAGATACATAAGTTGAGGCGTTGTATAGGCCTGAAGGAGGTTGAGGCTAGGGCAAGTACTACTGCAAGTGCTATGGGCTAAGATTGAGTCTGAAGAGTCACGTTTACAGACTGAAGCGAAAGATTGGGATTATAGAGTCTGCTGTTCTGATTGCAACTGGGAAGTGCATTCCATAGTTTCTGGGCCAAATAACAAAAAACAAGTGACCAAGATATCCCTTTATAGTAGCTGCATGTGTAAACTTAGTATCCATAAAACAAAGGTGACGAGTGTTGGCCTATTCTAGGTGCTTTAGTTTGCAATATATCCCCCCTACTCTCTTCGCACTCAGGTTCCAATTAATCAAAAAGGTACAACTTTTTTGAGGGGCTTTTGAGGTAGCCCCTCTAGCCCATCCCATGCCCAGCTTGGGTGGCGTGTGCAGCGTAAATGATTTGATGGGATGGGCCAAGCATGGAACGTGAAGTACGATAAGATCAGTACATCAGTTCACTATGTCACATGAAGCTTGGCCAATCAAATACAAATATATTTTCTGTCCTTTTAGATTTTTTTGTATTGGGTTTAGTAGTTGGTGAGACAAGCTACAACACTGACAGACAAATGTTCCTATAGAAACTTGCATTCTCTTGCAAAAACTTTACATTAAGACACTCATTTCATGAATTTGTAATGCTGGTCTTGGAGGATCTTTGCAGAAGACTTGGCATCGTAAAACAGCTCGTTAATTTCCTCGACCTGTTCCCTTTCAACACTATCTTTGCCCTGGACTCGCCCCAGCAGACTGGCTGGGGTCAATAAATACAACGCATACCTAAGTGTGGTCTTGTCGCCAATCTCACCCAAATGGGTTAGTGCGTCGTCACTGATTTTGATGCCCTCAATCTGAGCACGGATCTTGATGATCTGCTTCATCTCTTCTATTGGGTACTGCATGGTACGGATGATCATTACTCTGTCCAGCAAGTCCAGAGGAATTCCGTGAGGAGAGCTGATGTCCTCTGTCCCCCTGACAAGGCAGTTGCCCCTGTTGGAGGCAAAGACAACAATTGGGGCAATGGTGCTCTCCAGGGCCCGGTGGAGGTAGGTGAAACATTCAATGTCCAACATGTGCACCTCATCCACGAACAGCACACCAGGAACTAAGTCAGCCACGCCCTGGTCAATGTAGCGATTCACCACCTTGTTGATCTCTGCACGCAGCTTGTCTGTGATCTCAGTCTTCTTGGGTTTCATCAGTTGCCCCATCAGGGAGACAATGTCCTGCCCGCCCTGGGGTCTGGCGTTGGCTACGTCCAAGTCGTGCAGTGTGACGTCTTGGATGATCTCTTTCTTCTTATGGGCATCACCTTTCGGCAGTGGTACGTATTCATCTGCCTCCAGATCATATTCTGTGGCATATGTGTCACAACGACCTTGTCTCTTAACGGCTCCACTGTTGGCTTCGATGTAAATGACGTCTCCCACATCCACACGCTCCTTTTGCAGGCTCTCATAAATACTGGGATCCAACTTGAGTTGCTTGGTGCCCTTAGCAGTCTTTAGCCCAATGATAACGTGGCTGATGGTTTTTCCATCACCTCCCATTGGATGCTTTGTCTCACAGGGAGTCAGCTCTGTCACCTCTCCCTCATACACCTCCTTTGACTCCTTGATACGTAATCCTATGGCCCTCCTGAAATTCTCCATGAGCACCTCTGTTTTCTTTATCTCTGATGAGTAGACCTCGCTGCCAACCATGGGGCAGAATGGGACCTTGCTGCCTAACTCCTGCGCCATCGCCAAAGCAAGAGCAGTCTTTCCTGTGCCTGGAGGGCCTGCAATTAAAACCGCTCTTCCTGCCATCTTCTTTGAGCGGATTAATTCAACAATGATACCACAAGCCTCCCTTGCCTCCGCCTGTCCTACAAGGCCGGCTGCTGTCTGCTTAGCATGACCGGCCTCATCTAAACCAAGTCCTTTCACGTGACTGTGTGGCGCAATCCGCTGAGTTTTTGTGGTGCTTTTCACCTCCTCGATCTTCATGTTGTGTTATACTTGACAAATGCACGTTAAATGCTAGGGTTTTGTCTATTTCACCTTGATCTACCAGCTTGCTGGTGTGCAAACCCAAAAGAGACAAACCTGTAAGCTATTTATATTCTAAATATTGGAAATATTTTCTGAGATTTACGGAGCAGAATTTACTTAAGAGCTGATCAAGAAATGTTATGGTACATCTCTTATATGCAATTTATGTGAACATTTGACAGTTGATGACGACACACTCAGGCATGCTTTGATTGGAGTGTGTGTGTGTGTGTGTGTGTGTGTGTGTGTGTGTGTGTGTGTGTGTGTGTGTGTGTGTGTGTGTGTGTGTGTGTGTGTGTGTGTGTGTGTGTGTGTGTGAGCGAATTCAAAATTTGTCTTTTCGTGACACATCCAGGTTTGGGGACATGGCCGAGCAAGGGAAATAAAATATACATTGACATATCCTGCATAACATGCCTGACCTCCAATTAAACTGACTCAAATCCTGCCACCCATACAAAGGTTGGCACACGAGATGTTCAGTTCAATTACTGAGGACCTGACCTGTCTACAACCGTATGGCTGGGGGCATCCTGGAAGCAGGAGTGGGAGTCAGATGGGTCCACACGTTGCCACTGCTACACATGGGACGAGGGAGGCAGTGTCAGAGATCTGCAGGGCTTGCCATGTTATTTTTGTACAGTACCCTGCTGATTGCTAGACTATTGGAGTGCAATGGGTCTGCTGCTTCAATTTGATCTTGACAAGGTGTGGCTGCACAATACTAAGTTGAACATCTGATAGAAGAAACCACAGAGGCCATCGACCTTCATACGCTTTAACCACAAAGACCATCGACCTTCATACAGTTGGTTTAAAGTATATTAAGATTGGATTTACCTTATAATCACCAAAGCCTCACCCTCATCTGATATGATTTTAAATTATTATGCAACAAGCTTTTACCCATATACAAAGACTCTGACTGGGAGAAGGTAATCAATTCTAGATGTAATTGTACAGCTTCTCCACCAGGTGTCAGCACAGTATAGGCCCTGAGCATCTATCATTTCTTCAATTCTCATGGAAAATGCCATCATGGAAACCCAAGTTTCTATCTCTAATGGGATACCATACCATTTTCCAGCATTTTCATGCAGTCATCCAAATATTTGGGTTAGTATTAGGGACATATGTAGATATGATATATTAGCCTGCCTAGGTCAGTGATCCTTAGATGTTTTGATTTCAAGGTGACCTAGCTTTTATAATATAGGGTTAGGCAATGTTTTACTGACATTTGAGGTTGACAGGTAAAACGGGGGGGAAATCCTTTTCAATTAATTTCAGATTCATAACCATTTTGCTTTCTGTGATGATTAGGCTAACTCATAATTCTGGATAATGTATATATTTTGAGTGAATGGTATGGAAAGATGCTTGGCGCTTGTGTATTTAGGTGTGCTATTATGGTTTATAATTAGCCTTGTCACCAGGAGTTCTGCTACCGGTAAATTGTTATGAAAGACACTGGCAAGCAAAATAAACAATAGCTTTCATATGATAGCCTACTTGGTAAAGAATGGTAAAAACAAAACAAGCAAAATTATGCATGGCCAATGTTATGCACAGTAAAGCCAAACTTCCAAATTTTACCTACAAGTTACCAATCCAATATTTCAGCATCAATATTTCAGCATCAGGCGTTCCAAAGCCTAAACTGCTGAGGCATGACCAATGTTATGTAATCTGCAGACACTTGGGTGATTTATTCAAATATTAGAATGATTATATTAATGCTCTAACCCTCTATGTCTAGGGATGTTTGTGTGATTCCAGTGGCCTGGCCAACCTGCAACATTTTGATTTGGAGGTGCACCACCATTAGGTGAACGGTGAACCAGCAACTTGCATGCAGATTAGTAGGCCTACATCTAACCCCGAATGGCATAGGCCAAAGTAGGATGCAGCCGCGCACACGCACGGACACGCACGCCGCAACATGCAGCCTGTACCGTGACCTGCTGTGTTTGGAAGATATCCTCAATCCCTGTGTTGTAGCCTCTACAGCAGCACCAGCAGTTAATTGGAGATCTCAGGTAGACCTCCATATATTGCCTATAGGCCTATACTGACGTCGATCCAAGCCGATTCCTGTTTTGGCCTAACTGTTCTTTGTCTGGGAAATGTCGCTTCCTTCCGTGTATAATTAATAGGCCTATGAAGCCATTGCTCTTTAGTTGTGTAACCAACGTTTCGCTGAAGAGGTCGCCGGCGGACTTCTGAAAGACTTTGTTTGTTGTTCTTTCGGTTGTGTTTCATTCAGTGAAATCTGACACTGCTCCCTTAAGATCAAAGCCATTAATACATTGCATAAATTAATAAATACAAATGTTGACCCAGGAATGTAATTAAAACAACTCAACTTACACAACACATTTGGAGTATTTTAATAGTTCGGTTTAAAGACAAATACTACAATAACCAATTCCACTATAATTCCAGATTAAAAATTGTTGCCTAGTTGGTGGAAAGAAATATGACACAAGCAGAAAGATTAGTTGTATTTAAATAAGGTTGGGCCCTTAATAAATAGCTATTAAAATGTAATAAATAAAATAAAACATGCCAGAGCCTATATTTTTGATCAGTGGCTATACTGCAGTGCTACTGTGTGGTCCATATAGGTTAGCCTACTTCATAATCGTTTTTGAATTAATTAAATCATGCGCATCATCCAGACTAGATTGATAGCCTATTAGCCTATCAATCGCATTTGGTCTATTTGATTTGTTCTTTGGTGTATAGACTTGTGCTTTAAATCATAGAAGCTTTAACCTCATCGCTCTCCAGTTCGTACAGACTATTATATTACAAACTTGACACATTTTTCATATTCTTAAATAGCTGTGGCGAGACGAGAGAAAGTTGCCTCTCTAACGATGTCACCTGATTGGGATTGAGGGGGGAAAAAAAGAAAAAAGAAATCTCCCCACCCCCACAGAATAGGAGACCGCCCACCAGAGACAGTATAACCCGAGAGAGACCCCTTATAGACTTAAAAAGAGAGGCTGCATTCTCAGACTGACACTTATTCAACACTGCCACCTTAAGCAGATTACTTTTGCGGCTGCCTGACTGTGTCAATATACGTGGTTCACTTTGCCTCTCCATCATGCTTAGGATGCTGAAACACCACCTTCACCCGGGCATTATTCTATTGCTTGTATGGCTTTGTCATCTCATGGAAGATCAAAAAGTTCAAGGTAAGCGCGTCATTTTTTTTTGTCGGGAGACAATTTTGTCGGGCATTTTGCAAAACTTCGACTATAGTGTTGTCGGCTCCAGGGTGTCTGCATGGCTGTGGGTGTACGGATATGGAACCCTTTCTGTATCCAAACTTTTTCCAAGAGTCCAGAGTGTCCATTCCTCCAGCAGATGCAACTCTCCCAGACAGTGCGTGGGTTAAGTGTCCATAACAGGTGCCATAGCCTATGGGACACTTTAAAGTGATAGGATATAGACTGAGGATGGCAAGTTTTGCAGCCCCCTGAAGTGCACAGACCACCTGAGCCTCCAATTCGAGTTGAAACTTGAAAGCACCGGCTTTCGATATCCTATTCGGGAATTTAATGTGCAGTGTGGAAACTACTTTTTGACTTCTTTACCATTATAACCAAACCCAACAGGAGGAAAACCACATGCACACGGTGGATAAGTTTATGGAGCACAACTTGCACCTTGTCTGAACCTAATTATTTGACATAGTAAAGGGCACTATTTGCTTGGAGAAAAAAAGTGACAGCTGTCATTTTCTTTGTAGCCTATTGATTGCGGGGTAATAATGATACCCCCAACTCAATTTATGATCACTTGGTCTGTCCATGCGTCTGTAGGCTATTAATGCTGTTGTCTGAACCCACGTTACCTGTGCGTTCCGTGGTGGTGGTGGTGGTAGTAGTAGTAGTAGTAGTAGTAGTAGTAGTAGTAGTAGTAGTAGTAGTAGTAGCAGCCTAGTAGTAGCACTAGTGATAATAATAATAAGGGTAATAATAATATAATATAATAATAAATAACACCATGTCTTTTATAACTGGCTACATTTTCATTAATGTTTGCTTCGGTTGAGAATATAGATAGATCAAGACAATGATTGTCTAGTAGTAAATGTCTGGGCGTTTAAAGGGGAATTCCACCCATTTTCAAAAAAAAAATCCTGAAAAAGGAAAAAGGGGTCTGAAAGAAAAATCATTAACATGGTGAAATACATCTTGATGATGTCATCAGATGTATTTCACCACGTTAATGATTTTTTCAGACCTCCATTTATAGGAAATACAGAATTGGGGGCGCATTTTCATCATGTCCACACAACATCTCTAAGGTATATTAATGACATTAAATTAAAATGTTGAAAATGGGTGGAGTTCCCCTTTAAGACGGATGTGGCTTTAGCCGCCTCTATCACCTAAAGAGACAGCGCGTGTCTGATAGGCTGTTATTTAACACTGTCTAGACAGTGCACTCCACTCCACTTTCTGCACGCGCGCGCACTGATAATGAGGCCAGAGGAATAAAAGAAACAAATGTATCCCACACCACAAATATTATCACATTCGGTTCTTTCTTGGCATTGTGCAGACTCAAGTGTCGGTATAAACTGTCAGTCATGATTGCGCACAGAAGACGTGCACGCGATGGGCATTATTATTATTATCGCTGTCTGTCTGGCAGAAACAAATCAGACAAAAATAATAGCGGGAGGGTGGAAAGTAGGGGAGGAGGGGTGAGCGTCTCGGATAATGCAGGCGGCACGTGTACGCGTCTGGGTCAGCGTTTCCAGACGTTAAATACGACCGTGTTTTTTTTAACAGCTGGCAACTGCTGGTTGCAGCAGGGTAAGAACGGAAGATGCCAGGTCCTCTACATGCCTGGCATGAGCAGAGAGGAGTGTTGTCGAAGTGGACGGCTGGGGACGTCATGGACGGAAGAAGATGTTCCCAATAGTACCCTGTTCAGGTGGATGATCTTCAGTGGTGGAGCCCCCAACTGCATACCATGCAAAGGTGGAGGTGCACTCAATCCCCCCATTTCAACATAAACACAATTAGCTATGCATTATTATTGTGATATTAAATGTGCCACGTTTAAATTATCTGCATGTGTTTATGTTCTCTTTTGCTGCGTTAAAGTGCCCATCCATTTTTTTTGTTAGCAACACATTAAAGTAAAAGTCAAACAACATTTATTTTTAGAAACCTGCGATAACGTTGACTGTGGACCGGGAAAGAGATGCAAGATGAACAGACGGAGTAAACCCCGCTGTGTGTGCGCACCAGACTGCTCCAACATCACATGGAGAGGACCAGTCTGCGGCTCTGATGGGAAGACCTACAAGGACGAGTGTGCTTTGTTGAAGTCTAAATGTAAAGGGCACCCGGACCTGGAAGTTCAGTATCAAGGGAAATGCAAGAGTGAGTAAATTCTATATACTGTAGTTGAATGCCTGACTCCACTCTTAATTTACAAATACAACCAAAAGGACCGTTACATTGCCACATTGTGGGTGCACTTGTTTCCATATAGGTTGCACTTTCTGTACTAACAGATGTGTAGGATACCATTTTTGGTTCCATACACACTGCACAGTTAAATTAACATGGATAACTTTACTGTTTAGTTGGCTCATTTGTTAGACATAGTCGAATGTCCAAATTCAAATTGAGCCTTATTTAGCTGACGTTTACATCTCGGATCATGTTAACAAACGTGCCCCGTTTGTCTTTCTTGGCTTGACAGAAACGTGCCGTGATGTCTTGTGCCCTGGCAGCTCCACGTGCGTTGTGGACCAGACAAATAACGCGTATTGTGTGACGTGTAATCGGATTTGCCCCGAGGTGACGTCGCCTGAGCAGTACCTGTGTGGAAACGATGGGATCATCTATGCCAGCGCCTGTCACCTGAGAAGAGCTACCTGCATTCTTGGCAGATCCATCGGAGTAGCATATGAAGGAAAATGCATCAGTAAGTCTGCAACAAGAGCTTTGGCATGAGACTGTATTCCCTGAGTGTCGCCTCCTTTATTGGAGATGGTTTGAGAGCATATTCCTCTTGGCCAACTTTGCAGTTATTCAAAGTCCACTTTTTTTCCTCCAACATTCCTCTAGGAAGGGGGTCTGAGAGTGTTCTGTAGTTTTTGTTCATGTTTGCTCAAGACATGATGGACATCTTATTGTTTCCTGATGTTGGCAGCACTCATACACATGCACTTTGTGCAAGCACGCGCACATACACGCAAGGAGAGAGGAATGGAGAGAGCTGAAGACAAGGAGCTTCAGGGTGAAGGAGACGTGCAGTCAGCCAATATTTGAGTTAGATGGATGATTATAGTAGCAAATCTAAACATGTGCAGCATTAGTCATTGTGACACCAGGTATTGCCTAGTATATGATATAATGCCCTTTTCACACTGTAAGGCCCTAATGCTTATAAAACACGATGCAGAGTTTTATTGCAAGCTCAGTCCTCCGAGGTACACCGCAAGCGTACATTTAGCAGCCCATAAAACAGTTTGTGGCGATCCGTCTAATCAGAGGTTTCCCCCTGTGATGAATTGTCTCGTTTTGCTCCTAGAGGCCAAGTCGTGTGAGGACATTCAGTGCAGTGCAGGGAAGAAGTGCCTGTGGGATGCCAGGATGAGTCGGGGACGCTGCTCAGTGTGCGACGAGACCTGTCCGGAGGGTCGGACAGACGAGGCGGTGTGTGCCAGTGACAACACCACATACTCCAGTGAATGTGCCATGAAGCAGGCCGCGTGCTCTTTGGGGGTGCTGTTGGAAGTGAAACACTCTGGATCTTGCAACTGTAAGTAAAATGACAAAAAGAAAAAGAAAGAAAAAAGAAAAGAAAATAAGAGACCCCCCCCCCCAACCACCACCACCCACATCCCTGCCGCCAAGCAAAAGACAATATTCTGCGTTGTTTCCCCAACACAACCTCCTCTCCAAGAACCCCCCCCCCCCCCTTCAACCCCTACACCCCAACCTCATGCAAACTCCCACCCCGCCCACACCAAGCACAGCTTAAGCAACCAGAAAGGACATGAGAGTGGAAGAACTTTGCATGATGTTGTCTTTGTTGCTGGCTTTTGTTGACCCTTTTTTATCAGCAAATTATTCTGCAAAACAAAATAACGGAACAGTGAATAAACAACCATACATCTATATATATGAAAAGACTTAGTCGACATACTCCATTTTGGGAGTCTGGGAGACACTAACTTCATCAAACTAATACAAATAATAAAGGAGACTAACTTTTGTTTGCAGTGGAACAATCGTGATATTTAAACTTTAGTCAAGTTTATGACCATGCTAGTGACCTGCCTGAGCAGGTTGCCTTAAGTTTCATGCATTTTGTTTCTTTTTCTTATTTTCTTTTTTGTCAATAGTGTTTTTTTTAAGATAGTGGTCATATCTTTACAGCTTGTAAATTCCATGGTCACATTGCTAATTTCATAGAAATGGTGTATTTATGTTTATGTTTGTTTTTGTTTTTTGCTTTTGGCTGTAATCAATCAACTCAAAATGCACTGCCTCTTGTGACATACACCGCACTGCCAACATGTCAGTAAGAACAGAGTACATTTGCCTATACTCATATAATGTGCATAAGGTGATTGTAACTTTGGTACCACAGTGATGCAAATAGAATGCATCATGCATCCTTATTCTTACTAAATTGAGAAAGGATGCAATTATGTGTCTATTTACATCACTGGTGACATTATAGAAATGATGGATTTGGAAGTTGATATTCATATTATTGATATTCATGCACCTGTTAGTACCCGTTTCTATAACAGAAATTGGGTAAACCAAACAAATTGTAGCTTCAAGTAGTTTTCAAAATTTACATTCCAAGTTGGTATGACTATCTGATGAATCTCTAGATTTCCATTGTTTTATTTTCTTTCTGACTGAGCATCTTAATGTGACGTGCCTTAAGGTATATATGATTGAATCCAAGGGACCAACTTTATGATCACCTCATGAGTCAAATATAAATGGCATTTACAGTATGCAGGATAAGCATAAGGAGCTTGTAGAACAACGTTCTTACTTCTCATCTCATCATTAGAAAATAATTAACATCTATCAGCTGACTTTTGTTGTTTGTGCTGTTTCTAGTGAATGTGTTGTCTATCCGAATATGTATCAAAAATAACGAATCCTTTTGGATTGATGAGGGACTGCCTGTTTTATTTTGTTGTTTTTTGTATTGACACTCTCGCTATTGCTTGTGTGCTTTTTTCATGTCCAATGTAAAAAAAAAAAAAAGAAATCTGTAAAAAGAAAAGAAAATACCTCATTACTGTGTTGATGTCCTCTGACCTGCTTGCTAAGGTCAGGCTGCGACACAGAGAGCCGTCCCACCTAGTAGCAGCAACTGTATGTTTGAGTAAGAAACAAAAGCTAATAATCATAATTATACAGTATAATGATAATAGCTACCATAATTATAGTAATAATTATAAGGAAAGAAGCAAATCCTAAACCACAAGAGCACTTTTGTGTGTTATGTGTGTCTGCTTTCAGGCCCAAAAGAAACCTGAACCATTGGACCCATCCCCAACCCCTTCACAATCCCACCACCAACGTTATTCCCACCGCCACCACTAAACCACCCCCCCCCCCTCCCTCCCATCTTCATTGCTTTTTACTCTTGTCGCAGCCCTGACTTGCTAGATCATGTAAATGGGAGTTGTATAATTGGGGGTCACCACACTAAATTGCAGACTGCCAACAATACATCCCATGCACATGTAGCATACACACACATAGAAAAGACAAAAAGAAGGGATGCTGTGTATTGGAGGCTTTGCAGTGGGAGTTCTTTTTTCTTCTCTATGCTGCAAAAAACATTCAGTGATAATCTCAGCTGTTGTGGTCCATATTCATACAACAGCTACCATGTATTTTCTCATATAGCCATTACGGAAGACCAGGAGGAAGATGAGGAAGATGAGGACTCAGACTACATGACATTTGTCCATTTATCTTCTATACTGGATGGATAGGCCACCATCACTATAGTGGAACAGCCCTAGGGCAAGGAATCATGTCCATACTGTACATTATGTGTATGCTTATTTATTTTTTAAAGAAAAAAGGAAGTATACATATAGTTCAGTCTGCTAGATGTTTATTTATACTGTGTTTTGTGTTTATAATTTATACATTTACAATGTCAGGCTTACTATCTACCACAATATATTGTGTTACCACTCATTTCCCCTCCCTTTTTGTTGTTGTCGTCCCCTTTCCTTTCTTTTTTTATGATGAAGAAATATATTTGTCCAAAGAGAAGCAGTGTTATTTATTTGTCATGTTACCGTGTAAGTATCCTCTGCAAACTGTAAATGGCATTCCCTGAGCTGTAAAAATCTGCTTGTTGCTGTCAAATCTTTATCACAAATGTTTATGTCACACATACGTAAGATGCATGTTTAGGCTGTGTGTTTATTTATTGGGAATATATCAATCATTTTATGTACAGAAGTGTTTTTGGTATTGTTTACAACTCATAATAACTGACCAAAGGGATTCTCTCGATGGTTCTGCAAAGGCCCAATGTACACAGTGAAATCTTCAGCGTTAATTTAACTGAGAGTGAAGAGGTTGGACCAAATAATGGACACATAAGCTTCCATTTGGTTCCATTTGTACAAAGTTAAACTGACACTGAGGATTTTACAGTGTAGATGGTGCAACACGGTGGTAATGGAACAAGAGAAAGAAGAGCCATTTGTGTGTGTGTGTGTGTGTGTGTGTGTGTGTGTGTGTGTGTGTGTGTGTGTGTGTGTGTGTGTGTGTGTGTGTGTGTGTGTGTGTGTGTGTGTGTGTGTGTGTGTGTGTGTCGCGATTGTGTGTCTGCATGTGCGTGTGTTTCTGTTACTTTGTTTACTCTTCAAGACTCTTAAGTCCTGTAACTTTGTTTCCCTATGGAAATGTCATAGATGTCAACCCTTGACATTATTCACTATCATTGTTTTCCACAGTAGTTCAGAGACAATTTATGGATGATACTTGATTTCTTTTTCTTTTTTTTTTTACAATATGTACGTGCAACGTGCCATTAACATTTGTGTGCTGTGATCTCGCCAATGTTTTTCTCCATATTGCTCTTGCGGAGCTAAAATAGGATAACATACCGCAGTACTTAACATTATATCAAACTTTATTGTTCTGTTTATTTCACACTTTTTTCCCTCAGAATGTTTTTTTTATTTTGAAACATCAGAAAAAAATACAAAATTCAGTTATGAATATATAGTTTTGTATTTTTTATGTAAATGTCATATGTACATACAAAGTTTGACGTATTTGTACAGATATGAAGAGTGAAACAATAAACGTTTTTTTTCCTTATTCGTTTGCCTTTATTGACTACACCACATTATTGAGTTATAAGACATGACATAGCGAGGCCTACATTTGTAATAGCACAGTAAAGCTCATATATTCTGTCCAATGCTGGACTGTTTAATACATTAAGATATTTTAATTTTAAAACTAATAGGTCAATATATTACAAACTATGCTTTATTTCAGGGGTTTTCAACCTTTTTGACTCCAGGGACCACCATTTATTCAGCATTTGAGCCACGGACCACCATTTGAGAACAGTTTAACCCCACAGACCCCAAAAGTAAAGATTAATTTTGCTTTTGTCCATCTTCTAGTTGTGTAGACTTGGGGCTAATTCAGATGATGAATATTTTAACTCTTGAGAGTGTAAAAATGAAACCAAATGGACCCGCAAGGGTCCATTTGGTTTCATTTCTACGTTCTCAAGAGTTACATCTGGTTAACCAACTTAGCTGGGGACCACCTGGAACCCTCTCAGGGACCACTGGTGGTCCCCGGACCACCTGTTGAAAACCCCTGCTTTATTTGACTTGGACTTGAGCATACTGTTGTTGCATTTTATGTGCATTTGTTTTTTATAAACATCCAATGAGTTATCTATAGATGCAGGTATTTTGATTCAAGCAAAGCTGCTCAATTAACCCACTCAGAGAGCACAGTAGCATCAAAAATAATTTCACCAAATGAGCCTATCTAGAAACTAATCCATACACCTTATAATATTGTAAAAAAAAAAAAAAAAAAAATGGATTAAAAATGTGCTTGTACATTACACAAGCTGTTTGTCTCCTTCATGTCAACATACATCTCCAACATTATATAATATTTAAGGTGTAGGCAGTAGACTTGGCACAGCCTGCACACAGTGCCTTAGATTTAAACTAATAATTTACATTTCTAAATGTCTTGCTTTAAATTGAACAAACATCCATGAAGAGCAATAGTACATATAAAAACAGTATTTAGATTACTAACAAGTTGCCAACTTGCCAACAATGTGTGTGTCTGTATCAATATCTGTGGTTAATATACTGTATGGGCGAAATGCAACGGTCACTTTGAGCATTTAGCTTTTTGGCCTCGCCATACTCCGTAGTCCGTATCTCTGTTGACAAGAATCATGGCGTCCTCAATGTCACTTCTAGGCTTGGGACGTATTTCTGTGCTCAACGCAGCCACAAAGGTCTTCCTAAATCCAGCCAGGTAAGTAACGAATATGTTCAATTTGGCTATTTATTTTGTGCGAGTCGGCGATTTTGACTTCTTTCGACGTAGGGGCTGTGTAGGTGATGCAGAATGCTGGGAATGCTATGTTTTGTAGCCTAGCTAAAACTAATCGACTAACAGTTAGACAATGCATGGTGGTTTAGACTATTTTGTCTTATGTTTCTAAGTAAGGAATCTACTGAATAAGAAGTACCGGTATGTATGAATATGTCTACTGTCTGTTCAGTTAGCTCGGCAGCTAACAGACTCGTTTTTAGTGGGTGCAACTAGAGCCTTCCAGCAGAAGTGTTGCGACATTGAGGGCTTAGAAACTGAGCGCTCGAGCAATGTTCATGCGGTCTGAAAATGGGACTACTTACCGTCCAGAACTTGTCCGTACTTCTTGCCTCCATTCTCAATAGTACTAGTCTATGTAGAAGAGCCGCCATTGAACTGGCCCCATCATCTGAATAGAGTTGGCGCTATTACAAGATTTTTTTTATTTATTTTTTTTGCTAAAGTTGACAATCTGCTCATTACAGTATTGGCTTCTTATTATTGAGGATGTTGCATTGACATTAAGTTCATTGTTGCGCATTGGCCACATTGGTTGCCAGTTAGTAACTTGTTTTCTTGACTAGACATCAATCCACAAATAACCTCATGGCAGGATCAAGGTGACAAGGTTTGTTAATATTTAGGCCTCATATCTTTCTGATGAGTTTACCCCAGTTGTGGCTTCTGAGTTGAAATGTGGCACAACCATGGCCATTATTTGGCCATTTGGCATTATTGTGTGCTTCAGGACATATGGTCAATTGGTCATATAATCTTTGTATATTTCTTTTCAATCTCCAACTAAGTAAAAGTTAAGCTATATAATGTAAAGCTATATAATGCTTAATTTGAGTTGTGTTGCCCATCTTAACCTTGCTTTAGTCTGTACAAGCAATAGCACAGATCATGTTTACAGAACATAGAATATGTAACATGGTATGACTAATAATGACTTAATTAGTATTCTCGTACTTTAGATCAGTATCAGAATACATTGCAGTGGGTGCACCTGGGACGTGTTCTCCTTATTGATGTAATCCATAGTCATTGGGTTTTGGGTCTCGCAACATCATACACCTCTCTCAGGTGACCCATCTGGGGTTGATCAAGTCCCAATTTACATCCCAGTAGCTACCTGTACTCTCGATCAAACCTATTGGGGAAAGACCAGGGCCACACAATCTGCTCTACCAAGACTGAGGGATAGATCATTCTGCTGCGTGCACCATGTAGGGACTAGCCTCTGTGGGTTGACTTCTGTCCGGGGATTATACATTTAAATGAACTGAACTCAAGGCACACTAGGTCATCTACTCTAAGAGTTAGTAGTGTTTTTAGGATGCATGCTTGCATACTTTTGGGCAACCGTTGTTTAGTACCATTAAGTCGGATTTTATACCATTTTTATGATTCATGCTTTCATCTGAAGCACAAGAATAGATTTCATTTTTCCAAAAGACTGGAGAATACTGTACTGTAGGATAGCACACTGGTGTGATTTACTGCAAGTGTGTCGTCCAAAGTGGTCCAATGTATAGAATTTTCAAATGTCTTGAAGCAAGGCTTGAATTAAAAATGATGTGCGAGTTCCTACAAGACTCGCACATGAACAAACCATTATAAAGAATAATTAAGATAATTATGAATCATTAATTAAATCTTGCAAGACTTAAAGGTAGGGGAAGTGATTTCACTTTTGTCAGATATCACCCCCCCCCTCCCAAAAAAAAAAAAAAAACTGTTAAAATGCTCTATTATAAGGTGTGCAGACCATATATGGAGTTTCCCCATAGCAGCAGTAGCAGAGGAGCGAATAAAAGTTCCCCAGGTGGAGGGTGAATTCTCCTCCAATCAGGATCGAGCAGCAGGTTCACATAGTGTAGCTACTCTTGGGGGCCCCTAGTGCAACATGTTGGTACTACACGATGAATTTCAAATCACTTCCCCGACCTTTAAGAAAGCGCATTTCTCAGCATAACCATGGACAGTACAGGACTGGAGCAAATAGAGGAACAAAGACGATGTTTTACTGTATATTAGCCTGAAATATTTCAACTTAAAGTATATACATTCGATATTCGTTCAAAACTACATTGTGTTTTAAAAGGAATATTGGCCAATATTGGCCAATTCTTAGAGCTCTATGGTCTAGCTCCAGTCTAGACTATGTTGTGAAAAAGCTTTGAAGATGAATCACTCCTGATCTAAATCAAATGCTACGAAATTCAAAGAAAGCGATTGTTTTGGAAACCAGTCATTAGTTGTAGTAGGATATTATTACCTTCCTTTGTTGCCTCGCATCATGTAACAAATGTTTTTATTTGAAAATATGCAATATTGCTGTTGTAATTATTATTGTTTTCTAAATTTATGTGTGCCACTTTTGCACATTGGTAAAGAGCTACACAGTTGTTGCCACAGGCACTGCTAACAGTTGGCCAGCGAGACAGCATTAAGCACCGCCTGTCATTAGGACACGAGTGGGAGCCTGCCAGAAACTCACCAGACAGTACTAATGGGGGAGAATTTCCCCCGTCTCTTCTCCTTTTCATTCCCCTCCCCATCACTTACTCCAAGATAGCAAGTCGATTTATGTAATCTTCCTTTATTTATGCACATCTAATCCCTGGGTTCCCAAATCTCTTTCAGCATGAGAAGACCCTTGCTGTCTTCCTAGGCCACAAAATTACATTCTTTTTACATTCTTTGATTACTATTTTCACTATTTAAAATCGTGAAAAGACAATTCAGCTTCACTTTGTTTTAACTTTTTAGTTTTGAAATCTAACAAACCAAAAAGGAACTTTTGTTATTAAAAAAACAACAAAAAACCCAACGACAACAACAGGATATTTAATAGTAACACATAAAAACGGGTCTGTGACCGTATGTTTGGGAAACGCACTGATCTAATCAACCCTGATTTTTCAGGTCTACTAGCACATCCGCATGGAGGCTGGCAGACAAATCAGGACCAGACACGCAACTTATTACTGTGGATGAGAAACTGGTGAGTGTCCCTCTCCATGTGATGGGTTGTTGCTTGTTTCCTTTTCTTCTGTTGCACCAGTGTCCAATTAGGCTCTGACTGTTGCATCCCAGTTTGTGTGCATGTGTCTTATTGTGTGTTAAAGTGAGATTCTGCAATGTTTTTCTAGACAAGATGTCTGTCTAGTCAATTAAATTGCAGCTTTTAATTTAACAAAATCTTAATAATGCAAAATTCAAATTGCATTATTAAGATTGTGTGTGTGTGTGTATTTTTTTTTTTACACACACACAGTATATGGAACCCCTTTGTCTTCGCTGCAGTTTAGAATTGCAAATCACCAAAAGAGACTTCAAACAGTAGATGATTAAGAGCTATAATGAAGAACTTTCAAGTTTTTCAAATCAAATTAGCTTGAGCTGGAAAAGTAGCAAAGTAAACATTGTATAGCGGTACATAGTATAGTATGTGTTGTGGGGAAGACTGAATCAATGTAAAAGCTGTGTGTGCATTCATGCATGGTAAGTAAATAAGCCTTGCCGAGCCATGAGGCCCATAGGCCTTTTTCTGTAGCGTGAGGCAGCTTCATGTACAGTAGACGTACACCCCCTGGACATGACGCGAGCATGTCGCAGGGACATTCATGCATGGTGGGACCATACAAAAAGGAGATTTTCTCTTCCCTGCATCTACTGGATATGAACACTTCCAAAATGACTTTTTCTCAAGTAAAATTTCTAATGTAAAGTAGCCACCAGGCGGCCATTATCTTAACTCTCAAGCAAAACACAACAACTGTGAATATGGTAATTTCCAATATTTCAGTGTGTTTTCCAATATTTCATGCTGTTTTCAGCATGTGAAATCTTGCAGTCTGTGAGACATCCAGAATTATTTGTCTTCACCGTAAAAGGCCAAAAGCTAATACCAGCTATGCCCCATCGTTGACAAGTTGAAAAGAGCTAGCGACCATCATTTTAACATGGCCCATATTACAAGTGGCAAAGTGCCTTCAGAAAGAGTGGGCAGTGGGCACCTAAAAAGAAATGAATTATAAATTAATGTCGATTTTGGTTTGCGTAAAATATGCATGAACATTTGGGAAACAATGCACACATTTTAAATATCATTTGAGGCAATGTATTTTTACTAAGAGTAAAAATCAAGTTTTTCTTTTCATGCAATATCGAACAGCCCCAATTTCATCCACAAATTGAAACCACATCTATTCTATTAGACCATGCCTCCAAATTACTTTCACTTCTGAAAAAAGCTGGACGAGTTTCCCCCCACAGCGTCCCCAAGTCCCCCTACGGCTGTCTGACACAGCCTTGGCTAGGCAGTCTGGCCTGGTGGAGAGCTGCACTCCGTGGGGCAAACTTTGTTTGTACCATATTTTGCTACGGCGGGCAATAAAAGTCACAGATGGGACACAGGCACAAATGCTCAATAGAATTTCTGTTTGGGATATTGTTGAGGGGAAAAAACAATATTTCTTTGCCCCAAAACATTTCTGTTTATTAGACCACTTCCTGCAATAGAATAACAAATATGTTTTATGGTTTCTTTCTGCTTGTGGTGTTTCCTAATGAATGGGATATAAAGACAAAAAAGAGAAGGTTTCAGCAAACAAATTAGGGTGACTGTTCTTGTCCAAAATGAATCTTTCAGCAGTTTCCTAGTCATTATAATTTATACTGATTCTTAAATCTAAAAAAATAAAATAATGAAATGGTTAATTGCAAGTTTAATAGTAAGTATCAAAGCTGTTACAGCAACTTGGAGACAAGGACCACAACTCAAATGTTTACGAGATCAGGGGCCCTGTTTGCCTTTTGAAACTGCATGAGTACGAACACATTTAATGTTGTAACGCATATTGTTGTTGCATGGTGCAGTACACGTCAGAAATCCATTAACCCTCTAAAGCCAGCTATGCTTTCACATGCTCTTTGCCATATTTAAGGCCACTCTGGAATTACAGTATACAGTATGGTATATCACTGTATGCAAATTTCAAATAATAAGATACAGCCTTTTTCCAAGTCTGTTCTGGGAGAAACAAATGATCTCATGAGTAATGTGACACTGACTATTGTAGAATCTGTAAGATGTCTCAACATATCCAGCTGCATGCGCCAAATTAAAAATGATTGGCCCAAATCCACAAAGCTCCACCCTTGTTATTTTTGGATAATCTTTATGAAACTATTTGAAGATATTTGCCTGTTATTATACCAAAATAGGAGATGCCATGTTTAATGTGGTTGAGACTCTTGAATTATTATTAATCCAAAGAAAAGTATTTGAGGGCAGCCAAAATTTAGTAGGTAATTGGATATAGTAGTAGTAGCAGTCAGGTAATTGGAATGTCACCGTTTCGCCTCCCAGCCACCTCAGTGTCCCTAGCCTGGGCTAATGCTTTAGGTTTCTGGTCTAGAGGGGCAGGTCACTGCAGAAATCTGTCCTGATTGGTTCACTGATCTGTCCATCAGCCCCGGTCTCTCTTGTCACCCTTGACTCCCACTCCCAGACCAGTGTGTGTCTGCGGGTCAATTTAACAAAGGTGCAGACGATCGAAAATCATCGTCTACACCAGGGGTGGCCAACCGGTCACAGACTAAGAGCCACGTTTTTCACTGTGTTACTGCAAAGAGCCACATCAAACAGTCACAACGGTTAGAAAACCGCCGCAACGGCCGCCACGGTCGCCACGGTCGCCACGGTCGCAAATAGATTTCCCCTCTCCTGCCATAAGACACGTGCATTTGTGTGCAGGTGCGCAATGCAAAGACACACTATTAAAACATATAGACATGCATTTAGAAACAGGGTTTACAATCCAAAAAAGTATGACAAGTCAAAAAACATACACCTACACCTCCACGGTCGACTAGGAATCAGTCCTTGGTTGAGTGGTTGGGCACCACTGTATAGGGCAGGGGTTTTCAACAGGTGGTCCGGGGACCACCAGTGATCCCTGAGAGGATTCCAGGTGGTCCCCAGGCTAAATGATGTAAAGTTGGTTAGCCAGATGTAACTCTTCTACGCTCTCAAGAGTTAAAATATGCATCATGTGAATTAGCCCAAGTCTACACAACTAGAGAATGTACAGTTGTAAAAGATTAATGGTCATTTTGATCTGTATGTTTGACTGTTTTGTTTTCTCTGAAATCCAGCCTGGAATTGTTGACAAAAGTAAATGGAATTTTTAGCTTTGCGGTCTGGGGAGCACTGGTATAAAAAAGGTTGAAAACCACTGGTATATGGAATGCGCCAGGCCGAGCGTTTTTGACGGTTTCATGTGGAAGCCCCTTAAGAGCCGCATGTAACCAGCTGAAGAGCCGCATGCTGCTCGCGAGCCACAGGTTGGCCACCCATCGTCTACATCTTTGAGTGAGCTATATTTGCGCTACTGTATCTCAAATTGAAGTGAGCTTGGACCCTTTTTTCCCTGGAAAAAACAAAAGCTGGAACTTGAGTTTCCACTGTGGAGCTGATAATGGTATACAAAAATAGACTTAATACATTTTTGGACATTGGTTCTTTTTTCCTTTTTCTGAAAAGTAACTGTTTTGAACTGACAGCTGTGGTATTTTGGTGCATATGGGGCAGTTGAAAGATACATTTTTCACACTTTTAGACCACATCTGTGGTCATTATATAGCCATAGCCAACAATACATGCCGAAACGTGGGAAATTTTTAATTTTTGTGTATTTTTAAATAAAAACTCAAGTCGATTTTTAATTACTTCCTGAAAACGAAAACATGCGTGATGCCATATCCATTATCACATCATTAAAAGCCAATAGAAGATAAGCTGAAGCTGAGTCAGGTGTCTTGATTAGAGTAGGTTTTTAATCCCATTCTGGCATCCAGACATTGTATTACTGGGTTAAAAATCATCACATTAGAATATGTATATGAACACATATGGTAGAAATAAGCCATATAACAGTAAAATGGCAGAGTTGAGAAACAAACTGTAACATTCTAAGCGCCACATGTATATATCTCAGCGTAAGCCGTCCCTCACACTATGCCATCCCATTGCCTGATGGGTTGCATGCTCCAATTGGTTCAGAAACCCTCTGTGCCAGATAATCGGGTGGGATCCATAATAAAAACCCACCATTTCCGGTTCACGGGACCTTTAACACACGTTTGGCTACTGGCCTTTTCCATCGTCTTTGGTCTCCATCTCTTGGAGACCAAAGACAGCCTAAACCTTTTGTTTTCAACCAGTCGTCCAGCCCGGGGGCCACCAGTGGTCCTTGAGAGGGTTCCAGGTGGTCCCCAGCTAAGTTGGTTAACTAGATGAAAAGTTGGATAACCATATGTAACTCATTTGGTTTCATGTTTACACTCTCAAGAGTTAAAATATTCATCTGAATTAGCTCAAATCTACACAACTAGAAGATTAATGGTCATTTTGATCTGTATGTTTGACTTTCTTGTTTTGGGGTATGTGGGGTTAAAATGTCCTCAAATGGTGATCCGTGGCTCAAATGCTGAATGAATAGTGGACCCTGTTATCATAAAGGTTGGAAACTGATGAGCCAGTTTTGGAAGTTGGTCAAGGTCAGCAACCTCCGATGATTCTGCATAATTTGAGTAAAGCATGCAGGAATTTTGAAAGATCTTCCAGCGAGCACCTTGTCATTGATAAATAGATAGGAGATATGGAAGAAGGAGGTGCTGCTGCTGCAGTGTGGAGTGTGGGAGTCTCTTGTGGGCTTTGGGGTTGGTGTGTGTTTGGGGGCGGGGTGGGTAGGGGGGTGAATACTGTGTGTGGGCAGCGTCAGTGTGCTTTTGTCCCAGACCAAAGCTTGACCATACTGGCAGACAAACCTTTGGCTGGGCTGAGTGTCTGTGTCTCTCTCTCTCTCCTCACAGTAGGGGCCACTGAGAGGACCGGCAGACGAGAAAAATAGGGCCTCTCTCATAAAAAAAAAGAGAGAGAAAAAATCGGGGTGTGGAGAAAGAAAAGAAGCTTGCATGAAAAAAAGATTGTGAGACACCCTAAGATTCTCACGAAAAAAGACAGCGGCCACTTCAGTATTGTCGGCCACAGAGGTTCCTTTGTGGCGCGCTGTCGCTGGTGGCAGCGGGAAGTACTCTAATGCTCACCCAAACAGTCCAGAGAGGGAGAAAGAGGCCCTCAGCTGTGTACTGTACATTGGTGTCTCTCTCACAAGGGGAACAAGTGGAGCGATTTATACTCAGCGTGACGCGCTGTGGAGTTGTAGATCGGCTATTTTCGTTGCATGGCACTGCAACAAAGCATACATCTTATGAGTTAGCCGTCCCTCTCAGGCATTAGGCAAAAAACATATTCACACTTGTTCATCAAGTTATCAATAATGATGAATTCCTGTTCTGATCCGACTAATCAGGCGAGGTGATGCCTGATAGCTGACGAAGAGATGGCATGATGAGGTCTTTGAATATAGTGCATTTCCGCATAACCTCCTTTCTTTAATTTTGTTTTGGATAAATACACCCAGTGGGCACTTTAGTATACATGTACAAATGTACATGCATACAGGTAACGCTGGATATCTTCAGGGATATCTTATTGCGCAATTGTCTTCATAAAAAATCCCATGGTCGTAACTTCCTGAAGTGTGTCTGGTTCTTTAGTTTTTTTCTGTTTACTTTTGTAAAGCAACTCTGTGGACAGCAATCATAAAGCTGTTGCTGCTTTGTAATATCGCGGCTTCATCCAGGCATCATTATAGGTGTAGTCTCTCGAAGTTGTGTTTTTTTTTCTTTATTTTTTTGCAGATGGTTTCTCAGACTGAGTTCGCTAGAGCGTTAAAGAGAAGTAGCTTTGCACCAAGACAATTGAAAAAAATATAACGAATGAACTGTGTAGTATCAACCGGTTACACATTTCTTAATGGTTACAGGTAATGGTTAGCCATTAACGCACCCCTCCTGTCATTTAAAATGCACAGACAATGCATTGCCTCATTCACAACTTAACTGCTGAAGCCTAATTTATACTGTGCTGTGCAGTGCACAGTCTCTAAACCACATGCACGTGACTGTGTTCCCTTGAATGAACAAATTCAATTGCAATGCTCAGCATATGAGCATTGCAATTCATTTTTATTTACCAATTTATATCTGCACATATTTGAATTGATTTCTACGCAAGGAAATATGTCAGAGAAGCTCAAGCTCCTGTAGGCCTGTCACAGTTATACGTATTATTGTCTAATTGCATCTTGTTTTGCGTAATCATCATAGTCATCATTCATTTCTATGTTGAAAAGGTTCATTTTAAATGAAATGCAAAACATGTGAAAACATCAGATCGACAAGCACAGTGGTTGGCTGGTTGCCCTTGTAGAATGGCGATATTAAAGTTTAAAGTATAAAAAGTAAGCGATTAAATGGATGTACGTGTTGTATGTGTTATTTGTCATAGCTGCCCTGTGCACCTTTGTTTCATTTGCGCTTATTTGAGCAACAATTTATCGTCAAGTAAAATGTCATATTCATGTCAGCCCTAGAAGCACTTGTTCTAGATCAAACTATGACCTGTCGATGAACCCAGTCACTTGGATAAGTGCTACAGACAAGCTAGTGCTACAGACAAACAGCAGTTTGTCTGTAGCAAGACAATTATTTTAATTCAAAATCGGTCTCAGTGTAATACATTATTGTGCATAAAGACCTGCGTGATGGAGCCTCAGTGTCCAGAGTTGTCCCTCAGAGTGCCTATGCCAGCCGGCTTTTGTTAGTAATTACTGTTTGATTAAGCATGCTGGGTAGCTCCCAGGGTCCGACTGGCTGGCCACTGATACACAGCTTTTCACACGGAATGTCTGAAGCCTCCGATGTTAGAGGCAGGCTTTACCCAGTAGGACAGAGGAGCACATCACCTTCTTTGCTCTCTCACCCTCGTCCACAAAATGACCATAAGCCTGTCTCCCGTAGCAAGTGGTTCAATAAGAATTTTGAGAATTAAAAGCTAGACTGCCAGAAGCTGTAATGGTGCCATAAAAAGCCCTACCTTCTGCATAGGCTCACGTGTCTTTTGAGTAAGGTCTATCCTGGCCTCTCTCCGTGGGCCAAGCACACTCCCGCCCTTCACATAAAGACAACACCATAATCTTAAAGTGCTTGTGAAGCCTTGTTATAGAGTTGTCCAAAGGCACTAGGGTTTTACGAGAGCAAGGGGGACAGTTATGAGAGCATGGGGAAAGGAGTGAGTTGCAGAGAGACGGAGAGAGTATTAATACTGGTTTGATTCCATTCTATAGTTTTCTTTTTTTAATTCACTACACAGTAGATGTAATATTTTCAATGAGGTAAGGGAGTATGGAAGCTGACATTATTTGTTCTGAAAAGTCCTACTTAAGATTGAAAGATCAGACAGCAGTCTTGTCAACCTTTGTTAGACAGAGACGTAAGGGGGAATTCCTCTGACTGTTAAGAATTTGAGGGAAACATGATGGACAACAAAAATAGAATTTAATTATTGCTCATATGTAGGCCTAGGTAGACTGTTTGACAGTCGATGTCCCCACCCTACGTCGGACAATGAAAGAACCTGTGATTGCAACGAAAAGTAAGCAATGTGGGCTGTGGGTTATTTTTAGTGCAAGCTGTATTAAGTCTAAAGTACAGGGGTGTAAATTCTCTGAGCCCGTCTAGTCTCAGTCACAGAATGACCTACAGTGAAACGCACTACATTCACCACCCCCACCCCTCTCTCCCTGCCAATGCAGACAACTTAGGACAAGTTGCATGTCTGTATAATGCATAGAAAGAGCTACAATGTGGTGCACTGATACACCATTCTCAGCAAAGTCTTATCAAGTCTTATGTCTGGTGGTTGCTGTCGTTTAGCTGAGCCATTGGGCACAGATCTTGGGGCAGGGGTTTGGAGTAGCAGGTTAGAAGATATGGCTCTTTGAAGAGTGTGGGGGACAGTGATCCATCCTCTAAATAGTGTTTCATTCATGAAAGAGTTGTAAGCATCTCTCGGTGTGGACAACAAGATTGCTTGCTCACATTGCTTCACCTCCTTCCTTATAAGCTATTCTACAGTAGCGATGCTGCTGCTATACATTATTCTTCTCTAAATCTATCTACAGCATTTACTAATACATGCTACTTGCCATTTATTTTAAAATATGTGGCATTTGAAATTGCAAAAAAAAAAAACAAAGGGCAGAGGAAGAGACTGTTTAAGCCACACGTTAACCGCACCTGAAACCTAATTTGGTTCTGTGCATTTCTCTTTGCCCAGAAGTCACATCTTATCTCAATAACAAACCATAGAGTTCCAGAATAAACAAGTGTCGTCTTGTCCAGCATATTCATAAAGCCCCCCCTCCCTTGTCGGCATGCGTAACGTGAGATTTAAGATGGTGTGCCTTAGCATAGCACCAGCTGCTACTTGTTCGCCTGTGCCAAACCACTCCCCACAAGAGCAACATAATATTTGTTTCTATTAGACACTCGTATAGCCAATCAGTAATTGCCATGTTATTTACACTTCAAAGGAGGTCTGAAGGTTGGAAACCAGTAGAGGGTGATGAGTGAGTCCTTTGGTCTGGGCGTTGGCTGGTCACTGAGGTGGTTATAGGCTGATGTGTTTGGACTTTCACCACACGCTGATTCTACATGATTCAACTCGGCTGACCTTGTGAGGTCAGCCCCCCCAGCCCCCCCACCCCCCGCTTCAGTCTCTAGGCATATGAGTGCTCACGTCATTCACAGAACAAAAAACATCGGACCGTGCTCTCAACTTGCCCTGCCATGACAACATCCTTGTGTCATTGTCTTGAAGTGAGTCAGGCAATGCCGTAATGTCCTGTCATTAAGAGACAAAACCTGGCTGTGTTAGTGACGATGAATGGGAGAAACCACATGGATGCTGTGAGAATATCCGGTAATTAATCGTCCTGATTCCGCCAGCTGATGCATTCTATGTGCATGATCACTCACAGCAGGGGTTCTCAACTTTTCGCGCTAGTGGGGACACGAAAAATGCCTTGTGATATTTTCCAGCCATTCAGTCGCAAAATGATTAACAATCACAAGCGAAATCAAAACAGCAAAACAAAATATAGAAATAATTACAATTCAAAATATGCAGTTACTCCAAAATACAACTGAGTGGCTGGAAATTGGAAATAGTTTTTTATCAAAGATTAGAAATAATGTTTTCTTAAATGTTTTAGTAATATTACAGCTTACCTTTTTAATAAAATAAATGGGTGCTGGTTTCAGAACACAGCACACAGGTGGACTCAACCTTTTTGCATTTGACAATTGAACAACAATTCATATTTTTACCTATAATTGTATAATGGAGGAGTTTGTGTATGTGGGCAGATCATGTCCTGTATGTCGAAAGAGCAAGTGGCAGTATATTCACTTACTATTTTGCTTATTGGGTTGCAGCTTGGACAGGGCTTAGTTGATTCTCTGCAACGTTTGATACGGGCAACTTGCACGTTCGGTGGTATCTCTGTGGCTCAGATTCGCCTAGAGACGGCGCCTCTCTGCTGCGATCTTAAACTATACTTTAGTCGACAGTTATTGGCAAAATAGTGGTGGCAGTGGGATTCAAACCTGGGAGGTGTTGACTGAGAGCCTAATGACTCGGAAGGCACGCATGTTACACTACAGAGCTTGTTGCCAGTATGCGTTTTCCAGCCCTATTAGAATGCGAGAAATGTATCCCTCCCCGCAGGCCCCTTACTTCTTCCTACTAGTAGTAGAAGCGACGGGCCGAGCACCAACTGTTTGGGTTACCGGGTAGGACAAGTTTGTGTGATTTTAAAATCACACCCCAGTGTTAAGTGAGCAGTTCCCACTGCCTTTAAGCTAACTGACCTTAGTGAGCTGCTGTATTTGATGATGATGTGCTCTATGACGATGTCGACGACATCAGATGAATAGTGAGTTTTAGCAAGTCAAAGTAGACGCCCAAACAGCAGTGGTGGGAAATCTTACTTGGGAATTACTTTCCTAAGTAATATTGCCCAACACTGCCAAACGGACACCCAAAAAAGAATGTGCTTTTGAAATGACCCGACCTGCCTATTGCCTATTCACTGGTAGCAGGTTCCAAAGTGTCCACAGCATCTCCGAGTGAGTGAGTAAGTTAGTAAGCTTCAGTTATAGATGAGTTCAAATGCCGGAACTCAGGGCTTGACACTAACACTTGCTCACTTGCCCGGGCAAGTAAAAAAAATGGTGGGGCAAGTGAAGACTGCTACCTGGTTGCCCGATCGGGCAAGTGTGTGACTTAGTCCACTATAACACAACACAAGATAAATTTGTCTTGAAGGCAGTCATTGCACTCTGCCTCTGTCTTTCCCTGCTTTCTAGCTATCTCTACCTGGGGTCAGGAACCACTGGGTCTGTGACCGCTATGGGCTAATTAAGATGATGCATTTTAAATCTTGAGAGTGTAAAAATGAAGGTTTCATTTACGTTCTCAAGAGTTACATCTGGTTAACCAACTTAGCTGGGGACCACCTCAGGGACCACTGGTGGTCCCCGGACCACCTGTTGAAAACCCCTGGTTTAACCCATTTAGGCCTAACCTAAGGTTTCTGAAAAACTTGAAATATATATGTATCAGCTTCAAAACAAGTTATGTCTGGAATACTGTACATACTGTACAGAATCCAAATATGGATTCCCGTCCTGAAAGGGTTTTAAAGCACCCAAGTAGGAAGTAAACTTAAAGGTAGGGGAAGTGATTTCACTTTTGTCAGATATCACCCCCAAAAAAAATTTTCAGTTAAAATGCTCAACCATATATGGAGTTTCCCCCTCCCCCACGTTAGCAGAGGAGCTAATAAAAGTTCCCCAGGTGGTGGGTGAATTCTCCTCCAATCAGGATCGAGCAGCAGGTTCACATAGTGTAGCTACTGTTGGGCGTCCCTAGTGCACCAGGCTGGTACTACACCATGAATTTCAAATCACTTACCCTACCTTTAAATGCAAAATTTACAATATATTTTTGGGGGGCAAGTGACCATGACCTGAGGGCAAGTAGAACCTGACTTGCACTTGCCCGATGGGCAAGTGCCTCGGAGAACTTAGTATCGACCCCTGCTGAACTGTTCCTTTAAAGGTAATAGAGGCCACTTTAGTGTGTACAAACACTGTGTGTGAACAGATTTGTTTAAAAACAGAATCCAACTCCATCTCATCTCCACTCTATTGGCTCATTATTAATCTGCTGGATACTACTTTGCTGTCATTGTCTAAAACGCTGCTTCATCCCACACTACCCCTCCTCACAAATTACCACCGCCTATCCTGTGCCCGATGAATGTTTTGTTTTCATGATCGGTTGACATCAACAAAGTTCTGCACTCTCTGCACTCTGCAGGACAAAGCAAATGTCTGTCTGCAGGGAAACAGCTGCAGCATCAAAGTGGAAGCAATGTAGAGGGGAAAAGGCAAAGAATATAGCTATGCAGTCTATTTTGATTTTTGGCTAAAAGGTTGTCTTTATTACCTTTTAATGTAGGAGCCTAACATTATTTATTTTATTTATACTTTTTGTAAATTGTCAATTGATCAGATAAATTTTATTCCTTGGATTAAATCACAGATTAGTCTCAGTTGTATGGTTACTAGCTTTGGGAGTCCAGTCCTGTTAAAATATATTGATTCCACGGTCCAAGACCATAGGGATAACAGATGTGAGTTCTATTTTAGGGTTTATTTTCACTTTAGGATAATCCCGTTTCTAAAGAGCCCCAAAGAGAGTATCCCATGATGGAGGGAAAAAGACAGGGTGATTTAATTCAATAAGTGTATGAACACTGAACAGAAATGTGCCTGGAAGACAAAGTCCTGCTACTCGCCTCTTTTTAATTCCCTACTCTACATTTTTGTCAAACCTCTCGAGACTCCAGATCTCCTATTATGGACTGCTATTCAGAAGCCTCTTGTGTTGCACATATATTTTATCGAATTAATCAGTTACACACATATTACTCTTTAAAAGAAATCATTTGCATCGCATTCGGCTTCAGCATAGTATATTTTCTCAACAATAAAGTAGTGCTTTCATTTCATTCAAATATTCCCCATTACAACCTCTCAGTGCTTAATACAAATGTCCTCCAACTCTCTTTCCATTTGGAGCACACCTGCAAATGTTATTAGAGGGAATATGGAGGCCATATTTTATGTCAGTGAGTGTTTAATAATGGGTTCATTTTGAATAGCAGCTGTACAAACTGATTAGACTGAGATTAACTCCTGGAAATTCACCTGTGACTCAGTCCAAACTGACATTACATGCTGAAGGATATAGGATCAGCATGGGACCTGTAATGAAAGAACATGCATTATTCCATCATTGTCAAAGCGTGTCAAGGACATTCTGTGAAGTCTGTTTTTCCAATCACATAAATATAACGTCTGACATTTAAAATTGTCCACTTTAGTTTAAAACTGAACATTAGAAACTGATAATCTTAGGAATCCATAACCTTCAGAGACTGCCTCCATACACGTTTCTGCGTTTTTGTTTGCTTTCCATCAGAGCAAAAGGACATTCAATGTGCGTTTAAACCACATAGACCCTGGCTTTGATACTAACACTTTGTTATAATGGTACATCTACAAGTTCACAATGCCTCACATTGTACATCATCTACTGTATTTTTGTTCTGCATGGAATCTTTGTACGTACAAGCGGGATGGTGCATCTGTAATTTGATATTGGGATGGGGAGCCGTTTGGCACATATGACCCAAGGGATTGCTGTGCCCATGGTCTAGTTGACTGTCCATTTGTCAGATGATAGCTATTTCTATATACTGTACATGACATTTGAATCAGTTGATCAGTGAATTATTTTATAGTGAGTTTCCCCTTGCGTTCTCCACAGACTTTACCAATGCACAAAGCACAAGAGGGACACAGACAGATGGTTATAAGTACTCTGACAAGGGATATAACGAATGTGGCATAACAGGGTGGTGCTTGCTGTTTCCATCTTGTATCGTTCCCAGCCATTGGTCTAGTAGGGGTTAAGTGGCTGAATTTTTTAGTTGCCTCAATCATAGTGTAGTAGTCGATCTTAGGTGGCCTGCCATGTTTTTACCCTGTCGCATTTTTTTTACCTGAACTGAACAACAAACCACAACTAAGGGTTTCTTTCACAGTTTTTTCTTTTTAGACTAAATTCAGAACAGAGTGATTATCTTCTTCGTTTTGTCTTGTTTACATAAAAATCTCTTACCCCAGGCCTGTTTGGCGCATTAGGGGTACCAGCATTCAAGAACTCTGGAGGGCCCGACGGCCCCACAGCGACAAGCCCCCAGTGCTCTTTATTCGCCAGGAAGCCTGGAGGTGTCAGAAATATCGACACGCTCTTATGTGACGGAGACTTTGCCAGCCTTTTACCCCCCTGGTCTTAAGCCCGGCATTCTGTCTCCCCAGCCAGGTATTGTAGGGCCCTGTGAAGGCTCTGTGAATAGTGTCAAACTTCATACTTTTCATTTTGCTTCCTGTACGTGGCAGAATGAAAAGTGCCCGTCGTGTGGGTTTTCCTTTTGTACTGGCCCTCCCTAGTCTTCCTGGGAACACATCACATTCCGGCTACAATCGTTCCCATTGTGGGTGCGGGCATTGTGGATGCGTCTGGTGCGCTGATGGCCTTACTAGCTTTCACTTAATGTATGCAAGAATCATAAAAGTCTAGACGAGTGTTTTTACACACAATGCAATATATCAGGGTAAAGTGTTTTTCACTACTTG
>CM076972.1:21914425-21956579 GCA_039105355.1 Benthosema pterotum
ACATTTATAGTATACACTTTTTATAAACCTTTTACAGCAGTTTTCAGCGTCATACACTACGACACGGCAGCTTGCAGCTTGTTATCCCCATTTGTTGTTCCTATTCTCAATAGAAGTCTATGCAGAAGAGCCGCCATTTTACTGGCTCCATGAAGTGAGCGAAGTTTGCGTAACTCTGTAACTCTGTGTTTCTACTCTAAGGCCTAGATTTTCGTCACCTCTAAACCTCTTATCCGTTAACTTCTTTGCCTTTTTAAACTAATTTAAAAAGAAAAAGGCTAATGCACACCTCAAAATGTTGGTGACGGGTGCGTAGGGCAGCGGAAGGACAAATGCATAAAGGAAAACAGTCACCGTCAAGTACTTGCCAAAATGCTCTTTATTTCATAGTCAACGTTTCGGTCATGTAGACCTTCTTCAGGACAGACATGATGACATGATGACGCGACATGATGACGCGATGTCTGTCCTGAAGAAGGTCTACATGACCGAAACGTTGACTATGAAATAAAGAGCATTTTGGCAAGTACTTGACGGTGTGCGGGACCTGTTTTCCTTTAAACTAATTTAAAAAACATTTTTTCAATAGTCAAAATGGCCAGTCTACAAACTCACAATGTGTCAGTAGATTGGCATGTTGAACTATTCCAAAATGTTTATCACAATTGTAAATGAGGGATAAGGGGTTTGGGATAAGGGGTTTAGCGTGTGATGAAAATGGAGCCCTGAGGCTCTCCCATTCTACTAGTGTTGTGCGTTGTCGGTCATATTACTGAACGTCGGTCAGACGGTCGTTCATCAATATAATCTGTTTTATTTTTTGTTTCATTTTATTCATTTCGGTTGTTGCTATAGAATACCTGTACAGACCCAGTAGCCTAGTAGTATCACTCAACTCATTCAATCACATTCCATACCAACAGCGGAACACCACTCTATTGGCTGAGCCATCCTTACAGGCTATTGGATTAAAACTAACTAAATTAAAAATTAAGGAATAAAAACTAACTGAAACTAAACTAAAATGAAAAATCCATAACTATAATAACCCTGGTGGAGACAATTATTTAAATGTGCAAGCTTGGCGGGGAAAAAAAAAAAAAAAATATATATATATATATATATATATATATATATATATATATATATATATATATATATATATATATCAGACCACTGAGAACCTCTTTGTACAGGCCTCAACACTCGCATATTGACCTAGTTTACTGGCACAGGAAAAGAAAGACATCAGTCAACGACTCAAATGAAAGTCAAAAGAGAGATCCTGGCAGACCCTTGGCCGGTCTGTCACCACAAACGGGTCAATTAGTTATGTTCTTCTGCACAACACATCAGCGGTGGTTATAGCATTGGGACGTAGCATAATTGGGAAGCGTTCGCTCCCCTTTGTTCTTTGTTTTGTCTCCTGCCTCTGAACCTTCGTTGCCGCTCCATGTTTTGTCTTCTTTAGTGGTGTGGCACTGACCGATTAATTCTCAGCCACTGATCTACTTGATCTTTTGTGCATTTGAATGGAATTCATTATACATTACAGCTTACTCCCACAAGCTGGTTTGGGATTTCTTGATTAATTTGCCAGTGATGCAATCATGATGGATCCCAAGACCAATAAATCAAACAAAACGTAACAGTTCACTGCCATGTATTAATTATTCTGCCACTGCCTGTGAAGAGTCTTACTTTGAAGGCGTGAAATAAACAAACGCTTTGTCTAGTAACTGACAATTGCCTTTTTTCACCCAGAACATACATTTTGTAACCATCTACTACATGTTGTACATAATAAAAGGCAAATACGTGCATCAGCCATGAACAGTGAAATTACATGAATTTGTCTTTTTATGTCATGGCTTTGTGGCTGCTCTAGGACAGTGGTTCTCAAAGTGAAATCTTGGGACCCCAAGGGGTCCTTGAGGAGTTTCCATGGTGTCCACAGCTAATTGATTGATTGATTAACCCAATAGTAGACGGGAACCCCTAGTGGTAGTTTTACCCTAGTTGACGGGAACCTACAGGGATTCTGTACAGTATGTACAGTATCAAAAAATGTCAATTGTGTTACACAATAATTTGATTTTTCGATATACTTAGGTGAGTATTTCAAAGACATTTTAGAATCGGATAGTCTACGATTGATTAACCCAATAAACACTTACAGGTGTGCAACTATGACAGTGTGCAAATGGTTACTAATTGATCTGTGTAGTTCCATTTAGTTCCTTTTTTAAACTAAACTGGCGGTCCTTGAAATTGAAAAAATGTTTCCTCCTGGAGGATCTGTCTCTGGCTTTGTGTCTGTTTGTTCACTGTTCAGCACTGATTTTGCAAACTTCTGGACTGATCAGCACCATATTTCCTGTGCATGCATGCTGCCAGTAGGACAAGGAAGTACCTCATTATTACAAATTGTTTTATATCACCACTATTTTCCAATGAATCCAATATAGCTTCATTTTTTTTAGTCACAAGTTCTTGTAAAAGGTGCAGTGAAATGAAAAATACACTTTTCACCACACTTTTAGTCCACATCCGTGGTCGTCATATGTGCATACGTAAGCAACGATGCCAAAAAATATTTTCATTAACCTTTCATTTTTACGAAAAGTCCATAAAAATAACATTTTAATTACTTCCTGAAAATAAAAATGTTTTGCGTGATGACGTGTCAAGGCCCACATCAATAAAACATAAAAATTAAGCTCACCCGTTTCATTCCCTTTGTACTGCGCTCGCCGTCCGTCTAAACACACACATGGTTTTGATTAGAGTAATTCTCCCATTGAAGATGACATCCAGACAGTGTATTACTCAGTTTAGTTAATCATTACTCATGCTAAAATATGTATCTGAAAACATTATAGATTAGAAGTAAGCCACATAGCAGTAAACTGCAGTGAGGGCTATCGGGAGTCAAACCCGTGGCACACTGCCAGACTGGACTACAAACCAGGGATCCATGTCCCATGCCCAATTTAATGAATAACTTTTTAGTGGATAGAAATTTTCAATTACAGTATACAAACAAGAAAACATGTAAATATAAACACACAAACTGAACTTTAATTGAACGACTTCTGCCCAATTTTAAAATTTTAATGAGTTGCACATAACATGGATACATTGATTATTCTCTGACACCAGCTATTCTGTCTCTCTCTCTCTCTCTCTGCCCAGGATATCACCACATTGACAGGCGTGCCAGAAGAGCACATCAAAACTCGCAAGGTGCGCATCTTTGTGCCAACCAAGACGGCCATGCAGTCGGGCATTAACAACACCAAAAAATGGAAGATGGACTTCGATACCAGAGAGCGATGGGAGAACCCTCTAATGGGCTGGTCCTCCACGTAAGTTCAGCACACACCTTTCCAAGTACTTCAAGTGAGCTCATTAATCCAGACAAGTTGACAAGTTTGACATTCACTGATATGTTTGTTCAGAAAATTGTTGTGATTTAGATTAGAAGGTCCTGCACTCTCAGTCACCATTGTAATATCTTGTCTTGTTTGTTGTTTTTGCTGTACAACAATATTTTAGGAGTAGGAATGGGGGTCAGTCATATGGTGCTCCTTTTTGTCTTGTGCGTGGCATAACAATATTTTCTATAGTGAGAGTCATGTCATCAGTGAACCGTGAACCCATCGATGAATCTAATGGCTCATTTTGTCTTTCAGGGCTGACCCCTTGTCCAATATGCTCCTAACTTTCTCCACCAAGGAAGATGCCATCGCCTTTGCCGAGAAAAATGGTACATAACATGAATAAAGATAAGAATAAGTAACCTTCATGTATCTTTGTGAAAACAAGAATTTACTGCATTTTGAGCACACTGACTATTTGTTAAAATGGTCAAATCTATCTATATTTAAATTATATGTATCTATGAAGCATTTGCCCACCACTACTGAAAATGTACAATAATGTCATTCCATCCCAGCCGTTTTCTCTTGTTAATTCAACAGACTAAAACAGATTTGTTGCAGAGTATCTGTGAAAAAGTGAAAGCAACACTTTGTTGTGGTATCGATGCCAGTAAATTCTTTGTCTTGCTGAAAAGCAGGTTTTACTCTGGCATACTTTATTGCCTGCACACGGCCAAAATGAGTTGTCTCAGTTGTATGCATCATCACAAGTTACCACCCACTAACCTGGTGGAGAATGAGGTCTCACCATGCTTAGTTGACAGTTGAGCAAAATATAGCAGAAAGTACACTGAGAAGTAGATAATTGAACCATCTGGTAAGCTTTGTAGAAGCCGAACAAAGGAAATTGGCTCTCTCTGTTTATTGCACCAGAGCAGAGATTAGGACAGGCCTATCTACACACTGTCTGTTGATGTTTACAAAACACTTCATTGTGGTTGGAAAGTGTCCAAAATGAATATACGAGATGTTCTCTGCCCTGTTACTTATTGTAAAAAGGAAAAAAAAATCTTTACCCACTTCCAGGTTGGAGTTACGACATCACAGAGAAAAAAGAAAAGAAGCCCAGGGTTAAGTCTTACGGATTAAACTTCTCCTGGAACAAGAGAACCAGGAGGTCTGCTAAGTGAAGTGATGACACCCATCTGTTAGTCTGCCTGACCTGCGCGTGCTCTACAGCAGACCTGTACATTATCAATTTGTCAATAAATGGATAAATATGTATGTAAAACCCCTATCTGGTCTTTGGCAATTGTTGCTTCATTAAGGTGAACAGAACTATGAATGATCTAATGTGTGATCTCATTCCGTGTAATAGAGCTGTATAAAGGCAGTTCAAAGCAGCTACCGATTTTAATATGTAAAGAAGTGTAGTAGTAGTAGTAGTATACATAGCAATATCCAATAAAATGTTTCTTGCGTGAGTATTAATCTCCTTCCCATTAGCTTGAGACGAATAGCTTCGACAATTACTGTTTTATTTTATTATAAGAATGGACAACAGATCTCGGCAAGGTCCCCATGGACCCTATGGAGTTTTGAGTACCACCATCTAGAATTCTAGATTGTGGCTTGGTCCATGTGTGACTTTCGACTTTTCACTGGGACACACCACATCCAAACATATGATTTTGATCGATTCACAGAACTTTGTGTGATAGTGATTGTCGAAATGGAATCTTTGAAATGACTCGGAACAGTCAGCAACTCTGTTAAAACATAACCATCTGTTAAAATCAGAAACAGTATTTCGGTTTGACGTATTCGGTATCAGTTGTATATGCTTCTGTGTAGTTTTGAATGTGTGAGCTCTACTAATTAACTTTTGACTACATTCAACTTGGCATCCTTATTTTGGACATGTCATGAACAACAAAAATGCTCACATGTGATGTCGTACTTTGCTACTTTTGCAAGAAACTGACATGCTGAAGTAATGGGTCTTAATCACACATGCAATGATCTATAAAAAGATACATCCAATATTCCAGCATAGTAAGAGCTCTTTAGCAAACCAGAAAAGGGCACCAAACTGGAGTAGAAGAGGATCTGAAGATGAGCTGTCAAGTGGAAATATCTGTCAGTTCCTCTTGACATATGAGCCATCATACAGAACTGCTGACCATTTGACCTGGAGGGAACAAATAAAATGTACTGTCGTTGAATCCAAGACAGAAATAAATGCATTCTATACCGTGTTATATTTTATGGTGCAGTATTTTTAATTCTATGCATGCAGTTCCTGAACAGCTTTAAAGTATGAGACCACTTTTAACAATGCAGTGTGGAAATGTTTTAATGTTAAGCCATAAACTCTGTTAATTGCCCATAATTGCCCAACTATTTACACTTGGCAGTGAACTTGTTGCCAGTGCTTGTTTACAGCCTTTGTGTTCAGTAAACAGTGGTGTTAGTCTACTCTTCAATGAGTCCCAAGCTGCGTGACTGCCCTAATATTGGTGTACCAATCATCGTTGCCTAATTGGTATAACCCTTCATTATAACGCACTGCATTGCAAATCGTTCACACTCTTCGCTATTTGTTCTGTCACTCGGCACATCAGAAGAGCCGGTCCAATATGGCCGTGTAGTGATTCATCTCAACGCAAAAAGAGCAACGGCATGTTTTCCCTTTGAAATGCCCACAGAAAGAAGAAAGGGAAAACTCAATTGGCACAACTTTGTACCATAAAAGTTGAAAGCATTCCAGCAGCTGGCTATAGTAGAATTGTGTATGGGAAATTGGACGGGAGATGGCGTAATGGAATTGTTTGAAGTATTAATAGCACAATGAGGATGGGGTTCACAATAATATAATTGATTGATCCATTTGAAACGTAAATGTATTTTATCAAATCATGGGCCCAGCCACTAATGATTTCTTAAAGTGTGTTCCGTACGTGGTCGGTGCAAGGTGGTGCACAGTTGTCGTCCCTCGGGGCATTCTGATTGGCCGGTTGGGGGGGGGGGGGGTGTAATAGGGAGACTTTGCTGTAGGAGGTCATCTGTTTGTCGGATTCGGGAGATGAAGCAATAGTGTTCGGGGGTCGATCGTCGGGCGTTGGATGGATGCTTTTTTTGGTTGTGTCGAAAAATATTGTGACGATGGAAATGATAAATGATGGAATTATTCCAGAGGAATAAGAATTTGTTTTGTTTTTGTGCATTTCTGATTGGCCCATTCTGCTCACGCATGAGTAGGCCATGACCTACTTGCACTCTCCGGGTGTTTAATCTCATTTTGGGGTTAGATGTCTTGCCCAAGGACACTTCGACGTGTAGACAGGAGGAGACAGGTTTCGAACCGCCGACCCACAGGTCATTGGCTAACTTTTCTCAGGTTCACAGCATTTATTGCAAACTGTCAGACAGACATGCTGCACATCATGCATGTGTCTCTGCGTGCGAGCATGTGTGTGTGAATGACGTGTGTCAAAATATGAAACCAATTAAATCAGAACAACAAAACATAATTGCACACTTTAAAAGCTTTCTGGCTCTACATACAAAGAGACATTTGGCATATACTAAGGCAGAATAATTTTGACCACAATGAATTGGTAACTAATACACAGAGAGAAATCTTACAGATAGGAGTGCAATCCGGGGGACATTAGCCTCAACTGGTCATAATACAGTATATCACTGGGATATTAGTCTGGTTCCCCTAAATATTTTTATGGAGCATTTACAAAAAGATTCAAACAGGCTATTGTTTAGACCTGGAGTGGACAATTTTTCCCAAGGGGCCAAATGAGAAACTGAACTAAAGTCTGCATAATATTAATTTAATTTCAAGATAAAAGTAAGCGTAAGACCAACCATTTTGACCCCAGGGCCCTCTATATATTCAGTATTTGAGCCACAGAGGACCAACATTTGATGACATTCCCAAACATTCACAGATCCCAAAACTAAAGATTTTTGTTTTTGTCCACAATACCAGGCTGGATTTCACAAACAAAACAGGCAAACGTACATATAAAAATGAGCATTCTTTTACATTCTTGGGGCTAATTCAGATGATGAATATGTTAACTGTTGTGTAGACTTAGAGTGTAAACATGAACTTGCCACAAGGGGCACTCATCTAGTAGTTCCTACTCTGTCTCATGGGAGGGCTGCAGGCAGTTCAGAAACCTGTCCACATGTGGTCAATGGGGAATCCTGACGTCAATATCGGTAGAGGACACAAGCCGATGGGCTCATGTCTTATTTATTTATTTCTATGCCTACAGAGAGCTGTCATTCTTGGGTACATGCCAGGATCCCTGCTGGTGCCTTCTTCCCGCCCTCACCTGGGCTCCTATTTTGAAGAAAGTTCTTGTTCTGGTGGTGTACCTCCTTCCTTCACTGCAGTCCTGACCTCCTCCTGTACAGTATCTTCCTTCGCTTCTCCTTCCCCTTGCACTCCATGTGCCGAGGTGCTGTTGGGAACATCCCCACACCTGCTCTCTCATGGGCTACCACATCCACCAGATCTCTGTGGCACACTTGTGCTTTTGCCAGATCTGTCCACTGATCTCTTCTGGTTAGTGTCCGCCCTGAAACTGGGAGGCCGGGGTTCGATTCCCGGCCGGGTCATACCAAAGACTGTAAAATGGGACCCAATGCCTCCCTGCTTGGCACTCAGCATCAAAGGGTTGAATTGGGGGTCAAATCAACTAATGATTCCCGAATGTGGCGCACAATGCAGCTCACCGCACCAAGAGATGGGTCAAAAGCGGAGAACTAATTTCACTGTGATAACGTGAGTGACTAATCTGACGATTTTGACTTCAACTTTGACTTTGGCTTCCCGAATGAGCTGAGTCTCCACTCCACTGTGTAGACATCCCAGCACTCCAGAGATGCCTTGCATTTTCACCAAGAGGAAATCTGCTAGCCCCTTGCTACTATGCTGAAAAAGACATTTCCTTCCATGCTCAGCAGTGAGATTATCTGGCACTGTTCGATCTCTAATTGGCAGTTCTTGTACACCTTGTACGAGACACCACTTGGTCCAGGGGGTGAGCTAGCTCTTGCCTTCTTCACACCCCCTGGACCTCTTTCAGAAGAGGCTCTCTGAAATCCTGAGAGGCTCTCTGAAGTTGCTGGGTCTAAAATAGGGGTGCCCGCACTTTTTGGACTTTAGAGCTACTTTCAAATTGACCGTCGCAACAGGATCTTCAGACACCAAAAAGTATTATCCCATTGCTATTAATATTTTAGAAATGTATACAAAGGGGCTTTGGAATAGTGCCACTGATTTTGTATGTAACACAAACATATTGGTTTGGGAGAGAGGGGACAAAATGGAATGGAAATTTCTACCTGCAAAACCTTTGTGATCTACTGGTAGATGGTAATTCACCAAACCTTTTGGGCACCCCTGGTCTACAAGGATGTTGCTCGGGTCAGCTAGTGTCACTGTCTGTGTTTTATGCAATCCTATTTCCTCCTTGGAGCAGTATAGCTGTATGGTGAAGCCAAAGGGTCTGGCAATGAATGAAGCAGGCCCTCACATCCTTGTGCTGCTCCTTGCGGGACTTGTTGCCCTTTGGTTCATAATGTAGGTTGTCACAAGCTGGTCTCTTCTCCTCTGCACCAAACCAGCTGGGCCAGATAGATGCACCTATCAACGTCCTCGTCAAACTGCTCCCAAACTGTTGTTTTATAGGCCAGTGGCCACTTTATTAGAACAGGTAATACCACATGGAAGCTCTGGGCTCTGTGGGGTGCTTCCCGGCCTGGCGCCTCCTGTGTCTCATCAGAGATCATGTGTACTGATTTGTTTGAGACAAAATCTGTAGGAGTTGTGGCACAGTGTATTGGTACACATGATCTCCATAGCCATGTGATCAACACAGATTTTTGTTGTGTCATAGTCAGTGTTGGACAATATTACTTAGGAGAGTAATATCTTTCCTTATGACCCCTTAGAAAAAGTAATAATATTACATTACTTATCATTTGAATCCAAGAATAATATATTACATATTACATTATTACTTTCCCATGTCCCTCCTACCCACAAAGGAATAGAGATGTACAACACAATCTGTTTAGTGACAACTGTGTTAAGTGGTAGTGCAGGTCATGTGTGCAAAATGCTGTGGTGTATTAGGATCCACAAACTACAGTGCATCTGTTATCTGTTGATAACTTGTAAATCAATTCTATTTTCACATGCAACAAAAGCTCAAAAGTAATGTAAAGTAAGTAAGTAGTGTAAAGTACTGTAGCTAGGCATGTTTTGGCAGAGTAACATATTACTGATTACACATTTTGGCATAATAATATCTTTACTTTTGCTGGAAAAAGTAATAATATTACAGTAATATGTACCGGTAATATTTAATTAGTTACTGCCCAAAATTGGTCATAGTCCCTACATTTTGTATGGTGAGCCCGTTTAGAACAAAATGCAACAAAATTATGAATACAGTGACTGCAGTGAAACTGCATGCACATTCGCACTATGGAATAAATGCCACTTGACAGTTTTCAAATTGGCCTCACCTAAAAGTGTGCTTGTTGGCACTATAAGAGGTCTAGTCTCATTTTTACCATTGATCTGCATAAATGTACAACACGCCCTAGACTATAGGAACAAAAAAAACTGCATTATTGGCCTGCATTTTTCAAATCTGCCTTTTGGCGCACCACCAGGAGGTCAACTAGAGAATCACATTTTCTTAGGATCTCATAATAAATCATGCACACTACAAGCTACTACAAGTCTTTCTCTATTGCTTATTAAGTGCCACTTTTATGATCATTCAATGCAAAACAATGGGTACCCTTCCTGCCAGAGAAGTACTTTTTCCAGTATACTTTTTTATTTATTATACAACAAGTTTTAATTGTTCAGGTACAGAGTTTTTTAATTCTTGGTTGTGGCCATAGTTTTAGTTTTTCAGATAATATTAAAGTGTAAGGTTTGACTTTTTGTTTTAGTCTGTGTTTTTCAGATATTACTATAAACCATAAACATGCATGGGCAGTTGACCATGCATGTTTATGGTTTATAGCTCACAGTCTGTGACTGTGAGTTCAGGCATTAGCAGTCTCCTGCTGTTTTCCTGCATTTCTCTGCGAGCTTCTCAGGCAAACTTTCACATTAGTGCAATCTCTTACAGCTATATTTTCAGAAAATCATATTTGCGTGCATACTGTGCAATAACAGCAAAGAATGGTGTTCTTTAGAGTTCCATTGCACCAGGTATGGTGTCTACAGTGCAAATTGAGTGGCGGGAATTAAAATGAAAATATCATGGCCACCCATTTTCATCCATATGGGGTGTCAAATGCAACAGAATTAAATAGTTATTGCAAAATTATGGAGTTTGAGGGATAAAACCCTCCCGTTTACTCACACATGATAACAGGTGAATTGACTATTCTAATTTGATAGCAAAATCAGTGGGAGGGACGTATATTTCGGAAAGTGCCTGTGTCTCTGCCTTTGTGCCACTACATTTTGCAATTTTCCCAGCATTGCACACTGATTACACAACATGCATAATTTGTTTTTCATATATAACAATAATGACTAGTAGTAATAATGGCTCAAAAGTATATGTGCTTTTCTAAATACCCAAAGCACTTTACATAAAAGACTAAGGAACCAACTTTATTCAAGACAACAAAATAAAGAAAAACAAGTAGGGGAATATCACACCAACATTTTACATCATCACGTCTCACAAATACATTTATTAGATTTGGAAATATGTCTGCATATGTTTTAACTGATTTGATCTGCAAGGCTAATGGCTATCACAACAGTACTTGTTCATACTGTATGCCCTCCCATAACCCCTCTAATGCCCAAAGTAGGGAAGTTGGTGTTACATTAATTTCAGTTGTGGAGACTCATACCTCCGTGGTTTGACACTCCCCTTTGCCAATTGCTGTATTCATCTGTTCTGTAATACCAATACTATCATCTTGATGGGGTTTAGGAGCTCGATCCCTCTCCCTCAAGATCAAAGATGCTATTGGTCAGTAAAGGAGACAAAAGGGTCAGTGAGGTTGGAGTTAGTGTGCTGATGTGTATTTAATGGTATCCTGACATTGAAGCTAAATTCCTAAGTTGAGATAGTCTTTTAACATCTTAATGATTAATGGTTGGGGAAAGTCTGTGGAGTCCTTTAAGATCTCTTGAAACACTTTAAAGGAGTTTCAGTGTATTTAGGCATAAATTACACTTGGGGATTGACTTTTCAGTATGATTTCGGACCATCATCTCCAAAAAATGTTCCACTATCTGCCAGGTTAAAGTCAAAGATGTCTGGAAAACTAATGAATCTGCTTGTTTGTTTGAAGTTCCGCGCCACAAGGCAGGTGACGATGAATTGTCCCCCAAAGACTTAATTGATGAAGAGGAGAAAAACAGGGAGAAGCTCAGTTTTCTATCTTCTTGTCCTGTTTGAAGGAGATGTGAGTTGGCAGTGCAGGAGAGGCTTGAAGATTAATGTTGCAAAAGGGGCTCTGACAGGCTTTCCGCTGGTTGAGGTTCTCTTGGGTGGCCCGATTGGTCTTGGATGTCACTTTTGCTACTTAATCTTGTGTATGTGAAACAGGCTGATTCGGTGAGACTGAGGGCCTGTCCACTAAGAAATCAGCAGGAGGCGGACAACTGCAAACCTTCATCTGTGCATTTTTAGTTGGGTTCATTGTTCATAACCAAAATATTTATTCACATGATTAACTTGTATTTTTACACTACTGTGTAGTGTTTGAATTGCACCTTCATTTAATATTTAAACCGATTTTATGGAAGTGCTGTGTTTATGAATGCAGTAGTTTGCCATGCTTATTTGGCTGCTGACGTACTGTAACTATCTCTGCACCTAGACTGACCGTGGGTTCAAAACCCAATCCCAATGACCTTTGCTGTGCGATTCTTCCAGTTTCCTGTCAATAGCTATGATAAAACAATTACAAGTTAAGCCTACATACAGTATGTTTCACTAATAGGCATTATTTGCGACAAAAAAGGCTAGTATAAGTATAATTCTGAATAAAACATCCGAAGTTATGCATTATGGATGCATAAAAGGGCAAAACTGTTCACAAAAATAATGGGCGTTGAGGAGATAGTTGCACGGAAATGCTGGGGATACAGTTGTCATCTATAAAGTGACTTTGCTTGGTGTGAAGCCATAAATGTTTCCCTAATATGACTCATGCTCTGGCAGGTAAGGAAATGGAGCACATTTTGTTCCACTGAACAACTATTGGCAAATCCATTAGAAGATACTTAAAGGCCTGATTCCTAAGACAAATGTAAACAATAGGGTAACATTGCCACGGAGACCCAAAACAACAGACCGTAGACATGTCTCAATTCTCCGATGGACAGACATCTTTTTAGGATGTGAGTGGATGTGACAGATAGATTTATAACTTTTACAGTATGTTGAATAAAATAAAATCCTCTAAAATAAAATCCTGATATTGATATTTATTGATCTTTTTTTTCTATAAAGAGGACGCATCCTATATTCATGTTAGCCACATGGCCATGGTCACTGTTAATCAAATGCTGTACATAAGATGTTCTGAAATATAGCTCACAAGAGGCTAATGCCCATCTGCTCCCATTATTTAACCATAATTTGTCTCATTGACAGCAGGAAAATTGGCCTTAACCCAACTCCCTGCATTTGCATTCTGCAGCCTGTTTCGCTGAGTTCCAAATTAACCTGTGTTAACCACTTCACCACTTCATAATTTGTGATCCAATTAGCGTCTGTATCTGGTGAATCGGTGTACAGAGGATTTTCACTTAAAGGACAACTTTTGTTTTGTTTTGTTTTTTTCAACCAAGATTCATGTACAGTATAGGTTGTAATTAGAGAAATTTAAAGATGAGTGTTAATTGGTTTTAATTTGCTGCCTTCATTCTTGTTGTTTTTGACAGGGGGTTGGTGGCATTCGAACATGGCTCTATTTATTTCTTTACATATTTTTAAAGCAATTTATGTTTTATTATATCTACTACAGACCTAATAAACCCTAGGAAATTACATCTGGCCACAAAAGATTACAGGATCTACTGAATGTGACAAACTGCCACATTGAGCCTACAGTGTATTTTACAGTATAAAGTGCAGTGCAGTGCAGTGCAATGTGCTGCCTCGTTCACATTCTGTAGATCCTGTGAACTTCCGTGGCCAGTTATAATTTCCTGGGGTTTATTAGGTCTTTAGTAGATAATAAAAAAGAAACCCCAGAAATATGTATTTAGGACCATGTTAAAATGCTCCCACCGTTCTGTCAAAAACAGCTAAAATCACTAAAACTAAAGAAAGCAAGGAATGTAAAAATGTAACACCTATCTTTTACTTTCTCTAATGACAACCTAAAACATGAACCTGGGGGAAAAAGGAAAAAAAAGTTGTCCTTCAAAGCGCAAAATGAATTGCCCCGTAAGAAAATATGGCTTCAGCATACAGTACATGAACAAAATCAAACCGTTTGTAAAACGCAGGTGTTCTCTCTATGCGGAAATCATGTGTTTACTAGTGCCTGTGAAAGTCACTTCTTCCCTTTTCTCTTTCACACAGAATGTTTGCATTTTGAGAGCTGCAAGCTGCCCACATAGTGTCGTCACCAGAGCTGCTTTCCCTTGTAAACTGTTTGGATTCAATGAACTAATCCTCCTACAGAATTTGGCTCCGTGCCACACAGCACACCAAACACATTGGGCCGTATAAAAGGCACAATTTACAGGGGGCTATTAAATATTTACAACGCATTAGCAATTGATTAATTAACTGTGGTTTCTTACGAAGCAGTCACTGCTATGGCTCATTAGAGAAGTTGAATTACTGTGCTGAGGACCCAGGCCAAGAAATAGTTGGTCTTATCTTTGATACTGGAGGCCAATGCTCATAAAAACACAGCAAAACTCTGGACAATCACATTTCAAACCCGAGCTTTTGACTCCAGATTGACGCAAGGATTATGTCACACTCGATGATGTGCTGACAATTTCACTTTGATTTACAACCTGATCCTGTGGATAGCCTCCCATCACAATACTTACCAGTTGTATCCATTGTGTTTGACCGTGATCCATGTTGATATGAAGGTTTGCAACAGTCAAATGTTAAAGCCTCATTATCATCTCAGAGTGCAGCCAAGCCACATCTGTATTCTACACATTATTCATCCAAGATCTTAGGTCTCCTGCATGGAGAGAAGGAATGGACTCATCTGTTTTAAAGACTTCTCTTATCATTCCCCTATTTAATCATTATTATACAATTACAAAATGGCAGTAATTATACCACTAATTGTTCACCACTTAAAGTGTATAATACTGAGTTGACAGGAGTCCCCCAGGGCCCGATACTAAGCCTCCCCTGGCTAAGGCCAAAGTTAGCCGATCTAAAAGCTCTCTTGTGAGCTTTTAGATCTATTGTTTTCTCCCGAACGCTAGGCCCAGGCCAGAAGACACCACTGTATAGGGGTGCATGTGGTTAACATAGAACAGCAATTGTATAATATCCCCATAGAGGATCATTGTTGAGCAGTGCCTGTTCCCAGGGAAAACGCGTGACAAGGGGAGAGTCACAAGCAAAACAAAAAACAAGTCTGATAGCCATCAGTGGCTTGAGGACTCCTAGTAAATGGAGCACTGGGAGTCTAGACCGTTTGAGACGGGCATGTTAGGGTCACGCTCATAAATGTCCTGTAGACATGGTGCTCCTTGCAGCCCTCGAGGGGAGCGGGGAAGACAGACCATGAACCACCTGCACCAGATGGACAGAGTGCAGTTAGACTGAGGCTTGCTATACTGGGCCCCATCACAGAGCCTGGGGCACCAATAGAAATCATACCGCCGCTGTCGGGCAGAAAACCAGTATATGTTCAAAACCCGTTGCAAACGGTGAGTCTGAAACACACACATTATCGCAGTGATTCCACCGTGCCCCCGCGCAGCAAGAAAAAAAGCTCACAGGATTGAAGTCTAAAATAAATCGCTGGCGTGTGCAAAAAACGAGCATGCGCGCATTACCAACACTGATGCTGTGCAATGACGCACGGCTCTCTTTATCACACGCCGTTTTCTGAGCACAAAACGCCAGTCTTGTTGAAAATGAACTAGAATGCGTGATTTGTTACTGGCCGTCTGTAAAGCCCCTTACTCTTAAAAAATAGCAAAAAAAGGAACCAGCACTTCCAATGGACCTGAACGTTAATAGTCACAATAGTAAAGCTCTTGTTAATAAAAAATATCCTGTTAGTTGAATAATATTCATAAAATGCACAGGCAGACATACTGTAACCGCATTCAAACTGGCCCCAGGATTTTTCTATGTATGCCTTGAAAAATGTGAAAAATGATAATAAATTATGTTTGTTTATTTTGCTTGACACACACTAAGTATCAACGCATCAGAGCATTCATTATTAAAGACACACATAAAATGATACAACATGGAGATACAAGGTTCCTGCCATTGTGACATTGTGCACTGCACTGTGAATAAGGCCCAGGTCAAATAACTCATGGAGAAGTACAGCATGTACTGGCTGAAAGTCGCTGTATGCGGTAGGTAGAGTAGAGAGTGTCCCGCCACACAGAAGAAAAAAGAAAAAGTACGTAGTTTGCAATGTGATGGACCCGTCAACAAATTGGAAGCAGAGGGGGGTGTTGGTGTGGGGCCTTGAGAAAAGACAATATTACATTGCTTTTGATCATTTCAAAAGACTTAATGGGAGTATCTCTCAAAAGGCCCCTGGCAGGTCCCTTCTGTTTGACTTAAGCATCCAGATCTTCCAATGGCCACCACTAGTTGACCTTTTGAAGGAATGCAACGCTTCGACTTGACTGACGTTTGCTTTTAGCGGCTTCTGTGGGATGGGTGGGGAGGTGCTGGAAAGCGATAGCAGGAGAGATCCTCCAGAGATAAACTGCCATGCCCCCTGTCCCTCAGACAACAAAGAAAGTGAGTGATGTTTGTCTGAAAACCAAAGAGCTGGGATGGCCTCTTGTTTTGATGTGCGGGCCACCAGGGATGTGGGTCTCCATCAGCACCGTGGCTTTAGGAGAGAGGAAGAGAAACAGTCCTCCTTCCCCAGGACAAACAATCTGAGTGACAAGCCCACTGGAATCCCACGGAAGTCAACCGACAGACCCAGCATTCAACCTCGCATAGAAAAAACATCCCTGGCATCTAGTGGTCACAAAGGCCCAGATGGGAAATGCAGGGCATGGTGTCTTCAAGTTTTGGTGGAAGAACAAAATGGCAGGTGATTTCCAGGAAATGAGAGAGCATCACAGCTGTCAGAGGAATAGTTATAACAGTGAAAGTAAATGTATCGAAGCAATAACATCATTAAATTGCATGGCAAGGCTATATTAAAACTTAAACCTGAAGTTTGAAGCAAGGGTTCTTTTTGTTATTTTATCCCATTTACCGGTAGACCCGATGACACATCTCATCTATGGGACACTTATAGCTTTTAACAACTTTAAATATTATTTGAATCTTTAGCTGTGGGAAAATAACAGATCTACAAGCTTGTGTCATTTCTTGTAAAATTGTTTTTAAATTGGGTTTCACAGACAAATGCAAATAATTCTGAGGGTTCTTGGCATTAAATATTGTGAGCACCATAGTTATGAAAATACGTTTTTCAGTAAACGATTCAGGTTAGTTGTAGCTGTGTGTATGTGGTATTTGGTTGTAATATATTTCAAAGCTTTTTTATGTTTAAGGCGTGTATGTGTCTCGAAAAGGCTTGATGGTGAGAGTTTTAAAGCTTAACCCAGAGGGTAAAACTAATAATTTTAGTGACTCACAAGTGGTGTGAAACAGTACGCATGCCACTTCAAAAAGTATATCTGCCCTGCAGATCAAGCCAATCTTTATTAGCAATGATGTCATCACAGTGGTAAGCATAAACATCAATACTAGATCATTTTGGCCCGTCGCTTCACAGTGCACTTAGAGCTTGGCAAGGGTGTGACTCATTAAGATCATATCAGGTTAGCACTATTCACACTACTCACCACAAACCAAGACCCAGAAACACTTGCAAGACTGACTGACTTCTGGAAATCCTCTGTCAAACTCATATTTATACATTCATCATCATGGCCTGTCTTTTGTCTTTAAAGCTAGAATCAGAAGTATTATATATTAAATATTACAATATTACTTTCCCAAGTACCCCCCTCCCATCCACAAAGAAGTTGTGTAACATAATCTGTTTAGTGACAACTTGTGACAACTGTGATAACTTGTAGAGTATGTCCTGTGTGCAGAATGCTGCGGTGGATTAGAATCTATACAATTTACAGTGCACCTCTGTTGTTATCTGCCTATATCTTGTAAATATTTTCTATTTTCACATGCAACAACAAGCATGGTTTGGCGTAATATCTTTACTTTTGCTGGAAAAGTAATAATATTACAGTAATATGTAATATTTAATTAGTTACTGCCCAACACTGCAACCAGGTCACAGGGACGTTGCAACAAGGTCCCGACCATGTTGCAACCTGGTTGTTGGTCGCTACTGGATCTGGCCCTTCCTGCTAACCCCCTTCCTCTTGTCTGTCTGTATGTGCGTGCATGCATGCATGTCATTGTCGTCGTCGTAGAGTGTGTGCATGTGGGTGGGCGCAAGCATGTGTTCATTTATCCAGCTGAGCTGAGAGTGTATAGCCTGCAGATGGAACCAAATGGAACTTTATACGGTTCTCAGTTTGTAAACTTTTTGAGTTACCTACAAAGCCATGTAGACTGGTTGCTGTGGCCAAGTTGCTCTCCCCTTGACTGCATGACACAGCATGTGGTGGCAGACAGAGTTACTTATCGTCTCCTTGTAGTTTTGCAGTCTTTTTCAGTACTTTTCTGGATTATGGAAGTTCCTTAGAGAACTCACAGTTTTAACTAAGGAAGATCCATCCATCCATCCATACATTCATCCATCTTCAACCGCTTATCTGTGATCAGGTCGTGGGGGCAACAGCTCCAGCAGAGAGCTCCAGACTTCCCTGTTCAAAGCAACATTAGTGACTTCCTCCTGGTGGATCCGGAGAGACGTTCCAAGGCCAGTGAGTGGATGTAATCGTCTTGGCCTAGTTTTAAGGTCCTTTCATGAAACTGCCTTAAGTTTTAGAAGGTCTTCTCAAAATCAGCCTTAGGTCTTAAGGGGTTAAACCATACATACAGTAGTAAAATGGATGCAACTTGGTACACCTTTTTTTGTTTCCCACTTTACAGCAAATTTAGCTGTTCTTATTGGAAAAAGTTCCCAGAACAGCGATGCCAGGGTTCAAGTGGTGACATGACAAGGCAACATGAATGATGATGGCTACAAGCTGTGTGCCATTGCACCGAGCTCTTTAGAAGTCTCTGGATGTTTTTAGTTGTACAGCGTCTGGTGGGAATTTATCAAGGAGGCTGACAATGTGGGCTGTCCTGCATGGAACGCAACCAATGCCAGGATTTTCATACAGTAGATGAGTCTGAAGTCCCTCAGATTGGCCACAATGTTGTCATTATTATTACTATTATTAATATTTATTAAAACAATCTGTGCCAAAATGGTCTTGTGAATAGCTATTCAAGAAGATTGTGAAATTTGATCATTACCATTAATCCAGATTCCTTTTTTATTTCTTCTTTTTATTTACTATTACTTACTTACTTTTTGCAGTGGCAGTATAAAATGCAGTACACCAGAAATATTTCATGCCGCAACAAATAAATTATTAGACAGGTAAATACCCGTACCAATTTATGTGTCTGACTTTAATCCTGTAGTGCTCTGGACCCATGGCAGAGCACTGAGAGCAGGGGCACAGGGCCGAGATGGATGTCATGGGAACATCTGTTCCACCTCCATATGGGGCAGGACCTTATCAGCGGAAACACAGAAACCACGTAGACTGACTGGACCGTGAAAAGGACAGGACGACACAACGCAGAAGAGGAGGCATTCTTTGTAGAGTTTAAGAAAACATCCCCACTTTTGTTTATGTTGTAAACGAAAGTCAGGTTCCCTGTCGGGTCGGTAATCTGCCTTTCACACAAATGTCACAGGGTTCAGTGGTTTGGGTGTGAAAAGATCTATTTGTGCTAGTGCTTTAATTGACCTAAATATTAGGCTATACGTTTTGCTGGGACCACTGGAATCTCCTCCTGGAGATGCACAGAGAGCAGTGGAGTGGAGTGAAAAGTTACCTGTAGAAAATAATGGTAGGGTTTTACAGACTGACTTGACCATGGAGATGAATTAATTGATTTATGATGTTGATTTATTATAATGGACATACAGTATGCATTGGCGACTACATGATCCAGCTGCACGGTTCATTGTTGGGAGAGACTCTGCACTCATTGCCTTGTTTCTGTTGGCAAAATCCCTGGACACCTGAGTGTCCGTATCTACTTTAAAGTGGGGGTGCAATGGCATTTTCTGTGATTGTATTTATAAGTTTCAATCTGAAATAGAAGCCTATGTTCGTGCAAGTTCTTGATAATAAATAAATCATTGCTTTGGATTTTAATCTTTATTGCGCCATTATGCAGCAAATCAGACGAGGCTTTGTGCTTTGCGTTATTAAACCGTTTAAAGGGATAATACTCATGACTCCAAGCTCCGTCTAGACTGGGGTAATGGACATCCAGGTTCAAAAGTCCAAATTGTGTTGTCGTCGTTGGTGCAGGGTTAAATATAGCACTCCATCCACATTCCAGTCTGAAGAGAAGGGCACTTTCCTACAAAGCTTTCTGCTCATCTGAAGAGGAGGATGTCTGAAGACTCGAGGAGTTGATATACTTAGTAGATCTACAAGCTCACATGGAAAATACAGTAGATCTACAACCTTGCAGCGCCACCATGCAACAAATTGCAAGATTTCACGGTAGATCTTCTACTGTCATGTAGCTGTGACACCAAAATATTAATATGTCCTGAGGTACAGCATCTTTTTAGTCTCTCAGGGCGTTTCTGTTTTTGTGAAGAAAAAAAAAAAAACAAAGAAAAACAAACAAAAATTGTCGATCTGCTGTTTTCTGTGAAATCGCTTCCCACAACTAGCACTCGGTAGAGTGCAAACCAGGGAACCCCCACACTATGACAACACACAGGTGAACTTGCTCTCCGGGAGATGTGATGAGTATAGTAGTATGAGTACTGTATAGCTGTAGAAAGACAGGCAGCTGCACCCGTTATTTTATTCTTATGTTACTGGGAGAGCGTTGGCCGGGGGTGAAAACAATGAGAGAGATCCCCCCATCCCCATCTTCTCTCCCAGAGGGCTGTTTCGCTGGGGGGGGGCACTTGGTAGAGTGCATTGCACGTTGCGCACAAGTAGGCCGCATGGTCTACTCACGCATGAGCGGAGCGAGCTAATATGATGACATCGGAGCAAGCGTACGTGAGCGGAGCGAACGAGTAGGCCAATATGATGACATCACCTAAACTGGCCAATCGGGTGCAGCCAGGGAGTGCACGGACGGACGACGGACGGACGGACGACGGACGGACAGGGGGTAAAAGATACTCTCCACCATACTGGTAGAGACAATAATACAAATTAGATCAGCACTCTGCAGAGTGCAAACTTGGGCGTTGCACATAAGTACGCCATGGCCTACTTGTGCGTGAACAGAGTGGGCTAATACTCATGAATTTAGCTATAACCATTATGTCATCACCTAAACTGGCTGATCAGAGTACCCCGAGGGACCCAACACTTACTTGCGCCTGCTCCGCTCACACAAGTAAAAAGAAAAAAGAGCTTAAGTCCACCAACCGGGAATAGAACACTCCTCACTCAAATCTACCTCGGGCAATTCCAAAGCAAATTCCACATGCCCCAACATTTTATTTAACTACCATAGTATCAACCCCCTTACCCCCTGTGTCAGATGTGTGGTTAAACTGGCGTATTAGATGGCTTAAGTTAAATGAATGCTCCTATCAGAAGCCAGCGTTCTGGTCACATGAGCGGTCACATACTGTATGTCACAACATGGACCGCTCTGCTCAACAACAGACCTCCTTGCGTTGATGAACGTAACCTACACAACTGCAGATAAATAAAAGCAGCCTTGTTATGTACTATTTCTGTCAATTATTTATTCATGTATTAAACAATGTAATAAGCGGGATAACACTCTTCATCACCCTTCAACAGCCTTCTTCGGTTGTTATCCCTTACATATTTGCTAATGCCAATATGACCCGTCAATGACAAATAAAGGCCCACATTTTACAATACTGATAGAGTATCTGCCTGGATATCTCTAGAGAAAACAGTGAGACTCAAATTATGCCACGTAGAGAGCAATGGGCTAATTCAGGCGTAGGGGGAAAATCAGCCATACATAAATCAGGCTCAACTTGAGGTAGGGGAGGGAAATGGGTCTGTCTGTGACTGTGAGTGGCAGCTTCCCCATCCTGGGCTGGTGTGCAGCAGACTGGAGCGACCAGGCACTGAGGTCTGCCTCGGAGGCAGGGACTGGAAAACAGCATCAAAGAATCGCCGGGGCAACCTGCATTGTATTAAAACCACACGGTTCATTTGAGAAGAGAGGGCAGAAGGGCAGCAGGGCAGAGGGAGAGCACAACAGAGTGAAGTATATCCTAGCGCATGTCATGAGCTCCACTCCTGTCTCACTCCGCTAGCCTCCCGCTCAAGCTGTGTCTGCGGCAGCCTGCCCCTAACCGCTGCACGGTCCTTTTTGTCTCCACCAGACCGAAGGCGTGGGGAGAGACAATGTTTTACGCTCTGTCCATCCGCCTGTCTGTGGTCAGCTAATCTGCAACACCGCTGACTTGATTGCAACCCTGGAACAGCCAGAACAGATCTCTCTTCACATGGGTCTGATATATTGTGTCACCATGAGGCATATTGCTAAACACATTTGTTGACAATATATGTAGGACGTCCAAACATTGCACAAATCAGTACACTTGGCATGTACATGGATAGCGGTAGGCATTGAAGAAAACAGGCCTTTCACATTTTATATACTCTGAGTGACTAAGATCCATCCATCCGTCTTCATCCGCTTCTCTGTCCCGAGCAACATTAGCGATCTCGTCCTGAGGGATCCCGAGACGATCCACAGCCAGGGAGTCGATGTAATCCCTCCACCTGCTCCTTGGAATTCCCTGGGTCTCCTCCCAGTGGGACGTGCCTTGAGGACCTCCCTAGGGAGAAGCTTGAGAGGCATCCTAACCAAATGCCTGAACCACCTAAGCTGGCTCATTTCCAGGCCACCAGGGAGTTCTAGGGTTACCGCCCCTTGAGGCACTTAAGACCTTCTGGTCGCACCTCACAGCTGCAGCTTCAGCAATAGATGCTTTTAACATTGACCATTCATGTTCAATGTCCCCAACCTCCAGTCGGAGGCGTGAGTTGAAGTCCCTCTGGACAGGGGCTACTCCAAACGTTCCCAGTTCACCTGAACTACACGCGGCCCCCTACACGCTTGGGTTTGCCAGGTCTGTCCAGAGGTTTCCCGCGCCATCTGAACCAACTCACCTCAGGTGGTGATCAGTTGAATCAGTTCAGCCCCTCTCTTTAGCTGAGTGTCCAAAAGATACGGCCGCAAATCAGCTGAAACAATTAGAAAATCGATCAAAGACCTTTTAGCAACCAACACAACGCCTATGGTGCTGGTACACTTATGACTCGCATCCTTATGCTTGAACATGGTGTTTGTTATTGTCAGTCCATGACAGAAGTCCAGCCCAAGTATCTCTGTCGTTTCCCACGTGTGCGTTGAGGTGCCCCAGTAGGTCAGGTTCCTTCCCCAGCAGCGAGGTTACGTTCCACGTCCCGATGTCTCATGCTATCGTCGCTGCTCCCATAGAGATAAGGGGCTCCATTTTCGTTACATGCTAAACCCCTTATCCCATTTTTTTTATCCCCTATTATCCCCTATTTTTAAAAACCTTTTTGAATATTTCAACATGCCAATCTATTAACACGTTGTGAGCTTGTAGACTGGCCATTTGAACTACTGAAAAATGTTTTTTTTTTATAGTTTAAAAAGGCAAAGAAGTTAAGGGATAAGGGGTTTAGCGGCAAGGAAAATGGAGCCCAAGGTCTGCTCTCCCTACGGGTTCCTCTGTTGCGTTATATATTGACACTGTTACTTCAGTGCGTTAGACAACTTGGAATGCACCTTTAGAACTCCAGATACTGTAGCTAGTGGTGCAACCACTCCAATAGACAGCTATGTGTGTCCCTGGCTGGCTGGCCGTCTACCTGGCTATATGTCCGAGAATGAATGAATGAATGAATGAAACAATAATAAGGTAACAAACGCGTGTGCGCGCACACACACACACACACACACACACACACACACACACACACACACACACACACACACACACACACACACACACACACACACACACACACACACACCACACACACACACACACACAGACGTACACATGTACACACACAGACGTACACATGTACACACACACACACACACACACACACACACACACACACACACACACACACACACACACACACACACACACACACACACACACACACACACACACACACACACACACACACACACACACACTGCCTTTTGAGAGGGAGACACAACGATCTATGAACACAATGCCACAGCGCTCTACCTTGTGAAATTGTTGATAGACAAAAAATGATAAAATATCATGTGTGAATGAATAGTGATTCTTAGCTACTCTGTGTAGGTAATTGGTAAGGCTAGTGAACAGTATTTAAAATTGGACTTTACAAATATCACTTTAGAATGGCCCTTTTCTTTTTCCAAGCACAAGTAGGACGTGACCTATACAATATTGACAGCATAAAATGTTCAGCCACCTTCAGCATCTCGTCAGAAATAATAATAATAATAAGATTGCAGATCATGTATGTATGTATGTATGTATGTATGTATGTATGTATGTATGTATGTATGTATGTATGTATGTATGTATGTATGTATGTATGTATGTATGTATGTATGTATGTATGTATGTATGTATGTATGTATGTATGTATGTATGTATGTATGTATGTATGTATGTATGTATGTATGTATGTATGTATGTAGCCTATGTATGTATGTATGTATGTATGTATGTATGTATGTATGTATGTATGTATGTATGTATGTATGTATGTATGTATGTATGTATGTATGTATGTATGTATGTATGTATGTATGTATGTATGTATGTATGTATGTATGTATGTATGTATGTATGTATGTAAAAAAAGGGCAATGTTTAAAATGAGCAAAAATCATGCTCTACTGCACTGGGCTAAAAGTCGGTTCTAAAAACTGTTTCAACATTTGGCCAACAGATGGCGTACTCCATGATACTAAGTAAAACAATGTGTTTATGTATGTATGTATATGTATGTATGTATGCATACATGCATGCATGCATTTTAAAATGGCTGGACATGCCTTCAAATGTTTAAAACCAAGATTATTATTTTTTTTTTTGTGAATGGCAGCATGGCCATTCACTGGGGACTATGCAAGGTATGTGTAGTGTGTGTGTGTGTGTGTGTGTGTGTGTGTGTGTGTGTGTGTGTGTGTGTGTGTGTGTGTGTGTGTGTGTGTGTGTGTGTGTGTGTGTGTGTGTGTGGGTGTGTGTGTGTGTGTGTGGGTGTGTGTGTGTGTGTGTGTGTGTGTGTGGGTGGGTGGGTGCGTGCGCACATGCGTTTTGCAATTTGCATTGCCCCCTATGGCTGAAATGGGAATTGTTTGCTTGGCCAAGTCGGACAGACAACTGATTGGAAAAATGTAATGCACCAATAAATGCATTACTAAAAGGGCTTTGGTGATCTCTTCATAATATTATGGTAAATGCCCATGTGAAAAGTAGGTGGGGTTGGTACAGCCAGTGAGGAGTTACGGCGGTTTCAGGATCCATTCATTCATTAATTCTTTCAGACAGGCAGACATTTCCTTATTTATAGTATAGATAACGCTTATTCTGTGCCACGTCAGACCTGAAAAGTTAAGATTAATTTAAGTTAGTCTGTCCTCAATCTGGTTCTCTGATTCATCCAGGAACGTTCGTCTTTAGCGGTCCATGGTTTTTAGTCATTTTTTAGGATTTTCGAAGGCCATGGCCTGTAATTTTTCCTTGATTTGGTCATTTTTCAAATTCATGTACATTAATGGGATTGCAGTTGAACCTGTAAAAGACAAAAAAACAAAAACTAAGGCACTGGTTTTCTGGTTTAGCCTACGGGAACAGGGTTCAACTCCCCGCGGTGCCTGGCTCAATGTGTTGTATTTACATGGTTTATTTTTTCATCATTCTAATTGTGTTGACAAAAAAAGTATAGTATAGTATAGTATAGTATAGTATAGTATAGTATAGTATAGTATAGTATAGTATAGTATAGTATAGTATAGTATAGTATAGTATAGTATAGTATAGTATAATACATGTCATGGATGGCATACTATAGTTTGCTTTTTTAGGCTTTTAGAAAAATGATGAAATCAACGAAAAACGTAAGGCTATAGTCCATGGTCTCGGATGGCATGCTATAGTATGTCATTTTTAGTCGTTTTCGAGGATTTTTTTAAACAGAACGAAATCGAGCTATTGTCCATTGTTTGTTTTTAGTCATTTTTGAAGATAAAAAAAAAACGATATTGCGGAAAAAAACAATGGCTATAGTTCATAATCTCGGAGGACATACTATGGTACCCTATTGGCCTGAATGTAACCTAATGCTTTTTCCCAATGGAAATATACTAAAAAATGGGGTTGTATTACTTTATATTTAGGTTCAGGTACTCTTTGACTTTCAAGTGTTCTTTATCCACAACTGACTCTTGGAAAATGGGGGTCATCATATAACTGGAGTCGCCTTATATTTGGGACAACCTGGTAAATCACATAGATAGATTCTGTCTAGAAACACTAGGTAAGGGGTGGTTGCCACAAATATATTTATTCCCGGCTAGAGTAGTTAGGACACCGATTTTGTTTTCTCAGGTAGTCAGTTAGTTTGCGCTTGACCTCTTATAGCTGTTTTAATTTGTTTTTTTGGCAATATCTGCGTCTCCTGGCAGAGGTATACATTTTATTTTCAAACTGCTTGATTACTGATACTGTATGTATAAAACCCTACATCGGTGAGTGTAAACGAACATAGTTTACTGTTAAGCTACTTAAGCATTAATTGCTATATGTAACCCCACAGAGTACTTAAGTAACCCCTTGTGCAGAGTACTTCAAGTATCCATACATGTTAATTTGAAATACTGAAATACTCTACTTTGAACCAAGCAATTAAGAATGTGAAGTACTTCTAACTTTAATTTTGCACCTTTAACTAAAGAACTGATTTTGTCTTTAAACTGGTGTTGTGTCAGTTATTTGTATGCTCAAATGTTCAGTAGTATGTCGTTTTTCAACGATGACGTTTTTCAACGATTTTCAAAAAATGATGAAACCTGGCAAAAACGACAGACAAAGTCTTGCACAGCATCCTGTTTTTCATTGTTTTGGGGATTTTTGAGGATTTTTGAAAAAATTTGAAATCGAGAAAAAACGACATAGTATAGTATGTTGTTTTTTGTCATTTTTGATGATGTTAAAAAAATGACGAAACCTGTCAGAAACAACAGGCTATAGTAGACGGTCTTGCACAACATGTCGTTTTTCATCGTTTTGAGAATTTTGAGGGAAAAATGTGTAAATTGAGAAAAAACAACAGAGGACAGTATGTCGTTTTTCGTCAATTCAAAGATTTAAAAACAATGATGAAATCTGGCAAAAACGACAGGCTAGTACACGGTCTTCACAGCATGCCATTTTTCAGCGTTTTGAGGATTTTCAAAAAATGTTGAAATCGGAAAAAACGACATACTATATCTAGTCGTTTTTCATCGTTTTCGACGATTTTCAAAAAATGACGAAACCTGGCGAAAACGACAGGCTATAGTACACAGTCTTGCACTGCATGGCACTTTTACTTGTTTTGAGGATTATGGAGGATTTTCGAAACATTTGGAAATCGGGAAAGAACGACATATACGGTAGTATGTAGTTTTTCGTCGTTTTCGAAAATTTTCAAGAAATGACAAAAATGACAGGCTATAGTGCATGGTCTTGCACAGCATGCTGTTTTTCAATGTTTTGAGGATTTTTAAAAAATGACGAAACCTGGCAAAAACGCAAGGCCATAGCGTTACGGTCTTGCGAAGCATGCCGTTTTTCATCGTTTTGAGGATTATTGAGGATTTTCAAAAAATGTCGAGATTTAAAAAACAAACAAACAAAAAACGCAAGGCTGTAGCCTTACCGTTTTTCATTGTTTTGAGGATTTTCGAAAATAAGGAATATACCCTTACGGTCTTGCACAGCATGCCGTTTTTCAACGTTTTGAGGATTGGGTGGCAGTGGCTCAAGGGTAGAGTCACCGGATGGCAACCTCAAGGTTGCCGGTTCGATCCCGGGCTCCCGCAGAATTAGTGTCGAAGTGTCCTTGAGCAAGACATTGAACCCCTAATTGCTCCTGATGTGCTAGGAGGTACCTTGCATGGTTTCCACTGCCATCAGTGTATGAATGTGTGTGTGAATGTAAAGCTATGTAAAGCGCCTTGGATAAAGGTGCTATATAAATGCACCATTTACCATTTTCGAAAAATGACAAAATTTCGGGAAAAAAAAAACACAAGGTAAATGCCTTACCATTTTTCATCCTTTTAAAGATGTTTGATGATTTTCGAAAAGTGATGAAACCTGGCAAAACTGCAAGGCTATAGCTTTATAGTCTTAGACAGAATGCCGTTTTTCATCATTTTGAGGATTTATGAGGATTTTCAAAAAATTACGAAACCTGGTAAAAATGCAAGGCTATAGCCATACGGTCTTGCACAGCATGTCGTTTTTCATAGTTTTGAGGATTTTGAGGATTTTCAAAAAATGTCAAAATCATTTTGAGGATTTTTTTTAGGATTTAGCCTCCCTGTTTTTCATCGTTTTGAGAATTTTCGAAAAAATAATAAACCTGGCAAAAACGCAAGGCCATAGCCTTACGTTCTTGCACAGGATGCTCTTTTTTTATCGTTTTGAGGATTTTTGAGGATTTTCAAAAAATGACGATTTTTTTTTTAAATGCAGGGCTATAGCCTTACTGTTTTTCCTTGTTTTGAGCATTTTTGAGGATTTTCCAAAAATGACCAAACCTGGCAAAAATGCAAGACTATAGCCTTACGGTCTTACATAGCATGCCGTTTTTCATTGTTTTGAGGATTTTTGAGGATTTTCAAAAAATGTTGAAATTTCGAGAAAGAAAACGCAAGGCTATAGCCTTACAGTTTTTCATCGTTTTGAGGATTTTTGAAAAATGAAGAAACCTAGCCTTACAGTCTAGCACAGCAAGCCGTTTTTCATCGTTTTGTGGATTTTTGAGGATTTTCCGAAATGTAATGTATAGCTTTACCGCTTTTTGTAACGTTCCGTGGAGTTTTGGAAAATTATGAAGCCTGGCAAAAACGCAAGGCTATAGCCTTATGGTGTTGCACAGCATGCCGTTTTTTATCGTTTTAAAGATTTTTGATGATTTTCGAAAAATCCTCAAAACCATGAAAAACGGCATAATGTGCAAGAGTCTAAGGCTATAACCTTGGGTTTTTGACAAGGGTTTCATCATTTTTTGTAATTTTTCGAAAATCCTCAAAACGATGAAAAAACGTAAGGCTATAGCCTTGTGTTTTTTTTAAATTTCGACATTTTTCGAAAATCCTCAAAAATCATCAAAACGATGAAAAACGGCATGCTGTGCAAGACCTGAAGGCTATAGCCTTGCGTTTTTGCCAGGTTTCTTCATTTTTGGTCATTTTTCGAAAATCCTCAAAACTATGAAAAAACGTAAGGCTATAGCTTTGCGTTTTTTCGAAATTTCGACATTTTTCAAAAATCCTCAAAAATCCTCAAAACGGTGAAAAACAGCATGCTGTGCAAGACCTGAAGGTTATAGCCTTGCGTTTTTGCCAGGTTTCATCATTTTTTGTCATTTTGCGAAAATCCTCAAAATGGTGAAAAAACGTAAGGCTATAGGCCTTGCGTTTTTTTTTCTCGAAATTTCGACATTTTTCGAAAATCCTCAAAAATCCTCAAAACGATGAAAAACAGCATGCTGTGCAAGACCGTAAGGCTATAGCCTTGCGTTTTGCCAGGATTCGTCATTTTTAGTCATTTTTCGAAAATCCTCAAAACGATGAAAAAACGTAAGGCTATAGCCTTGCGTTTTTTTTTAAATTCGACATTTTTTGAAAATCCTCAAAAATCCTCAAAACGATGAAAAAAGGCATGCGGTGCAAGACCGTAGGCTATAGCCTTACGTTTTTGCCAGATTTCATAATTTTTTGTCATTTTTCGGAAATCCTCAAAACGATGAAAAAACATAAGGCTATAGCCTTGCGTTTTTTTGAAATTTCGACATTTTTCGAAAATCCTCAAAAATCCTCAAAACGATGAAAATTGGCATGCTGTGCAAGACCGTATGCTATAGACTTACGTTTTTGCCAGGTTTCGTCATTTTTTGTCATTTTTCGAAAATCCTCAAAATGATGAAAAAACGTTATTCTATAGCCTTGCGTTTTTTCGAAATTTCAACATTTTTCAAAAATCCTCAAAAATCCTCAAAACGGTGAAAAACAGCATGCTGTGCAAGACCTGAAGTTTATAGCCTTGCGTTTTTGCCAGGTTTCATCATTTTTTGTCATTTTTCGAAAATCCTCAAAACGATGAAAAAACGTAAGGCTATAGCCTTGCGTTTTTTCAAAATTTCGACATTTTTCGAAAATCGTCAGAAATCCACAAAATGATGAAAAACGGCATGCTGTGCAAGACCGTAAGGCTGGAGCCTTGCGTTTTGCCAGGTTTCGTCATTTTTTGTCATTTTTCGAAAATCCTCAAAACGATGAAAAAACGTAAGACTATAGCCTTGCGTTTTTTCGAAATTTCGACATTTTTCGAAAATCCTCAAAAATCCTCAAAACGATGAAAAACAGCATGCTGTGCAAGACCTGAAGGTTATAGCCTTGCGTTTTTGCCAGGTTTCATCATTTTTTGTCATTTTTTGAAAATCCTCAAAACGATGAAAAAACGTAAGGCTATATATAGCCTTGCGTTTTTTCGAAATTTCGACATTTTTCGAAAATCCTCAAAAATCCTCAAAACGATGAAAAACAGCATGCTGTGCAAGACCTGAAGGTTATAGCCTTGCGTTTTTGCCAGGTTTCATCATTTTTTGTCATTTTTCGAAAATCCTCAAAACGATGAAAAAACGTAAGGCTATAGCCTTGCGTTTTTTCGAAATTTCGACATTTTTTGAAAATCGTCAAAAATCCTCAAAATGATAAAAAATGTCTTGCTGTGCAAGACCTGAAGGCTATAGCATTGCGTTTTTGCAAGGTTTCATCATTTTTTGTCATTTTTCGAAAATCCTTAAAACGATGAAAAAACATAAGACTATAGCCTTGCGTTTTTTCGAAATTTCGACATTTTTCGAAAATCCTCAAAAATCCTCAAAACGATGAAAAACGGCATGCTGTGTGAGACGTGAAGGCTATAGCATTGTTTTTTGCCAGGTTTCATCATTTTTTGTCATTTTTCAAAAATCCTCAAAACGATGAAAAAACGTAAGGTTATAGCCTTGCGTTTTTTTTCTCGAAATTTGGACATTTTTCGAAAATCCTCAAAAATCCTCAAAACGATGAAAAACAGCATGCTGTGCAAGACCGTAAGGCTATAGCCTCGCACTTTGCCAGGTTTCATCATTTTTTGTCATTTTTCGAAAATCCTCAAAACGATGAAAAAACGTAAGGCTATAGCCTTGCGTTTTTTCAAAATTTCGACATTTTTCGAAAATCCTCAAACATCCACAACATGATGAAAAACGGCATGCTGTGCAAGACCGTAAAGCTGTAGCCTTGCGTTTTGCCAGGTTTCGTCATTTTTTGTAATTTTTCGAAAATCCTCAAAACGATGAAAAAACGTAAGACTATAGCCTTGCGTTTTTTTCGAAATTTCGACATTTTTCGAAAATCCTCAAAAATCCTCAAAACGATGAAAAACGGCATGCTGTGCAAGACCTGTAGGTTATAGCCTTGCGTTTTTGCCAGGTTTCATCATTTTTTGTCATTTTATCCTCAAAACGATGAAAAAACTTAAGGCTATAGCCTTGCGTTTTTTCGAAATTTCGACATTTTCGAAAATCATCAAAACGATGAAAGACAGCATGCTGTGCAAGACCGTATGCTATAGCCTTGCGTTTTTGCCAGGTTTCATCATTTTTTGTCATTTTTCGAAAATCCTCAAAACGATGAAAAAACGTAAGGCTATAGCCTTGCGTTTTTTTGAAATTTCGACATTTTTCGAAAATCCTCCAAATCCTCAAGAATCCTCAAAACGATGAAAAAAAGCATGCTGTGCAAGACCGTAGACTATAGCCTTGCGTTTTTGCCAGGTTTCGTCATTTTTTGAAAATCGTCAAAATCATGAAAAACCGTAAGGCTATAGCCTTGCCGTTTTTTCGAAATTTCGACATTTTTCGAAAATCCTCCAAATCCTCAAGAATCCTCAAAACGATGAAAAAAAAGCATGCTGTGCAAGACCGTAGACTATAGCCTTGCGTTTTTGCCAGGTTTCGTCATTTTTTGAAAATCGTCAAAATCATGAAAAACCGTAAGGCTATAGCCTTTCCCATTTTTTCGAAATTTTGACATTTTTCGAAAATCCTCAAAATCCTCAAAAATCCTCAAAACGATGAAAAAAAGCATGCTGTGCAAGACCGTAGGCTATAGCCTTGCGTTTTTGCCAGGTTTCGTCATTTTTTGAAAATCGTCAAAATCATGAATAACCGTAAGGCTATAGCCTTTCCGTTTTTTCGAAATTTCGACATTTTTCGAAAATCCTCAAAATCCTCAAAAATCCTCAAAACGATGAAAAAAGCATGCTGTGCAAGACCGTAGGCTATAGCCTTGCGTTTTTGCCAGGTTTCGTCATTTTTTGAAAATCGTCAAAATCATGAAAAAACGTAAGATATAGCCTTGCGGTTTTTTCGAAATTTTGACATTTTCGAAAATCCTCAAAATCCTCAAAAATCCTCAAAACGATGAAAAAAGCATGCTGTGCAAGACCGTAGGCTATAGCCTTGCATTTTTGCCAGGTTTCGTCATTTTTTGAAAATCGTCAAAATCATGAAAAACCGTAAGGCTATAGCCTTGCCGTTTTTTCGAAATTTCGACATTTTTCGAAAATCCTCAAAATCCTCAAAAATCCTCAAAACGATGAAAAAAAGCATGCTGTGCAAGACCGTAGGCTATAGCCTTGCGCTTTTGCCAGGTTTCGTCATTTTTTGAAAATCGTCAAAATCATGAAAAACCGTAAGGCTATAGCCTTGCCGTTTTTTCGAAATTTCGACATTTTTCGAAAATCCTCAAAATCCTCAAAAATCCTCAAAACGATGAAAAAAAAGCATGCTGTGCAAGACTGTAGGCTATAGCCTTGCGTTTTTGCCAGGTTTCGTCATTTTTTGAAAATCGTCAAAATCATGAAAAACCGTAAGGCTATAGCCTTGCCGTTTTTTTCGAAATTTCGACATTTTTCGAAAATCCTCAAAATCCTCAAAAATCCTCAAAACGATAAAAAAAAGCATGCTGTGCAAGACTGTAGGCTATAGCCTTGCGTTTTTGCCAGGTTTCGTCATTTTTTGAAAATCGTCAAAATCATGAAAAACCGTAAGGCTATAGCCTTGCCGTTTTTTTCGAAATTTCGACATTTTTCGAAAATCCTCAAAATCCTCAAAAATCCTCAAAACGATGAAAAAAAGCATGCTCTGCAAGACCGTAGGCTATAGCCTTGCGTTTTTGCCAGGTTTCGTCATTTTTTGAAAATCGTCAAAATCATGAAAAACCGTAAGGCTATAGCCTTGCCGTTTTTTCGAAATTTCAACATTTTTCGAAAATCCTCAAAATCCTCAAAATCCTCAAAACGATGAAAAAAAGCATGCTGTGCAAGACTGTAGGCTATAGCCTTGCGTTTTTGCCAGGTTTCGTCATTTTTTGAAAATCGTCAAAATCATGAAAAACCGTAAGGCTATAGCCTTGCCGTTTTTTCGAAATTTCGACATTTTTCGAAAATCCTCAAAATCCTCAAAAATCCTCAAAACGATGAAAAAAAGCATGCTGTGCAAGACCGTAGGCTATAGCCTTGCGTTTTTGCCAGGTTTCGTCATTTTTTGAAAATCGTCGAAATCATGAAAAACCGTAAGGCTATAGCCTTGCCGTTTTTTCGAAATTTCGACATTTTTCGAAAATCCTCAAAATCCTCAAAAATCCTCAAAACGATGAAAAAAAAGCATGCTGTGCAGACCGTAGGCTATAGCCTTGCGTTTTTGCCAGGTTTCGTCATTTTTTGAAAATCGTCAAAATCATGAAAAACCGTAAGGCTATAGCCTTGCCGTTTTTTTTTCAAAATTTCGACATTTTTCGAAAATCCTCAAAATCCTCAAAAATCCTCAAAACGATGAAAAAAAGCATGCTGTGCAAGACCGTAGGCTATAGCCTTGCGTTTTTGCCAGGTTTCGTCATTTTTTGAAAATCGTCAAAATCATGAAAAAACATAAGACTATAGCCTTGCGTTTTTTTTCGAAATTTCGACATTTTTCGAAAATCCTCAAAATCCTCAAAAATCCTCAAAACGATGAAAAAAAGCATGCTGTGCAAGACCGTAGGCTATAGCCTTGCGTTTTTGCCAGGTTTCGTCATTTTTTGAAAATTGTCAAAATCATGAAAAACCGTAAGGCTATAGCCTTGCCGTTTTTTCGAAATTTCGACATTTTTCGAAAATCCTCAAAATCCTCAAAAATCCTCAAAACGATGAAAAAAAAGCATGCTGTGCAAGACCGTAGGCTATAGCCTTGCGTTTTTGCCAGGTTTCGTCATTTTTTGAAAATCGTCAAAATCATGAAAATCCGTAAGGCTATAGCCTTGCGTTTTTTCGAAATTTCGACATTTTTCGAAAATCCTCAAAATCCTCAAAAATCCTCAAAACGATGAAAAAAAGCATGCTGTGCAAGACCGTAGGCTATAGCCTTGCGTTTTGCCAGGTTTCGTCATTTTTTGAAAATCGTCAAAATCATGAAAAACCGTAAGGCTATAGCCTTGCCGTTTTTTCGAAATTTCGACATTTTTCGAAAATCCTCAAAATCCTCAAAAATCCTCAAAACGATGAAAAAAAGCATGCTCTGCAAGACCGTAGGCTATAGCCTTGCGTTTTGCCAGGTTTCGTCATTTTTTGAAAATCGTCAAAATCATGAAAAACCGTAAGGCTATAGCCTTGCCGTTTTTTCGAAATTTCAACATTTTTCGAAAATCCTCAAAATCCTCAAAAATCCTCAAAACGATGAAAAAAAAGCATGCTGTGCAAGACTGTAGGCTATAGCCTTGCGTTTTTGCCAGGTTTCGTCATTTTTTGAAAATCGTCAAAATCATGAAAAACCGTAAGGCTATAGCCTTGCCGTTTTTTCGAAATTTCGACATTTTTCGAAAATCTTCAAAATCCTCAAAAATCCTCAAAACGATGAAAAAAAGCATGCTGTGCAAGACCGTAGGCTATAGCCTTGCGTTTTTGCCAGGTTTCGTCATTTTTTGAAAATCGTCGAAATCATGAAAAACCGTAAGGCTATAGCCTTGCCGTTTTTTCGAAATTTCGACATTTTTCGAAAATCCTCAAAATCCTCAAAAATCCTCAAAACGATGAAAAAAAGCATGCTGTGCAAGACCGTAGGCTATAGCCTTGCGTTTTTGCCAGGTTTCGTCATTTTTTGAAAATCGTCAAAATCATGAAAAACCGTAAGGCTATAGCCTTGCCGTTTTTTTCAAAATTTCGACATTTTTCGAAAATCCTCAAAATCCTCAAAAATCCTCAAAACGATGAAAAAAGCATGCTGTGCAAGACCGTAGGCTATAGCCTTGCGTTTTTGCCAGGTTTCGTCATTTTTTGAAAATCGTCAAAATCATGAAAAAACGTAAGGCTATAGCCTTGCGTTTTTTTCGAAATTTCGACATTTTTCGAAAATCCTCAAAATCCTCAAAAATCCTCAAAACGATGAAAAAAAGCATGCTGTGCAAGACCGTAGGCTATAGCCTTGCGTTTTTGCCAGGTCTCGTCATTTTTTGAAAATCGTCAAAATCATGAAAAACCGTAAGGCTATAGCCTTGCCGTTTTTTCGAAATTTCGACATTTTTCGAAAATCCTCAAAATCCTCAAAAATCCTCAAAACGATGAAAAAAAGCATGCTGTGCAAGACCGTAGGCTATCGCCTTGCGTTTTTGCCAGGTTTCGTCATTTTTTGAAAATCGTCAAAATCATGAAAAATCCGTAAGGCTATAGCCTTGCCGTTTTTTCGAAATTTCGACATTTTTCGAAAATCCTCAAAATCCTCAAAAATCCTCAAAACGATGAAAAAAAGCATGCTGTGCAAGACCGTAGGCTATAGCCTTGCGTTTTTGCCAGGTTTCGTCATTTTTTGAAAATCGTCAAAATCATGAAAAACCGTAAGGCTATAGCCTTGCCGTTTTTTTCGAAATTTCGACATTTTTCGAAAATCCTCAAAATCCTCAAAAATCCTCAAAACGATGAACAAAAAGCATGCTGTGCAAGACTGTAGGCTATAGCCTTGCGTTTTTGCCAGGTTTCGTCATTTTTTGAAAATCGTCAAAATCATGAAAAAACCGTAAGGCTATAGCCTTGCCGTTTTTTTCGAAATTTCGACATTTTTCGAAAATCTTCAAAATCCTCAAAAATCCTCAAAACGATGAAAAAAAGCATGCTGTGCAAGACCGTAGCCTATAGCCTTGCGTTTTTGCCAGGTTTCGTCATTTTTTGAAAATCGTCAAAATCATGAAAAAACGTAAGGCTATAGCCTTTCCGTTTTTTCGAAATTTCGACATTTTTCGAAAATCCTCAAAATCCTCAAAAATCCTCAAAACGATGAAAAAAAGCATGCTGTGCAAGACCGTAGGCTATAGCCTTGCGTTTTTGCCAGGTTTCGTCATTTTTTTGAAAATCGTCAAAATCATGAAAAACCGTAAGGCTATAGCCTTGCCGTTTTTTCGAAATTTCGACATTTTTCGAAAATCCTCAAAATCCTCAAAAATCCTCAAAACGATAAAAAAAAGCATGCTGTGCAAGACCGTAGGCTATAGGCTTGCGTTTTTGCCAGGTTTCGTTATTTTTTGAAAATCGTCAAAATCATGAAAAACCGTAAGGCTATAGCCTTGCCGTTTTTTCGAAATTTCGACATTTTTCGAAAATCTTCAAAATCCTCAAAAATCCTCAAAACGATGAAAAAAAGCATGCTGTGCAAGACCGTAGGCTATAGCCTTGTGTTTTTGCCAGGTTTCGTCATTTTTTGAAAATCGTCGAAATCATGAAAAGCCGTAAGGCTATAGCCTTGCCGTTTTTTTCGAAATTTCGACATTTTTCGAAAATCCTCAAAATCCTCAAAAATCCTCAAAACGATGAAAAAAAGCATGCTGTGCAAGACCGTAGGCTATAGCCTTGCGTTTTTGCCAGGTTTCGTCATTTTTTGAAAATCGTCAAAATCATGAAAAACCGTAAGGCTATAGCCTTGCCGTTTTTTTTCGAAATTTCGACATTTTTCGAAAATCCTCAAAAGCCTCAAAAATCCTCAAAACGATGAAAAACAGCATGCTGTGCAAGACCGTAAGGCTATAGCCTCGCATTTTGCCAGGATTTGTCATTTTTTGTCATTTTTCGAAAATCCTCAAAACGATGAAAAAACCTAAGGCTATAGCCTTGCATTTTTTCGAAATTTCAACATTTTTAAAATATCCTCAAAAATCCTCAAAAAGGTGAAAACCAGCATGCTGTGCAAGACCTGAAGTTTATAGCCTTGCGTTTTTGCCAGGTTTCATCATTTTTTGTCATTTTTCGAAAATCCTCAAAACGATCAAAAAACGTAAGGCTATAGCCTTGCGTTTTTTCGAAATTTCGACATTTTTCGAAAATCCTCAAAATTCTCAAAAATCCTCAAAACGATAAAAAAAGCATGCTGTGCAAGACTGTAGGCTATAGCCTTGCGTTTTTGCCAGGTTTCGTCATTTTTTGAAAATCGTCAAAATCATGAAAAACCGTAAGGCTCCTTGCCGTTTTTTTTTCGAAATTTCGACATTTTTCGAAAATCTTCAAAATCCTCAAAAATCCTCAAAACGATGAAAAAAAGCATGCTGTGCAAGACCGTAGGCTATAGCCTTGCGTTTTTGCCAGGTTTCATCATTTTTTGAAAATCGTCAAAATCATGAAAAAACGTAAGGCTATAGCCTTGCCGTTTTTTCGAAATTTCGACATTTTTCGAAAATCTTCAAAATCCTCAAAAATCCTCAAAACGATGAAAAAAAGCATGCTGTGCAAGACCGTAGGCTATACCCTTGCGTTTTTGCCAGGTTTCGTCATTTTTTGAAAATCGTCAAAATCATGAAAAACCGTAAGGCTATAGCCTTGCCGTTTTTTTCGAAATTTCGACATTTTTCGAAAATCCTCAAAATCCTCAAAAATCCTCAAAACGATGAAAAAAAGCATGCTGTGCAAGACCGTAGGCTATAGCCTTGCGTTTTTGCCAGGTTTCGTCATTTTTTGAAAATCGTCAAAATCATGAAAAACCGTAAGGCTATAGCCTTGCTTTTTTTCGAAATTTCGACATTTTTCGAAAATCCTCAAAATCCTCAAAAATCCTCAAAACGATGAAAAAAAGCATGCTGTGCAAGACTGTAGGCTATAGCCTTGCGTTTTTGCCAGGTTTCGTCATTTTTTGAAAATCGTCAAATCATGAAAAAACATAAGCTATAGCCTTGCGTTTTTTCGAAATTTCGACATTTTTTCAAAATCCTCAAAATCCTCAAAAATCCTCAAAACGATGAAAAAAGCATGCTGTGCAAGACCGTAGGCTATAGCCTTGCGTTTTTGCCAGGTTTCGTCATTTTTTGAAAATCGTCAAAATCATGAAAAACCGTAAGGCTATAGCCTTGCCGTTTTTTCGAAATTTCGACATTTTTCCAAAATCCTCAAAATCCTCAAAAATCCTCAAAACGATGAAAAAAAGCATGCTGTGCAAGACCGTAGGCTATAGCCTTGCGTTTTTGCCAGGTTTCGTCATTTTTTGAAAATCGTCAAAATCATGAAAAACCGTAAGGCTATAGCCTTGCCGTTTTTTTCGAAATTTCGACATTTTTCGAAAATCCTCAAAATCCTCAAAAATCCTCAAAACGATGAAAAAAAGCATGCTGTGCAAGACCGTAGGCTATAGCCTTGCGTTTTTGCCAGGTTTCGTCATTTTTTGAAAATCGTCAAAATCATGAAAAACCGTAAGGCTATAGCCTTGCCGTTTTTTCGAAATTTCGACATTTTTCGAAAATCCTCAAAATCCTCAAAAATCCTCAAAACGATGAAAAAAAGCATGCTGTGCAAGACTGTAGGCTATAGCCTTGCGTTTTTGCCAGGTTTCGTCATTTTTTGAAAATCGTCAAAATCATGAAAAACCGTAAGGCTATAGCCTTGCCGTTTTTTCGAAATTTCGACATTTTTCGAAAATCCTCAAATCCTCAAAAATCCTCAAAACGATGAAAAAAAGCATGCTGTGCAAGACCGTAGGCTATAGCCTTGCGTTTTTGCCAGGTTTCGTCATTTTTTGAAAATCGTCGAAATCATGAAAAACCGTAAGGCTATAGCCTTGCCGTTTTTTCGAAATTTCGACATTTTTCGAAAATCCTCAAAATCCTCAAAAATCCTCAAAACGATGAAAAAAAGCATGCTGTGCAAGACCGTAGGCTATAGCCTTGCGTTTTTGCCAGGTTTCGTCATTTTTTGAAAATCGTCAAAATCATGAAAAACCGTAAGGCTATAGCCTTGCCGTTTTTTTCGAAATTTTCGACATTTTTCGAAAATCCTCAAAATCCTCAAAAATCCTCAAAACGATGAAAAAAAGCATGCTGTGCAAGACCGTAGGCTATAGCCTTGCGTTTTTGCCAGGTTTCGTCATTTTTTGAAAATCGTCAAAATCATGAAAAACATAAGACTATAGCCTTGCCGTTTTTTTCGAAATTTCGACATTTTTCGAAAATCCTCAAAATCCTCAAAAATCCTCAAAACGATGAAAAAAAGCATGCTGTGCAAGACCGTAGGCTATAGCCTTGCGTTTTTGCCAGGTTTCGTCATTTTTTGAAAATCGTCAAAATCATGAAAAACCGTAAGGCTATAGCCTTGCGTTTTTCAAAATTTCGACATTTTTCGAAAATCCTCAAAATCCTCAAAAATCCTCAAAACGATGAAAAAAAAGCATGCTGTGCAAGACCGTAGGCTATAGCCTTGCGTTTTTGCCAGGTTTCGTCATTTTTTGAAAATCGTCAAAATCATGAAAATCCGTAAGGCTATAGCCTTGCCGTTTTTTCGAAATTTCGACATTTTTCGAAAATCCTCAAATCCTCAAAAATCCTCAAAACGATGAAAAAAAGCATGCTGTGCAAGACCGTAGGCTATAGCCTTGCGTTTTTGCCAGGTTTCGTCATTTTTTGAAAATCGTCAAAATCATGAAAAACCGTAAGGCTATAGCCTTGCCGTTTTTTCGAAATTTCGACATTTTTCGAAAATCCTCAAAATCCTCAAAAATCCTCAAAACGATGAAAAAAAAGCATGCTGTGCAAGACCGTAGGCTATAGCCTTGCGTTTTTGCCAGGTTTCGTCATTTTTTGAAAATCGTCAAAATCATGAAAAACCGTAAGGCTATAGCCTTGCCGTTTTTTTCGAAATTTCGACATTTTTCGAAAATCTTCAAAATCCTCAAAAATCCTCAAAACGATGAAAAAAAAGCATGCTGTGCAAGACCGTAGCCTATAGCCTTGCGTTTTTGCCAGGTTTCGTCATTTTTTGAAAATCGTCAAAATCATGAAAAAACGTAAGGCTATAGCCTTGCCGTTTTTTTTTCGAAATTTCGACATTTTTCGAAAATCCTCAAAATCCTCAAAAATCCTCAAAACGATGAAAAAAAGCATGCTGTGCAAGACCGTAGGCTATAGCCTTGCGTTTTTGCCAGGTTTCGTCATTTTTTGAAAATCGTCAAAATCATGAAAAACCGTAAGGCTATAGCCTTGCCGTTTTTTTTTCGAAATTTCGACATTTTTCGAAAATCCTCAAAATCCTCAAAAATCCTCAAAACGAAAAAAAAGCATGCTGTGCAAGACCGTAGGCTATAGCCTTGCGTTTTTGCCAGGTTTCGTCATTTTTTGAAAATCGTCAAAATCATGAAAAACCGTAAGGCTATAGCCTTGCCGTTTTTTCGAAATTTCGACATTTTTCGAAAATCTTCAAAATCCTCAAAAATCCTCAAAACGATGAAAAAAAGCATGCTGTGCAAGACCGTAGGCTATAGCCTTGTGTTTTTGCCAGGTTTCGTCATTTTTTGAAAATCGTCAAAATCATGAAAAGCCGTAAGGCTATAGCCTTGCCGTTTTTTTCGAAATTTCGACATTTTTCGAAAATCCTCAAAATCCTCAAAAATCCTCAAAACGATGAAAAAAAGCATGCTGTGCAAGACCGTAGGCTATAGCCTTGCGTTTTTGCCAGGTTTCGTCATTTTTTGAAAATCGTCAAAATCATGAAAAACCGTAAGGCTATAGCCTTGCCGTTTTTTTTCGAAATTTCGACATTTTTCGAAAATCCTCAAAAGCCTCAAAAATCCTCAAAACGATGAAAAACAGCATGCTGTGCAAGACCGTAAGGCTATAGCCTCGCATTTTGCCAGGATTTGTCATTTTTTGTCATTTTTCGAAAATCCTCAAAACGATGAAAAAACCTAAGGCTATAGCCTTGCATTTTTTTCGAAATTTCAACATTTTTAAAATATCCTCAAAAATCCTCAAAACGTGAAAAACAGCATGCTGTGCAAGACCTGAAGTTTATAGCCTTGCGTTTTTGCCAGGTTTCATCATTTTTTGTCATTTTTCGAAAATCCTCAAAACGATGAAAAAATGTAAGGCTATAGCCTTGCGTTTTTTTCGAAATTTCGACATTTTTCGAAAATCCTCAAAATTCTCAAAAATCCTCAAAACGATGAAAAAAAGCATGCTGTGCAAGACCGTAGGCTATAGCCTTGCGTTTTTGCCAGGTTTCGTCATTTTTTGAAAATCGTCAAAATCATGAAAAACCATTTTTTCGAAATTTCGACATTTTTCGAAAATCTTCAAAATCCTCAAAAATCCTCAAAACGATGAAAAAAGCATGCTGTGCAAGACCGTAGGCTATAGCCTTGCGTTTTGCCAGGTTTCGTCATTTTTTGAAAATCGTCAAAATCATGAAAAAACGTAAGGCTATAGCCTTGCGTTTTTTTTCGAAATTTCGACATTTTTCTAAAATCTTCAAAATCCTCAAAAATCCTCAAAACGATGAAAAAAAGCATGCTGTGCAAGACCGTAGGCTATACCTTGCGTTTTTGCCAGGTTTCGTCATTTTTTGAAAATCGTCAAATCATGAAAAACCGTAAGGCTATAGCCTTGCCGTTTTTTTCGAAATTTTCGACATTTTCGAAAATCATCAAAATCCTCAAAAATCCTCAAAACGATGAAAAAAAGGCATGCTGTGCAAGACCGTAGGCTATAGCCTTGCGTTTTTGCCAGGTTTCGTCA
>CM076972.1:21957079-21979579 GCA_039105355.1 Benthosema pterotum
AAATCCACAAAATGATGAAAAACGGCATGCTGTGCAAGACCGTAAGGCTGTAGCCTTGCGTTTTGCCAGGTTTTGTCATTTTTTGTCATTTTTTTCGAAAGTCCTCTCAAAATGAATGAAAAAAACGTAAGACTATAGCCTTGCGTTTTTTTTTTTTTTCCCCCGAAATTTCGACAGTTTTCAAAAATCCTCAAAAATCCTCAAAATGATGAAAAACAGCATGCAGAGACCTGAAGGTTATAGCCTTGCGTTTTTGCCAGGTTTCATCATTTTTTGTCATTTTTCGAAATCCTCAAAACGATGAAAAAACGTAAGGCTATAGCCTTGCGTTTTTTCGAAATTTCGACATTTTTCGAAAATCCTCAAAAATCCTCAAAACGATGAAAAACGGCATGCTGTGCAAGACCTGAAGGCTATAGCATTGCGTTTTTGCCAGGTTTCATCATTTTTTGTCATTTTTCGAAAATCCTCAAAACGATGAAAAAACGTAAGGCTATAGCCTTGCGTTTTTTCGAAATTTCGACAATTTTCGAAAATCCTCAAAAATCCTCAAAAATCCTCAAAACGATGAAAAACGGCATGCTGTGCAAGACCTGAAGGCTATAGCATTGCGTTTTTGCCAGGTTTCATCATTTTTTGTCATTTTTCGAAAATCCTCAAAACGATGAAAAAACGTAAGGCTATAGCCTTGCGTTTTTTCGAAATTTTGACATTTTTCGAAAATCGTCAAAAAACCACAAAATGATGAAAAACGTCATGCTGTGCAAGACCGTAAGGCTGTAGCCTTGCGTTTTTGCCAGGTTTCGTCATTTTTTGTCATTTTTCGAAAATCCTCAAAACGATGAAAAAACGTAAGGCTATAGCCTTGCGTTTTTTTTCTCGAAATTTCGACATTTTTCGAAAATCGTCAAAAATCCACAAAATGATGAAAAACGGCATGCTGTGCAAGACCGTAAGGCAGTAGCCTTGCGTTTTGCCAGGTTTCGTCATTTTTTGTCATTTTTCGAAAGTCCTCAAAACGATGAAAAAACGTAAGACTATAGCCTTGCGTTTTTGTTTTTTGTTTTTTTTCGAAATTTCGACAGTTTTCGAAAATCCTCAAAAATCCTCAAAATGATGAAAAACAGCATGCAGACCTGAAGGTTATAGCCTTGCGTTTTTGCCAGGTTTCATCATTTTTTGTCATTTTTCGAAAATCCTCAAAACGATGAAAAAACGTAAGGCTATAGCCTTGCGTTTTTTCGAAATTTCGACATTTTTCGAAAATCCTCAAAAATCCTCAAAACGGTGAAAAACAGCATGCTGTGCAAGACCTGAAGGTTATAGCCTTGCGTTTTTGGCCAGGTTTCAACATTTTTTGTCATTTTTTTTAAATCCTCAAAACGATGAAAAACGTAAGGCTATAGCCCTACGTTTTTTTTTTTTCCGAAATTTCGACATTTTCCAAAATCGGCAAAAACCTCAAAATAATGAAAAACGCCATGCTGTGCAAGACCGTAAGCAGTGTAGCCTTGCGTTTTGCAAGGTTTCGTCATTTTTTGTCATTTTTCGAAAATCCTCAAAACGATAAAAACAAAGGCTATAGCCTGCGTTTTTTTTTTCTCGAAATTTCAACATTTTTCAAAATCCTCCAAAAATCCTCAAAACGATGAAAAACACATGCTGTGCAAGACCGAAGGCTATAGCCTTGCATTTGCCAGGTTTGTCATTTTTTGTCATTTTTCGAAAATCCTCAAAACGATGAAAAAACGTAAGGCTATAGCCTTGCGTTTTTTCAAAATTTCGACATTTTTCGAAAATCCTCAAAAATCCTCAAAACAATGAAAAACAGCATGCTGTGCAAGACCTGAAGGTTATAGCCTTGCGTTTTTGCCAGTTTCATCATTTTTTGTCATTTTTCGAAAGTCCTCAAAACGATGAAAAAACATAAGGCTATAGCCTTGCGTTTTTTCGAAATGGTCATTTTTTTGTCATTTTTCGTCATTTTTCGAAAATCCTCAAAACGATGAAAAAACGTAAGGCCTTGCGTTTTTATTTTTTATTTTTTATTTTTTGAAATTTTTGACATTTTTTTTTTCGAAAATCCTCAAAAATCCTCAAAACGATGAAAAACGGCATGTGGTGCAAGACCGTAGGCTATAGCCTTGCGTTTTTGCCAGGTTTCATCATTTTTTGTCATTTTTCGAAAATACTCAAAACGATGAAAAAACATAAGGCTATAGCCTTGCGTTTTTTCGAAATTTCGACATTTTTCGAAAATCCTCAAAAATCCTCAAAACGATGAAAAACAGCATGCTGTGCAAGACCGTATGCTATAGCCTTGCGTTTTTGCCAGGTTTCATCATTTTTTGTCATTTTTCGAAAATCCTCAAAACGATGAAAAAACGTAAGGCTATAGCCTTGCGTTTTTTCGAAATTTCGACATTTTTCGAAAATCCTCAAAAATCCTCAAAACGATGAAAAACAGCATGCTGTGCAAGACCGTAAGGCTATAGCCTTGCATTTTGCCAGGATTTGTCATTTTTTGTCATTTTTCAAAAATCCTCAAAACGATGAAAAAACGTAAGGCTATAGCCTTGCGTTTTTTCAAAATTTTGACATTTTTCGAAAATCCTCAAAAATCCTCAAAACGATGAAAAAACGTAAGGCTATAGCCTTGCGTTTTTTCGAAATTTCGACATTTTTCGAAAATCCTCAAAAATCCTCAAAACGATGAAAAACAGCATGCTGTGCAAGACCTGAAGGTTATAGCCTTGCGTTTTTGCCAGGTTTCATCATTTTTTGTCATTTTTCGAAAATCCTCAAAACGATGAAAAAACGTAAGGCTATAGCCTTGCGTTTTTTCGAAATTTCGACATTTTTCGAAAATCGTCAAAAATCCACAAAATGATGAAAAACGGCATGCTGTGAAAGACCGTAAGGCTGTAGCCTTGCGTTTTGCCAGGTTTCGTCATTTTTTGTCATTTTTCGAAATTTCGACATTTTTCAAAAATCCTCAAAAATCCTCAAAAAACGATGAAAAACAGCATGCTGCGAAATTTTTCGACTTTTTTTGAAAATCGTCAAAAATCCTCAAAATGATGAAAAACGGCATGCTGTGCAAGACCGTAAGGCTGTAGCCTTGCGTTTTGCCAGGTTTCGTCATTTTTTGTCATTTTTCGAAAATCCTCAAAACGATGAAAAAACATAAGGCTATAGCCTTGCGTTTTTTCGAAATTTCGACATTTTTTGAAAATCCTCAAAAATCTTCAAAACGATAAAAAACGCCCGGCTGTGTAAGACTGTAAGAATATAGCCCTGCTTTTATGCCAGGTTTCATCATTTTTTAAAAATCTTTCAAAATTCTCAAAACCCTTAAGGCTATAGCCTTACGTTTTAAAAAAATTCAAAATTCCTCAAATTTTCGAAAAGTGTCGAAATTTCGAGAAAAAAAAAACGCAAGGCCATTGCCTTACCGTTTTTCATCGCTTTGAGGATTTGTGAGGATTTTTGAAAAATGACAAAAACTGGAAAAAACCAAGACTATAGCCTTACGGTCTACCTTACGCACAGCATGGCCTTTTTCATTGTTTTGAGGATTTTTGAAAAATGTTGAAATAAAAAACAAAACAAAAAAAACGCAAGCCTATAGCCTTACAGTTTTTCATTGTTTTGAGGATTTTCAAAATATAATGAAACCTGGCAAAAACACAAGGCCTTACTGTTTTTCATTATTTTGAGGCTTTTTGAGGATTTTCGAAAAATGTCGAAATTTCAAAAAAATAAATAAATAAATAAATAAAAAAACGCAAGGCTATAGCCTTACCGTTTTTCATCGTTTGGAGGATTTTGGGGATTTTCAAAAAATGTCCAAACCTGGCAAAAACCCAAGGCTATAGCCTTACGGCCTTAGACAGCATGCCGTTGTTCATTTTTTTGAGGATTTTTGAGGATTTTCGAAAAACTTAGAAATTTCGAAAAAGCACAAGGCTATACTTTACATTTTTTCATAATTTTGAGGAATTTTGAGGATTTTAAAAAAAATGTCTAAATTTCAAGAAAACAAATGTGAGGCTATAGCCTTACTATTTTTCATCGTTTTGAGGATCTTCGAAAAATTACGAAAACAAAAACTCAAGGCTATAGCCTTACGGGCTTGCACAGCATGCCATTTTTCATCGTTTTGAGGATTTTTGAGGATTTTCGAGAAGAAAAAAAAACGCAAGGCTATAGCCTTCCCGTTTTTCATTGTTTTGAGGTTTTTCGAAAAATGACGAAACCTGGCAAAAACGAACCATACTGTTATTTTCATCGTTTTAAGATTATTGAGGGTTTTTTTGAGGAAATTTGTTGTCAAATTTCGGGAAAAAAAAACACAAGGCTATAGCCTAATAAACTACCGTTTTTCATCATATGAATTTTTGAAAAATGTCGAAATTTCAAAGAAACGCAAGGCTATAGCCTTACTGTTTTTCTTTGTTTTGAGTTTTTTGAGGGTTTTGAAAAATGTTCGAAATTTCGGGAAAAAAAATACACAAGGCTATAGCCTTACCGTTTTTCATCATATGAGGATTTTTAAAAAATGTCGAAATTTCAAAGAAACGCAAGGCTATAGCCTTACTGTTTTTCTTTGTTTTGAGGATTTTTTGAGGATTTTCGAAAAATGACGAAACCTGTCAAAAACTCAAGGCTATAGCCTTGAGTTAGCCTTGAGTCTTGCACAGCATGCCATTTTTCATCATTTTGAGGATTATTAAGGATCTTTGAAGAATGTCGAAATTCCAAAAAAAAAAAAAAAAAAAAAAGCAAAGGCTACAGCCTTACCATTTTTCATCGTTTTGAGGGTTTTTGAGGATTTTGGAAAAATGACAAAACCTGGCAAAAGCGCAAAGCTATAGCCTTACGGTGCTTGCACAGCATGCCCTTTTTCATTGTTTTGAGGATTTTTGAAAAATGTCGAAATTTTGAAAAAAGGCAAGGCTACTGCCTTAGCAAGGCCTTCCAGTTTTTCATTGTTTTGAGGATTTTTGAGAATTTTCGAAATATGTGGAATTTTCGAAAAGAAAAAGCACAAGGTTATAGCCTTACTGTTTTTCATCATTTTGAGGATTTTTCAAAAATGACAAAACCTTAGCAAGGCCTTCCAGTTTTTCATTGTTTTGAGGATTTTTGAGGACTTTCGAAAGATGCCGAAATTTCAAGAAAAAAAAAACAAGGCTATAGCGTTACCGTTTTTCATCATTTTGAGGATTTTTGAGGATTTTGAAATATGTTGAAAATTCTAAAAACGCAAGGCTATAGCCTTACCGCTTTTCATTGTTTTGAGGGTTTTCGAAATATGACGAAACCTGGCAAAAACCCAAGGCTATAGCCTTACGTTCTTGCCCAGCATGTTGTTTGAGGGATGTAAGGTTGTGGGTGGATTAAAAAGGAGTTTGGGGAATATGTTGAAATTTTCACGAATACGAAGGCAACGACAGCTGTACCGATTGAAATCGATAAATTGGAATTTGAGGTGTTTTCACCATATTGAGGTTTGGGGTGTGTATGAGGCTAGATGGCTAAAAAATGTCGGTTCTTGCCAAGCTTTGTGTTTGTTCATTTTCATCATGCACAGCATTCGTTTATCATCGTTTTGAGGATTTTTGAAAAATGTCGAAATTTCGAGAAAAAAAAAAACGCAGGGCTACAGCCTTAACTTTTTTCATTGTTTTGAGGATTATTGGGGATTTTTTTTAATGATTTGTACTAGGATTATTGAGGATTTTTGAAAAATGACCAAACCCTGCAAAAATGCAAGGCTATAGCCTTACGGTCTTGCATAGCATGCCGTTTTTAAATGTTTTGAGGAACATCGAAAAATGTCAAAATCTCGAAAAAAAAAATGCAAAGGCTAGCCTTACCGTTTTTTATTGTTACAAGGATTTTTGAGCATTTTCGAAAAATGTCGAAACCTGGCAAAAACACAAGGCTATATCCTTACGGTCTTGCACAGCATGCCATTTTTCGGTTACATGCCTGCATTCCGACATGGCTCCATTCCAACATGCCTCCATTCCGACATGGCTCTATTCCTACATGTCCCTGCTCCGACATGTCTCCATTCAGACATGTCTCCATTCAATGACAAAAAGATAATGCTTGCCATTCCGACACATAATGCTTGTCGGAATGGTGCTACCTCTTCTGTCGGAGTGGCGACATGTTTTCAAATAATATAAGTATTGCCACTCCGACAATTGGACGTCAATGTAGGAGTGGCGGGATGTCGGAATAGAGCGGTGCAACCCCATTTTTCATCGCAGTGATTTTCAACCTTTTTGATATCAGGTCCCGCTATTTATTCAGCATTTGAGCCACGGGCCACCATTTGAGGACATTTTAGCCCTATAGACCCAAAACAGATTTATTTTTGCTTTTGTCCACAATACCAGGCTGGATTTCGGAAACAAACCAACAAACTTAGTTCAAAATAATGACCATTTTCCTACATACTCTAGTTGTTTGGCTAATTCAGATGATGAATTTTAACTATTAACACAGGCAGATGCAATAAACACTGGTATACACTTGCTTTCTCTAATCAGTTCATAGTGGCCTCATCTCATAATTGAATATGCAAATCCAGATAACAAGACAGGCTTATTGGCAGATCTGTTGACACAAAACAGTCAGAAAAGAAAGAATTGAATAAAGATAAGTTGTTGGAAAAGGTTTTTTCCAACATTTGAACAACATAGGCTCTGATCATGACCCCCCTAGCCCACTTCTATTTCACTATCAGCCATTTGTCGCGCTCTTGTCACACTAATCGAGATACAATACATAATACAACAATTTCCATGCAATAAACAAATCATCAATAACTCAAATTGCTCAACATGCAATATTTAGCAACCAAGCTGAATATCTTTTATCTTATTGTAATAGGCCTACAGACAATGTTTGTTCCTCTTATCTCTCTCCGATTCCTTTTTTCAAAAATTATGAAAAACAACATACATATTATAATTTGTCTGCTGTTTGTTTGTGTGTGTGTGTGTGTGTGTGTGTTGTATGTGTGTTTTGGTGTGTGGTGTGTGTGCGTGCGTGCGTGCGGCGTGCGTGCGTTGCGTGCGTGCGTGCGTGCGTGTGTGGTGTGTGTGTGTGTGTGTGTGTGTGTGTGGTGTGTGTGTTTTGTTTAAAATCTGTGAAAAAAGACAATAAATGACATACTATACTATCTAGTTGATATCTGGGGGTCAATGTCAGATTTTGCCAAATCAAAAGATCACTTCCAAATAGAAACTCGATTCACACATCCATACTATAATTAAGGAAATGTCTGTCTGTCTGAAACAAGCCGTAACTCCTCACTGTCTACACCAATCACTTTGACTTTTCACAGGCATTTAACATAATATTACAAAGAGATTACAAAGCCCTTTTTTCATATTAAAAATGTTGATTAATAAGGCGTTTATTGGTGCATTCAAATCATTCCATCCACTTACATTGCATCGCAATTACTTTTTCAGCCATAGGGGGCAATGCAAATAGCAAAACACACACACGCACGCAACGCACGCACTTACACACACAGTGTGTGTGTGGGTGTGTGTGTGGTGTGCATTTGTGCGGCGTGCATGTGTGTGACACACATGCACGCACGAATGCACACACACAAAACACACGCACCACGCGGACGTCGCACACGGACGCATCACGCATACACACACACACACACACACACACACACACACACACACCACACACACACACACACACACACACACCACACACACACACACACAACACACACACACGACACACACACACACACACACAAGTTAGAGGACCGGACCATGGAAGATGAAGACGAGGAGAGAAATGAAACCCTTGGAACAGAAAGGCTTTTCACAGAAACAACTATTTTAATGCAACAACATTACTTAATTAATAATCACCCTTTGTACGCCTGCTTTCCACAACTGTTTTCCAGTTTCCCAGGTTGAAGCAGGAGAATTGATAAAGGAGTTGTCGCGAAGGCACCCACGGGGGAGTCCACATTGGTTCTTGGAGGAAACAACATGCTCAGTACAGATCAGGAAGTCAAACCATCCAAAGATCAATGGCATGCATGGTTTACAAGCCAAACTTCCTGGAATGTACTGAGCATGTCTGTTTCCTCCCATGAACCAAGTGGACTCCCCGTGGTGCCTTCGCAACAACTCCTTTTGAATTTCCTTAGGTTGAAGTATACTCCCAACTAGTGTTGTAGTTCTCAAGGCGTTGCCTCGTCTCGATACCAGTCCGAAGACAAGTTTTCATTGTCTCGTCTTGTTTTTGCCTCACCCTCAAATTGTCTTATCTTGTCTCAGTCTCATCGCTCTAGCACTTCATTGTATCGTGGTCTTGTTTTGGTCTCTCCCTCAGTTTGCCCTGCTCTTGTTGCAATCTCGCCACCGAGACCACTTGAGACAAGACAATGCAAAGGAAATGTTCTATATCCATTATGAGGACAGAGGAGCCCTATGATAAAAAAAAGAGGATGTTGCACACCATGCACCATCCTGGGGGCGTGGCACAGGCTCCTGTGGGAGTTTTGCACATGCACAGTTAAATGTGGCCTGCACCTACACAAATGGCTCCCTAGATGGCGGTTGTGCGACCATCAAATGGGAATGCTGAGAGCAGACTTGTCTTTGTTTTTTGTTCAAATGAATGCCTTCCCACAAAACAAGTACCAACCTACCTACCTACCTACCTACCTACCTACCTACCTACCTACCTACTGTATACTCTACCTATCTACCTATCTACCTATCTACCTATCTATCTATCTATCTATCTATCTATCTATCTATCTATCTATCTATCTGTCTGTCTGTCTGTCTGTCTGTCTGTCTGTCTGTCTGTCTGTCTGCCTGTCTGTCTGTCTGTCTGTCTGTCTGTCTGTCTGTCTATTGTTAAAATTCTTAAAATTGTAGTACTGTGGTAATAATTATTTATTATAAGTATTATGGGTATTTATGGTTATTTTGCAAATAACCATGTCAATAATAAGTAGACTATGCAAGGGCTCCGAAAGCCTATTTACACATAATATTTCATTTTCACATTTGCATTTTTTAAAACAGATGAGCAAGGTGAGCATTAATAATAAATATTGACTAATATGGAATGAATAACTAAATTGAATGAATATTGAATAATAAAAATTGACCTACAACAAAATAATATATACAGTATAAAGCAAACATGTGAAACTATTGAGGAAAAAAACTGACACCTTTTAAAATAAAAACAAAGCATTGCTTTTTTGCATTTGTTTTAGTTTAGTTTAGGGTCACTTGTTTACATCATATGGTGGCAAGGCCAACTGTTCAGGAGAGATTTTGCTTCTGGGCTATAGAATTGTGGAAAATATATTATTCTTATATTTTTTATTTATCCATTAGAATTAAATTGCCTCCTGTCTGAATAGTGTGGGATGTGCATGTCTGCTACTTTAACTTAAGTCATAATGGTGGTACAAGGAGAGGAAGACATCAAACGAGAATGAAGCATGGGCTTTTTAGCTGTAGCACCTCTGTGGGTACAATCCATCATCGCAGTTCCTGTTTACGCTGCGCATGTGCAAACCTCCTGCAGGAGCCTGTGCCACGCCACCCCCGTGCACCATCCTTTTTTTCTTTATCATAGGAAGAGCCCATACATTAAGACAGCGGAGCGGTGCGCAACGCTGGATGGATGATGTGCATATCGCTAGCATATCGCTAGAGAATTTAGGCATGGATGGCGTCTTGGTCTTGCATCGACGTGGTCTTGGTCTGTCTTGGCCTTGACCTCCTTAGTTCTCTGTCTCTGTCTCTGTCTCGACCCTTCTAGGTCTTGGCCTTGGTCTCGACCCCATAGGTGATAGTCTCATCTCGATGTTGACCATCCAGGTATCATGGTTGTGTCGGTGTCATTTTGGTCTCAACCCCCCTAGGTCTTGGTCTTGGTCTGTGATCTTGATTAAAACACTACTCCCATTAAAGAAAGTGTTCCTCATGGCATGCTACTAATCCTACTTATAGTACTTAAAAAGCCCATAATCTAAGCAAAAGAGACTCTGGTTTCAATGTGTTTTACTGGTTAAAAAAGAGAAATGTAAAATAGGGTCAATTCTGTTTAAATGGGTCTGAACGTGTTTCCCCCTGGGTATACCATACGATAAAAGTAGAGTTGAGTAGAGTTTTTTTTAACCAAGTCTACAATCACAACAGGCAGAGGGAGTTCAATAAACCACATAAGTGAGGTGTTGGGGTTCCAGCGGGGTCCCTGGCTAAATGAATGAGGTACAGCAGGTCGTTAATAGTAGCAGTTAGAATCCCAGCTCCTACTGTTTACATGTCGAACTCAAAGTGACCTTGGGAGAGACTTTGAACTTGAGGGGTGAATGTGTAAGGGATAACACCCGGTGACCGCTCACATGACCAGAACGCTGGCTTCTGATTCAAGCCATGTAATAAAATGCACTATGTAAAGCTCCTTGGATAAAGGTTCTATTATAAATGTACCATTTGCAGTTTTCAGCTCGAGACCCAAAAAAATAGATTAGATGCATCTGCTGTGTCTTATCTGCGTTGTGTTGTGGAAGTAAGTTGCAGGTGACATATCTCTTTGTTGACAGATTAATCTGGTAAAATACACAGGCATATCGGGTCAGCTTCTGTCTGTGTTACACACCCAATCCTCAGCGCGTCAAAAATGGAATTAACAATGTGACCAACAGAATGTTTACTAATGAAACTCTGTTACACCTGGGACAAAAACTAATGAAACCAACAGATCTATGGATCGCACAGCACGTCGCTGTGACTTCACTGTGTTTTGCAAGCTTGAAGATCAGATATTTCCCTACTTTTTAGATTTTTAGGATTTCTCATATTTGTTGGTTTTAAAATGTATGCAATCTATACTATTAATAAGCAAATGTCTGAAATAATTTGATCCGTCTGCCTCATGGTGGCACTGTAACAGACCACTTTACATTTTGTCTTCTAACTCTGGAACTGAACCGTAGGCTGTGAGATCCAAATTTAACTTTCTCTGAATTCCTTGCGTCCGTGGGATGGATTTCCTGCAATTTTCACTTCAAAATACACTTTTGTCACTTCCACCTACAGCTTAGTAAATCTGTAGTTAATCTCACAAACATAGGTACACAAGAGCTATTAAAACCCCACAGGTAGTACTTTGATGGTCTACAGTATATCGTCCATTGTTGTAGCAAAGTCCTAGTTCTTTACAATTTTACATAATATATAAATGTAGGAATATATTATTATAATATTGTCATGACTCATACACATTGATTCTGTGAGCCACAAATGAATCCCCATGTGGTGATTGGGAACCAGAGGCCTACTGAATACTACACTGGACGTCTTTGAAAGTTTGAGAACCACTGGTCTGAACAAAGTTAAGTAAAGTTTCAGTACAAAAAAACAGAAGCACCGAAAAACACAAATGATCTTTTAGCCATTTTGCTTATGTTTCAGCTTTAATTGCCATTGAACAAAACTCACAATTGAGTTAAAAAAAAAAAAGAACAACAACAAAGTAGTGAATGTGTGAAAGGTCTAATAATGCAGGCAGATGTGATAAACACTGGTATACACTCCCTTTCTCTAATCAGTTCATAGTGGCCTCATCTCATAAATGAATATGCCCATCCACATAACAAGACAGACTTGTTGGCAGATCCCTTGTCACAAAAAGAAGGAAGGAAAAAAAACGTTTCAAATGCTTTTGTCCAACAGTTTGTACATCATAAGCTGATCATACCCCCCTCCCAGCCCACTTCAGTTTTGTAAACAAATCCTACTCTAAATGGCCTTTGACAAAGCCAAACTTGCTGCTCAGTGTAAAATGGAATTCAAAAATATCTTTCGAAAATATATTAAAAACCAAGTCTACCATACCAGCCTGGACCAAAAAGGACAGTTCATTTTGTAATTTTAAACAAATGCGGATGCCAGAGAATTAAAAAGACACTTTTTGTGAACACCACGATTGATCGAATACCCAAGTAAAAAGAGACGGTAAACACACCAAAGCTGGACACACACCTGTGGCACAGTAAACAATTAAAGGACACAGAGCACTGTTCACAAGGATTACAAGCAGGATTTTAACCGTTTTCTGCGCCAAATACGGCGCAACGTACGCTAATCAATTGCATTCTTTGATCCACCTTTTCATCCGACCATATCGGTAGCCGATAGCCGTTCTGTCGCATTTCATTTGGGACAAAATGGGCACGGTCATTTGGATGTATTTTTTTCACTCACACCCATCCTATGCTATGCATTTGAATGGCATTATCTCTCATTCTACCCCTCAGTGTAACCTTTTCCAGCAGGTCATTTTCACTGCCAGAGAGCAGTGAGATCTGCGACCTGGATGTTTTTGCACAGGGGGTTAGAGCAGGGGTTTTCAACAGGTGGTCCGGGGACGACCAGTGGTCCCTGAGAAGGTTCCAGGTGGTCCCCAGGCTAAATGATGGAAAGTAGGTTAACCAGATGTAACTCTTGAGAAATGAAACCAAATGAAACCAAAAATGAAACCAAATGGACCCTTGCGGGTCCATTTGGTTTCATTTTTACACTCTCAAGAGTTAAAATATTCATCATCTGAATTAGCACCACTTAATTAAGCAGCTGTTTTGTTGGCAAAATACAGCCTGGAATTGTGGACAAAACAAAAAAAAATCTTTAATTTTAGGTATTTGGTGTGAAAATGTAATCAAGTGGTGGTCCGTGGCTCAAATGCTGAATAAACGGTGGTCCCTGGAGTCAAAAAGGTTGAAAACCCCTGGGTTAGAGGATACAATGATCAAGACACACCACACACACCATTACATTATCATAGCATCCGGTTTTGGAGACCTGACGCTGTGGCATAGAACTATAGTTAAAAGCCTACAGTACGTATGCCACCAAACGATCAATCTGAGAACCCATCGCAAACGATGAAGAATAAACAGCGGCTACTTTTCCCTGGATTTGACCATCTGTCTCGAGAGAGTAGTAAACAACAAATGGCAGAAATAGTCAACCTAGAAACTGCAGATTGGATATTTCCGCCGTTTCCCTGGAAGCTTTGGAAAACGTCATTTCTTGACGTTTTGGGAAAACCTCAGAAAGGTTACGCCGTTATGGTTCATGTGGTCAAATATTCCAAATCACCTAGGTGTGTGAAGTCCACATGGGAGGCGGTGGGGGAGGGGCTATAAATACTGTACTGCCAGGAGGATGAAACAGGGGTTGTGGTTGAGATATCATATGGGCTGGGTTTTGGGCAGGGGGTGGGGGGGGTGAGGGGTTCCGTGATAGACACCAAGCAGCGAGGTGACAGACGGGGAGGGGTTTTTGCAGACAGTCGGAGGGCAGTGCGTTAGGCTCGTCGGACAGGGACTTGTCAGATGCAGCTGTTGTCGGGGCTGATTGATAGTTTGTATATTCCTTCATGATGGGGAAAGACCACATAGGGTGCATGGCCAGAGCACAGAGCTGGGAGTGTGTAAAATTCGGAAAGAGAGAGAGAGAGAGAGAGAGAGAGAGAGAGAGAGAGAGAGAGAGAGAGAGAGAGAGAGAGAGAGATACACACATACAAAAACAGCACACAATAAACCTACTGACAAAAACAAAGTGATTCAAAGTGAGACTATTGAAGACATGATTGCTATTATCCTTCACATCTCTCTATTCCACAGACGTGCCAAGCATGTTTTGTTTTGTTTGTTTGTTTTTTGGCCTTTGATATAGTGGGACTCGTGGTGGATAAATACTACAGTACAATATACAAAAAATGTAATGGAAGGTAGCTCTAAACGCTTAATTATGATGAGCTATAAAACATAGCGTAAGCAAGTAAAAAAAAAGGGAGAGAGAAAAAGCATTCAGACTTTATAATCCACTTTCTCCATGGGGACTCATTGGTCCTTCAGGTTGGCTGTCACGGTGTCACGTGTTCCACATAGTGGGGGGGGAAACACAGCGTTACGCTTCTCTTTGCGGCTACATGAAAACTCCTTGAGATATACTAGACTATTCAAGACTAGATATTGAAAGTATGTTGTGAGACACGGATATGTAACTACAGTACATAACACATCACGTAAGGCTTTGGACTATAAGTACTTCAGTCACACAATGACATTCTTTGCTAGCGAGTCAGAGGAGAAGCACGCTCCACGTCCATTACAGTACTTTTCAGCATTTTCGGTGGAGCGAACATCAACCGTGTCCATCCCGCAACATCTTGTAAAGTCACTAGCAGTGATGTTAAACATATTTACAGACAACCTGGTCTCCACTGTGCATGTGTGTGTGTGTGTGTGTGTGTGTGTGTGTGTGTGTGTGTGTGTGTGTGTGTGTGTGTGTGTGTGTGTGTGTGTGTGTGTGTGTGTGTGTGTGTGTGTGTGTGTCCGCCCAATGGCAGCTTAAGGAATGCCATTATGTCTAAACCTTAAGATTTCATTAGAATGGCACAAATAGTGTTAAACAAGAATTTGAATTCTTACAAAGTTCATTTTTTAAAACTGCATAAAGTTTAAATGGGGCCTGGATGGAATGGTGGCTTGCCTCTGTAAAGATGTATAGTGGTTGACTGTTTCCCATCCATTGCGTTCCATTTAGAAAATGGGAGTGAGCAGTGAGGATGGGAGATTTAACACACACCGACACACAGCTCAAAACAGAGAGGCCATCATCTGGCATGTTTGTTGTTTGTGTGTGTTTTTGCGTTGGTGTGTGTTGTGTGTTATGGACACGGGCAGGATGTGTTGTATCGTCATCGGTAGCCACTCATGCCCTCCCTTCCTTTTTTGTTTGTTTGTTTTGTTTTTGCATTAGCAGCATAGCATCATATCCTCGCAGGCTCTGTGTCTTTGTCCTCCAGCAGGGTAATGAACTGACCAAAGCTCTCCTTCACCACATCCATGTTGTCTGTGCTGGTCCCTTCTAGGATCCAACGCTTCCCCCTGGCCAGTGGTTCCAGCTCAAAGTATTTCTTGATCTGCGGGCAAAAAAACAAGAGTATGGGGTTATTATATAATTGTCACACAAGATGAAGGCTCCGTCGTCCTTGCCAGAAATTACAAATTTCCAACTGAAAACATAAGGATTTTTTCATGAAAGGGAGTCCATGAGGAATTCATGAAGGGGAGTGAGTTGTAGGCCGATTTACCCACTGCTTCAGGGTTGTGGCACAAGAGGAGAACCTTGAAACAGTGGGTGAATCAGCCAACAATCCACAACCTTTTATGGTAAATGACACTGCTATAATGTAGTGTAAATGGAAGAAACACACTTGTAACTAGAAAGGATCTTTAGTTACAATCATTAATTGTTTCAGAATACACATATTCTTCCTCCACAACATACATTAAATCCCATAGACAACAATGGCCTCCTGACTCTCTAGCTTTGAGACTTAGAAGTCGATGTGAGGCGCATGGAAGCATCATAACGCACCTGGGCATTTTGAGTTCCGAGCTGAGTTGTTCAATTTACCACTGTTTTTAAGCCAAATGCGATCCAGTATTTGAACATGTGACTTTCAAGTTCGACTTCTACGAGTCTGCTTCAGGGCTACTAGCCCTGAAGAGACTCGCAGGAGTCGAAACATGTAGGCTTTTTTAAATTAATAAAGCAGTGATTTTTTTTCTCACTCTCCTCATCACTCTTTTTTTCAACTTTTGAGTGCTCAGATTGCTTTTCACTTTTGCGTAGGGTATAGTACGTTGTCTATGGCCAAAGCGGTAAAACACACTCACTCGACAAAGCCACAAGTATATGCATAAGAGAAAGAAAACTTAAATATGGTATTCAAATCTGGGGAGAAAAGTGTTTTCTTAAATTGGCACAGCCACAGTATGTTTTTAGCAGTTGATTATGAACATCATATGTTGGCTTTACATACAAGTGCCTGCTATGCTTTATTATGTTGGCAGCTCGTGACAATAGAGCGGGAGAGAGGCAAGCAGAACCAGCTGTCATGTAAAAACACATCTGAGCAGCAGGGAAACGATGGCGGGGAGACCTCCACTGAAGGTACCGCAACTTGAGCAATGGCAACAATTTAGCGTGGCTGTTGCAAATATGTTTTGGTGACCTCCTAATGCCTGTCTGATAGCCATCAGTTTAACGTTGAAAGATACGTAGCGCACAGCTCATGCTGAGCTGTTTCTAATGAGAGTCACTGATCCAATAAAACAACATTTATTGGAATTTATCTTAACATATGTACATAATTAGGTCCCCTGGCACTCATATTAAGGTTATGGACGGGCATTTTCTTTTTTTTTTCGTGAGCCAGTTTGCTATTTTTAACTACCGGAGGGAAGTAGTGATGACAAGATTGTGGAGGCCAGCTGAGTAAAGAAACATATCTGGCAATCTGAAGTAGTGAATGTTTTAGCACAGTATATCTCTCTTTTTTAATCACTCCAAACAGCCTGGTTAATGTAGTGTACAGCATGTGCTTATTTCCTTGTAACAGCTGATGGAGAGATTTGCCGCCTACTTATCTCCTAGAAGCAAAAGATAACGTGAAGTGCATTTACACATATCCAAATTAAATGGCTTCTTCCTTTCTATAAACCTCAGCAAACACCTGGGGTGTTTGCTGAGCATTCATCAGACACAGGCTGAAGAGGTAATGCACAACTAATGTTGTGCATTAGTGGGGAGAACAAGGAAAAATGAGTAAAATAAATAAGATCACAATGCTAAGGCTAGAAGTTACTGACAAATAAATCATGAATTTCTATGTACAATATGAACCTCAACAGAAATGGGCAGAAGCTGCTTTTAGTACAGATATTCCTGGCTGTTCAAAACGACGAGGAGGAGGATCATAATTCGTTTTATAATTTGTACAGATTTATCTAAATTAGAAGCTTGCTCTGACATACAGATTCCTCGCCATATTAAAATAGAAAATTGTGTCTAAAACGCTATTCCTTAAATAGAATCACTACCTATTGTTTTACCCAAGATGCTTATAGATGTAATAATTACAATATTAATAACATTACAATATTAAAAAAATAATATCATCCATACCATCATTTATATCCTTCTTATGTAACAGAACATGGTGAATACTCTGTCTGTTGAGAGAGAGTGAGTGTGTGTGTGTGTGTGTGTGTGTGTGTGTGTGTGGTGTGTGTGGTGTGTGTGTGTGTGTGTGTGTGTGTGTGTGTGTGTGTGTGTGTGTGTGTGTGTGTGTGTGTGTGTGTGTGTAAGCCAGACAAACAGACATAGCAGTGTGCCTTGGAATCACCAGCAAATCCACATGGGTGCCTACCACACCGTCAAATGACTTCAACTTCAAGTGAAATTGCTTTTGTCTAGACCTTGCTGAGCTGTCTAGCTGTGCCATGGTGTGTGGCATGAAGAACAGGAGGAGGGGGAGGGGAGGAGGAGGAGGAGGAGGGAGGGTGTGTGTGTGTGTGCGTGTGTGCGTGTGTGCGTGCGTATGCGTGTGTGCGTGCGTCTGCTCCTATCCAACCTTCCAACGGCAGTGAGTGGGGAGAGTGAGCCGCTGCCTCTGCCCCCCTGAGTTGAGTCTCTGTCCGGGTGTAACGTGAGTTTAATGACAGATTAAGTCACCTCAGCCGCGTTTGGCCCAGAGGCCTGGCTGGAAAGACGAGCGGACCCAAACAGTGTTAACAAATCTGTCTGGGTAACCTGAGCTGCCCTAGTCCCGGCTCTAGCTCCAGACCTAGACTGCAGACGAAGCGGCTGGCTGGCTGGCTGGGCTGTCTGGCTGAATGGCTCACTTTGTCTGCCTGTGGCCAAGGCCCTCTTCTGGAAGACTCTAGCCCCTGCACTGGCAGACTGTCAAAGGGCCAGCAGTGACCTCTGTTTGAGCGCAGACAGGCTCCCCTCCTCACCCCGCTGGCCTGCGGAGCTTACCCCAGGGCTGTCTGGGCACACTGCTCTAATGACATCTTTAACCACTTGAACCCTATAGCGTCCCTATTCTGGGAGGAGCGCTCGCTTAAAAATAGCCATTCTGCAAGCTCACAGCTCACGGTGTTGCTACACATTGTGAGCTTGTAGATCGGCAAATTTGGGCTGAGAGATTCCAAATACAGAGCAGCCCAGATTGGCTTGCTAAATATGAGAATTTACATGCCTTTTTTTATTTTATTTTTAAAATAATATGCCAAGCACTTCCAAACAGTCGGCTGATCACTATACGATTTTGACATTTTACTACAATTCTGTGCAGACATGATAACACAGCCTGTCTGGATAAATGGTAATGGTAAATATAAAAGCTTTCAAAATGGTCAAAGCCAACTGCAGAAATTAACAGTGGGTGGATAAATTATGTCCCAACAACACCTCTCAGTCTTAAGCCTATTATTTGTACTTCATGCACATACATTACTCCATATTGAAAATAACATCATAATAAAACATGATGCCTCAAGACAAGATATCAATATATGCTTTATGCTGCTGAAGGAACCCCATGACCTCACGGCTGGGCGTGTAGTGCCACTCACACTTCCCAGTGTGGCCAAAACCAGTTTCTCCCAGATTAAGTCCTCCTAAGCACACTTATGCTTGCTTAAGGAGTTGCGTGAGGCTGCGGTATAAGGGGTAAGCCCCACAAGACGTGCTTGCCAGATGGCTCCTGGGATGACCAGTGGGTCAACCAGTCTAGCCTCTTCTAGGTCAGCCAGACACCGGGCCTCGTCTCGTAGATGCATGGGAGAAATCGGCTTACGCCTGCAAAAGGGTGTCAAAAAAGTTAGACCACCACCACCACCACACGTGTCTGTGGAAATGGTGCTTCTGCAGTTTGGTTTGCAAACTTGCAAGGATAGTTGGCCACCTGTCCACGCGCTTGGATTCTGGACTGCATAACTGTCTTTGGTTTGGCTGCAGGCCTGCATTGTTATTACATCCAAGCTTAAGTCATGCAGCGCGCACCGCAGCAAGCATGAAGTATTTAGTGTGTGCTGCACTTATCATCGTTATGTCACATGTGCACTGTATAATTTTCAATGTTTATTTAACGGAGCATTCAGTGATTTGGGTGATTTTGGACCCCCCTCCCCCAGTAACAAGAACTGCACATGCACACACTCTACAGTGGGGGAAGTGCAACTGGGGTTCACAGGGGACAGGGAGGAACTCCTTATGGTCACCACGTTCTATAGTAGGGAAGGTTAGCCAAAACAGAAAATAATAATATTTGAATTAAGTGAAATCACTTACTGAAATTAACACTCCCGTCTGTCTGTCTGTCTGTCTGTCTGTCTGTCTGTCTGCCGGTGTCTGTCACTAATACAATTGTCTGTCTGTCTGTCTGTCTGTCTGTCTGTCTGTCTGTCTGTCTGTCTGCCGGCCGTCTGTCACTAATACAATTGGCACACTGTCAGTAGGTTTCTGCCCCCAAGCATATACTATATTCCCCCCATGTTTCTACTGTACTTTTTGACACATTTATATAGCCAATAGTCAATGGGGTTCAGATAAGGCTACACACATGGAGTTGTACGTCATAGATATGTCATAGGCTAACAGGCTGGCTGCATTAACTCTGAGTGCCACATGCTTTGATTGTTCCACGGCAATTACTCTTTGCATTACCACAATTACGACAATGCTTTGCAGGCTGCTATTAAACAAGTCTGCCATTGTTAAGACACGTTCATGCTTCAGTGTCCGCCTTTGGCATGGTGGTGCACACAAGACCTCGACGGGACAGGTTACAGTGCAATCGACTCTGTGATGAAAGAAAGCGAAAGGTGTGTGTGTGTGTGTGTGTGTGTGTGTGTGTGTGTGTGTGTGTGTGTGTGTGTGTGTGTGTGTGTGTGTGTGTGTGTGTGTGTGTGTGTGTGTGTGTGTTGCATGTTTCAATGTGTACACGCGCATGTGCATGTGATACATCGTGTTAGAGTATATGTTTTCTTTAATCCCCATGGGAAAACAAGCTCTCAGCCTAACCAAAGGAAGGTGACACTATAACCCCAGCCAAGCGTGAGATGGCTACCAACTGTGTTGGTTTATCCTCTTAAAAATATATGAGACACCTACAGTAACCACAGTGGTTCTCAAAGTGAGAGGGGTTGCATTGGGTTCCCAACTAATACATCACTATAATCACTAACCACTTAATCCATATATAGATGCAATAATAATAATAATTCAATCAAATAAATTATACAAAAAATCTCTTTTGGCGTTCTTGGCATGAAAAGGTTTTAGAACCATTGCTGTACAGTATCGAACATACACAGTATCCAAACATGTAGGCACCCATGCACAATGATGATTTGCCACCCGTTGCACCCATGCAGCTCCGCTGTTAATCTGCTTTACGGTCCATAATGACAGCGGACAGTCATCATGATGGCGTGTGCACTTAGCTGCTATCTGGCCCAACCTATATTACTATTACTATTACTGAGGGACACTAGACCCCCCCCCCCCAACAACATCTGTTTTTTAGAAAATACGTCATAGGGCAACCAAGGCTATTTTAACAGAATGGTCTTCATGGAGGAGAGCCTTGCTCAGTCCTTGTGGCAAATCAGATAGGGAGCAGTCTGAGAACCCATCGTCACAAAATAAGAGGGAAAACAGCACCCTTTTAGTTTGAATTTGACATTAGTCAACAGTGTGGACTAAATAGTGATGGGATGAAGGCAGACAGACAGACAGACAGACAGACAGACAGACAGACAGACAGACAGACAGACAGACAGACAGACAGACAGACAGACAGACAGACAGACAGACAGACAGACAGACAGACAGACAGACAGACAGACAGACAGACAGACAGACAGACTATGGTCAGTGAGTTACTGTGATTGTGGGTCAGGTGCTGAGAGCACATGTGTGGAAAGCCCCAAACAAAACTAGATATTTTAAAATTGGTCCCAAAACATTGTCAAACGTTCAGCCAAAATAATAAGGCAACACATGACGAATCACTGCAGAATTAGCTTGTGTTGCCAAATGTTGTGAGTCATGAGTATTTTTGTTTCAATGAATTGTGCAGTCGTCCTGACGATGATATCGTTGATAAGGGTAGAAATGGTCACAATGTGGACATTATACATTTAGCCACTGACATCCACCACCACATCTTTCTCGTTGGCTTTCTTGCAGCCATGGCTGTGTGTGTGCTGATACAAAGGCAGGGGTACAAGGCGTCAGAGCACACGCTGCCAGTCAATCGGCGCACACACCATGTTAAGGATCTTTTAGATAAAAGCAGAGCTGCTGTGGTCCGATGGCCCTGCGCTATGCAAGGATATATTTTGTGAAATCTTGCACTACAGAAGCATTCTTACAGAGGTTAACAGCAAAGCCAGATGGAACAGAACCCGGTTTGTTGGATACACTCCTGCTAGGAGATCAGTATCGTGAAAGAAAGTTAAATGACCCGAGCTGTCAACTCTCACTTTCTCACTGAATGTACGCTTTATTATTTTTACCAGGACCGAGTCGTGGTATCCAGGAGTCTTTGTAGACTATCTAAACTAAATTCAACAATATCAAATAATAGGAATAACCCTTTCCTGTTTATACAATAAAAGTAAGAGCAGGAAATGTTCACTTGAGATGGTTTTGCATTTCAGTAATTACACATACAGTATATTAAACCACTACATAAAAGGGAGCCGATAAAGAGTTATTCACACACACCTACAAACAGCACCGCTACCTGCCTGCAGGCAAAACAAAACCATCAAAACTACTCCAGGGAAATTTTTACTCAATAAACTCATTGGAGAAAAGTATTTCTGCCTTGAGGTTTGTCTCTGGAATTCTGGACACATTTCAACAGAGGCCCACATTCAATAATAACATCATCATCTATTACTCAACACCTATTTTAGAGTACATGTGCAAAAAATGACCTGTCTGGCTGATGCAGCGAAAAAGTGCTGGCCTCACAGCATTTTACTGTCCAAACTAATTTGGAGTATTAACCTTTCACCTCATGCTACTAAATAGCAGCCATAGTAGAGACATTACAAGTTCCATAACATAAATCTTCTCACATTCATTGAACCTGCCTACTTCCAGAAACAAAGTCGCCCATACTACGGCAAAAAATAAATAGCCTAAATTGTACCATAATGTAAAAAAAAAAAAAAAAAAAAAAAAACAGAATAACAAAATCAAGCTATCAGTATATGTTAATCACAGGGGCTTTACTAAGACATGCTGTGAAAATATGTCTATCCCACTTCAGCTTGTCAAAAGCTCACCACACGAGCAAGCTTTCAACTGGAGAGGGACCCATTAGGGAGTCCGCAAACTAGGGAAAGTGGCCTACTCAAATATCCAAGACAATCAATTACTCCATCGCCTGACATGTTGGCCCCTGTGAAGATATCAGTCACCTGGAAAGTGGCCCACACTGGAGACGGCACTGAAACGGGAAGTAATGCGAGATCCTCTTCCATATAATAGATATGCCTTTGTTTTGCCTTCCTGCCTCACCTAA
>CM076972.1:21984579-22032079 GCA_039105355.1 Benthosema pterotum
AGTGTAGCACCCCTTTAAGTTAATGGTTTTTTTTGTGATGCAGCAATGTGCGGCTACCGGGTACACATATCTGTTTGGACGATATTTGCTAGTATCATCAAATAAAACTGACATTGACTGATTGCATGCAGTGTAGCCGATGATTATCTGTATTTGAGAAGTATACATTTTGCATTGGTTATGTTGGTGTATTTGGTCATCTGTAGTCTTGCAAACTGTAGATTCTGAACGTTTATAGTTTCCATGGCACAAAAGAAGAAAATAAAAACAACAAAAATCAGCTATCGGCTTATTTGTTATTATAAATATTGGTATCGGTATCAGCCAAGAATTTCCATATCAGTGCATTCCTATTTTTTTTTTTCTCAGGACAGATGCGTCCTGATCACATGACTGTAGAGATGATACTGTGTATACAATGTCTGGGCAAAATCTCAAATTACTGCAGTATTATATAAAAAAGTGTTTTAAAAAAGTCTGCCTCCTGGTGGTGCTAGAACAGGCCAATCTGAAAGTGTCAGGGTCCCTCACTGCTGGGTGGGTGCACAGTTTTAAATGCATTCGGGCCAATGGTCGGAGATTAACTGTTCACAGACGTAGACAGACCCACCCACGCACGCACAGGCAGAGTGCAAAGCATTTCTGAAACAATTATGAAGCTTATGCAATAAACTACTTTCAGCCATATGCTTAGGCCTACACCTGTAAAACAAGTGCTGTGACAACAAAGTTGATTCTCATCATCAAAAATGTTTGATTTGACCTGGTCTCAAAATAGCTTTCTCTAACATGCATATTTGATATAAGACCACCTGGCATGTTTGCATGGTAATGTTAAGTCCAGTATTTACATACTTTAGATGTTCCTTTTGGACAGCTGGGCATCATGCCAGACAGTCAAAGAAACTCCTCATCTCACTGGAGGTAAATTTAATGTCATGCTGGCAACTGGTATTCCCTACCCCGATCTGTACATATGTATTTATTTAGATTTCTGCAACTGTTAATAACACGCAAGCACACACACACGCTTGTTGCTTGCTATAATTTCATAATTGGGTGATTGACAACCACAAGCTCTTTCTGGTTGCCAGTAGAAGAGTGAAACCTTCCCACCACTTCCAGTCTGAAGTCCTTCCAAGACGACCATATGATAATGGGACAAGGCTCCGACACTTCGTACAATGCATGGCTGTCATTCGCACACTCTCTCCAGCAACCACTTGGCAATGTCTTCCTATGAGGAAAGAGCTTTGCATTGCTAAACCCCGAAACAGATTTTTGCAGATGCACTGGCATTCACTTCAGAAACTCATATACTCTGATCATCAGCAGATAACTGTACATGACACAAAGGGAATCTTTTACATACAATAAATGAACAATACATTGTTTACCGAACCCTAGCTACCTTGTGCTTAGTAACGCAATGTAGCATTTTGCAAAGCGGTGTCTATTCAAAATGTCCTTCCAATGCCTGCCTCATGAGAATATATGTAAAATTTGAAAAAGCGATCTGAGCACTCTAAAGAGCGGGAATATCTAGTATGACACACTATATTATACTAACGCAGAAGAAGACTCAGAGGAGTGGAAACATGTAGGCTCTTTTACTCAATAAAGTATTTGATATTATTCCCGCTCTCCTCATCCATTTTTAACTTTTGAGAGCTCAGATGAGCTTTTTCAAATTTTGCATTCTAGTCCCTTTGATCATTGAAGCACCATCTCCAATTTGTATTATTCCCTATATCTCCACTGAGCAGCTGGTTGCCTTTTTCTTTTTGATGAGAATAGATCAGATTGTATGAACAGATTGTCCTGTACAAGAACAACGGTGATGTGTCAAATTGAAACTAAAGTGGCTGAAGGACAGACTTAATGTCCTTTGGAGAGAGCAAACGTCAAAACGGCATAATGTGTAGCTGCTGGAACATCCACCTGTCAACACTGAGTTGGGTACGGCTCAGGTGCTAGACGGCCCATTTGTGGGTCACAGAACCATTCTTATGGGCCACAACTTTAATGGGTTAAAACAATGGATGCTTTAAACCTAATTTCACGTGACACTTTGGGGTTGCCATACAGGGTAACAGGAAGACCCGTCCCAAAAAAGTCAGCCCAGAATATAGACAGACTTATGGCGTCGCAAACTCCGTTCACTAAGTGGGATCAGTCCAATGGTGGCTCTTCTGCATAGACTTCTTTATCTTTATTTTAGATTGTTTTGTAATAATAGGATATAGCATAAACATCAGGCAACACCCTGATGTTTATAAATCCCTTTATTTTAGGTTCATTCAGTACAGCATACACACTAACAACCCAGCTTTGATGCTTATACCGGTAAATCCCTTTATTTTAGATCGTTTTGTACTACTAGTAGGCCTACAGCCTAAACATTACATAGACTTTAGCACTGTGCAATACTTTAAAACAGATGTTGCACACATAAATACTGCAGCTCTTATTTGCGCCGCCCTCGTTGAAAACAATGTATTTCAAACTCAGTTTTCTGGCCCTCAATGTCGCAACATTTCAGCTGATCCGGATTTTATTTGGGCCGACTATTCCGGTATTTGCCAATACAGCACACCTGGATGAACAGCAGGGAACAGAATCTTGACATTTCTGCAATGGTGAAAATGCCCTGGAAAAAAGCATCTGTGTGCAACAACTCCTCAATCAATAAAACATGTGGGAATAAAAAACGATGACTTATTCCCCAACACTGTTAACGATGGAACCAAGAAAAACAACAAGTTTTGTTGTCGCTGGTGTCAATTTCAAAATGTTACAGCACCGCGTGTAAACGTTCAACTTCCTGTCCAATGACTCACTGCCCCCGCCGCCATCCAACCACCCACACAACCACCCCCACACACACACGACCAGCAACAACACATTTTGACACAGTGATCCAACGGTGACCACAATCATGACAGGAATGCGTTATTTGCTACTGACTGCCAAGCAGAGACACTATAAGAAGTGACTCATAAAATCCCCTTCATCAAAACAAGCAGTAGTATTTCACACTGGCACCCCCACGTTTGTATTCACAAAAGCATCTGCTTCTTTTAACCCTCATATACTTAATGCTGCATGCAGCATTCCATTATATACTTGGACTGCTATTTTCCCCCCTCAACACACAACAACACAAGTCATTCTCCACAAGCTCATGTGTCTCAAATGTGACAATGCGCTGTGGAAATGCAGATCTGTTATTCTGCCCGGAAAGTTGACTATACAGTACAGAGTATGGTTCTTGCACGTACAAGGCTAACACCATGTAAATGTATAGAGGGTCGAGCCACGGGGTCGCCTCGGTTGTAGCACGCTGAAGAATAATCATTAAATGTAATTAGAAAGGCAGACCATGCAGGCCACAGTAAAGTCAGATATAGCGCTTCTTTTTCTCTGCGCCGTCGGGGGGGAGGTCAGCTTGAGCAGGCAATCAGTCGGGAGTCGATAATGTGTTCATATTAATGTGGCCATTGAGCTGGTTTACACTGGGCTGGCGCTGGGGGGGACAGAGCTCAATGAGGTCACCTGCTCCTCCATCCGTTTTCCACTGTAGCCAGCACTCAGGGGTGGGTGGGTGGGGGACGGCAGGCGGGGAGTGGGGGATGGGGGGTGCGAGCCTGGGTCGCTGACCGGCTTCAGTCTAGACGGCTCAATACGCAGTTGACTTTTTAAACCCGCTTGTCTGGAAAAAGAGCAGACGTGAGGTAAGAGGGGGGTGAGCAGTAGAGAGGTGGTGGTGCTGTTTTCTGGCCAGCAGCGGAGGGAGAGAGAGAGGGATAGAGAGAGAATGAAAGAGAGAGAACGAGAGAGACAGAGGGAGGGGTGCTATCAGAGAGAGCTATCTGAGTCGCTGGCTGTGGCTCCATTGTCAAGGTCAGTGAGCCGCGGAGTGAAAAGTCACGCCACCTGACCCTACAGATCTGATTTTTTTTCTTTCAATGTGCAGCACAGGCGTGCAGCTAAGTATAAATCAGGCCTAAAAGATGTTGCAATGTCATCTTACTACAAATTCCACAATTTCCGTTTTGATTCCCTACTTACAATCACTTAACGGAACACTTTCCTCCCTCGCTCATTCAAGTGACAGTACACCACAGTGTATACGTAGGTCAGAAACACAACAGCAACCTCCCCTGGCTGTGCATGCTGTCACCTTTCAACGCTGCATAGCGACAATTCCGCATGACTGCATTTCTGAGGTTAATGGCGTAACAGTTTTTGTCTGGCGCCCAAGAGAGAAAGTGGAACTTTTTACTGGCTAAATTTGCAAAAACTTTTTTTGTCTTATTTATTTATTTTTTTTTTTTTTTACACGGACAGCAACTTTTTAAAGAAATGCTGATCACATCACTCTCGGTTTTCTTTAGTTCCCAGTGTGCATGATGAGAATGATTTGGTATTGAGCAATGATCTCATCCTCACAACACTGCCAATGGACCCTTTTGGACACTCTCAATTATTATGCTGCAGAGGGAGAGAGAGAGAAAAAAAGGAAAACAAGAAAGATGGGATTGGCTCACGTCTCGTATTGCAACATTACTTAACTCTCTTATGGCAGAGGCAATCCACTGAAGGATACTGACATCTGCTGAATCATTTGACAGGCTTCGGCGATAACGTGGCCCCCACCCTCGTTATGGACCCCCTTCTTTTGGGGATGCTCACTCCTTGACCACGATGACACACCACTCACTACTCAACCTCTTGATTTAAGTGGGTTGTGCTGTTCAGCCTCGGGTCACATCACAGACAGACACTTATGGCCGTGTGTTCACCAGACGCTCCTTCCGGCAGTGACCAATGTGTATGGCGATTTTAGGAGGGTTCCAGGGCAGGCACTTGCCCCCCCAGTGGCCAAAGAAAGTTGAAAAAATGTTATATATATAATGCTTTTTGTCAATGTATATTCTTCATTCCATTCATGCTTTGTCATGAATATTTGCGACATTACCTGACTGATATTGACATGAAACACACATTCCAAAATGTGTAAATAAATAACAGTGTCTAGAAAAACAAGTACTTGTAGCATATTTAGTTGCTTATATTCTATAGCAGTGGTTTTCAACTATTTTCATACCAGGGCCCAATATTTATTCTGCATTTTGGCCACAGACGACCATTTGATGTTGAGTTTAGTCTCTCGGACCCAAAACTAAGGATTTGTTTTTGTCCACAGTTTAGGATTTAAAGGTAGGGTAAGTGATTTGAAATTCATCGTGTAGTACCAGCCTGGTGCACTAGGGGCGTCCAACAGTATTTACACTATGTGAACCTGCTGCTCGATCCTGATTGGAGGAGAATTCACCCACCACCTGGGGAACTTTTATTAGCTCCTCTGCTAACGCGGGGGAGGGGGAAACTCCATATATGGTTTCCACACCTTAGAATAGAGCATTTTAACAGACAAAAAATATTTTTGGGTGATATCTGACAAAAGTGAAATCACTTCCCCTACCTTTAAACTGGCAAAATGTTCTTCTACATTTTCTAATTGTGTAGAGTAGATTCTTGAAAATTACATAATTCATATGTTTAAATATAAGTTAAATGAACCAAATGGACTTGTAAGGGGTCCATTTGGTTTTATTTTACGCTCAAGAGTTACAGATCTATGCCCCCTCCCCCCCCCTTCCCTGCTGGAAACCTAAAATCGCCTCTGGTGTATGACATGGTGTGCTGCAGTGGGCGTGACGTCACTCCATCTTGAGCTTAGTGGCCCATGTTTATGGAACAGGAGAGGCAGCCAAATACGCCCACACACACACACACACACACACACACACACACACACACACACACACACACACACACACACACACACACACACACACACACACACACACACACACACACACACACACACACACACACAGTATACACTCCCCTCCCCAGCCCTGAGAGAGCCTCTCAGAATATCACCAACTTTTCCTTCCCTGAAAACATTCTGTACAAACATAACATGTGGGACAGAGCATATGTACGCATGATCACCCGTTGTGATTTTGACAACGAACAGTTATGAGTTTGTGTGGGTGCATGTGTGCGTGTGTCCCATAGCGATGATAAATTGATTGGCTGTCATAAAATCCATAACAACACCACAAGCAACAGACAAAACCTTCCACAGGTGCCAAGTGATTCACCAAGCACTGCCACCATATAAACTAAATGGTACCAAGACCTGACCATTCAAAATCCTGAAAATGGACAGAGGACGTGTGTGTCATATTAGATAACTTGGCCTGGAGCGGGTTAGCAAAACCATTGTTCACTTTTTGAGAAAAGCGTGAAAATTGGTACACGCATAGCCAAAGACATTCTAAAAATATTTGGATGTGGAGGTATCTTGAATTCCAAGATGGCGGCCCCCAAAATCCAAGATGTCTGCCCAGAAATGTGGTTTTTCCTTCATAACTTGAAATGCATTGATTTTACGCCCCATAAATGTATTGAACGTTAATACGAAGTTGGCCATTACGGACGATTTGGTACCAAGTACGTGTCTGTATCTCCTACGGTTCTTGAGATACAGCATATAGGTACTTTCACAGATTGAGGAGAGCAAGACATTTGTAACATTGATTCTTAAGTCAATCAAATGGTCATACAGACATGAAAATTGGTACACACACTCTGCAAACCCCACTATTTCTAAAAGTACTGCATGCCCTGCAAAATTCCAAGATGGCAGCCCCCAAAATCCAAGATGTCTGTCCAAAAATGTGGTTTTTCCTTCATAACTCGAAATACGAAGATCTTAAGCCCCATAGATGTATTGAACGTTAATATAAAGTTGGGCATTACGGACATTTTGATACCAAGTACATGTCTCTATGTACTACGGTTCTTGAGTTACAACATATCCGTATTCATGAGGCACCTTAAGTGTAACATTTTGGCACATTTCACTATTTAACTCAAAGATCCCTTCATCACTTTCAGGAATCATTTTCAGGAAATGGACCTACATGTATCTGCTATCATAAACCACTTCAAGTTTCTCAATTGATGAAACGGGTCAGGAGTTATTAAACCGATCGTAAAGGGCTGTTTCAGTGCTAAATTTGCTGCGTATAGTTAGCGAACATAAGCCACCCAGAAATGTCTGTCTGTGCATCTGCCCTTCACAATAAGTGTATATCTGAAGCGGACGCACCAAGTGCAGCATGTGTCCTAGTATAATGGTATAATATGCTAATAGGCGTAATAGTGTAATATATGCAATAGTGTAATAGGGCTAATAGTGTAATATATGCAATAGCGTTATACTGTAATAGGGTAATATATGTAATAGTGTCATAGTGTAACATGTGTAATAGTGCATTAGGGTAATATGTGTAATAGGGCAATATGTGTAATAGTGCCATAGTGTAACATGTGTAATAGTGTAATAGGGTAATAGTGTCATAGTGTAACATGTGTAATAGTGTAATAGTGTAATATGTGTAATAGTGTCATAGTGTAACATGTGTAATAGTGTAATAGGATAATATGTGTAATAGTGTAATAGGGTAATATGTGTAATAGTGTCATAGTGTAATATGTGTAATAGTGTAATAGGATAATATGTGTAATAGTGTCATAGGGTAATATGTGTAATAGTGTCATAGTGTAACACGTGTAATAGTGTAATAGGACACTATGTTTAATAGTGTCATGGTGTAACATGTGTAATAGTGTAATAGGGTAATATGTGTAATAGTGTCTTAATGTAACATGTGTAATAGTGTAATAGGGTAATATATGTAATAGTACCATAGTGTAACATGTGTAAGAGCATAATAGGGTAATATGTGTAATAGTGTCATAGTGCAACATGTGTAATAGGACAATATGTGTAATAGTGTCATAGTGTAACATGTGTAATAGGGTAATATGTGTAATAGTGTCATAGTGTAACATGTGTAATAGCGTAATATGTGTAATAGTGTCATAGTATAACATGTGTAATGGTGTAATAGTGCAACATGTGTAATGGTGCAATATGTGTAATAGTGATATATGTGTAATAGGCTAATACGTGTAATAGTGTAATATCTGTGCATCAGGGTAGTAGTGTAATAGTATAATATATGTGCAATAGTGTAATAGGGCAATTACACTATACAGCTATTTTGTATACCACACTCTTACCTTAATGCACATATATTACACTATTACACATATTAACCCATTACCCTATTACACATGTTACACTATGACACTATTACACATATTGCCCTATTACACATGTTGCACTATGACACTATTACACATATTACCCTATTACGCTCTTACACATGTTACACTATGGTACCATTACATATATTACCCTATTACACTATTACACATGTTACATTAAGACACTATTACACATATTACCCTATTACACTATTACACATGTTACACCATGGCACTATTACACATAGTGCCCTATTACACTATTACACGTGTTACACTATGACGCTATTACACATATTACCCTATGACACTATTACACTATTACACATATTACCCTATTACACTATTACACGTATTATCCTATTACAATATTACACATGTTACACTATGGCACTATTACACATGTTACACTATGGCACTATTACACATATTACCCTATTACACTATTACACATGTTACACTATGACACTATTACCCTATTACACTATTACACATATCGCCCTATTACACTATTACACATATTACCCTAATGCACTATTACACATGTTACACTAAGACACTATTACATATATTACCCTATTACAGTATACCGCTATTGCATATATTACACTATTAGCCCTATTACACTATTGCATATATTACACTATTACGCCTATTAGCATATTATACCATTATACTAGGACACATGCTGCACTTGGTGCGTCCGCTTCAGATATACACTTATTGTGAAGGGCAGATGCACAGACAGACATTTCTGGGTGGCTTATGTTCGCTAACTATACGCAGCAAATTTAGCACTGAAACAGCCCTTTACGATCGGTTTAATAACTCCTGACCCGTTTCATCAATTGAGAAACTTGAAGTGGTTTATGATAGCAGATACATGTAGGTCCATTTCCTGAAAATGATTCCTGAAAGTGATGAAGGGATCTTTGAGTTAAATAGTGAAATGTGCCAAAATGTTACACTTAAGGTGCCTCATAAATACGGATATGTTGTAACTCAAGAACCGTAGTACATAGAGACATGTACTTGGTATCAAAATGTCCGTAATGCCTAACTTTATATTAACGTTCAATACATCTATGGGGCTTAAGATCTTCGTATTTCGAGTTATGAAGGAAAAACCACATTTTTGGACAGACATCTTGGATTTTGGGGGCTGCCATCTTGGAATTTTGCAGGGCATGCAGTACTTTTAGAAATAGTGGGGTTTGCAGAGTGTGTGTACCAATTTTCATGGCTGTATGACCATTTGATTGACTTAAGAATCAATGTTACAAATGTCTTGCTCTCCTCAATCTGTGAAAGTACCTATATGCTGTATCTCAAGAACCGTAGGAGATACAGACACGTACTTGGTACCAAATCGTCCGTAATGGCCAACTTCGTATTAACGTTCAATACATTTATGGGGCGTAAAATCAATGCATTTCAAGTTATGAAGGAAAAACCACATTTCTGGGCAGACATCTTGGATTTTGGGGGCCGCCATCTTGGAATTCAAGATACCTCCACATCCAAATATTTTTAGAATGTCTTTGGCTATGCGTGTACCAATTTTCACGCTTTTCTCAAAAAGTGAACAATCTGCCCTAATAAGAGAGCTAAACCGCTCCACTATATGAGATAACTTGGCCTGAAATGGCCTATGGCTAGCGGACATAGGCCGGATGGACTGTGAATTCAGAGAACAGAAAGAATCAGAGACACAGAGTTTTCCCCTAAGGCTATCAGAGCCATGAACAATGACCAAACTTCCAGATCAGCCATCTTTCATCTGTAAACATTCACTCACAACAGAGCACATGCGCTTTTTATTTCTTATCTCCTCCAGGCCGGAACAGCTGGGGGATTCATGTTTTTACCCCTGTGTTTCTTGCATGTCCATCTATGCACACTTGCACAGCTAAGGTGTCAGTATCTTATCAGCAACATGGTCAGTATCACACCAGAATCGTGGTTATGGTCCAATGCACTGACCTTGACAACCATGATACTGAAACGATTCTCAACAATGAATGAAAGGCACAGGGACTCCTATGGGTGGGCAAAAAAAAACATATGCCAATATATCGCGATTCTTAATGCTATGATATCAATATCGTATCGCCAGGTTCAAAATCGATTTTTAAAAAAAATATTTATACATTTATTAATTTCTTTGTTGACGTCAGTAAGGCTGACTGACTGTTATCTGGCTGTATTGAAGTGTATGACTCAACTTTTCATGGTATACCTATTCTTTCAAATTGCTTTAAAATGTTATGGTTGATTGAACATTTCAAGGTCCATATTGTTTTAAAATGTCCTAGTATGATAAATCAAAATAATTTGTATTAAAATACCGCAATATATAAAACTAGATCAGCACTCGGTAGAGTCCAAACTTGCGCATTGCGCACAAGTAGGTCATGGACTACTTGTGTGTGAGCGGAGCGGGCTAATACTCATGACATTAGTTATGAAGGTCTCTTACATCATCATTACATCATCAACTAAACTGGCCAATCGGAGTATCCCGAGGGACCGACCAGAGCCAAACAGAAACTGAACAGCACACACCGATCATCTAAGTAATTAAGATCACAATATAAATCGATTTTGCACCCTAAATATCAATATCGTATCACAAGGGTTTTCAACAGGTGGTCCCGGGACCGGGTCCCTGAGAGGATTCCACGTGGTTCCCAAGCCAAATGATGGAAAGTTGGTTAACCAGATGTAACTCTTTGAGAGCGTAAAAATGAAACCTAATGGACCCGCAAGGGTATTTTCTTTTTAAAGCATGTATGGGTTCATTTTCACGTCTACTCTGGCTTATGTGTGCACTGCCACTTCATTTTGTAATGGACATTTAAAAGAATGACAGAGCCAGCACATGGGAGGTGTTTGAGTGGTTAGCATAGAGTTTAACATTGAATTGGTTCATAATAGGAGAGCAGTGTGTCTGATGAAATGAATATCAAATATTCAGATATTGAATCGAGCAACTGGGCTGAACACAAAAGCCCGAGTAGATGTTACAATGACCCCAGAAGTGTTTTAAAGTGAAATACCGCTTCAACTTAATCAGTCAAAGTCAATCACACTGGCGGACCACAAAGGAAGCAATGAACAACGTTTTAGTGGCTCCATGGAAACAAAAAAATGATTTATAGTCTGCATATGTTCCTTTGTGTGAGCACTATTGATTAATCGGCTTAAAGGTTGTAAATAAAAAAAAGAAACAAATGCCTGAGCGCGTGCTAGCAATTACAGGGGACCTACTCACATTTGGATCACATTAACATGGTCTATAGGCGCTAAGTGGGGAGGCAAGCAGCATGTATACTGGATTCAATAAGTTATGCAAGACAGTGCTAGCAGCTGCAGTCAATATTTACTTGCTAAGTATTACATTCTAATAATTATTAGAAGGTAATAGGCTTAAGTACAGGCTCTTTGCGGTGATTGTGATCTATAGAAACTTGGTTACCACCTAGCACCTACTGCAGGTGAAAGGACTCTTGGAGGACTCCAGGAGGATTTTAATATCTGCTTCATATTGAACATTGTTAAAGCACTAAGGGCTGCTCTGTCATCTATCTCACACAGATATTTTCCCTTTCTCTGGTTCCTTCTAAAACCACAAGGTGCTTATTATGAAATTCTTTCATAACCTTCTGCACTCAACTATGTGTTGTTGTACCTCCAGCTTGATATAGAATGGCAGTGCTTTAACATTTATGACATATTATGTCATCTCTTTGCTGAGAGAAATGATCTAATATTAGACTACATGCTAGCCTAAACAACCTCTAGGATAAGTTTAGTGGTAAAATTAGTCAGGTGTTTTCAATCCCACAAACAACCCAGATGGTCTGATAATAGGCTACATGCAGAAACAAAATGACTCGCTAACGTTATACCTTTTGATGACATGACCCTACTCATCACCTCTGGTAGGAGACATTACGATACTGTATGGTTTTACTCAAAAGGGTGAGCAAGACAACATTCAGGTTCCAACATCAGTCAGGTTCAAAGTACAATTTCTTTATACTATCCATGCATTGTAAACAAAACACTCAATGAATATATTTGGAATACAGATTTTGTTAACGTTCTTAAAAATGGAGAACATGAGCTCGCAAAAAATAAAAGTACACTAAAAGTTTACAAGTGCAGTAATATATGTAAATAAAATATACTGAAGTTACCGTCCACCACTGTTCAACACACATTAAAGCCATCCTTTTTTGTTGTTGATTAATTTGGTTATATTATCTATTGAAATCTGATCATGTTTTGAGTCATATTTATGCAGATCATTCTGGTGTTCATAAACTTTCAATCACCAATGACTGCATAATGATGCGCCTCCGCATACCTAAATGAATATTCTTACGGTACATGCGGTAATTGCCATATTGCCTCCAGATAACTGAGCTGCAATTATATCAGCATTTCTTTCAATTAACTTATTGTGGGGTCAGATCGTTCTGTGGTAATAGCAAACACACGACATCAAGGCTCTGTGCTTAAGCGATGACAATGAGAAATTGTTGGCAGTTAATGGTGTTTGTATTCGTCCGTGCTAATGGATAGTTGAGTCAAACAACTGTCTAAGTAAAAGACATAATTACACTGTCACGTCGTTGAGACTTCCTCCAGAAACGCAAACAGTAACAGACTGTCAAGGCGGTCCGAGGAAGCTCAAAATCATTAGTGCAAACCTCCAGGGTCTTCAAACACTTTAGTTAAAACAATTGCCCTTAATGTACAACATGTAAATAAAAAGAAACACGCAAGTCATCATGTGAATGGTGCAATGTGATCATTTGTAAATCCTCCATCATTTCTGTTTGTCTTCTACTGGTTTCAATCTGCTGCCAGGACTAGCAATGATAACTGTAATTTTGAAAGCTTTAGGGGGATTTCAGTGACATTCATTAAAAAATGCATGCATTGCATATCAATACACTCTCAGAAAGGGGTGTATTGACGGTAACAGTATATTTTCACACTACATCCAGCTAAAACATACTGTAATTAGCAGCGGCAGAGAGGCGAGGTGAGAGCTCTGAGGAAAAACCCAGAACCCCGTTGTCATCTGCAAACTACCTTGGAGTGATTAAATGACGCCTTTGCCATGGGGAGTAAATTGGTATGTTTTGGCTCTGAGTCAAATGAACATTAATTACAAATTCAAATCAAAGGAGATAGTAGCATCGCTTGCTGACGGAGCATTGTTGTGGTGGCTGGAATCCTTCCAAAATTTTAGCAGAGGCTCCGTCTATCTCTCTGCTCAAAGGGCTGTTCATTTTCCTAGTCCTGCCTTTCATCCCACTCTCTTCAAGGTCCTCTTCCGCCCCGGATACGTGTTCAGACCATTGGGACTGCACAGGAGTACCACAGGGGAATTACATGACCAGGTTTAACGATGACACACGGTGCTGGAAACAAAGAGGTCCCAATATGGCGCCCAGTGGTGGAGTAGCTCCGCTGGGGGGTGTGAGAACAAATGGTGTGGTGTACATGTCAAGTAAAGAATAACGACCATCAGCGCCCGTGCTTTGCTTCCACAAGGGCTCAATTACAACAGATTATGAGATGTAAACCTTTCTGCAGAACACGCCATTATTATGAATATATACTGTTTCCACTGGCAAGTGTCTGAAGGGAAAACATCCTCTCCTTTGCAAAATGACTGACAGCTCCTCTCCTCTGAGAGTCGGATTCGAACTTGGGTCCTTGTCGTGTACATCGTGTGGATGTGCGTGCTGTTGTAAATGTCTTGTCATATCACATCGCTAGAGGCCTTTAACACATCATCATGAGCCGTCATCGGGTCTTAGAGGGTTTACTTACTCATATCCCAACACTGTAACTCAAGAGTGTACTACAAACGTGTCCAAATGGTTATATTTGTAGACTCTCAACAGTTAAATTAGCACTGGGGATTTTACCGTGTACACCATTTGCTGATTGCAAGTCTCTGCTAATCAAGGGCACCGCTTACAAGGAGTGAATCATCGGCTTAAACCTGAAGGGCAATGATAAACCATAACCCTAACCATCAACAGGAATCATACCAGTATCCTCATATCCACTCTTTACATGACCTAGGCAAAAAGAAGTTTATATGGTATGAATCTGAAAAAAAGTCCATAGACTTGGATGCCACATCCAAGACGCCACACATGAAGCCACATGTTTTAACGGCTAGCTAATAAAAGCAAGTACAGGTTTGACACATGAACTTGTAGATAAGTAAAATTTGGCCACTGGCTATACTTTGACTCAAGTACTATGTTTCAATACTTGGTGGTATGTGGTAATGTTGTCACTTGTACTGTATCTGTTTAGGGTATATCATTTGCCATTGCATTGGGAAATGAGTACAATGTATTGATATAGATCTTCTACATGTAACAATAATAATGTATGGCACACACCTGGACTTGTCTCCTGTGTGCAGTGAGTGACACGACATTTGGCCATTCTACTGTGCCAACCAAAGGAAAGGACAAACCATAGTGCAGACCACATTTCCTTCATGGTGTAATACAACATGGCACGCTGGAGAACAACATGCATTTGAATTGGTGCTCAAAGTTCAAACGGATGAATGGCTGGCTCCAATAATCTTGTATATGCCTGTGGTTCCCGAAACTGTCCAGTTTCATCTACGTACATCTATGTAGAAACTTTATGAGAATCATCAACTTCCACTTTGGACGGGGAAGAATAACGTCCTATTGTGGTGGGAAAAAGGCAGATTTGCTGTTGTGTATATTTACCATTGCCACTCTTAATAGCATCATGTTGGGCGTAACAAAACGCAGGCATTGCAATTGTCACGCTCATGACTTACCATACAGTGGCTTACAAGAGCCACTAGACAGAATATGCACACCAGCCTTTAAATTTAACGGGTGAACAGACAGGAAGATGTGATCCAAACCTGCACTCATTTCAAGTGACACTGGTGGGAAACTGGCAAAGGTTTGTAGGGCAGACCGGGATGCTGTCAGGGGCAGGAATGGTTTATCATGAGGTGGTATTTGCATATTGTCGTGGTGTTTGCATATTGGCGTAGCGCCTAGGCCTGAGGTTCAGGTGTGGTGTGGTTAATCGGCATAGCGCCTAGGCATGAGGTTCAGGTGTGGTTAATCGGCATAGCGCCTATGAGGTTCAGTCATGGTTTACACTTACAGCGCCTCTAGTGGTCAGCAATATATTACCTCCATGCAGCCCGTGATAGCGCTCAATGTGCAGTTTCATCTATGTATTGTACATCTATGTAGAGATTTTATGAAGATCATCAACTTCCACTTTGGACATGGAAATATAACATCTCATTGTGGTGGGGAAATCATTTACCATACAGTGGCTCAAAAGAATAGAACAGAATATGCGCACCAGCCTTTAAATTTCAGATGTGATCCAAACGTGCACTTTCAAGAGAGATTTAAAGAGACACTGGTGGGAAACTGGCACAGGTATGCAGGGCAGGCCGGGATGCTGTCAGAGACAGGAATGGCCTTTCGTGAGGACTTTGGGGTGTTTGCATATTGGCGTAGCGCCTAATGCCTGAGGTTCACATGTAGTTAATGGGCATCAGGAATAGTGCCCATTAACTACCACTAGAGGCATCTACGCCCCTAGTGGTCAACTATATATTGTCTCCATGCAGCCAACAACAGCATTCAATACTGTAAACATTAGGGGATTCCCCCACAGTCAGAGTGGCAGAGAGAAGCTTTGTGATCATCGGCAGGCATGTCTTAGCTGTCGTCACAAACAGTAGTATTTTGCCCGCAATGTGGTCAAAAATCACTATGGGGATCTAAATAGAGTCTGCTTTTCGCAAAATAATGGATTATTGTGGGAAAGGAGTGTGGAAAGTTTTAGTTTTGAATGCATTCCAAATGCTTGGAGGAGGACATTGTGGCATGCTAGGAAGGAGGACAATAGCAATGTGGCTAACAACGTGTTTATATAGTAAGGGTGTCTCCAGACTTGGCTTGAGTACCACTTGTGTTTTAAGCTCAGCAGTGACGTCACTTCCTGCTTCTTTGACTGGTGTTAGATGCAGTGTTGGGGAATATTACTTAGGAAAGTAATATACTACTTATTACCCCTTTAGAAAAGTAATAATATTACACTACTTATTACTTGGATGCAAAAGTAATATGTAGTATATTACATATTACTTTTTTATATTACTTTTGCACCCAGATCCCTGAAAAAAGGAAATTAGCTACAACTACACAATCTGTCAGCTTCTTTTAGAGCTGAATCTAAAGAAGAAGAATAACAAGAGTCACCAATCAGCCAAACATCAATTGGGTGACTGTTGCCCCCACCACCGACTACGGATAAGCAGGTGAAGATGGATGGATGTATTTAGATAAATGTATTTAGATGAATGAATACAGACATCCCACCCTGGAAAAAAATACTAAAATATATTAATATTTATATGCCACACATGATTAACATATAGCCTACCATAGATTACATAGTTGCAGTAGGCTGTTATTTCAGTCAGTGGATTGTTATTTGGTTACAGTTCTGTCTGTCAACTATGTTTTAATGCAAAATTAAAATGTATGATAAACATACATAAGCATAAGATCTTTTTGATTTAATATTGAGTATATGAGGGCTTATAGCTCCAGTGGCTTAATTGATGATTAAGCCACTGGCATCGCGTAATCAGAACAGCTGTGTAGCCTATGGGAAATCCCCTGACAGACAGCGCATCCAGACAGGCATCGAGTGTGGACATTTCCCCCAGCTATTGTGTGATAAACGCATATTATAAACGCATGACTTATATGGCAAATGAAAATATCCTTGGATATACTTGGACCACAGTTGGAATTATTGCAATCGGGTGAGCATGGCCTGAGAGTTTTTCGATTCAAATCTCAACAAAGAATCACCGGAGTTTCTTAAAGGTAAGAGCAGCGCAGAGCATTAGCGCCAACTCCGTTCTCTTTAAGTGGCTAGTCCAAGCGCGGCTCTTCTACCTAGACTTCTATTGAGGATCGGGACAATAAATAGGGACAACAAGCTGCACAAACAGCTTTCGAGCGCTACGTTTCTGACGCCTCAATGTCGCAGCTTTGACACCAGATGTCTTTGTACGTCTGCCTAATAAAAAGAAAAAAAGTGACATTAGCTCATCTCCCTTCACCAACGCAATACTGTTGAACGCAGCAGCATGACAAAAGTAACGAAGTAATATTAGTAGAAGTAACTGTAATATTATTACTATTTTCTAGGAGGTAGTGTCGTTACACTACTCGTTACCTGAAAAAGTAGTAATATTACTCGTTACTCGTTACTCGTTACCCCCAACTCTGGTTAGATGGAACCCCCCAGCTTCTCCCGGCCAGCAACGGACAGCTTGGTAGAAAAGCTTGCCATCGCTGAAAATGCTAGCCTGAACAAGCCGGAACTTTCCACCCACCGCCAGTCAAAAAAACAGGAAGTGATGTCACAGCTATGCCGAAAACACAAGCTGTACACAAGCGAAGTCTGGATACACCATGTCATAGATCAGACTATACATGGGTGGAACATCAGGGGGAGGGGGTTAGATTCGCACGGCCTGCTAATGGGCGTAGCGTCTATTCCTGAAGTTCAGGTGCAGTTAATGGGCGTAGTACCTAGGCCAGAGATTCAGGTGCAGCCCATTGCACCTTAATAAGGAATGTGCTGTGTAACGCATGCGTGTTAATAAGGTCTATTAAACCATTAAGGCCTGAGGCCCATTCGACAAACACCTTCTGATTCACACTGTCAAGATTTTTTTCTGCAAGATTGTATATAAGCTTGTATATCTGCAATTTTGACTTGCCATTTTTCACGGATTAAACAAATAGCTGTTTACCATTTTGTGCCTTGGATACCTAATGTTGGAGTGATGTCATGACAAACATGCGATAGGAGAGGGTTAGTGGGTGAGAGAAAGGGAGAAAAGAAGAGAGGAGTGAGGCAGAGAGAGAGAGAGCTAAGGTTATTGAGGAGTATTTTCACTGGCGAGTCTAGACAGCAAGGCAGAATGAAAATAGCTCAAGGGGCAAACAAGGTAACCTTTTTCAAAAGACGCTTCAGGGGGTGTCTGCCAAGTCCCACACAATAGTGTCTGCAGCGAGTGTCTGAGTTGCAACTGTATTGCACCATTGAACAAAATCTATTAAAATGTGGGCATGCATTTTCCCTTAAAACTGATCAGATCTGCCCCCGCTTTACAGCGTTGCTCACCTGAGCCCTAAACGTCTCAGTGCAGTGTCACGCTCGTGTGTAACTCTAGATGTCTTTTGGAAAAGAGCATTAATTTGGAATCAAATAAAGGTGATATGGCCGGCGCCCTGCAGATCACAGTTGTGAAATATTCAGCGGCAGGAGAATGAAACTGAAACTCGAGCAGCGACTCCCATCTGCCACTCAAATTTTAACAAGGTTGATTTTATGCGCAAATTGGTATCAGGTACAGAGAATGAGTCACGTCAGGTGGAAACCATGTATGTCCAAAACTGTTACTTTTCAGAAAATGGAAAAATAAACAAAGCTGCGATCCAATAGTTCCTATGTACTGTAGCATCTACTCACAGCTTCCATATTTTAGGCATAAACCTGTTCCAAATAGTTCAACAACAGCCGATCCACAAGCTCTAGATCAGCAATTTCTTCATTATTGTTGCACAACACTGTCACAAACGGTGAAATTAAAATGTTCCTTTATGAAAAACAAATGAAGATGAAAATAATTATGTGGAGATACAGGGTTTCCACTGGACAATGACAAGATCATTCTTGAGCATGCCAGTTCAATGGGTACATAAGTAGTGAGTCTACTGTGAAGTAGTCTGCAGTACATAGGCACAGCCTGCCAATATTGCTCCAGCAAGAATGGCTGCATGTTGTGCAGGAGCAAACTGTTTTAGATTTTGCACTATTAAAGAGGTTCGCATTTGGTTTGAATTGGGACATCTGGAACAAAGAAATAAGGCATCCATAAAATTATGATAATCAATATGGAGAAAAAAAATAAAGAAAGAAAGAAATGATGGCAGTTAACATTATCTTGTAACCGAATCCCTCCACACCGACTTCAATAACACAAATAGATTCCAGTTTTGCATGTGCAAGTTTTTGTAATCACTTACCACAGGTCTGTCTCCTATTTGAATTACAGCGATTGTTGCGACCTGCATATCGGTAGATGGATTTGTTATAATGCTTCCCATATGACCGTCATTATGTTCGTGAAGTACGATATCAAACAAGGTCAACTTAAAAATGCCATGAAATAGGTTGCAATGTGTAGGAACCGAAACACATAATCTAGAAGGCCTGATGATGGGAAAATACACGTTATAGCAAGGCCATGGAGAATTGAACATATCTGTCTGTTTTCATATGATGACACGATCCGCACAGAATAAACCATGAGCAGGCCATGAGCAGCTGTCCTAATCAGATGTCCTACATGGTAACGGTTGTTAAGAATAAGAGCCAGTGGAAAACACTTCCCACTTTACTTGAAAGACGAGCATATCCCTTCTAAGACATCTCCATGATTCATGGAAAGGGACCCTGTCGTCAGGGGGTGTGGGTGGGGGGGTTGAGGCCATTCAACAAGTCTAGGCACATCCATGCCAACCAAGCCAATGCCCGCGAGGGGGCCACTCGCTTCTAAAAGTGGCGAGGGATGGGGCGCGGGAGGGATCAAATAGCCAGTTGTTCCTAAAGGTGTTTACCCACTGCCACGGATAGGCACTTCAGAGGCAAGAGAGCAGGTGATGCTCTGTCTCGCACCCTTAGTGAAGCAGCAGAACGTTGAGGGGAAGGACAGGAGTCAAGTTCAAGAACGTGTCTGACATTCCTTGTACAAAGTGACTTGTTGGTTTACTCGTTTGGGGCGGAAAATGATGCACTTGACTTGAGCGAGAGTTGAGTAGGCTGAGTATAATCCAGCCAGAGGCGGGGCGGGGCAGTGTTATTTCTCTAGGTGGTTCAGGGTGCCAGAAATACTGCTGTCATTAAAAGTAAAGGGCATTTGAGGTCACAGGAAGGGGAAGCACGCACACGTATGAAGTGTGTGTGTGTGTGTGTGTGTGTGTGTGTGTGTGTGTGTGTGTGTGTGTGTGTGTGTGTGTGTGTGTGTGTGTGTGTGTGTGTGTGTGTGTGGCGGGGGGGGGCATATTATATTAACAGCACAGCTCTGCAGGTATAACTGCCCTATGTGCACTGGATAACTTTCACTGGAGGAAAAGTACTACAACTTAGAAAGAAAGGAAAATGAAGAGTCTAAAAGCCCCCTTAATGGTCCCTAGAGGCAGTGCTGCTCTGCTCACCCGACCAGATCACAGTGGTTTGAAGTGATGACATTAGCAGCGTTTTCATGGACAACATTTCTTCCGTCTGGTAGAAATCATTTCGATTAGGCATTCCGACTTAACAGTTAATCTGCGTTACACGCCACAAAGCATTTTTTGGACATAAGCAAAGTGTTTTTGCCTGTTTGTTTCCACCAACTTTCAAGAGCGATGTGGGTCTGCTGTGCTTTGTAAATGAACAAATCGTGAAATTACACAATAGTCATTCATGAAATTATGTATGTTAGGGGATGGTCCAAACCACACATCATGTGAATCACTATTTCTACTTGGCCAGGACAAAATGGTGAATGAGCATATTAAACAAGTGATGTCCATGTACTGCAGATTGCTAGAAGGTTTGAGGCAGCACATCAAATCCCACAGATTATGGGACTGATAGAGGGGTTATTTTCTCCCTCAAACAGTAACCTTGTGTCACCAGGCTTTCAACCACGGAGGAAAGTCTGGCATTCATTCTGAAAACAGCCATATGATCCGGTTTAGAAACATGAAAGGGGATCCGGTGGTGGGTTTTTACTGTATGGTCGGTGTTGCATTGTTTTCATTCCCTTGTTTCTGAAGGGTTCATCCTCCAGGAAATCCCATGGCAATACAATATTCGTGACCAGAGTGGTAGACGCCAGGCAGACGGACGGAACTACATCGTACTACTACGTCCAAAAAAATTATCAGATCACTAAAAGCCCATCACCATTCACTTCAATGCAAGTCAAGAGAACTGTCGCACAAGCTCAGTGACTGGTAGAGGAAGTGATGTACTGTAGGCCAGGGGTTTTCAACCGGTGGTCTGGGGACCACCAGTGGTCCTTGAGAGGGTTCCAGGTGGTCCCCAGCTAAATAATGGAAAGTTGGTTGACCAGATGTAACTCTGAGCATAAAAATGAAACCAAATGGACCCTTGCAGGTGCATTTGTTTTCATTTTTACACTCTCAAGAGTTAAAATATTCATCATCTGAATTACCACCACTTCATTCAATTAAGTCTACACAATTAGAGAATGTAGAAGATTAATGGTCATTTTTGATCTACTGTATTTTTTGCCTGTTTTGTTTGCGAAATCCAGCCTGGAATTGTGGAATAAATAAATCTTTAGTTTTGGGGTCTGTGGGGACTAAAAGTCATCAAATGGTGGTCCGTGGCTCAAATTCTGAATTAATTGTGGGCCCTGGTATGGTTAAAACCCCATGATGTAGGGCAGAAGAAAACAAAAGTCATGCCAAAAATGCCACAACTGAACTGGGAGTGCAGGAGAGGTTGGATTTAAGTGCTACGGAGTGACTGACCATGTCCGTCTTTTGTGTCCCGGAGCAGAATGCATCCTCTACAAGTCCCCTGGCTCGCCTAGGCCTCATTCAGAGGTAATGTACCAGACAGAGAGTAGATTACACTCCCTTTCTCTCTGCTCACCCGAGGAAGCCCTCCCAACCGATGTCGGCTCGTCAACTTTCCCTGTACACTAGCATGGGGAGACTGCAGTCAGTCACGTCGGGTCAATTTCAAGAAGCCGGACAGTGTTGCCAACTGCCAAAATACAAAATGCACTACCAGTGGCACTTCCAAAATGCACTACAGCGTGCTAGAGCAGTGGTTTTCAACCATTTTCATACCAGGGCCCACTATTTATTCTGCATTTTAGCCACGGAGAACCACCATTTGATGTTGAGGTTAGTCCCTCTGACTAATTCAAGAGAAATAACTGGCAAAACGTTGGTCAAAATAGCAATTCTTAGATTCTTGAAAATTAGGCAAATCAGATGTTTAAATATAATTTAACTCTTTAGAGCGTAAAATGGTTGGTTGGATGGATGGTTATGAGGGTTTTCTCTCTGGCGTCTGTCAACCAATTTCGCCCCAAAGCACCAGCAAAAAAGCACTAGATTTACTGCCAGTAGTTTTTCACTAATTTTGGCACATATTTAGCTTTTTTCCAGGGTCTGGAAAAAAGCTAAATATAGTGACAAACGCACCAAGCTCACAACACTGACTGCAGAATCAAAAGAAATGGCAATACAAAAAGTAGAGACCGATATGAATCAATATGTCTGTGGGAAGATTTTTCCCGCAATCTTTCAAATACAGGAATTTATTTATTTGTGTGCTGCTGAATAAACGGCGCCATTATCCTGGCGTGGTGTGGCTCTCCAATCCAAAACAGAAATGATGGAATGGAATCAAGAATGGAATAGACCGATGAGCACAATCAACCGAATCAACTTTGGAAAAGTGATCTCTGGAGACAAAGCGAGTAGCAGCAGTCAACTTGTGTATTAACCAGTCCTTTGAAGGCACTCTGAAGGGCTCCACATTGGTTGTGCGCAGTGAACCGAGTCAGGACCCTGTGCACTGTTTACATACACTCACTCTTCCATCTCCCACAACAACGGTGATGGAGGAGTGTTGGGCAATGAGGCGTTCAGGGCCGGTCCATGGCCTATTTGTCTCCAATGTGGCAGCAGCCGCTCAAATGCAAATAGCTGGAAAAACGTATTAATTACCCTTCTCTTGACTCACAACCTTTCAGTTGGAAATGGCACACTAGCCCAGGAAGGGAGGAAAACAAATGCCTCTCGACATGATTTGTAAGATGATGTGTAGTGAACATATTTGACACGATAATTGCCTTTAAGTGCTCCCTCTCAAATGTGTAGACAGGGATTTTGGGGGCAAATAGAAAAATGTTAAAGGTAAGTGATTAAATGTATGCGCTTTAACTCAAAGCATTAGATTACAGGTATAGATTTCCTTAATGTTAACCCACCCAGCCATGTACCATGATTGTATTTTGCCGGGCAAATCAAAGATTCCTTCGGTAATAAAAAGACAGAACAGTGTGTGCTTTCTGGATTTTGTGAAAGATAAAACATCAAACATCTGATGTCACAACAACTGATGTCATTCATTTACCACACACACACACACACACACACACACACACACACACACACACGCACACACGCACACGCACACACGCACACGCACACACGCGCGCGGACATAGGCTATGTTAGAACAGCAGGATGATATTAAAGATCAAAGAGTTAGGAGCTAGCCATATTAAGTTAAAAGTAGTCAATTCATTCCTCCAACTGCTTGTGAATAGTGTTGTATACCCGGTTTTGCTCACCTACCAGTGAGAAGCCCCAACCAACAGGACGTAGCGCCTCCGTCCTACTCCTCCCGCTCAACATTCCCCGCTGACAGATTTGTGTACGCACTCAGTCAAACCGGATGCACTGCGGTGGATTCGAGTCCCTCGACTTCGCGGTGGTGGGCATTTACTTAACCTCTGTGCCACCTGAGCACCCTCCGAGAATGACACCATTGTGACCCTGTTTTGCAAAAGCTTTCAACGTCGTTTAATCTCAGTGGAGGACCCCATTGTCATACAAATGCAGCAGTCAACCATTTATACAGTAAATCCATCTCCATTTCGGCCCTTGCGGAAATTAATAAATTCACTATCAGTGAGCCACACAGATGGTCTCAGGACCCTTTTACCAGTGACTTAGACATTGGCACTGTCACGAAGTGACGGCCAGACAGAGAGAGAGACAAACAGGAGAGAGAGAGAGCTGGCATAGGAGTAAGGTCCACAGGTTTGGCACCCAGCAGGGCAGAAGGAAAGAGAGCCAAAGACGGCTGAGTGCATTCCCAGCCCTGGCAGAACAAATGGAACTGTTGTTTGGGTTCAGAGGAGCTGGCCCTCGAAAAGGACACGACAGGAACTGGGGAGGGAGGGGTGTCTGCAAGCCAGACAGGGACAGACGAGGACACTGAAGCGGGGTGGCAGTATTCTTGCACGGCTCACACACCTCCCACACCAGATCCAACGGCGAAATCGAACAGTTCCCAGAGGGGGGCGCTGTGTGTGTGTGTGTGTGTGTGGGGAGGGGGGTGCGCGCGCGTGTGCCTGTCTGTCTGTGTGTCTATGCATGCGTGCATGCCAGTGTACGTAGATAAAGGTGGAATGATAAACTGGAAGATGCAAACCAAATGCAAACCTGGGACAACTTTGGGGAAAGAACACTGACTAGGACTTCCAAAGCAACAAAATGGCATGGCGATAAGACCACAATGTAAAAACATCATCATTTAAACACACAGCTCTAGGCATGTGCAATTATTTCTCTTGCACCACGGCACCCGTCGCAACATCAAAAGGATGTGTTTTTTTTCTTTTTCTTTTTACTTTGCTCTCCATTAAAGTGACATGTAAAGTCTGATTAACCAATTAAGGAAGGTGTTGAAGCTGGGGGGGGCGGGGGGTTCCTCCACCTCAAAGCGTCTGCGAGTGCGACTGCCGTCGCAGCCACATGCAGTTGTTGCTCTGACGGTTGGCCCCGTGCAGTGGCTCTTTGACTGCACGCTCTCTCACAAGGCCTTTAGGGTGGTCTAATCTACATCAGACGAAGACTAATGTCTCATGCGGCTCAGACAGCCCAGGGGACGTGTCTGTCATCTGGCACGATTAAGACACGAGACGACTCTGCGAAAACGATGAGACCGCCCAGATCAGCGCGCACGATCAAGCGAGTGAACACGTCGACTTGACGCGGGACCCGCTTGGCATTAAGATGATGTGTGTGGCGGCTGGGCTTTATACGATTCATTATTAAAGGGACATTTCACGGTTCATCGCTGGAAGAAACTACAGCACTATTTCAAATTGCACCCTATATGGCCAGAAAAGTAATGATATCTCTCGGTTTGACTGCATAGCTGAATTCCTAGAATGACCATAATGCCTTGGTCCCTTCCTTGACACGCTTATCGCTAAGACCGTGTGAGCGTGGCGGCTCTAGGACCACCTACCGCTCAATGCCAGGGCCGCATATAGGTGCAACTTCTAGTTACTGTATATACTGTATATAACGAACAGCCAGTGGCACCCGAGTCACCATTAACGCGTTGCGGTTGTTAGGCAGATTGCCCTTGTTTAGTCTTACTGTATGTGCCATAGTGTCTCCCTCTATTCCTCCACTGGAATCCATTCAAACCTAAAAATTTCCAAGCTATTTTCTTGAAATAATCCAATCTTTTGTGAAAGGCACCCTCCCATTTAAATTCTACTGGTTGGAACATTGTTTACTTCCTGCCACACTGTCCGTGGAAAATCCCCGGATGTTTCTGAATGGAACCTGTATCACGTTTTGAGGAATTTGAGGCACATTTGGGCAACTGGCAGGCCTTTCATACTACAGTGAAATCCAGAAGAGTAGATTTAGACCAGAAAGCTTCCTGTAGGGTATACGGTAATAGTCTATTTTCCAGAGCCCCATTAAACCCAGACATGTTGAGTACACAAAGTTTTTATGTTAGAAATCTTGAGTATGGGTCCCCAGCATGTAGAAACCGAGCAAAATGAAGCTTGGAACGGATTCAGCATCATTCAAACAATACAGTAGGTATGTTGAAGGTATGGTCACATATTATGCAAATTATGAAAATTGCTCAACATATGCAAGTTAGCATCCAGCAGTTTCTACATGCTGGGGACCAACATTCCTAACATAAAACATTTGTATACTCAACATGTCTGAGTTCACTTTCTGGGAAATGTTGAATGACTAATAAGAAAACCCTTTACAATAAAAAGTAGGGAAAGGCAGCCCAGAGACACAGTACAGTACACATGGAAGTGCTGGTCCCTGGAACGGCATGGTTAATGTACTCCATCTCTCAGGCACCGCACTAGATGTTATCCTTACTGAAGAATGCTTGAAATAATGCCTGTGCTTTCCACACAATCCAGGACGCCTTGTAGCACACGTGGGTTTGAAAACCTGTCGATCACACATCTCCATTTTCCACAGACATTTCTCTTATAGAGCTTATTTTATGCCCTGTCTGTCTGTGGAGCGGCAGCTCTGGCAGTTTAACAGCTTGCACTTGGCTGGGAGGATAAAGGGATTCAGATTTTTAGAGAGAGATAGTGTTTGTGCCTGTATGTATGTATTTGTACGCGTGCGTGCGTGCGTGCGTGCGTGCGTGCGTGCGTGACTGAGTGGTGGGGACAGAGGTAGAGAGAGAGAGGGAGGGAGAGAGAGAAAACCCCCCAAAAAAGTTTTAAGCTTTAACAAAGTTTACTTCTTTTAGGTTTTAACAACATGGAATAACTCCTGCAAACCTACTGTGCACCAACACAAGTCATGGACAAACAGTGAATAAATATCAATAAATATCAATAAATAAGTCATTTGACAGTCTCAATCACAGGCCGACTCCTAATCATACCAGGGCTTTGTTGGAAAAGGAAATTGATTTCAATGCAATACGAAAGTGAAATATGTGCCCCTACCATTTTAAACATGTCAAACAGTGGGTAAATAAATTATGTTATTGCATACATAATTATGTACACATGTGACGACAATATTGTGCAGCCCTTACTTGAACTAACATTGTGAATGCGTGTGTGGGATCAGAACACAGAACTGGGCTTTACACTGTAATAACTAACTCACATGGCACCTAGATAAATATAGTTCTATTCCAAGGTTTCCCTATCACAACACCTATTTTGAAGCACCAGATCTCTAAAACCAGATGTCATGCTGATGTAAACGTGTGTCTGGTGTCTTGATCGGTGGACCAAGATACCACTTGATCGGTTTGAGATAATGCCATTCAAATGCATAGCATAGAATGGGTGTGGGTGCAAAAAAATAAAAACAAAAATCAAAATGGCCGCATCCATTTTATCGGCTACCAATATGATCAGATCAAAATATGGATTAGAGAATGTAATTGACTAGAACTTCCGGCTTTGTGGCCAGAACTGCTAGGCAGCATCACATGTTGCAATTGTGAGGAAGCTTTTTTTTATCATGTATAAAAAACCTGGCAACCCATCAAATACCCAATAAATAGTTCAATTCAAATGTCTACAATTCCAAAGCAAGTGTATCAAATCAAATACAATACAATAAAAGAGGGGAGTATAGAGGGTATAAGTACAGTTGGAGCCTGGGTGTGATGCATTCATATACCAAGTTGCTTGTATTTCAAGGGATCGCTGCTAACAGACGGACACACACACAGATCTTTGCCAAAAAATTGCAAAAATCGGCCTCCTGGTGGAGTTATAATAGGCCCTGGCCAAAAATTTGGAGCAGAGGTTCATGGTTGGCATCCAGGGAATGTGTGTGCAAATTGTGGCATCAATCGCGTTTATGGTTTGGGAGATTAGCTGGTAAAAGACGGACACACACACATATTTTTGCCCAAAAATTGCAAAAGTCGGCCTCCTGGTGGCGCTATAATAGGCCCTGGCCAAAAATTTGGAGCAGAGGTTCATGGTTGGCATCCAGGGAATGTGTGTGCAAATTGTGGCATCAATCGCGTTTACGGTTTGGGAGATTAGCTGGTAACAGACGGAAACACACACAGATTTTTGCCAAAAAATTGCAAAAGTCGGCCTCCTGGTGGCGCTATAATAGGCCTTGGCCAAAAATTTGGAGCAGAGGTTCATGGTTGGCATCCAGGGAGTGTGTGTGTAAATTTTGGCAGCGATCGGGTAAACGGCGCCGGAGATTACTTGTTAACAGACGGACGGACGGACGGACACACACACACACACACACACACACACGGAGGGTAAAACATATTCTCCACCATGCCTCCGGCCTGGTGGAGACAATAATTTCTCTAAACTAGAGCCGGAGGGGGCATATAAGACTAAACTGTACAGCTGTGTTATATTAGCAAACGTGTGTAATTTACTAATTGTCTCATCGACGTCCAGCCTGGATTTAATTTTACTGGCATGATTCTAATAAAATGGATCATAACTGGTGTAGAATCAATAGGCTGTAAGCCAACAATATGATCTTTGACAGAATAGGCTACATCTCAAGTGTGCTCGGCACTCGTCAACATTTAGCCCATAAGCAGAGGACCTCTCACTGAATAAACCCTAATGAAATACTAACTCGCTAGGGTAAAACCTTTGAATATAATAGTAAGTGCCTAAGTAAAATGTGAAATCTGAGCTCACTCAAATTATTGGAGCAGACAGGACCGAAAACTGCCAGAATGTTAGGGCTAGCACAGAAGGCCATCTGTTATGACAGTTTGAAGAAGAACTTGTGTGTTTCTATCATTACTGGTCAACACATTGTCACCAACAACACCACGTTGAACTCGTTCATTTTGTCTTGCCAGTAGTCAAAAGACCCGCAAAGCTGGTTTAAAAATGCGGAGGTAAAGTCAGTGGCATGTCACGGCCACAAAACAGGAGAGTTAGCGGCACATGTCACAGTCTGACCTGGTGCCTTGAACAAGCGTATTTTTAGAATCAAAGTCAGTCCCAGTGTACTGTATTTTCCGCACTATGGCACGCCGGAATATAAGGTGCACCTTCAATGAATGGCCTATCATAGAAATGTTTTCATATATAAGGCACGCCAGATTATATAAGGCGCACAGGATAGAAGCTACTGCAGTTAAAATAGGATATTACTGCAGAAAATACGGTACTGTACATACCAGAGAACTACCTTGTATGAAAAGTGTAAAAAGTAAGTGGTACAACTCTGTGTGGGGGTCCTGGGGGGTCACTAGGGGGTCCACGGGAACCACCAGATCGACAAGACCCCACCAGTTACCCCAGACGCTACAAATAAAGTCTGTGCTGTATTGTATGCACCAAGCAAAGGCGATAAGCAAATCCACACACATTTAACCACATACTGATTACTAATTAAGCAAAAATATCACATCACAACATCAATATAAAATATCAATATACATGTAATACCTACAGTAGCCCTATTTGGTAAAATAAATAAATAAATAATAATAATAATAATAATAATAATAAACTGATCATAGCACACACCACCTCCCCTCTCTGTCATCTGCAACAACAAGGTAAAAAACATATTTGTTTATCATTGAGATTATGCTTTCTGATTCAGATTCACTCTGACTATATCACCCATCCACCCCACCTCATTCTCTCACATCGGACTCTTTTTTCCCCTTTTCCCTTTTCTTTTATTCTTCTTTTTTTTGCAAAGCATACCGGCTTCCACCTGGACGAGCTTCAACTATGTGCCAAGGGGATGTCACGGCAGCTCCATATCCTCTGTGTGACAGTGTAATTCCTGCTGCCCTGCAGCTATGTCTGAAAACTCAGACAGTTTACATGTTCATGTAGCTACATCGTACTGGGGAAGAGCGCAAACCTGCCAAGTATTTATTCTACTGCCTTCATTTTGAGGTTCTGGCAACACGTCATTTAACCCCTTCAGCCGTCGCAGATGTAACACAAAGTCGGCAGGGGGAGTGAGTGTGTGCATGTGTGGGTGTGTGCGCAGGGGCGTTTTTGTCAGGCAGACTAGGCAGTCGCCTGGGGCACCGGGGCGACTCCCAGATATGCTTTAAAAGGATCCCAGGCTAATAAGCCTCATATATGGATAAATACACTTGTCCTCTATAACTAGAATTGAATATTTAAAACACATATAATATGTTCTTTAGTTTGAAAATATTTCATATTTTTATCCCTTGGGGGGCGTCATTTTACTGTGCCTGTCATAGGTATGACGTCACATGGGAATTTGGAGCCCTAGGCAAGATTTTCCCTGGAGCCCCCCTTACCAAAAGGAGGCTCCAGGGAAAACCTTGCCTGGGGCTCCAAATTGCTTAGAAACGCCACTGGTGTGTGTGTGTGTGTGTGTGTGTGTGTGTGTGTGTGTGTGTGTGTGTGTGTGTGTGTGTGTGTGTGTGTGTGTGTGTGTGTGTGTGTGTGTGTGTGTGTGTGTGTGTGAGGTGGGGAGGAGGGGACGTCCTCCTTCACGGTGCAATAAGCTACAGCAACCAAATTGCACTGGGGCTTTTGATTGGGTGTCATCTCCTCGGCTGCGTTTCTTATTAATGTATAAACATGGCCGCCTACAGATTTTTGGAGGAATTATAGTGCTGATTGACACAGTAATGACAGTACAATGTGGATGAATGTACGGTGTCTTGTCAAGTCCTAGATATTATTTTAACTCAGGCATGCAAAAAGAAATCCTGCTATAATTAAGTAATATTGTATTTCACATTTTGATTAGACTACAAAGAGTTAGAAGGTAATGTGAGTAAAAACATTAAGTCAAACGTCCTTAAAAAGCGCACAGATGTGGGGAATGTCTCTACAAACAAACATTATATTAAGTTAATTATGACATCTGTCAGACAAAACACTTTACCCTCTGGCTAGCTATGAGGACATAATAACAGGAATATCTTCAAAGTGCTTAAAGTGCCAACATTAATAAATGTGAAGTTAATAATCCCTATACTTAGTTGATGGGGTCCCCCAGGGTCTGTACTAGCATAACAAATGTTTTTGGCAAAAACAGCCGGTCTATAGAGTGCAAAAAGGGTATGCACAAGTCTAACGTTGTTATGCTGTTTAATGCAATGAGATAGGATTTTTCTGTTTCTGTTTTCTTGGATGTGCAGTTATGGAATGAAGTCCAGAAAGTTTTTTTTTTTTTTCACTCAGAAGGCATATCCAACTAAGCTCTACCCTCGACTAAATTAGGATCATTACTTTTTTATTAGTAAAACCAACAGACACACAACATCATTCAATGTCAAAGAATTTCAATGGCATCGCATCGAGATGTAGTTGAGCTATTTTCGCTATGTTTGTATAAAGCTGTTGTACGACACACTGTTATATGACGTAAAGGAATTCATTTAACAAACCACATAAGAAGTTGAAATACAGACATACTGCAACAAATATTGATAGTGCAGGTCATTTACTATTTACTATTCCGTCAGTCACTCAATATCCCTCGACATGTTAATGCCCACATATAATTTACTAAGAAATGAAATCAGGGATGGATATCCCTGATAAGTTAATAGTAAATGCGAACTGCTGTGGCAATTAAGCTCATATAAGCTCAGTACACACACAAAGTATATGTATGTATATACTGTATGTATGTATGAGGGGTCTAATGATATAGTAACTACATCAAAAAATCATTTTTTAATTTCAAGAATCAAAGTATATCCAAATGAAAACAGCATTGACTAGGTATCATATCATGTGTGTAATAAAAAATAATCTGAATATAATTGTTTTCTTTGCAGATAATCAATTGCATGTATTATGATACGTATAGAATCACTGTTAAAATGTAAAAAGTATGTGTGTATGTACAGGTATGTATGTATGTATGTACTGTATGTACTGTATGTATGTATGTATGTATGTATGTATGTATGTATGTATGTATGTATGTATGTATGTATGTATGTATGTATGTATGTATGTATGTATGTAAAGTTGTAGTGCTACTTTCAGAAGTCGGGACACTCCATATAACATGTTCACACGCCCTTGCGTGCAAAGGCACACACATTTGCGTGTATGTGCACAACTAGCACAGGCACGCTATAAAACACCCATCCCTGTATATATATTTTATTATTTTGTCATTATCCAAAATGAGTTAATAGCACAGACAGAGAGTTCATGTACGAGAGCATGTCAGAAATAAATGTCAGAGCTCAGAAACGTAAATATGAAATAAATGCTTAAACATGTAGCTAGGTGTAATGTTAGAAACCACAGACGTGAAACTTTCAAGCCTGCTGTTTTATCTAGACATTAATCTATAAGAAATATCTTCAAACTGGGGGGAAAAAAACATTATGCCGATTTGAATCTGTGATTTTGTAAAAAAAAAAAAAAAAAATGTTGGGTGGGTGGATGGATGGATGGGAACGATCAACATGATCGTTTTTGACCAAGTTATTGGTGAAAAGGGGCCTGCCCCAAAGTTAATAGTGCAGCTGTGCTGGCAGCCGGCAAAACGTAGTTCTCAACAGTCCTGGAAATTAAGTCCTGGCCCTCATCAAACCCTGTACACTTATATCTCCATATAGGGAGCTAGGTACCTATGTTCTTGACATTCCATATGTTGATCTGACCCCATCAAACCCTGTACACTCAAGACAGTGTGCAGAATTAATTCCATGTTGATGAGAGATGAGTGGAGATATACTTCATTAATCCCCGGGCGGAAATTGAGGTGCTACAACAGCAATGAGACACAAACTAAGCTAAAAAAAAAAAGAAACTACTGGACATACAAAACACAGCAGACATGAGTGGACACAACCAAACGACACCAAGGACCATAGACTTATACATTTCCAATGTAGGGTCTGATTGCAGTTAGCACAGCGTTGCCAAATTGCCGCATTTGTCACGATATTTATCTTTTTTACAGACCCCCCTCCTGGCGGAAAATCTAGTGCTTTTTTGCTGTTGAGTTGGGGCGAAATTGGCTGACAGCTGGCAGAGATAAAACCCTTGTTTTTCACATTTTTTCCTCCTATGATAGAGTCCTCCTTCCTTCCTAGAAAGGACCATTGGTAACCAAATGGGCCCAGCCCCTTATAGATCTGTAACTCTTGAGATTGTAAAATGATTTGGTTTCATTTTACGCTAATTTAAGAGTTCAATTATATTTAAACATCTGAATTACCTAATTTTTAAGAATCTACATATTTCGAACATGTAGAAGAATTGCTATTTTGAACAACATTTTGCCAGATATTTCTCCTAAATTAGTCTGAGAGACTATAAACTCAACATCAAATGGTGGTCCGTGGCTAAAATGCAGAACAAATAGTGGGCCCTTGTATGAGAATGGTTGAAAACCACTGCTCTAGCCCATTCTAGTGCCTTTCGAAAGTGCCACTAGTGCATTTCGGATTTTGGCAGTTGCCAACGCTAGTTAGCATAAAAAGAATCTGTAGCTCTCTGTATGCATTCTCTGAAGGTGCTCACCCTATCCCTGTCCTGCAGCATGCCACAGAGCACCAGCCCTCACCCAGCAATCTGCCATCAACGAAGAGGATGCGTGCGTCTAAAGCATGCCTTGCGATCTGGAAGGGGTTCCCCTCTTTTCTTTTCTTGTCAATGTTTTTTTTCCCTCCTTGAGTTTGATTAAGGGCTTTGAAAGTAAACTTGACTTGACTTAACTGATAACAGCAGCACATGTTGTAGCCCTTAGAAACTCTGACGCCGTAGTGGCTTGGCACACGCACAGTGTTCATAGACTTACAGCAACGGTATTGAGCATGCATTTGGTACACGCTGTCTTTTATCAGCTGTCTGGCTGTGGAGACTAGCAGGACTGTACATGCATGCCGGGGACCATAAATCAATTATGTATGCAGTCAGAAATGATCCATGGAGCATTATAATAGACTAGTGATCTACTTTTAAAGGCTGTCCATTTAGAACTAAGATAAATCCAACTTGTCTTGGGCTTTTTAGCTGGAGCATTTTTCTAAAATGCTAAGGCAATGAGGGGGGCAAGCAGGTAACCGTTAAACAGCTTAATAATTGCCCAGTTGTTTGAAGACAATGCCCAAGTGTTTGTAGCCAATCACAGGCTAGATGGGATACTGTACAATGTACGACAAATGATGAATAAACATGACATGAAATGTATCACAAGCGTAAAGGTAATCACAAAAAATGCTGTGGGGTGGCTCAGGAGGTAGGCCGGAAATGTATATATTTGTTTGTTGTGATGATGTAAGATCACAGGAACACCACTCACTTCACACAAGGGTGATTTTTATCATTATTATTATTACTATAAGGGGTCAAACCTGAAGGTTTGTTTTGGCAGTTCTGATCATTCTTCACAAAATATGGTAGAAAGTCATGAGAATCCCTTGGGGACTAAAGCTCACGTTCATTTAATCAATCATTTTTGGGGTAACATTTTTAATAATATATTTTTTTCACATTCAAGGTAACTCTTTATTTTAATCAAATATGCACTTAAAATGTTGTAAAGACATCTCATTCTTGTAGCTCAACATTGTGTGCATGGGTGAAATCTGTGAAAATAGCTTCAGTCCAAAGATTTCAGCTTGAGGCAGAACACATAATGAGGAAATATAATAGCCAGAGAAGATTTAAAATGGTCTGTCTGACAGATCAGACGATCATCCTAACAACATTCTCACAGTGCAAGAAACAACAGAACCATGACTAATGTGTGATGTCACAAAGACCAACTCTGTCACCACCGTTACAGTAAACATTGGCCTGTACACCTAGTCCCATGATGACCATTTTATTAGTTTGTTTATTTGTGCTCAGCTGCTCACAAGAATGGATGAAGTGCCGTGAAAATTATGTTGCAGAGACGCATTTTGGTCCAAGCCAAAAACAACAGGCTGAATATTGGTTTGTTTTCTCACTCAGAAACTCGCAGTCATTCGGGTGAAGTTCAGGGTGCATGTTTGGCTGAGAAGAGCAAGCCGACAATGTAGGACTGAGTGTCTGAGTGAAGCACTGCACTCATCATGGCTGTGATGGACCTCAGATCTTCTTGACCAGCAACACAGTGTCAGGATACATGTCAAGCAAGGGTTCAATTTGCCTGTCAGTCTGTTTCACTCTGCGCTTCTGTTGATAGGCAACTGAATCTCTTTGACCTGTCTGTGTGCAGGTCTCTTTGCCATTGGCACTGAAAAGAAATGGACAATCCTACCTATGCTGATCGGAGGCTGCAATAACCCTAGAATGTGAGCTGAACGCTTGCTATATGACAATGTGAAACGTTGACTTTGGAGAGAGCTAGGAAATAGGCTAGGGCGCAAGCAGAGACATATGTTCATTTTTAAACCGATTCTCTGTTGTAGACAGTCAATGCTGAACAGACTTGTTCCCCTCTAAGCTAAGGTTATCAGACTAATTCTGCAAAAGTAAAATGACCTGGTCGACTGCTAAAGCCCCTGTGAGAGTTTGTGTCTGGTTTATGGGCTCATCTATCAACTGGGACTGGATTAGGCCCACTGGAATATATTTATCATGTGCCAAAGACATGGTAGAAAGGCCCCGATGTATCATCATCCCCGATGTATCATCATCACGCAGTATGATTTGTTTATTTTATTTTTAATTGTTTTTAAGTAAGAAACATGGGAAAAAAAACTCCATACTGTAGGCCCATTTGCAGAGTTTAAACATATGCAGGCACATATGCAGGCACATGGTCACTGAACATAAACAAGTGCAAACCTGTCCAAAAAAAAAAAATCAACCTATTACTAAATGGCGTTTAAACCCAAATCTCTGTTCACAACACTGAGAGGATTTAGGGAGAGTTGTTCAGGTTCAGACACAAGCTGTAATAAGGTCACCTCTTATCCCCTGAGACGTGGGTGTCTGGGAAGCACCCATGGGTGGGGTCCTCCTGGGCATGCTCTCTCCTTGCCTCTTCCCCTCTATCCACGGCCAGACAGGCCACAACGCTGTGGTCCTGCCCTCCCGGCCCACAGGTCAGCGGACGCGCCGATTACCCGCAAGACCTTGACACAAGGCAAAGCCGTTCGCTTTCATCTATGTCGGTGGGTCGCCCCTCAAAGCCTCGTTACAGGATTGGCGCTCACCAATTAGCGCAGCTCAGGGTCAATTAGCTTTTGGCAAGCCGCCGGGGGCGTCACATGGCACCAGCTTTGTGCTGATGGTACCTGACAGGCCCACAGATCAGTAATGTCCGCCATGCAGGGGGTAGGTTTGCTGCGGCTTTCGACAGGGAAACAAAGATGTGGCGGGTGAAGAAAATCAACACCCCTACACATACGTGCAGTTGTGCAGTCACAGTCACAGATACACGCACATTGTTGGCAATGGGAATGCGTGCATGAGAAATGCTCAGCAGAAGGTTTGAAATATCGCAGCGGAATGGCGAAAGACTGAACTGGCCGAACTATCGCTTTGTGACAAGTGATAGATTTACCACGAAATAAGAAAAGAGACTCCCGATGAAGGATGTGCATTGTGAAATGCAGAGTACTGACTTAGAGCCGGGGTGGTCTCATTAAATCACTGTGAAGAAAAGAATCACAGTCATCACAATCATTATAACATGATGAAATTCAATGACAATGCTCTGGCTGGGAAAGTACAAGACGAACAAGGCCTTGACACAGCTCCGATGACAAGACTTGACAAGGTTCTTTTTTAGGTTTTGTTTGTAAGTCCACAGCCCTGCTACATCTAAGTTGTCGTGCTGCTTTCATAGGTATGCAGAGACATTTTGCTAGTGAGGTCTGGTTCCCTTAATGTTTTATCCAGAGTGTCCTGTCCAGAGTGTTTGGGGGGCTCCCATGTCAAAGCCTTTTGAAGAGATGAAAAACATGGCAAATGAAGTGGCTTTATGGGGGGAAATCCTACTTGTGCATGGCTCCCCTGTGTTCCCAGAAATAGTGGAACATGGGTTGGGATAGAGCCCAACTGATGCCAGATTTAGGGGTCAATCCTGATAGTGAATTTGGGGGGTTCCTAGACAACCGTAAAACATAAAATATATTATTTTGAGCTTGTAGCTGTGCTATTTTTGAAAGGTTATGATACTTTTCAAAACATTTTGAACGTTTTTTTTTTTTTTTAAGTATTCAAGATATGGACGACAGGTGGAAAGTGGTAAAAGAACAGGGCACACGGCAGCCTAATCGCTGTTAGCAAAGTCCCAAAGTGGTTTAATATCATTATCATCTATAAAAAATGTTCAATAGACAAAGTCAAACAAATCTATACAAAATTGGGTCAGTTAATGACACATATATGGTATAGACCGATATATTGCTTAGAACTTCTGGAGGCGCTTGTGTCCTGAAGGAATGTTAGCCAAAAGGGACAAAATACAGGGCATCTTCTCATCAACGTGACTGACTGTGTCTGTTGGAGCGACACAGGTGTGGACTCTCAAAATATTTAGATAAAAGGAGGGTTGCCAGGGCAGCAAATCATCAGACAGGGGAACTGGTCAGGATATTTCAGCCTGTGCTTCTTACAATGCACATCACCCACAGTATCTTTGGCAAGCATCACATAGAACGAACGGTTCATTCTTCTCCACAGACCAAACAAACCTCCTCATTGTTTGCCTTCAGACTTGTGTTAATATGATTATAGAGTATTAAAAAGGGGGAGGGGGCAAGCCAGGGCCGTCCATCTTTTCCTCATCGGCGATGCAAACGCTTGATATGGCTGTGTTGTAGCACGTCACCAAAATAGATCAGTGTATGAAAACACAGGCAAAAACCCAGAGCCTGGATACAATCGCAGTGCTGATAAAAAAGGGCCCCAGACGATGGGAGGGGAGATAAACAGGAGAGAGGTCTGGGGGCATTTGCGTTCCGCCACAATACCTTTCTCGTTTGCAGCTTCGTGTTTCCTCGGCCCCGTCGGTGTATAATCTCTGCGGCCGGCGAGATTAAGTATCTTAGGTACGCTGGTTTCAGATCTGTATCTCCCTTCAAAACAGCTGACCAGGAAGCACTCAGTCTGTCATTACCACACTTCAGTCCACACTGTGGTTTTCCTCCTTGCATCAAATCCACTCTTTACAATTTCCATCACCTCATGGAAGCGGGTGGTGATGTTTTTTTGTGAAGCTCCTCAAGCAGAGCAAATAGGAAAGGATAGGGATAGACAGCGGCGTGCATGGGTAGTCCAACATGTGGCGGGTCTGCATTCCTGAGGGTAAGCAATGCAAGCCCACCATCATACTATGGTGTGTGAGTGTGGCAGTGGAAGATCACACAGCATAGGCCAGACTCATGGTCATGACATTTTAGTTCAACATTCATTTTCATACTCGTAATTTGCTCAGACTCTTATGATGAAAATTCATTATTCGTTGTTAATGGGATTCAACAAAAATACCACTTTGAACAGTCTCAGACACTTACAGTACATCGTAAATTATCCTTTCAATCGGAATGAAATGTGTGTGTGGGCTGAAAGTTTGTATGATTTGCTAATCTACTTAGAATATAAATTCTCCATTCATTGTCAAAGCCATTTAATGTTTGTGTTAGGACAAAATAGCTGAATATACAGTATACTGTATATAGGGGCTACCGTCCCTTAACAATGACATTTTAGGCTTTATAAACAAAACGTTTACGTTAATATACTGTACAGTATAAAGCAGTGACTGACAATGACTGGTATAAATAACCCAAATAAATAATACGTTTGTAAATCTTTTTTTGCATTTCTTTTAATGTTTTGCCCTGAATTTGGAGAATAAATAAATAGGGTCTCCATGTGTTTAGAAGAGTGTGGACAACGTCATGGAAATAATGATGGGAATATGACATTCATGCTAATCTCATCCAGCTGGTTTTCACACGGATGCACGGAAACGATTCTAATGGTTATGCAAAAAATAATAATTGCGATTAGACCCAAATAATTGCACTGAGGAGGGGGGCGATTATGTAATCATTTGTGACAGGCCCATAACCACAGACAGGACAGGTTTGTTGATGTAAAACACAACTGTAACGTGACTTCCAGTGTGTGCGTAGGAACGTGCACGCATCCTGCACAGCTGCTCATGGATGGGCGTGTTGGAGCGACACACCTCGTCTAGCAACACTCGGGCGCATCTGGAGGTCTTGAAGAGGAGACAGGTTAAAAGAGTGACTTAATTATCCAGCCTGGATACCAAAGACACGCAGATGAAAACATTCCCCATCTCTCCTTTCTTCTTAGCTTTTTTGTTTTTTTCTCCTTCCTGTCTTGGTGTTTCTCCCACTCTCTCACACACACACACACAAAAAAAAGTGTTAGACGCATGCAATCCACATGAAAGTCTTAAACGTAAGTGTGGAACCATCATTGGTTTCATAATTGCTTCAGGAAAAGAAAGCATGCAGTCAAGGCAGTCTTGTAGCGTGTGCAATATCACATGAAGTGTGAATTATGTCAATCAAACTAAAATCAAAGAAAGAGTAAAGACCACAAACTCCCTTTCTACTCAAACCACTTACAGTCCAGGAGCATCATTCAGAGGGGAACATTAGCCAAAACTAGCAGAACTGCAAGCTCACAGTGAATTGCAACACAATGTGCATAGCAAAAAAGGGGTTACCACTGGAAGAGTGTAAAAAAGGACCCTTACTCAGGATTTTACAGCGTAGCCGAGTGTTCTGAGAACTCGCAACTTTATGTATAATACCAGTTCGAACAAGTAAACACTTGTAGCGTTTAAGAATCACAACATTTTTGGCACAGCAAATTCCATGAAGACCGTTGTCAGCAAACATTAAACAGACCCGCATGGGATGCGAGACAATATCAACAGTCGAGCGTACAGAGCGGTCGGGTCTTGGCATATGTGGCTATATTTGAAAGGCTGAAAGTCTGGCCACCTTGTCACAACATTCTGTGTGAGCCCAGAAGACGAAGACGGCGTTATCCTCTTATTGTCATGGAGAGTAGTGCCTCAGAGATTCAGGACACAATGGCAGGGGGGAAAAAAAGTTAAGCCTGGTTTATGCCTCGTGGTGTGACCGTGCTGGAAACGGTGAAACTACAAGTTCACAATGAGTTGCGAAATCACGACGTGCAGTACAGATGCAGGGGTGGTGGTGGTGGGATATAGTGAGAATTCACACTACCAGGTGCATTCCACACTACTTCAGTGCCACCTGTTCAGTGTCTTGGTGTGTGAACAGTAAATCAAATGTAAAGGGCAGGGTTGTTTACCCTTAAGACATAAAAACACAGTCATCAAGCTGGTAACAGAGAGAAGAATTCAGTTTTGCTATTTCAAGCTACAGTGTGTGAACTCAAGTCTGGTCTCACGACAGCATGCATGTATACGCGTGTGTGTCTTGTGTGTTGCGGGTGTGTGTAACTCATGGCATCGAAAAGCAGATCTTTCCAAGTTTGATGTCTTAAGTGTGCTCAGCGACCACCTCGGAAGCACATACACGCATGAATGCACGCACGTACGCATCAACGCACACGTGAGCATGCACGTCGCACACAGACGCGCAAGCTCATTACACCCTCAAAATGGAATATTTACCCCCTCACCCCCCCGCCCATCAAATTCCCCAAAGCATCCTCTCCCTCCCCTTGCTCCATGCATGCACGCACGCATGCACACACACAGAGCAGGTCAACTGAGAGATTAAGACTATTCAAATGGTGTCATGGAGATCAATGATCAAACAAGGGGTCGAGTCACCCACCCCCCATTACTCCAACTCCACCCACTATTTCAGCATGCCCGATAATAGAGACAGAAAGGCTGGCCAACAATCACTTCCCATTCCAATGTCACGACCCAGCCACCCTCTGAAGCCAGAGTTATAGTGTCGCACACCAAAGACCGTCAATCTACAAGCTCAAAACCCACTGCGGCGTGACACGTTGTGAACTCATAGATCTGCTGTTGTCGGTGCACGACAGTGGCACGCCTGCAACTAAGAATAAATCAGACTTTAATCTGTGGTGGCAGGCTCACCTTATGGCCGAGCCGGGAACCTGTGACAGATGCTCACCAAACAACAGCTTCATCAATCACTCCAGGGCCCTAACTTTGTTCACTCACTAGGGAGGAATCTCAGAAAGGATAAATCAGCATTAGCCCGACGCATTTAATATGCCATTATACAATGATGATAATCGAAATAAAAAATACATAAAGGGAGTTGTCAAAGAGGGTTGTATAACTGAAGATCAAATCTGACTTGATCTTAAATCTCTAACTAGCTTAAATACCTTAACTAGCTAAAGGCAAATTCCCTCACAATGTGTGCGGTACTTTTGGTGCGCACACGCACACACACACACACACACACACACACACACACACACACACACACACACACACACACACACACACACACACACACACACACACACACACACTTTACTTTATTCCACAGATTTATGAACAGAGCCACTAAAGTCTCCACCGCCATTTTTTATGCAAAAAAGTAATTTCCCAGAGTCTTGTTGTGCTTCTCCCGCATGTCTCCAATCTCTGTATGTGGCATCATTCTATATCAGTAAGTGCTCCATAAAGTGAAATCACACATCTCTGGTGATTCTCAGCTTTCTCTCTCCCGCGGTGCAAAGTGCGCTCAGATTTCCACTGTGCGGCCGTGTCTCTCACAAGAACATGTCGGAAGAACAATTTGTTGGCTCTCGCGTCATTGCGTTGTGAGCCCACATTCCGACAGACCACAGGAGAGCAGAAACTGGCTTCGGAAGGAGCCCACTCAACACTGAAGCCTCAGTTATGTTTTTGTGGCGCGGCAGTGTCGCGCGTCGAAAAGCTGCCGACCTCAGAGCTCTCAGCACGGCGCTGGGGCGCCGCGCCGCAAGCTTGTAGATCTGGTGTTTTTGGGGTTTGTGCCACACCAGCCTACAAAGAACCACAAGCAGGGGCTTCAGCGCGGGGATTAGGGGAGGCTGCTGCCGTCAAGAGGACGAGCCACTGCCATGAGTTATATGCTTTCAACGTGCTGGAGAGGGTTCAAGTTTTAGCAAAAAGGAATGCAGCACATTTTCATTGGGACATTGAGAGCGAGGAACAGGGACAAAGGGAGAAAAGAAAACGGTTGATAGAGTTATGGTCAGGGAAAAATGAAAGAGACACGGGTGGGGTGTTTGGTGGGAGTTTGTACTGTGCAATGCCTAAAGGAAAATGCACAGCGTGTGGAATCAACTGCAGGTGTGTGTGGCATCAGCGGAAACCACCATACGCACTGTAAAATACACAGCGTCTATTTAACTCAGAGAGTGCAGAAATGTGTACACTATTGGACAATGTTTGTTCTCAACATCGCTAGTGGTACAGTGCATCACCACCAAAAGGAAAATAAAGATCAATGCGTTCTGTGAGCTTGTATTTCCGTAAAAAGCAGACCACTGTTTTCCCTGTAAGCTAATGCAATCATTGTTAAATCAAGATTTCATGTAATTGATTTCATCCATAAGTAGCCGTGAACTGTCGGGAACCAGATTTGCAGAATGGTTTGAGCACAATCAGAGCCCCACTGACCTCGACTTATGATGTTCAATATTTAGAAAAGTGTAAAACATATGTGAAAACCTGGAGGTACGTCTGTGGTCTACTGGCAGTGTGAAAAATACATTTGGCACTGATCGGGTCCGGCGATTTGCAAGATTAGCTCCGGATACACACCCACACCCACACCCACACACCCACCCACACACACACACACACACACACACACACACACACACACACACACGCACACACGCACACACACACACACACACACAGACAATAGAGTAAACAACATGTGGCACGAACCCCCAACTATGTTAGTATGACGTCATATGATGTAATGATGGAATATAAATTACTTCTGGAGAGTGCAGAATTCATAGTTTGGTAGAATTTACACAGTACAGTGTAATACAGTACAGGGACAAACGCAATCAATTACAGTATATAATACAAATTCACAACTTCACCTTATACATTGAGTGACGTACCCGGTAGAAAGTGTGCTATTACTGTACTGTAAAGCACCACTTCACCACTTTTCATTGTATTTTCATATAATCCCCACTGATAAAATACTACAATTTTCTTTTGCCCACAGCTGTGGGCAGTTCCGACACCCATCCACCATGCGTATCAATCATCCATTAGCTTGGATTCCCCATCAATGATGCGCATGGTGGACGGGTTTCTGAACTTCTCACCGCCTTCCTATGAGACAAACAGAGTAGAAAAGAAAAATGTGGTATTTCAAGTGGTCCTTTAAGCCTGCGCTGCCAGTAGTGATCAGGGGCGGATTGGCTATCTGGAGTACAGCGAGTTTTCCCGGTGGTCTACGCCACCTAGTGCCCTGGACAAGATCCAAAATGCACTAATGGCACTTCCAAAATGCACTAGAATGTGCTAGATGCTCGCCTGGAACATACAGATCAAAATGACCATTAATCTTCTACATTCTCTAGTTGTGTAGACTAAGTTGGGATAATTCACATGATGAATATTTTAACTCTTGAGGGTGTAAAAATGAAACCAAATGGACCCTCAAGGGTCCATTTGGTTTCATTTTTACGCTCTCAAAGAGTTACATCTGGTTAACCAGCTGCCACCCCCAGGGTGGCCTGGCAAAGGTAAAATTGTCCCGGTGGGAAGATATGTGCCAATCCGCCCCTGGTAGCAATGTTGTGTGATTGAAGCCAGTGATTCCAGTGGTGAGCCCTACCTCGCCACCTGCCATCTTTATTAATCTGAGCTCATCAACGCTTGTAATGACATAAGTGATAACCACCAATAAAATGCACTTAAGCGAGCTACCCGTGTGCAGGCATCCTTTTATTTTCTTTGGTCCACCAACACAAGCTTTAAATGGTTTATGGATGTACCAAACTACTACAAAGTTTGAGGAAAAAAAAGACAGCAGGTTTCCGTAATGACATACAGACATAGCGTTATTGAAATTAGTCTCTATGCCATTAAGTAGCCATTGTTGTTAATACTTTTTAGTGCAACTACATGTTTTCCTCATCCATGGCCCAGTACTTATCACGGTACCCCAGAATTATAGATACTAGGGTCTCTACACTCTTGTTGTTCACAGCAAGACAACTTAAGTCTAAACTTAAAAAATGAGCACAGGTTATATTGTGCGGAAGCAATGTTGATGGAATTTGAATAATCAGACAGATCCACCTTGATCACATGACTATAAATAAGGTGTACCGATTTGCATGAGGTTTTGCCACTGAGTTACTGAGTTGCCGTTTGAGTTATATCATAAGAATTGTTTCGTGGAAATCTGCCTCCTGGTGGCACTATTACAATTTAGACATTTAGCAGACACTCTTATTCTTGAGCGACTTACACTAGAATGAACAAAATAAAAAGTATGGCAGAATACATCATCATGCAAACTAGTTTAGTGAATCATGCATAAGTTAAGAACAGTAAATAATAGGATAAATAAACTGTATATGCAAACACTATTAAGTGGTTACATTAAATACTATACATCTAAGTCTACGTCTAACTCCATATAAATGTATCTAAGATACATAAGTTGAGACTTTTCATATGCATGCCTGCAGATGTGTTTTTTATTAAAGCAAACTGGGTTTTGTGAAAGGGTGAAAGATCCAGGTCCAGATAGAAAATATTGCTATATTTTGTGTTTAAAAAAGCAGGGGACCTCTCTCTCACTCCATAGATTTTCAGGTGGGTTCACTTACAATTATAGGGCCTATAGCAATGATTAAAATATAGAGTTGTTTAAGACTTATATTAACAAAAAGAAAATACACACTCCTAGACCTGAATTGAAAACAGGTGCAACTATGGACAAATAATGAAATAATTAAATTAGCCAATTTTCCAAACTAGTCGTTATGCCAGTTCCCTGTAGTCCTGTCAATGAGGTGCTGGCAACTACTGGTTGTTCTTTGCACTGGGTGGCCCTGTGTATGGTATTGAAACCACATGCTTGCTCCTGTATGCATGGAATCACCTGCCGCTTCTTTTCATCTGGAGGAAATGTGCAGAAAAATCCTATTGCTTGTCAAGTAGGCGTAGACAGATTACAAGACAATATAGAGCGCCAGACCCGATTTTCGAGTCTAGAAGCCTCTGAGCCTTAGAAGTTTGTTCGTCTTCAGGCTGCATGAACAGTGCTCAGTTTCTGACCCCTCAATGTCGCCACTCTTCTACTTGATGGTTCCAGAGCCTTAGAGTATCACCCTGGGCGCTAAGTACACTTTAGATAGTAGGCAGTTGCTAACTGTAGTTGCAGAAGTTACTGTATTTACAGTCCCCAGTGAAACAACCCTGTCCAGTCCTCACAAGCGTCTTGACGTGTTTTCAACGAAAACACGTCACCCCTCCCCACACACACACACATACACACACAGAAAATCTCTGGAATTCATTTCGCAATGTAAATGGATACAGCTATTGTAGACAATTACAAATCTAAAATGCCATGAGAACTCTCAACACTAATATACATGCAGATTACAGACATGTTTTCAACCTTTACAGGAAAAGCCTAGAAAACTTGATTGTGAGTAAAGCTTTACAAAGTTATCACCTTAACCCTACATCGACTGGGGTCCCTCAGGGGCCTCTCCTTGGCACTGATCCAAAATTGCTGCCTATTTTTGCTGAATGTTTTGCCGTAAGAGGTGGACACAGAGGTGATTAAATCAACAACTTGGATTTTACGGGTTCATAAGCACAATGCAAAGTCAATGAGACCACTGCCTAAAAGCCAGGCCCACAGCTGAACCTGCCCCTGTTTCAATACCTCTGAATGCCATAAGGGTCATTTATAGAGTAACACCTACTATGGTTACTTGTGCACTGAAAACGAGAAAAAGGTTGTGTGAGAACACAGTGGTTTATAGAAGCCCCAAGTCTTTTCAATTAGACCTGCTGCACAAAATGGCCATGTTTATTCAATTCCTGACAACAAATGAGGAGATGTTCTTGGCTTGGCACGTGGTCGTGTCAACAGCGGTCAACAACGGCCCGGGGGTAAAAATAATACAAAATCCCTTTTGTGAGGGAAGTTTGGCTCCTGGGCTCTTTCCAGCATCAGTGGCGGGTGAAACAACCAAGGGATAATCAAAACAATCTATGCCCGCATCAATTATTGTTGCATTATTGAGTTTGTATGCAAGTGTATGTATGTTTGTGTGTGTGTTTCTATCAAAACATTGCAAATTGATGATTGATGATGATGTGATGCATGGTGGCTGTGAAGGTTAAAATCTCACATAATTCTTTTGCTCCTTGGGAAACAATCTTTTCCGTCTCTGTTACTCGATTGTCTGACACTCGTCAAAAAAAAAAAGAAAAAGAAGAAGAAAAACTATCGGTATAACACTTTGGCCGTGATCGTAAAACACATTTTGCTGGCGCAGCACTGAGATTAAGGTCCCACAAATGTATGATGTGTTCAAGTGCTTGCTTGCCTGTGTGGTGTAACTTTGTCACAATGCATGCGCAACATCGGTTTTAGCTTTGGTACACTGAAACCAGATGTGCCTCAATTCATACCAGGCATTGTTTTCCTCACAATGGACTGGAGCGTAAAAGGAGTGTTGAGTTCTGGATTGACTTGTAGGGTGTGGGTAAGAGAGAGAGAGAGAGAGAGAGAGAGAGAGAGAGAGAGAGAGAGAGAGAGAGAGAGAGAGAGAGAGAGAGAGAAAAGAGAGAGGGAGGAGAGGGAGAGATATGGGGGGTATATAGCATGCTTTTCCTTTTCCGTCACCAGGGACCAACATGTTTCATCACTTCTGTGTTTTTAAGGGGAGTCGTCATCACGGTTTTCAAGGTTAGATATTGAAACCCCCCACACTCTCCCTCCATTTATCTCTGTCTATTCTAGAGTCTCCCTCATCTCCTCGTAAAGCTCAGGTTGTCCCCTGGCATTACTGTCCATTTCATACTCGGATCGGCTATTCCATATCGGTACCTTTCCCCTAACCCTCCTTCACCCCCTCCACACACACACACACACACACACACACACACACACACACACACACACACACACACACACACACACACACACACACACACACACACACACACACACACACACACACACACACACACACACACACACACACACACACACACACACACACACACACACACACACACACACACACCTCCATCAAGTACCATTGATAGTGTCTCCAGCAGCCATGCAGTTTTCCATAACAAGAGACCGTCGTGGACGCAGTCCATTAGGCCAGCCATCCAAACAGACCTGCTTTGTTGAGGTGTTACATCAACAGGGCGACCTCCCCTCTGCTCCTCTCCAGCTTCCTTGGGCCCCCCAACTGCAGGAGATTGATGTCAACAAGGAATTCTGTCCCACATCTCTCCTTCTACCTCCTTTGGGCCCTCTGTCCCGAGGAAAAAAACACTCGCAGCGACACAGAGGGCCCCAGTGAGGCCTTAACAGGCCCGCTGAGCTGTATTACCAACCCCTCCCCGCCCCAGCCTCCTTCTCCGCTAACCCCCAGCCCCACTGCCCCCCCCCCCCCCCCCCCCAAACGCCAATTTTAACACTGC
>CM076972.1:22034579-22357238 GCA_039105355.1 Benthosema pterotum
CGCCTTAATATATGGATGGACATTTTTTAAAGGAAGGAGTTTTTAAAGGATTTTCCTAAATCACAGAGTCACAGTCAGTTAAACGGTCTAACTTTAAACTGACATTTTACACTTAATACATCTGAATGTATTTAGTGCCAGTCTTTGGGGAAACAAATCCTCACAGATTTTTTTCCCACAGTCTTTTGCAAGGATTTGTTTTGACTTATATTACTATAAAGTAATTTCATAACAGTGAGTCTACAGTAGGAAATAATTTGCAACAGATATTCTCTTCCAAGACCACAGCCATGTGCTGGTGCGGATAAGAATGTCTACTGAGATGCAAAGGAGAACTCGGCATCTACAAAATATTTGATCTGGAGATGTGGTGACAACTCAAGATCTAGATCTGTTTGGTTTAATTATTTTACCACGTGTAGCTCTCTGGGGTAAATAATTATATGGTTGATATATACTTGAATACCACAGAGAAAATCCCTGTTTCAAGAACAATGGCACCATTTTGCTCAACTGAATCAAAGTGAATGGCTTAGAGAGAAGGGAAATGTGTTTTTGAAACTTTGTCAAAGTCTGATTCAAGTGTAGTTTACTGGAGATACAATTATAGTCTTATGAAATTACACATAAAAGTGCACAATGTCCCAGAACGTGACATTAGTATTTTTCACACTACACATTATTTCAGACCCCATCCAATTGACTACTGTTATATCAAATGTTACAGTGTCTCACAGGCATAACATTCCCTATGCTGTATATCCCCAGTATATGGAGACCACAAGAAACTGAAAATCTAGACGTGTAGCCATGTACATCTAATATATAATCTGCATTATGCAACTATATGCAAAACCTTAGTTGTGTTAGCTTTTGTAAAAAACTAACACACACCTATATCTTCCTCTATGCAGCTGGAGTTACAAACAGAGACTTAATCATGAGCTATATCATATGTCAGGGTGTTCAATATGAAAATGTTTTTCGGGCCCAACAGAGGAAAATGATTCTATGCAAATGTGCCATGAGATTATTTTTATACTATGAATACATTTTTATTTACATTCAAAACATTTTGTTGTAACATTTTGTAGACAGTGTGAAGTGCAATATAAATTAAACAGATTGGCCGACTTCTTTTTTTTTTATGGTGAGACCCGGCATCACCCAACCCTTGCGTGACTGTTTTTAAATCCGAGGAGGGACGTGTCCTCTCAGAAGCTTACTCATCTGAGCTCAAGGCCGCTGCTGACCATTAGGGGAACCCTGCGTGTGATATGTTTGTGCTCAAAGTAACTATTTTCTAGTTTCTCTCTGTTGGAACTCTCCTTTTTGTGTAGTTTGTGTAACTTTATAAAGCATATTCGTGATGAGACGCCCTTCGGTGTATTGACTAATTTGCCGATTTGGTGATGCCGCTATTTACAGCACATTATATAAGCATCAACATGTTCATTTACATAAATAAACAGGCTAAAGGCATACACAGTACATGTCACCCCGCTCACAGACTCACAAAGAATCACAGAACACCTGCATAACTAAATAAACTATTAATCCGTTGCTCAATAAACCCTGTGTTATTTGTCATTCTTGTCACCCAAATGCAGAATAAATGGTGTCCAAGTAACATTTTACTTGCTGCTATGTTATTCTAACAATGTGCCCAATAGAGCTGAGCAGTCCCACTCCTCTTGTGACATCACCCTTGTTCCAGAAATGGATTCCCCATTCACAATATTAAAATACAATATATATAAAATACAATAGATATAGCAAGAAGGAAAAAAACACTTTTTGATTCATTTATTTTTGATTGTCCGTAAACATTGTGTGTGTTGTCATGATTTGTTGAGACCCGAGTTGGCTTTGTCCGCGGTGTAATCGTCTTTATTTAGATCATTTTCGAAAAGTCTAATAGTTCCATTTCTGGAACTATTAGGCTCTATTAGGTTCAATGTCTGCACCCTCATTGTGTCTCAGGTTAGGGATGAGAACTGACTGGGTGTACTGTCAGAATGTGCATATGACAGTGTGAGGTAGATATATACTGTCTTTTTAAGATGAGAAAGCAACCACATCCGTGACTGCTTTGACATTCCCGGGCCAGGATGAGCTGAATATGCTCTCGTTAGGACAATGGAACAACATCTTTCAGAGACATCCGCCTTGGTCATCCCTATAAGCCTGCCTCACATATTATCAAAGTGTTCGCAAACAGCTGGGGCAAGTCGATCCCTTCTCGAGATGGATGGCGGCTAAATACAGCAAAGGACACAAGTCGCTGAGGAAGGTGGCTTGTGGGCCACATGCTGGTGGTATCCAATCACCCACGTTCATAACAATAGTATGCAAAAGAAGTTTAGAACCAGTGATTAACAGAACCTAAATGAGTCACTCCATGTACAGTAACACTACAGTGTTTTTTCGGTAGCAATGACGACCAAAATATGAAACCAACACTTGCTAATTGAATGAGCTACATAGAGTCTTATGTTGCCCTTGTACTTCACATAGTCCTCCCACCGGCAGAAATAGTACTACGGTACAGTCAAGGGCAGGCTTTAATGCCACAACACTACTGGCCCCCACAGAGGGTTTTGTGTGGCATGCACTGTACACAGTATGTGTGTACAGGGAAGTGGGGTTTCGTTTTTTTGAAACATGAGAGAGCGCTACACAGGGGATTGTAGCCATAACATCCCCACACCAAGAGGCTCCTTCTGAAGTGGAGAGTGAAGCGTGAGAGACACACACAGACCGACTACCTCAGTTACGCTGCATGCGTTTCGACCCTGTCTCCACTAGCAGTTATTCATTTTGGCCTGTGGAGTGGTGGTGACATGACTGGTGACATTTCTGCCATTGTCTTAACTGTTACAGCCTGTCTGTCAGTGAAGCGGAAAGTAGTTAGACAGGAGAGGGGGGGGGGATAATAAACTGGATTCGCATACACAAAGCTAAATCCTCTATCCGGAAGTAATATTAATGGCACACACACTTTGTTGTTGAGGTACAGAGCATAAACTTAGAAACAAATGTCTCGGCTCTCAACCCATTTGAACTGAAAATGCAGGTCAGTCTCTCATTATGTGGCAGTGACTGTGTCATAATTATGATGCATAAACTCCAAAACATTGTGATCTTACCATTTACAGATGTCTGTCACAGCAAATTAAATGATGTCTAGCATGATCTGTTTTACTGTCTGGCGCTGCATAATTAAAACAATGGAATCATTATCCTTTGTTTTGGCAGGGCTAATAGAGAGGTCCCCATGCAGAAAGACTTCACCAAGGGGCTTAAACAGGGGGTCCGGGACCCCAAGGCAGTCATCAGAGTCATTACTGGGGAGCCTTTGTCTTTGTGAGAGAAACTTTAAAGACCTCAACCCTAGCATCTGTAAAATTAGAAGAAAATAGCCAATCTACAACCTTGCAAAGTGTTACAGATCAATGTGTTTCTTGATGTTTTTGAGATTTGGTGTGGAGGGAAAAATCCCAAACAAGTACAGAGCCAGGGGCCAAGTTTTCCTGGCTAATTTACATTTAGTTTCACTTAAAAGTCCTCTCAACAGTTGTTTTCTGTGATGGGGGAGTGGTCAAAAGGATTGGAAAAAACATAAAATGAGTGCACCCTGGTTGACACAAGGGGTGGCGCATGGGTGCCAAGTGATGAGAAGCATTTTCAGTATGATTTTCACAAGTTCACTATGATGCGCATTAAGGCTGTATACCGAAGCTTGGGATTCGAACCACTCGCTCGCTAAGGTCGCCACTCGAACGAATATTAATGATCCCGAACCATTCGCATTTATTTATTTATTTAACTTTTCCCCCATCTAGTAGATTTGCGACATCGAGGGGTCAGAAACTCGCTGTGAAACGCACTGTTACTGCAGTTGGAAATGCATTGTTTTCACTGAAGGTGTCCCATTCTCAATATAAGTCTATGTAGGCGATCCGCCATTAGACTAGCTCTAGGAAGTGAACGGAGTTTGCGCTCCGTCTGTACTCTATAGAGCTGCTTACTGCAAACGTGGGTTGGTTTGATGGTTGGTGAACTACCGAGCAGCAGCAGGCACTTAAGACTATACAATATACACGTAGTCTAATCTTGGCAAACAAATAATTAAACGAGCCTTTGGTAAGGTTGGTTTTATGGTTAGCTGGCCAGCAGAAGCAGGCAGTTTAGACTATATATACAATAGACACGTAGTCTTATCTTGGCAAACAAATAATTAAACGAGCCGCCGGACTGCATGTATTGGCAATCAAAACAGCGTGTTACCCGTGGCTGTGTCGGATCTGTCTCACCAGAAAGGAGAGCGGTGTCATGACTGATGTATTGTCAGTCACATCTCAGGGCAGTAGAAAACTTATCTACCGATGACAACATCCACGATGTTAATAGTTAGTAGAGGCGCGCGGGGGGCGTTGGGGGGGGCGGGGGGCCGGTAGCATGCTGCTTTTTTTTAGCGAAGGTTTGAAGCTCGCACTATAATTCCTGGCGAACGTTCGAACGCCATAATGAGGCAACTATACAGCACTAATGCGCATCTGCGGTGTTGATCAGAGCCACACCAAGGACACTATAGCAAACAAACCAGAGCACTTAAAAAAATCTAAATCAGCATTCTTATATTGATATTAAACGCCTTAAGATGAGTATATTTAGTCTAGAGTACCTTGCATATTTATTTACTTGGATGAGTACTTGACCCTAGCATCAAATGTGTTAATAATGGCTATGGCTATAGCAAAAACCAGGTGGACAAACACTAATATACATTAATAACTTTCATTTCCATGAAGCTCTGTATGAAATCAGAGACGACTTTTAAAATGCAAGACAATATTATACAGTATCATATGTACTATGTAGTGGGGTCCTTGCTTCATCTTGTTCTCAAATATAGAAATCGAAGCTGTACAGGGGAACACTATGTGCCCCCCATTTATGTGTCCAATTTAGCACAGACGTTTAAATTTTAAATCTGTGCCAGTGGGAGTTCTGTGTGATGGCCGCCCCAAGGGGCAGAAGCTGGGTCAGCACTCTCAGGAGTCTGTTCTTTCCTGCTAAAACCAATACTTAGAATTGGTAACGTGTGTGCGTTGGCCTTCTCACGGCATAGTCTTCAAACTTTGCACAAATATAAATCATTGGTTGCAACATTGAATATTGCTCTACTGTGCATGCGTGCACAAACAACACATGCATAGGGAGCTACTGCACAGGTTCTGCATGTGCCGGGTGTGTTGATGTCACTTTCAGATAGGCCTACGTGTGACTTGTGGACAAAGAAGGGATCTGATGTTGGACAGACACGGACTTTGGAAATCACTTTCACTTTGTTATTAAATGACGAATTATCACTTTGTGACATGCGCATCCTGCAGGTAATTACTTCAATGCGTTGCGTGAGTTACATCGTTCATGGACACAACATAACTAAGAAGAATGTGAGCATGTCTGTAAACAATAAAACAAACTTTCTGGGAGCATGACTCCGAAAGTGCTCACCAACAGAAGAGTAATGCCAGCAGTCATGGAATGTGCTTCAGAGTCAAAATCAACATGTATTGTCAGGTGAAAATCTTTTTCATTTCCCAGAATTTTTTCCATCTACCAGCACTACCAGATCAGGCAGAGGTAGGGAGAGCAGGAGAGAGAAGAGGAAAACAATTCAGGATGGAAGCAGCTTAAAGTCTACCTTTTATGGGTTAGGGCTAGGCACAATTATTTCAGCCACAATCATCCCAGCCACAAGTATTGTGCACATGTGGCACAAGCAAAACAGACAATACTTTCTGCCTGGGACAGTAGATGCCAAGCAGACAGAAGGAGCACCGTGTTGTAAATACATACAATGTCAAGCATGTGTGGTTTTGGATAACACTACAAGCTACAAAAACAGGTAATTATATTAGCATATTGCGTGTGAGGGTGAGTGTGTGTGTGTGTCTGTGTGCATGTGTCAAAGTGTGTTATCTGTGCGTGCATGGGTGTATGATGTGTATACACGATGTGACTTTGTTGAGTTACTTTGCAAAGACGTCACTCTACATTATGTAAGCACATGTGCATGAGCGCACGCAAATAATAGTATAAGCACACTGCGCCTGCGTGTCTCAATCTCAATAGCACAGAGCACACAACCACAGAGTATTACTTAAAAAAATATTTGTATTAAAGTAAAACTGTCCAAACATGACACACACTAAATATATAGTGTATATATTATTTAACATAATTAGTATAATTAGTTATATAATAGTCATAATTAGTCAGTCAGATAACTGAATTTAATCATAATCACATTTACTTGCGTAGGGGAAAAATGTCGATCTGAATTCTACAGGGCAAGTCCACTAATGCTCATTGACCTCTGCTATTTACAGATTGTATACCTAGAATAAAGTTTGTAAAGCAAAGTGCATGCCATGGTTCTGACTAATGGTGTAGTACTCAGGTCCGGTTTTGCAGGTCCAGGAGTCCACATTTTCAATTACTCTGTCCTGACTCTGTCTCAAACCACAGAGTCCACTCACGGCACGAGCCACTGCGTTCAAATAATTATATTATACCCATTTTTATTATGAGTATCCCATTCACATTAAAATTATCAGATTTCTTTTTACCCTTATAGACAGCTGTCTTATAAACCATGGAACTGGCCAGCCTAATAGCCTTTTACCTAATTGTGAGTCAGTAAAGTCAGTAAAATGTATTTACAGTATATCAAGATTATTTCTGCCAAATAAAAAAAAAAAAAATGGTCTCAATATGGTCTTGCAGTCTAGACTCGGACTCGGCCCGTCCCACACTCGATCTTGACTTGGACACACGGCGTACAGTATGTTTGAATGACGTTGCGAAAGACCCATAAAATGTGATTCTAGTTATGCAAAACAATTATGTCAAAGCTTCAGCTGCGGAACAGCCTGCCCCTGATCACTTTATGTATTCCAAAACACCTGACCAAAAAGGGTCTGGATTCTGTGTTCTAGAGCCCAAGTCCTATTCTGTGTACCATTTTACTGGCAGCGCAGCAGAGAACATCTTGGGAGCACATGCCCCTCGAGTTCCTCTCAAGTCGAACCCTAACCCTGTCAAACCAGATGAACTCATCATGAAGAGGGAGCCAAGATGGAAAAAATCAGGCTGTAGGAGGCATACATTTCAGATCCATAGACAATCAGTACCAAACAACTTGTGTTACACATACTATACTGTACACACAATATGGCTTTGTCCTGTCACCGATTTAAAAGACAGACTGGTGTGGAAAAAATCTGGGGAAGGCAATTGTTGCGAGCTTATCGTGTGTTCAGTGAATGTTATTGCAGTTTACTATGAAAACCTGCAAAGAAGTCCCGTTCCACCTTGTGACACACTCTGTATATAGGGAACAAATGGAACAGAATTTGTTCCATATGTTCATCTGACCTCAACTGTATACATTCAATTCACCCCCATTGCCACCAAAAGATCCCCATATATAATACTGACCTGTTCTAACATATGTCGATCTGACCTTATCAAACCCTGTCCATTCATCCTTTATAAGGTGAAGTCACTTCTTGCCCTCAGGGCGTCTTACTGGTACATTTCCATGACTGTAAAGACCAAACGGAACTGCAGAGCAGGCTTCACTTCTGCTTAATCATGATCAGAGCTTCTATTCTCCAGAATGTATATGACAGAGGCATTTTAAAACAGCGAGAGGCAACAGTCTGGCAATGTGATCATTGATCAATTGTTCCGAGCTTAATGTGTTCACCAAATGTTGGCCTGTAATTGGAAACAGAATATTGATATAATAAAGAAATTCTAGAATTTCCATTCCAAGTCCTATCATCAATTCATTCAGCACATCACAGAAGATCATTAACGTTTGAGTGCATGCAGTGCACACACAGAAAGTAAAGAACACCATCACATGGCTACCTGTGTGTGTGTGTGTGTGTGTGTGTGTGTGTGTGTGTGTGTGTGTGTGTGTGTGTGTGTGTGTGTGTGTGTGTGTGTGTGTGTGTGTGTGTGTGTGTGTGTGTGTGTGTGTCGCTCCTACTCGCACGCAATTTGGCCACGCTGAATCGATTGTGACAACAGCGAATGTTTTTCTAACATCATCATCTGCCTCTCTGCCTACTTCTTGTACAGCGATGCTTGTTGCTTGTGCCTTCATACACGCAGGCAGTGAAGGCTGTAGACTGTAGCTCCGCGCACACACACACACACACACACACACACGGCTCCCGGCTCCTCCTGTCCATCTGTCGAAGTGTCCTTGGGCAAGACACTGAACCCCAAATTGCCTCCAATGAGTCGGTCGGTGTGAGCTGGCCACCATTGGTGTGTGAATGTGGGAAGTGGGGACGCTGGCGTCGACTGTTCGCCGCTCTACTTCCCAATGTATGAATGAATGGACCATTGTAAAGCGCTTTGAGCACTTGGAAAAGCGCTATAAAAATGCAATCCATTATTATTATTATTTAAGTGTTTGGTCAAATCAGGCGGGAACACTTGGCCATATCAAACGGACAACGGTACAGTAGAAGGCCACAGTACACAGGTTGAGAATCGCTGCCATAATAGACCAATAGGATGCTTGGCACCAAGTGGAAATAATAACCAAGGAATCATCCCTACAGGCTATGAAGCAGAACTAACCAATTCAGGTAGCTACCTGTCCATATTATGGGATCTATATTACCATCGGTAAAATATTCTCCATCTCTGGCTTATGACATATACTGTAATAACCAAATAAACCAATATGTTGTTAGTATATTGTATGTTATAGACAAGTAATACAAGTTGTGGGTTCTCGATGCCCAAATATGCATACCCACAACACCTACGCATGGGTGTCACGATCATGCAGAGGCGGGGAAGGAGAGAGGGAGGAGGGAGATGGTGTGTGACATCAGACCAGAGTTTGAGGAGACAAACACAGTCATCATCATCATCCTCATCGCCTAGTCCTCTTTATACAGTATTATGAAGTTTCAGTCTTCAGCATCATCATCGCCTTTAGTTGTCTATATATTATGACGTTTCAGTCTTCAGCATGACCTGCTAGGCTGCTATACAGCATGAATCACTGGGTGTGTGTGTGTGTGTGTGTGTGTGTGTGTGTGTGTGTGTGTGTGTGTGTGTGTGTGTGTGTGTGTGTGTGTGTGTGTGTGTGTGTGTGTGTGTGTGTGTGTGTGACTGCCAACTGACAAGAGGATGAGTATTCCACAGAATTTCCACATAGTAGCCTTTAGTCAAATAGCCGCCCACTACCATTTTACGTAATAAACGCCTCTTCCAAATAACCGCCCTCACCCGCATAAATGCCCATGGGCCATTATTTCCAAACTTAGTCAGCCTCGCTTACTGCATATTTTGTTGAATGACCAACTGCAGAGAATGCAGTTGTTCGTTCACCCAAGCTTAGTGCTTGTTCAGTAACTACCTGGTTTGGCGTCCGTGCAGCAGGCTTGTCCTGGTGGTTGGCTAGGATGAGGAAGGGCAGCGTGCACAGCTGCGGGTGCTGCAGGGCAGAGTGGAGCTCGTTGCGCGCAGCCTCGAGGTCCTCGTCTGAAGACGCGCTGTCCAGGACGAAGACCACCCCCTGCGACCCCTGGTAGTAACGGCTCCAGTACTTCTTGATGTTGTCAGCTCCTGTAGCGAGACAAGGTAAATGGAGGCAATTAGTCCAGGGACGCTCATTTGAAAAGAATGTGCCACGACTCTCAACTGATTCTCAACTATTTTTGTGATTGGTATTATACTAATTACCAATGTACCTGTATACTGTATACAGTATGCACTCTTAGGGCAGCAGTGGCTCAGGGTAGAGTGGCCGGATCGTAACCACAAGGTTGCCGGTTGAAACCTGGGCTCCCCCTAAGTTAGTATCAAAGTCTCCTTGAGAAAGATACTGAACCCCAAATAGCTTCTAATGGCTGTTTGTCTGCTTGGGGCCTTGTATGGTTTCCACTGCCATTGGTGTATGGTAAATGTAATGCACAATCTGTGTAAAGCACCTTTACTATATAAATACACCATTTACCATTTATTTTACCAGGTGCACCACAGGGGCACGCCACCAACATTTTGGAGTGGAAATTCTGGATTGATGACTATGAAAAACAACTGTGGCACATAAAAGTATGTGATCGTTCGCAAATTCAACCAATTCACAAGGTATAAAAACAAAACAACAGTTTCCCTTTGTTTTCAGTCAAAACCAAAAAACCCACTGGATTTTTACAGTGTGAAGCTTCGACTGCCACTTTGCACGCCAAACATCTCCGCAGCTCCCCAAACCACTGTTACAACACAAAAGACCTTGTGTATCTTCAAAGTAGGAACAGTAACCCTTTGAATTATTCAAACACAGTCCAGGATTATTTTCAATTCCCCACAGTGAATGTGGGATACAAATACCGTCCCCCCTCCCCCCATTCGATTTATAGTGAACAACATATGGTTCCTTTTTCTGTGAGGTAATTTGGGGCAAGCACATCCGCTCACCAAGGTTCAGTGCGCCACAACTTTATTTGTTAGTGTAAGTAATTTGAGGAAGAGACCTACATGCTCACAAAGTGAGTCATTCCTGTCCCCCTTGACACCCCCACAACCCCCCTCCCCACCCACCCACCCCCATCCATGCCGTTTCCCTTTCACTGACAGTGTGGGCAAGGCCTGGGGGATGGAAGAGAGAGACCGCCCAGCTCTCTTTAGGAAAGACAACTAAAAAGCAGACTGGGATTTATTAATAATCCAAATACAAATAAAATGTTGTCATCCCAATTATGAAACATCTCTTTGAGAACTGTCAAAACATGAAAAGTCACGTTCTGCTGCTTAGCCCTCTGACTGGTTCAGTCACTAAAATGAAACCAGATGCCCGAGAGATGCACCTCTGGGCACAAACAAGTGTTTTAACAAACTTCTCAAAGTCCCTTTAAGGGCCATGGCCATAGTCTCATCACCACTACTGGAAGTTACATGTATTGATTGTCAGAAGTTTCCTTCGGGATCAAACCTATCCATCTCGTATTGAGCCCTTGTCTTTACTCCAGCTGAAGTCATGATATCTTTGACTTGACAATGCCACTGCAACACTGCATACACCCCCCCCCCCCCCCCCCCCCCACACACACACACACACCCCACACACACACACACACACACACACACACTACACAAAGTACACAAAGTACAAAAAGTACAAAAAGTACACACAAAGTACACAGAGTACACATAGAGTACACACAGAGTGCACACGACACACGCAGGGGACATAGAAAAATGCCTTGCTGGCCCAGATAAGTACGTTGTATTTCAACTACACAGCCCACTAAAATGAACCACCCACTTGCCTATATAATATAAAACATAACCTTTCACAGTGATACTGCTGTTTTGTCATTATTGTTGTGTTAATTACCACTAGAATATCACTTGGTGAGCGATATTGTAGCTTGTTGAGTGATATTGATGCTTGGTGAGCGTTATTGTCAGCTCAGCAGAGAGCACCTGCAGTTTACTTGCTCTCCCTCCTGTGAGACATGCCTTTCCACTACAGTATTGCTTACTTTATCTATTTATCTTTTAGTCTAATGCACATATGTCAAACTCAAGGCCCGGGGGCCAAATCAGGCCCGTGAATGGATTATCTTTGGCCCACGGGATGATATTGAATTAGTGTTAGAACTGTCCCTCTGGTATATTACACACACCGTGATAAGAAATGAATGCGACCAATTGTTTTACTTCCTCAACTCAGTCTCATTTACTTTCTCAATTAACTCAGCACTTGGTGAGGATCATAGAAGAAAAAGATTTTCCCCGAAAAATAGCAGGTGTTCACGTCTCATAGCGCGCCACAGAGTGGCGCACTATGAGACGTGAACAACTGCTATTTTTCTTTAAAACTTAACACAGTTTTTAATGCAGGCAGTTTCATCTTTACAATTATCTTGCCATTAAGAGACATTGATTTGCGATGGAAAATTACTTTTTTGCTGTTTGACAGAGACGTCATCGTAAACCGGTGTCGAAACACAGACCAGTATCTCCAGCCCTCGACTTGTACCAATTTTTCTATTTTGGTCCACTCTGTATTTGGGTTTGACACTCCTGGTCTAATGTATTCATAAGCACCAGTAACAGCCAAATGTCAGGCAATATTATCCGGACTATTATTAAGAACATAAGGCAAGCTGAAAATCTGGGGGAGAGTCATAAGGAGTAGAGAAGGGAGAGAAAGTTTGACAGACAAGCAGCAAGTGTGTTATGAAAATAATACTCAGCAGTTATTTCATGTATCCATTTATTTATTTGTTTCTTTATTCATTGCAATGGCCATTGCCTTCATATGTTCTAGTTATACTACTGCATACCTGGATCCTTGCCTGGAGTATCTTCACATCTAGTCACATCTATTGAACCCCCTTGCCAAAACGTCTGTTCACATCTTTCTTTAATCTGACTTCTCCACTCCACGCTGATCCGTAGGTCCGAAATTCTTCTTCCACTTTGGAATTTAGCAAATATCACTGACAATGGCGCCACACATTGGCTTGGGGTGGTAGCAAAGATTGGGTTAATTCTCTACATGCTATCCTTCATTCCACTGCTATGCTGATGACACGCAACTGAATGAGACTGCCTTAAACCTCTCCCCCATCTCTTCACAGCATCGGTTTTGACTAACAAAATTGTTCTGCTGACAATCTCCATTAGGCTCTCAGGCAGGATTTCTTTGGAAGCTCTAACAGATCCAGAACAGTTCTGTACGGCTCCCGATGAGTTTGTGAAAACAACACATCACACCCCACCCTATGTTCACTACATAGCCCCTTAATTCCCCTTATCCTGCAGTCCTTGTCCTGACTTTTCAATGCATCCATAAAATGCCTCTTAAACTCAGCTGGACTAAAGTACTCTATACCACCAGAGACATCTTTCCTCTGCTATAGTCCCCGAATGGACTGGAATTCTAAGGACATGCCAGAGTCTGGATTTGGAAAACTTCCGTGTGTAGAAGAGCCCTCTCTTGAACTGCTAAGCGGTTAACCACAGCATTTACCCATTATTGTATTTTATTGAGTTTGGAATAGATTCCATATCAAAGGCAAATGTGTTACAAATATAACTGCCGTGACAGTGAAGCAACACTTCAGTTTTGTTGTCATATCCCTGCTATAAGCAGGGTATAAGCAGCGCCTACTTGCTTATGCTTCACACCAAACAGTCCTTTTTAATTGTAAATGTATATATTGTTTCTTCTACATTTTTATCCCATGATTTTGCCACCCATTTTTTGTTTAATGTAATTCTGAATGCTACACTTCCTCTGCCAACTTGGGGGGCACCAGACTGACTACATGATTACTTCTATGCTTGAGGAGTCTTCTTTTCTCCTGACAGGGGAGAGGGCGTCAAAGGAACACGTTATTCTAACCAGTTCCTTCCCCATCCTAAGGATCTTCAGCTGGCCAGGATGAGGCAGTTTAGAGACCAGGACTACTGCAGGTCTTTTGTGAGAGTAACTACCCTAGGACACACTGGGAGAAAATACAAACTCCAGCAGAGATTGATTGATTGGTTGACCACTTTGCTTACTTAATGCTTGTTTGAATGTATATTTCAAGGTAAAATGTGTCCCCATTCCTTTCAAAGGTCAAGCTCATGAAGTACAAATCTGATACAGTAGATTGTATATTATATTGATGTCTTATACTGTTTATTTCTGTACTTAAAGTTCATGTGCGGAGAAAATAGCCAAAGTATTTATGTTGTGTAGTAACCATGTGTCTGGAACTTTCAGCATCCCACATTAATGATACTACCTGCTGAGAATGCATTTTAACTCTTTTTTTAATATCTGCTCTGTCTTTCTTACCTTTGGCAAATAGATGAAACCCATGGAATCTATAAAGGTTAATCTCCCAAACACATGAATGTACTACAAAGGGCACATCTATAGTGCATGAGAAAAACTACAGAATGTCACATTTTTCAATATTATCCTCTTCCGTGCTTTGCTGCGGCTGTTTTATTTGCTTTCAGGGTTTCGTTGTTGTTTAAAGAAAGGTAATTGCCAAAGCAGTGATGAAGTGTGAGGCTGCCAAGTGTCTAAACATCACGCAATGCTTCCATGACATTTACCCCTCTTCTTTCTTTCCTTCCCTCCTTCCTTCCTTCCTCCCCCCCTCCCCCACTCACAATCCTCACACCTCCCATTGGAGTGGAAAGTTATCAGACAAAGTGGCACTTGAGAGATTGCCTGGGAAGTTTCTCTCATCTTTGCCTGGAAATCGAACGGAATGTCAGTCACGTTCCAGTGGATCTTACTAGCAACGTCTGCCACCTATTGGCCTAAGAGGATGAGGATTTCCAAAGGTCTCATCTAAATCCTCAATAAGCTGTGTGCTCTGACTACTGCATACTGCCACTTATTGTTCATTAACCACTTGAGCCCATGTAAGAAATGTTTGTTTGTAATGTTTTGTTTTTGTTGGACAATTTTATAAACGTGTTGCTAGTATGAAAAAGAGGATATCAGGTTGAAAGTGTTTCAATGAACAGCAGACTATTTTAATGAATCTGTTACCTCTTACTATAAAGTTTCGTCCTTGTCTTCTCCATGACATGTTTTAACCTTGTGCACTCACCTACAGTGGACACTGTAATGTACAGAACAGTGAAGTTATGAAAGAGATTCATTAATCCACTCTGTGATTGGCTAGTACAGAATTTTCAGCTCAAGACCAAAAACAGGTTTTTCTTCAAGAATAGCGAAAATAGCTGATCTACAAGCTAACAAAGGCCACACTGGGATGTGTAGATTTGGAGTTATTCTGTTTTAACCATAAGCGTTTAAAGGACATTTTTTAAACCAGGGATTATGTTTTAGGTTGTTATTAGAGTAAAAGATTACTGTAATTTTATTTTCATGTGTTGCTTTCTTTTGTTTTAGGGATTTTAGCTGTTTTTGACAGGGGCATTCAAACATGAGACTAAATACATTTTGTTTTACAAAATATTATGGAAATGTCTTTTTTATTATCTACTATAGTCATAATAACCCCCAGGAAATTACATCTGGCCAAGCAAGATCACGGGATGTACTGAATGTGAAGGAGCTCTATACTACAGGGAAGCCACAATATGTGCCATAGGCTCAATACAGTGTGTCATGTATGTGGGACATCTGGTCAATGCCTTAAAGGAAAGAAAGCAGCAAATGGGAAAAAAAACAACTTTTAACTTTAACTTTAACTTAACTTTTACTTTCTCCAATAACCTAAAACACGAACCTTGGTTGAAAAAAAAAATAAAGTTGTCTGTTTGTTTTTTTCTTCTTCTGTCGTTAAAAAGCTCTATATTGTGATAGTACACATAGGCACTGGAGGGACTGCCTGGGGAGGCACTGTCTGGAAAGGTACTGTCTGGGGAGGCACTGTCTGGGGAGGTACTGGGGAGGCACTGAAAGGTACTGTCTGGGGAGGTACTGTCTGGGGAGGTACTGGGAAAGCACTGTCTGGGGAGGCACTGGGTGGGCAATGCTGGGGAGGTACTGAAATGTACTGTCTGGGGAGGTACTGGGTGGGCAATGCTGGGGAGGTACTGAAAGGTACTGTCTGGGGAGGCACTGTCTGAGCATGCACTGTCTTAGCATGCACTGTCTGGGGAGGCACTGGGAAAGCACTGTCTGGGGAGGTACTGAGAGGGTACTGTCTGGGGAGGCACTGTCTGGGGATGCACTGTCTGGGGATGCACTGTCTGAGCATGCACTGTCTGGGGACACTGTCTGGGGATGCACTGTCTGAGCATGCACTGTCTGGGGATGCACTGTTTGGGGATGCACTGTCTGGGGATGCACTGTCTGGGGATGCACTGTCTGGGGAGGCACTGTCTGGGGATGCACTGTCTGAGCATGCACTGTCTGGGGAGGCACTGTCTGGGGATGCACTGTCTGAGCATGCACTGTCTGGGGATGCACTGTCTGGGGAGACACTGTCTGGGGAGGCACTGTCTGGGGAGGCACTGTCTGGGGAGGCACTGTCTGGGGAGACACTGTCTGGGGAGGCACTGTCTGGGGAGACACTGTCTGGGGATGCACTGTCTGAGCATGCACTGTCTGGGGAGACACTGTCTGGGGATGCACTGTCTGAGCATGCACTGTCTGAGCATGCACTGTCTGGGGAGACACTGTCTGGGGATGCACTGTCTGGGGATGCACTGTCTGAGCATGCACTGTCTGAGCATGCACTGTCTGGGGAGACACTGTCTGGGGAGACACTGTCTGGGGATGCACTGTCTGAGCATGCACTGTCTGGGGAGGCACTGTCTGGGGAGACACTGTCTGGGGAGACACTGTCTGGGGAGGCACTGTCTGGGGAGACACTGTCTGGGGAGACACTGTCTGGGGAGGCACTGAAAGGGACTGTCTGGGGAGGCACTGTCTGGGGAGGTACTGGGGAGGCACTGAAAGGGACTGTCTGGGGAGGCACTGTCTGGGGAGGTACTGAAAGGCACTGTCTGGGGAGGCACTGAAAGGGACTGTCTGGGGAGGCACTGAAAGGGACTGTCTGGGGAGGCACTGTCTGGGGAGGCACTGGGGGGCACTCACAGTCGGATTTTTGCAAATGCAGCCCAGTGATGTTGAGCCTACACTGCTCAGTTTACACAAGTTTGATTTTATTTTTAGTTCTATTTTTTATTTCTTGGTGCTGTCTTATTTCTCTATCAAGTTATGTATTTTTTGTTTGATTGTTTTACTGAATATTTAGTTGACCCATGTAAATGGGTCCTATGTTTGTGAAACACTGAGCTAATTCATCGATTGTGTTGGATTTGACCATGCAGTACAAATTGATTCAAGACAGACTCTGAAATATCCACAAATATATATTACATTAACATGACATTTCCATTACATGAACAAAGGCGATTTGGATAAACATACAGTAAGCCTTCATCCAATGCAATATGTCAGTAAATGAGTTAAGGGTTGCATGCCAAAAACAGCAGATTTACGAGCTTATACCACATGAAACCATTCGTCAGAATGTGTGTGTGTGTGTGTGTGTGTGTGTGTGTGTGTGTGTGTGTGTGTGTGTGTGTGTGTGTGTGTGTGTGTGTGTGTGTGTGTGTGTCAAGCGGGGGGCGTTAGGGTTCGAGTGGTTAAAGCATATATGCCTATCGAGCTCCTGCAGTGGAGACCCATGCCGTGAGCCTATAACCACAGTAACCCCAGTGTACCTATTCTGAGCAAAAGTTCAAAGAATTTCAACGTTAATAAACACCATTAATGCACCATGCTGTGAGCTTTATAGAATGGCCATGTTTACGGCATGACAACGTATGTATAGCACTTAAGAGATTAAAAGAAGTACGATGTGTATAGCAGTAAAGGAAGCTGAGACCTCCCAAGATTATTAGTTAGTTTAGCACAATAGTGGCCCTTCACTTTTTGGATTTATTGCAAGGAAAAGGGCAAGAATCATGGTGGAAACCGCAGTGTGAGAGTTCAGGTTGAGATCTCGTCTCGGTGCTACAGAATGGGGGTAGGGACTGAGGGGACATATTGGAATTACATGGAGAGCATCCAGGCCACGGAATAAACCTTGTTTTGACCAAAAACGCTATCTGATGCAAGGAAATAGGAGATACAGGTGACTATAAGAAACAGATAGAATGGGTGTTGATGGACTTGGCAATCCAAGATGGAGCAACCCAGTGTTATGACAACAACAGCTAACAGCCAGATGCTAACGCGAGTAGACAATCAAGAGCAGTATGAAAGAGCAATTACTGCACATCAAAGGCAATTTTGTGGAGCGCAACGTTTATTAATTGCCATTAGCTATAATAATAATAATAATATAATTATAGTTTAATTCTATTCGATTACAATGCAGGGGTTACAGAGGTAGCTATTAAAACTTTTTTTAGTTACTCGTTTCTTGCACAGTGTTAATGTGTCCCTTGATTTGACTGATTTGAACAGTTTGATGTAGCCCTGGTGAGATACTGTACTGTACTGTATACTTATATCTTCAGATGCTACATGAAGTCTGACATCCCCTCCGCTCCCATGTGGATCACAAAATCCAGAACTACATGGCCAACAGCTTAAACCACAACCAGGGACATCATTTTTAACATAAAAAGAGGGAGTGAGCTTATAAAAAAATAAACATTTAACATTCCATGGAGGCCATGGCGAAACTATTGATAGAAAAGAAAGAGAAGAATAGAACAGGCATCTGGTGATACATACACTTGTGATCAAAATACAGACAAAGTTTCTCTTTTGCCACAGCTTGTGACTTTAGGCTAATAAACTATCCTGGGTGGTAAGGCTGGTCAAAAACATAAGCAATAGATTACACAGCAGACATGAAGAGCAGACAGTCATATCAATAAGCATGTTATTCTCTTCCGCTTGCATTTGATGCCTGTTGTTTCCAAATTTGGCAATGAATTCAAGCGGACTTTGATGATGCAGCTATCAAAAAAGTGACTTGACATATTTTGGAATCAACGGAACTGTATTTCCATTTGGTGTGCATTAGGCTACTGTTGAGGCCTGTCATGTTTGCTGTTGGTCACTGACGTCGGTACGGTTTCGGATTCACGGTCCGGCTCGAACAAGGCGTTCTCATGTATGTCCGCCTCCCGCGCTTGAGGTTCTTTTTCCGAATTTTTTTACCTTGAACAAAATACAAACATGTTGCTAATCGGGCCTTTTTGTTCCGCTCTTGAAAGTTGAACTACAGTCAGAGCAATCCTCTTTGAAGTCTTCCTAACCGAAAACAGACAGCCCCCCCACCCTCTGCTACACAAATGGAGAAGTTACAATACAATGATGGGAAGGAGAAGGGTTCGATTTGCTGGGGGGAGGATGGGTGAGAGAATCCATGCCTCCTACTTTTAATATCCCCCCTCTGGTCATTCATTTTTTATGGCCTGTGGGGATAGCAGGTTTTATCCTGACTTGGGATTAGATATTTTGGGGAACTCTAGTCTGATATATTTGATAATATCACAATTTTCAATCTGACTGCTTCACCAATCATACCATCTCTACTTGGCCTGTATTAATTTCTAGTGCCGACTATAATGCAAACCCACGTGTTATATTGACACGTAGTGACAATCTAGCGATCTTGTAATGTAGATGGTACTTGGGGCTCCATTTTCATCACGCACTTAACCCCTTATTCCTAACTTATTTGCCCTTTTTTACTATTTTGAAAAACATTTTTGAATAGTTAAAACGCCCAGTCCACAAGCTCACAACATGTCAATGTAGATTGGCTAGCTGGCCTATTCAGAAATGTTTTTGTTTATTCATTTTTTTAAATAGTAAACCAAGGCAGAGAACTTAGTGATAAGAAAAAAATGAGCCCTTGGAGTAATTTATTTGCCATTTTTGTCATTTCCTTTTCTATTTAACTCTATCCCTGGGAAGTTACGGTTGGAAGGAAAGGGGAGAGTGAAGGAGCCTTCACATAATAAAAGCTGCCAATTACTTCTTTGTGGAATGAGCTGGCCGGAGTGTGGTGGAAAACACATCAGCTGTTTATACACCCATCAAGCTGCGGCCACAGCCGTGTCTGTTTCTAAGTAAACACTTCCTATACTGTGTGTGAGGCCTGACCTGCACCGTAAGCACCAATCCCCAGCGATTACGTTCCCCGTAATTAGCAAAACATGCTTTCCATGTTCCATGTGTAATTGAATATAAAAAATGACTCAACTAGAAAAGTGTGCTCCTCAGGATGTGTTCCCAGGCACGGCAAACTTTGGAAGGCAATCGTAGACTTATGAACGAAAGTGGAATTACGGCACCTTGTCCTACGCTGAGTGTTGATGATATGCTGCATTTTGTGAAAAACAGGCCCCTCGCACAAGCTTTGAAATGGAATCTCAAGCCTATCAGAATGGAATCTGAAAATTTGACTGATACTGTACAGTACACCAGTGGTTTTCAACATTTTCATACATTTCATGATTATTTGTACCCAATTTGGTGATGTGCACATAAATATTAAAAAAAAATATATATAGATGCCACATTGACCAAAGCAGTTTGTTGGTGCGATCTGTCTGTAATGGAAGGAGGACGTCAAGCAGAATCTTGAAGGCACTCACCTCTAATTCCGTTTTGCTTCCGCAAAATGTTTCGCAAGGAATCTCGGAAAAGTTTGCCAATTGACCATATTCAGACCACGGCCATATTGCCACCAGAATTTGGAAGCACTATAGTTTTCAGTAAAGCGATGTCCTGCCTCATTACATTGTGTGCAAATTCAAAACAGGTGATAGGCATGGGCTGTTCAGTGAAGTCCAACGGGCAATCATGCATCGCCATCATCTTTTTCTTGAGACTAGGCGGCTTGGGAGAGGCGTCTACGTTTACAAAACATAAAGATGCACCACCATGGTGCCACTAGGCACAATGTAGGCAAATGTAGTGTGGAGTGTCTTCCTTAGCCGACTGCAAAGGTGTGCACAAAAGGTGTGAACATAGTCATCATTTTCAGAAATTCAATTTAAAGTGGGTAAGGTCGGAACCTTGCCCAAATTTGGAGTCACACATTTTAGAAATGTCATAGACAAAAAAAATGCTGACATGCATGCAGGCTAGCAACAGTAAGACTAAGATCCACATGAAGCCATGCTGCTCCCATGTGGATCTAAAGGCTCACATGATTAAATACTTCTCTGCTCTCTGTCCCACTTGCGGAAAGTCCATGTTTCTTTAATAAAGAATGCACGGTACAGAAATGGTGGTTTTGATTCCTAGATACATCATTGAGACAAAAGCAAGATTTCAACAGTCCATCATCAGTAAGACTCTTAACCCAGTGTGTGTGTGTGTGTGTGCGTGTGCGTGTGTAAAAGCATTTGCTCAGTGAATTTTGAATCAGTACTTCGCAAATACAGGTGTGTGCTTTATCATTTTTAACCCCTCATAACCTCTGTGCATAAAGCATATGTGTAATCTGCACTTTAACCAATATTTTATACTTTGGCTAATAAAACTAGCAGATCATCGGATTTTGTTGTCTAAATGCCAATGTGCTTGTTTGTTTGTTTTTTCTTTTGATTTAAAACAAAAACCCCAACAAAACTACCAGCTCACAAGGATTACTGTAGAAGATATAATCTGTAGAATCAGTGCATCAGTCTCAGGTCTTGACGGTTTAAATTACAATGTAAGTTACTTCAGACACCAAATACGACCTACAGTAACTACTTACACTTCATTGGCTGGATCATCCAGAGCTCTACTGTTTTGTGCTACAATAATGAAGTCTGATGCAGATAGTACAAGATCTGCAAGGTCAAAACATGTCACAAGGTGTCAATTTTACAGAATATTAGCCCAACCAGAGTAAGGACGCTAGGGTTCAAGTGGCTATCAATGGGCCGTCCTTTGTGGAATGTGCGCTGCACCCTTCTCTGGGCGCAGACCAAGACTGATAGGGTGATATCTTTGCGTGAAGCCCCAAATGTACATAAGTCCCACAGCTGCTGCTTCAAAAAGGCCTCAGAACTCAAAATCAGAACAGTGTGGAAGCATCTGCTTTGAGCCCAAATGACAATTTACAAATGATTTCAATTTGGGGTGGACCTTTTCCTTTGCACAGAGGAACAGCCTCCCTGCTGGGCAAAGCAAGCCACATTGTGGTCCCATTTGATAGTAATACGAACCATGTTGCTTTGAGTACAATGTCGTGGTTTTGTCCTGAGGACATGTGCTCACATATTTACTTTGCTCGATGGTGGCCACAGAGGACTGGTTAGTCTGTGATGTTCTTACTGTAATTCCCCCGGTGGGCTGTGTGTGTGTGTGTGTGTGTGTGTGTGTGTGTGTGTGTGTGTGTGTGTGTGTGTGTGTGTGTGTGTGTGTGTGTGTGTGTGTGTGTGTGTGTGTGTGTACGTGCGTGAGTGAGTGAGTGAGTGAGTGTGGCTGTGAGTGTGAACAGCCAATGGAAAGAAACATATGACTTCACAGAGCTCAATATATGCACATAATGTTCTCATTCAAGAAAATTTTGAAATTCCCGCTGCTTAACTCGCGTGCCACCAAATACATGGTACAGTGCTGTATATTCACGCACAGCCCAAACTCCCTAGCACAAACAAGTTTAACCCACATCTGACTACATCTTTAACTCAAAATTACGTTCATAATTCATATGCAAACAAAGTTTCCTTTTCTGCATTAAAGGTGATAGAGGCAACTTTTTAGCCAAAAATCAAAATAGATGTATACCATTATTTTTTTTGTCTTTTTCCCCTATATGTTGCTTCTACTGTGGTGCTGCAACTGTTTCCCTGCAGATAGACACTTGCTTCGTCGTGCAGACGGTCCAGAACTTACTTCTGGCTCAGGACAGGCGGTGCTAATTTGTGAGGGGGAGGGGGTTTGTGTGGGGTGAGGCGGCGTTTTAGCAAATCACAGCACAGCAGTTTGTAGTCTCACAGCAGTCTGTAGTCTCACAGCAGCTTCATAATGAGTCAATAGAGTGGAGGTGAGGTGGAGTTATTGTAAATTCTGTTTACAAACACAGGCATAGATTTTCGTCAATGCTAAACCCCTTATCCCTTAACTTCTTTGCCTTTTTAAAATATTAAAAAAACATTTTTCAATAGTTCAAATGTCCAGTCTACATGCTCACAACGTGTCAATAGATTGGCACATTGAATTATTCACCAAAGTTTTTAAAAATAGTAAAAAAGGGATAAGGGGTTTGGGATAAGGGGTTTAGCATGTAACGAAAATGGAGCCCACAGTGTTTGTACACACTAAAGTTGCCTCTATTACCTTAAAAAAATCCACACTCTAATCAAAAGCAAACCAATTGGGATGGTATTGGTCGGTATGGATATAGAGTACACACATTTCAAAATTCAAGAAAGCCAGGCTTCTTCAATTAGAATGCCTCGACAAGGCTTTGCCACCACCGGAGCACTCGAACACAGCGGCGATGAGTGCCTCTTATTATGACCACTACTTCATCAGCTGTCATCGAGTGCCTCGCACGCGCGCTGAGATGGTCCGTCTAGACTCGACGTCACTGCCCAGAAGTGCACACACGCGAACACACAGACAGACACACACACACACACACGCATGTGCGCGTGCTCAGACGCCATTAACGGATGCCTCCCCGTGTCGCTGGTGATGCCCTTCCCACCTAATCCCATACCTGGCACCAGCTGGGTCGGAAATACTCGCCAGACTCTGTCACTGCGCGCAGCTGGGAGATAGCCGGACGCAATGTTGTGTCAATGTCAGCCAACACGCAGCTTGCTAAAAAGGACTCGTGTCTACCCTTGATATGGGACAAGTGTACTAGAGTTCAGGCTTGAATGTTGGCGTGGAAATTGTGCATTTCATCTTAATCTGCACTAAAACCTCAAGGAATGAGTGGAATAATCACAGAAACGGCAAAGGGAATGCGAGCTGCAGACGAAAAGTGAACAGCTCATTACCTCAGATGAACAGTCTGCGAATGCCAATGAACACTTCTAGCCGGAACAGGGACGGATCTAGAGGGGGCAGGGGTGGGTAGAGCCCACCCAAATGTGCATCCTGCCCACCCAATGAAAGGTAATATCAGTTATTTTCATCAGTGGTCCGGGCACCACCAGCGTTTGAGAGAGGTCCAGGTGGTCCCCAGCTAAATGGTGGGGTTAACCAGATGTAACTCATTGAGAGTGTAAAATGTTTGTCTGTTTTGTTTCACAAATCCAGCCTGGAATTGTGGACAAATGCAAAAGAAATCTTTAGTTTTAGGGTCTGTGGGGCTGAAATGTGCTCAAATGGTGGTCCCCCATTGCTCAAATGCCGAATAAATAGTGAGCCCTGGAGTCAAAAAGGTTGAAAACCACTGCTTCATATGAACAACTTTGGAGTTGCCCACCATGCAATTCTTCCAGCCCACCCTAGTAGGGCTGGCTAAATCCAGCCCTGATCCGGAAATGTATTTAAATGTCGGGAGCAGATTTCAGGTCTGACCTCCAACGGCTGCATGAGTGTGATGGTGTGGGATCAGTCTGACATGATGGTGACAATGGCCCCCACTGTACCAGCCTTGCACCTTGGCGGTGAGAGGTTACATGAGAGCACAAGATAAACCGGCCTACTTAAAAATGGCCTATTTATACCCCAGCAGGTGTTAAAATGGTTCAGCACACCAACAATGACAGCAAACACAACTCTTATCAGATAAGCATGTGTCAGGGGGTCCAACGGAGCTGGATGATGGCTTTCAAAATCAGTGAGGAAGGACAGCAACACTTACATGATTTTTCTACAATAAATCAATCATTCAATTGTGTGCTGCCTGAAATATATACCGGAGGAATACATCTTGTTGTTGTTTTTCTTTGTTTCGCTTTGTTTTGTTTTTCTCACATTTGGTATCATTTGACTATCTTTGTGTTGTTGTTGTTGTTGTTGCTTTGTTTAATTGTGTTGTGGTCTCGCCGTTGAGGACCACTTTGAAAACAACATTGTGATTCTCAAGTTGTTATTCCTAATAAAAAAGGTACAAACAGAATAACAATAAGGACCAGGAGGGAATGGAAAACCAACAAGAAAAAACGTATTATTATTAAGTATGAAGCAAAACAGATTCCTAAAAATAGGTATCGACAGACTTCCAATTGATGGTGGGTGAGATATACTGTATGTTTTGCTTCACAAGCTGACCGAGTGTGCTGAGGGGGGAAGGCAAGTTAAACTAGAAATATGAACTCAGTGGAGTGCAAACATACAGTAACAATAATAATAATAATAATAATAATAATAATAATAATACTAATAGCAATAAGGCAAGCAGTAAAATTTCTTCAGACAGCCATAAAAGAGAATCTCAGCATTATGATTAAAACGTGTAGTTGATGTACCACTGATGAACAGAGAGCCAAAAGGCAATGCTCTCTGTCCACCGAGCAATCATTATTCCTACTCTCACATATGGCTATGAAGTTTGGGTCATGACCGAAAGAATATGGTCACGGACACCACCAGCCAAAATGAGTTTTGTCAGACGGGTGACTGGCATCTACCGTAAAGATAGAGAGAGGGTAGATACCCTCACAAAAACATGCTGTAATCCTGGACTCTAAACTGCCTCCCCCTGGCCAGCCGGGGCGCCTGATGGAGGGGACAGGAACTGGTTGGAATAATGTGTTCCTTCCACGCGCTACGTCCAACCAGGGAAACTCCCCCCTGTCAGGTGAAAAGAAGGCAGCTTGGACTCCTCATGCATTGAAGGAAGCATGAGGCCAGTCCGCTGCCTCCCCAGGTTGGTGGAGGGTGTGTAGAGCCCAGGATCACATTAGGAATTGGCACTGGGTGAAAAAACGGGTTACAAAATCGTGGGATAAAAAAAATATTAAAAAAAAAAAAAGATAGAGAGAGAAAGAGAGGATGAGAAGTTCATTCATGTGAGAGCAACTCAGGAGTAGAGTCACAGCTTCTACACTTGAAAAGGAGCCAGCTTAGGTTTACCAGCCATCTGGTTTGGATGCCTCTCGAGCATCTACTTAGGCAAATGTCTGATGCAGGCCACACTGGAAGAGGACCCCTGGGGCAGACCAAGGATGGGGAATTATGTCTTCAAAATTCGTGAGGATGGCTTCAGGATCCCCCAGAATGAAGTTACTAATGTTGCTGTGGAGAGGAAACACTGGAGATCTCTGGTGGAGCTGTTGCCACCGTGACCCAACGACAGAGAAGCAGTTGAAAATGGATGGATTTATGGATGCTGCTTGTGAGATTTGTAAATGATCATATTTTAAGTACAACTCAGACTTAAAGTCAAGGTTCATGGAGGAAAAAAGTTATTGTAGGCTACAAATATTGAGAGAGCAGGAATATGGAAGTCTGTGCATCCCCAGTGCACATCACAACACATACAATTAAACCAAGCATGTTTGTGTTGTCTTAAAGTTGCAGGAAACGGGTCAACAGCAAGACAGTATACACACAGTACATTGTCACCTACACAGTGGAAGAAAGGCAGCAATCCACTTGACTTTCATTCAAACCCTAAGGCCTCGGATCAAATGAACACTGAGTGACATGTTAACCTTCATCATTTACGAGGTTGTGAAGGAATATTTCATGATGGGTGATATTTGAGTTTAGAGACACTCGCTCTGAGGGTGAACTGCAGTGAACTTGACCCATATACTTAGCGGATGTGGGGTGAGAAAAACATGTTTTTTTTTTGGACGAGGAAAAGCATGCTTGCTACAGGGCAAGTACCAAGACAATCGAAATGGCCAGATGATGATGAAGGAAAAAAAACACAAATATCAAGCTGACTGCGATTCCCAACGAGTGGGACATTGAGCAAGAGACCCATCCCTCCCACCTCAAGATGAAACTCATAAACACTTAGGCGCTCAGGGACCGCACACTTCCACTGAGCCAAATAAAGGGGCCAAGCACATTTCACTTCAAGCACGACCCGGCTCCCAAATTAAAGCGGCGGTCAGTAAAAGCGTGAAGATATCTGCTTGTTTTTTGCCCGTCTATCCATAACGGATGGTACTATAAATCGCTCAAAGTCTTTGGCTGTGTGTACTTACAAGCAAGGAAGAAGGGGGAATTGGGTGCGAATAGGGAGGTGGGGGGTAGAACGAGGGACAGGGAGAAGGGATTTCATCATCTTTTTGTTGGGGTGGCAGCCCACCTCCACTAAATCAAGTGCGTCAAGCGTGGGACCAGTGTTTTTCCAACCACAATAATATCCCACCAGACGGCTTTGACCCAGTCCAGGAAACCCTCTTTTGTGAACCTCCCAACGTGCTCTGTCCAAATTTGGTAGCTCCCTCGTTGGTGGTCCCCAACCGTGTGTGTGTGTGTGTGTGTGTGTGTGTGTGTGTGTGTGTGTGTGTGTGTGTGTGTGTGTGTGTGTGTGTGTGTGTGTGTGTGTGTGTGTGTGTGTGTGTGTGTGTGTGCGCGTGTGTGTGTGAGGGGGTGAGTGGGTGTTTTGGGGCGGCTAGGTTGGCGTGCTTTTCAAAATATGCACTGCACCTGTCACATGCCTGGTGTGGACAAAACAACATAAATTACTTTTACTCTCAACAAAATCATAAATTGTGGCGTAGTGGTGTGGAGGTGAGGGGTGGGCGGGGGGTAATTTATCTCTTCCTTGCGGGTGGACACCCCTCATTGCCTGGGCTTTTGTTTATCTGCTCCTTGAGATCTCCAATCGCGGCTTGTTAAAACTCAAACAGCTTCCTCCAGCCTTGCTCATTTCCAGGAAACATGTCACAATGATGTGCTCCTCATACATACAACATCGTCACTGTCGGACAGAAATCTTGTATCATCTTTTTTTTTTTCATAAATAATTAACATATTTAGAGTAACAGAAATAGCTGATCTACAAGCTCACAAGACAAGTCCATGTGACAAGCTTGTCGATAGGCCATGAAACAGAAACAAAAATAATGTTTGTAAGGCTTGTCTGTCTATAGATTTTATAAATAAAAAAAGCATTAAACAAGAACTTGCTGTGATTAAAGTACACCGAGTTCATTGGAACACATTAACAGTTTTGGAACAACTGAACAGTTCTGGATGATTTTTACCGGCCAGTGTGTCCTCAGAGTGGTTTTGCTGTCATTTGATGCATCAGCCTCAAGTATTTTTGTCAGGGCTGATCTGTATATTTTTTGTAACTGTAACAATAGAGAATTCTAACCTACGCCTGATGGACTGACAACAGGTGACATACAGTATGCATCATGGATATGATTTTCAAAGATGCCAATGAGGTAAGCACCTTACCTCCAAGTTCCTTTACGTTCAAGATGGCATTTGGAAATGGCACTGCTTTAATGCTGAAACCTAAGAAAGGAAAATACGGAGAGAAAAATGTAATGTAAATGTACAATATCCAGAAATATGTCCTCAACAGAAACGAAATGACTGGATTTCACAAATCCCTTTTGTCAAAACATTGATGTACTGTACATTTTCCAAACCACCAGCTAAGAACCAGAACGCAGAGAGCTGATGGCATGTATGCGTGGTAAATGAAATGAAAACAAGGGAAATTGTTCTAGTGTCAGGGTTAACTAAAGAGAAACATGTTTTTTCTGTGTTGAGGTTGGTGGAAGACAGCACTGGTGATTAAAGTGCTACTATGTATTATGGGGTTGGTTACAGTGGTTTCTCAGGGTTGGCAATGCACAAAACTAACTCAACAAGAAAAATGTCCTCCAAATGGTGCTAATGGGATTTCTCAGCTTGCGAGTGTTCATACATATGGGACAGGTCCTGGAAAAGCATGTAAGCCTGTCCAGACTGCCTGAAAAAACACACACACACACACACACACACACACCCCCACACACACACCCCCCCCCCACCCCCCCCCCCCCCCCCCCACACACACACACACACACACACACACACACACACACACACACACACACACACACACACACACACACACACACACACACACACACACACACACAAAAGGCATTGCTCTGGTTTGTTGGCACATTCCTGAATGCAAAATTCATAGAAATTAAAAGGTGGAGAGAAGCTCAGGAACTCCCAGAGATCTAATGTCCTCCAGTGTGCAGCTGTTGGCAGATTGAGACCGCTAAATCTCCAATCCTATTTGAGAGAAGGTCGCTGACACACAATCCGTAGTGTTAACTTGTAACTCCAGACCAGGAGTGCGTAAATCTAACCAAATGGACCCATTACACCCCGGGCTTTAACACTGAGGTTTTTTACTGTGTACACAACTCTACGCAAAAGTAATAACATAACAGTCAGTCATTGATGTCCTTTTGAGTTGGACCCAGGTGGTCACTCCTCCCTTCTGTGAAGTGTACACTTCAGTCTAGTACAGCTGGGGGTTTATTTACACATAGATAAATAAATAAATTTAGATAATATTTAACCCACGGAGGGGTTCCTGCAAAAGACTACAGTAATCTTGGATGGAGTGAAAACTGGTGGCCTTCTCCTTGAGGGTTTTCTACTACGTATGTACACAGGAAGTGGGTTGTTTTCTTTTGCAGGTGGAAGGCTGTACAAACCCTGAAGCTTCTGACACACTTTAGAAGCTGGGTGGGGGTGATTCCTAGAAGATTGTGGGATAGAGAGAAACAGCTTAGCTGTACTGTTTTGTTGTTATCAGGAGGTGGTGATTTCTTTCCAAATGCTCCTACCTGTACAGTGCATTGCCAAAATATTAACTTTAATATTAACTAATTGCCAGCCTAATAAAGCTTAGTTCCTCTACTGCGCCAGGTCTGTTCATGATTTTAATATATATTTAATCCCAATAGCAAAATGTGTGATATACACAACCAAATGCACCCTTGCGGGTCCATTTGGTTTCATTTTTACACTCTCAAGAAACACAGCTTAACATGTAGAAAAATGGTGATTGTTTCGATCAATGTTTGCCTGTTTCGTTTCAAAAATCGAGCCTGTCATTGTGGATAGAAGCAAAAAATAAACCTTTGTTTTGGTTCTGTGGGGCTAAAATGTCCTCAAATGGTGGTCTGTGGCTCAAATGCCGAATAAATAGTGGGGCCTGGTATCAAAAAGGTTGAAAACCACTGGGCTCAGTAATCAGTCCGAACATCATCATAAGTGAAATCAAGCTGTAACCAAGCATCTGTGGTTCACCCCAGGAGCCTCTGGTTTGTACACCTCGTCTCGCCTCACCTGTGGTAGGAAAGATGCCCTCGCTGCCCTCGCTGCAAAGGCGTGACAGCAGGCTGGTCTTTCCGGCGCCTGTCATGCCGATGCACACCACGTCATACTCTGGTCTTGGCGGTGGGGGTCCTTTACAGCACAGTGCCCGGAAACACTGGAAGGAAGAAAGGCAGAACATGGTCCTTTACCAAATAGAAATGGTACATTTATATAGTGCCTTTTACACAAGGAACTTCATTACCCATTCACACGGATTTGCCCAAGGACACCATGTAGGATGACCAACATGTAGACAGGAAGATATGGATTCCCCGACCCATATTATTGGATGACCGGCTCTATATCTCCTGAGCCACACAGTCTTCCTGTGACTGTGATGGTAATATAAGAGCCAAGTACACATGTGGTAATCATATTTTAAGACAATCCATGTCCATTTGTATCCTTGTGTCCTAAGACAGTTGTTGAAAACAAACACTGTTGCCTTTATCTTTCTAACACAATATACATCCTCCCTGAGAAAACAGAACAAGTACACTACAGAAACAGTTCCATCTACAGTAGAGACTGTGATGTGACCAGTCTTGGGCAGTAACTAATTAAATATTACATATTACTGTAATATTATTACTTTTTCCAGCAAGAGTAAAATAAAGAGATTACCAAAATGTGTAATAAGTAATATGTTACTCAACAGATAATAACAGAAATGCACTGTAGTTTGTAGAACCTAATCCACCACAGTATTCTGCACACATAATATACTCTACAAATTATCAGTTGTCACTAAACAGATTGTGTTGTACATCTCTATTCCTTTGCGGTGGGAGGGGTTATTATTTGATTAAAGTAAAGTAAAGTAAAGTAAAGTAAAGTAAAGTAAAGTAAAGTAAAGTAAAGTAAAGTAAAGTAAAGTAAAGTAAAGTAATATTACTTTTTCTAAGGGGGTAAAGTAAAGATATTACTCTCTTAGTAATATTGCCCAACACTGGACGTGACGCAGTCTCAAGCCTCTGCTGCTGCCAGCAGACATGTTAAGGCCGGCATTGAACCTGGTCAGAGACTTCTCTTCTGTGTCCTGTCTAAACGCCCGAGGCTCAACTCAACCCTCTCTGGACGACTCACGTGGAGTATACTGTGCGTGTATTGTGTTTTTATTATTGTGATATGGATCCCCCCCCCCCCCAAGTCTGAAATAAAGATTGAAAGCAGGCGTCCCAGGCCTCTTAAAACAGTATTTTGACTACATCTCCAGACCTCTATTGTAAAGGGAATGAGCAGTTACACCAAAGGAACATTCAAAGGATTAAACCGTTTTGGGGAGCATTTGGGAACGTCTGATTATGTGCAAAGTCTATACGAGAGAGACGCGACAGTGAGTGAGAAAAGCTCTGTTACTCTGTGTTGGCCCTTGTGTGTTTGACAGCTTGATGTGTGTGTGTGTGTGTGTGTGTGTGTGTGTGTGTGTGTGTGTGTGTGTGTGTGTGTGTGTGTGTGTGTGTGTGTGTGTGTGTGTGTGTGTGTGTGTGTGTGTGTGTGTGTGTGCGCGTGCGTGCGTGGCAATGTGTGTGCACACAAAGCCGCAAGCACATCTGACTGCTGGTGTGACGTGTTTGTGTCTGCACTCAATGTGTGTGTGTGTGTGTGTGTGTGTGTGTGTGTGTGTGTGTGTGTGTGTGTGTGTGTGTGTGTGTGTGTGTGTGTGTGTGTGTGTGTTTGGGGGGGTACCCTGTCTGATTGGGCCCTCATGGCAGCCACAGGCAGACCTGTCAGTCCATGAATCACAGCCTGGAACTGGGGGCCTGCTGTGAGACATTAAGGGGCAAATGCAGTGTGAACCGTGAATGAGATCTTTAAAGCTTGTGTGGAGAGATCAGTATCCAGAACTAAAAAGAGATCTCTTTTATTAGCAGGACGGGGACCAGTCTGGACAAGGCAGGGCAGAGACCCTGTTTGTCTCTCCGTGTCTCTCTCTCTCCCCTTCCCCATCAACTGTATCGGATTTCAGGTGGAAGAGCACCAACGCACAAGTTGCATACTGCTCTTGTCAGCAGAGAGCTGCTCTTCTCAGTGCGGACTCTGCTCAATCAAGGCGCTCCCATAGGACAGAAAGACACGACACACACACACACACGCACGCACGCACACTGGCAGCCTTCACCGGTGCATGGGAAACTGCCAGTCACAAGCACGATCTCCAGGTGTGCTTTGGCATTACATAAAAAAGCATACCTGACCAGGGAGAAGCACATGTAAACAAACAAAAGTTTTTTTTGTCTCTCTCTCAAGTATCATTTGGCAAAGTGTGCTGAAGTTGGGCTCAGGGGGGAAAATTTGAGACGACCACTTTTATCACCTTCAGGCTCCTGTTCTCTCAACCCCCCAAAAAATGCACATCATAAAATAATTCAAGGGTTTACTTTCATTTCGTTTCCTGTCTCGACTTGAATGAGGTGGCCCGAATGAGCGCACAATGTTCTCCCCCTTGCTATTACGGAGCATGCTGTCCGGATTGGGGTGGGTTGGGAACGGGGCACACAGAACATAGAACACAGAACACAGGAGTGGCTCGGGGGCAAATTGGACTGGATCCCCCCTCCCCCCTCCCAGGCCCCCAGACGTCGGTGACCACCAGGGTCACTCTTCAGAGCCGTGCCAAAACGGCGCTGCCGTTTGATGGAGACGTGGGGAATCTGCTTCAACGGAACCAGACGACGGTCGAGCAACCCGACCCCCCCGACTCCTGCTTGAACCCGTCGGGTCTGCTCAAACAGGAAACATTCCCCTCCCCAGAAGAATGGCCAGATCAGAAACACACGCGTGTCAGAGAGGGGAACACATGTAAAAGTTTGGTCTGATGGTTTGATGAGGTCATTCTCTATTTCTCTCTCCCTCTCATTGCTGTTGTCTGTTTCTGCTGCTGCTGACCCCCCCCAACCACACACACACACAGACCAATGTCAGTGTGGCCCATGCATGTACAGATTTGTGTGCTGCTTGAAATGTGCCCTTCAGCTGTCAATGATCTGAGGGGGGTCAGGAATCACCGGCCGATTAATCCCCCGGAGAGAAAACTGAGGGGTTGAGGTGAGGAGGGACGAGAGGAGAGGTTGGTGGGGTACTTGTGGTGAAAGGAAGGAAGGACGCACCCCCAACCCCCCCACCCCCACAGCCCCAACATTTCTCCAGCATACCTCTATAAGGATGGAAGAGGAGCGTTGCAATCGATGGCGACCTCCCCCCCACCCCCTCCACCAGCAGAGGCGGTGGTGGTCCGCTTGGCTTTGTGTGGGCTTGGAGCCAGAGGTGCCAGCGTTCCCATGAGCACGGGAGGTCGGGATGACTGCCCCCCCGTACCCCCAACCTGCCCACCCGCCTCTCCCTCCCCGGTACAGTGTGCAAACTTCACAACAGTTGGCGAAGGAGCATCCAGGGCCTGACCCCGGGGCCCCCAGGCACACAGGGGCCCACTGTGAGAGAGAGAGAGAAGAGAGGTCCCACCTCTGGCCCTTTTTTTGACAGCGGAAGATTGACGAGGAGCGCTTGGTCAAAAGGCTCACAGGAGAAAAATAAATATGTCCAGAGAAGCCCCTCCGCCGACTTCCAAGTCGCGCCCCTCCTTCCCTCCCTCCGCCATCGGCCGCACTTTAAAGGATCAGTGGAGTCGCTGCGCCGTGTCGCTAAAACAGAAAGCTGAAATGAGACTGTCCCGCGGTGAGCGACTCTATTAACCCGGTGAGCATGCAGCCTGATGACAGCTCAGTACATTCAGCTCAGGTCCATTTTATAGGGGAAGAGCAGATACTATAGTAAATAGTTCAAATGTTGCTTCACCTACTGTAACAATCAAATAAAGTGGAAATGACATGCAATGATGTTTGAGGATGTGCTGAAACCTACTGTAATATGACTCTTCTTTGCCCTTGCGGCCCCGTGTTCAGCTTTAGATATTGATCCTATTTATGCTATACTCAGGTCTGTCCGTGAAGAAACGTGGCAATATTTAGGACAAAATAAAATAAAACCTAATAAACCTCTTTGACAAGGTGCTCTACTATGCATAAACCTCGACCGATGCTTAATTTATTGAATGCCTCTTAAAGGATTGGAAACATTTTAATTGTGCTTTTCCTGAAAGACCGCGACGAGACGTTACCTCATTGTTGTTGTTGTGAAAGCTGATTAGCTAGGTTTTATGTAAATGAGGAACACTGCTATGGGTATAAATATTGCCCCCTGACATGGTCCGGCTACATTTTCAGATGAAATGTCTGGCTAAAAGGTGCATGACATAAGGAAAGTGAAAAAGGGGCAGCCCACCCTCTCCAACCTTCAATTTGAAAAAAAGCTGTCAAGACATCAAACGGGTGATATAATTAGGCATCTTGGCCAAGGTCCAAGGCTGGCAGAAACACATTGCTGGTAGCCTGCATACTGCCGCTGAGACATGCACCATGCTGCAAAGGCTCAAACAAATGAGGAACTGTTCAATTAAATGACTGGAGCACTACAAGAAAACATTAAGACACGTTGGAAAACTGAGATAATACTAGCTGCTGTGTTTACACAGGTATGGTCTGTAATGTATATATAGTCAGATGCCACTGACCAAGCTGTAGTCAAAGCTCCAGTTCCAAAGAAGCCGCTGTTGCTTTGCACGCTAATACCATACAGGGGCGGATGTAACATTCCCCAATTGGGGGGGGGGCAGGAGAAAGTGGTATGGGGGCGTCGATGAAGCCGCACCCATACCATTTTCAGTTACAGGACTTTTATTAGGCAAGTAAAGCATCAATAATAACATCAGTTGTTGAAGTTGCAACAGACACGGAGCATGCATAAAGCTAAACGTCTGACTCAGAGAGTTTTCTGTTTTCAATGATGATATATATAAGCACTTTAATTTGAAATATGTTGGGTTGTTTTGCATGCCATCATGTTTGGTGCAGGGGCAGACTGGGCATTTGGGGGGGCATTGCCCCCCCCATGCCTATGCCTATATCCGCTGCGTTACCATATGAAAGATCCATCACTGTTATTATCACAAGGCAGAACCAAAAAGGTTATGGATGTGATTGGAAGAAAGAAGCGGAACAGGGCAGTTCTGTCCAGGCCGTGAGCTGTCCAAGCGGTGCTTATTCACCTGACGCGGCTGTCAAGAAGAGCCAGCCTCTTTTTAGACAAGCACCTTGTATTTTTAGAGGTAATAAACATGGGTTAGGGGGAAGCCACGGCCGCAGTAGGCCAGTTCACGTTACACTCTTGTACTCCATGGCCACCACAGAGACTCTGTGGAGTATCAGCATGACGCCACGTTCCCAATGCAGACAGCTCTCGCTATATAGCCACTCTGCTACCAAGTGCAGAGAGCTTGTGCATCAGTTATACGGGACGTCATGTGAGCGGGAAAAGGTTCCCATTCCCCAGGGGCTGAAACCACAGCAAACAGCCCAAAACCAAAATATAATGTTCTTCTCACTCAACAGTACACACAACATACAGTATAATTACCCTAGGGGAGACTGCACAATTCTAAAGTGACGAGTTAAGGCTCACAATTTGTTTCTCCGGGGCCTATTTTCAGGTGCATTAGGCTTATCGATATCTTGAATATCTCTAGAAGTAGCCAAAAGTAGCCAAAACATCTCCAAGGCGATCGACAACAGATTACTCTGATTTAGATCAAGAGTTATTCATATTTAAAGGGGTTCCACCATGATTTTAAAATAAAAAATGTTTCTACATTCTGTAGCCTAAAAAAAATAATCAGATAATTATTTTTCATATTTTCTCAGTGAGCCATTTGGGTACAGTACCAGAATGATGTCCACACAAACAACCTCCTCACTGTTTCCCCCCAATACTTTGTTATTCGCTGTCTCAATAGAATATGCATGACTTGCCTGGTTTTGGTCCGTTTCATTGGGCTTCTTTGAGACAAGGTGTGGATTCGACGCATACCAGTTACTAGTTAAAGGGAGAGGGCTATTAAAATTGGCATTTTCAGTGACATCATTAAATAGGAGAATCTGACAGTGCCCATTCATGTGCCACCATTCACACATACAGAAAATCTTAGATATCTCAATATGTCTGGCTGTTTAAAAACAGCTTTTTGGGATGTACACTGGGGATGCTAAAAACATCCCAAATCTTGAAAAATGTGAAATTCATGGTGCCCTTTAAAGATTCTCCATAAGTGGAGGGGGACCACTTTGGATAACGTTCCCCCCGCCACACACACACACAAACACAGCCAGGACACTTGCGATCAAAGACAGCAGCGTATAGGTCATGTCTTTGCCCAGCACGCCTGTGGCAAGGCGCACTTCCCCTCACAAGCTATAGGTTACGCATCAAGCGATATGCTTGAACTGCTCACACTGGCCTCGGTGGAGGCGCTAATCGGTGTAACGATGGCTGTTAAGCAGTGCTGGTATGGCTTGTTTTCTTTCCCTCCAGGGCGGCAGCACTGGTAGCCATGGTTAGACATGCCAGCACCCCAAAACCATGACTTCCTCCATGGCTGCCAGATTACACAAGCCTGGTTGGTATCTTGAGTTCCAGCAGGCGGTAAAGCTGGCACAGAAGGGGGGAGGGGTGGCTGGGGTTTGTTTGGTGGGGGAGAAAGGGAAAGGACATTGCAGACAGGAATGACAGCCACCACAGACTGACAGACAGACAGACAGACTTAGGACATAGGACACTGGGACAGGGACGGGCAAACAGCTCTTTTTTTTCCAGACCTGATGTCGGGACAACACTTGTGTGCAGGACTCACTCCTGACCTTTGGAGATGACAGTCCTTTATATGGGCGTCCCCGACGGAGCACCGGCGCTAACAGATATGTGTGTAATACACACCGGCCACAGTCATAACACAGGCCTGCAGAAATGGGGGTGGAGGGGGGGGGGGTCTGGAGGGGGTGAAGAAGGGCAGGCTGGAAGGCAGTTAGGCAGGGATGGAAGGAAGAAGGCATAGGAGGGGTGGTGGTGGAGGGTGGAGTGGAGGGGGGATGGAGGGGTGGCAGGGGGCACATTCATTCATCCTCATTCATCTTCTCTCCCACCCCACCCCTTCAGTTGTTGTTGTTATTTGCCGCTTTGAAGCCAGGCAGGGGGTGCACGGTGGGACACATAGCAGAGCTCAGTACAGTGAGGCCAGTGGGTGGGTGAGTGGGGGGGGGGCTGAAGGGAGTGGAGTGGGGGTGGGTGAGGGTGGGTCACTGCATGCCATTGTCGTTAAGGGGGAGAGAGTGAGAGAGAGAGAGAGACGTGCTAGACACATAAGGCTGCTCATTGGGTCCTTCCCGTGTGCTCAGTTGTTACTGCACAGTCGCACACACATGACCGCCAACCATTTGACCGCCCCCTATCCCCCTACACACACACACACACACACACACACACAGACATGTCTTCTTTTCCACAATACCTGGGTGCTTTAAACCAGGGGTTTTCAACAGGTGGTCCAGGGCCCACCAGTGGTCCCTGAGAGGGTTCCAGGTGGTTCCCAGTTAAGTTGGTTAACCACATGTAACTCTTGAGAACGTAAAAATGAAACCAAATGGACCCTTGCGGGTCCATTTGGTTTCATTTTTACACTCTCAAGAGTTAAAACTCATCATCTTAATTAGCCCAGGTCTACACAACTAGAGAATGTAGAAGATTAGGTCATGTTGATGTGTATGTTAATTTGCCTGTTTTGTTTCCCAAATCCAGCCTGGAATTGTGGATAGCTAGAAAGCAGGAAAAGACACAGAGGTCTTGCCCGATCGGGCAACAAGGTAGCAGTCTTCACTTGCCCCACCATTTTTTTTACTTGCCCCGGGCAAGCGGGCAAGTGTTAGTGTCAAGCCTTGTATTGGTGTGAGTCCTCTGTTTGCTCTGCCATTCCACTTCCACCTCCACCTCCACCTCGCGGCGCGTTGTTCTGCACAGAGATGACACCCGAAGGCGTGAGGAGCAAAAAGGCTTGCCGCTACAGGCCGTGATTGACTGGCTCCTTAATGCCTTAATTGCAAAATAAAGCAAACACAATGTGGCTTTGGCAGCCGGCGTGGTGCTGCTGCGCTTTCAAGCGCGGCGGCGGCCGTGGGGGTGATGAAATCCAAGATTTACTGCGCATTCAAAACGATGGCCAACTAAGGACACTAAAACAGGTGCCATTCATTATCCTCATCCCCGGCATCAGAAATAGATCCGCATGCAAACACACCCACGGCACTCTCTTACACACTTGACACGTGCGCACATGCACCAGACGCCCACAGGAAAGATTACATTGTAGTGCTCTTGGGGAGGGGGGGGGGGGGTCTAATTCAGTATTAAGTCGGCGGTTCAGACATACGAACGAAGTTGTGCAGAATATCCACAGGATGCACCCATACTGCCGACGTGCACAGAGTGGGGATGCCCTACTGGGGGGGCGAGGCGACAGACAAATAACGTACGGCAATAACAGGATGACCCCGTCTGCAGCCCCGTCTGGTGAAGCAGACCGTATCTTACTTAAGTTGGCAAAACAAGCCCACCATACTTTGTGCGTGCGTGTGTGTGTTTGTGTGTGCGGGGGTGTTCAGGGGTCCTGTTTAAAGCTGATTTGCTTGTCACTGTTTTGCAGGCACAGACAGCATCATCCCCTCATCCCGAAGCAATATCATCTCTCTCTCTCTCTCTCTCTCTCTCTCTCTCTCTCTCTCTCTCTCTCTCTCTCTGTGTCTCTGTCCCTCCACCCTCGCCTGCCCATTTCACTCATCTCTCTCTCTCTCTCCACTGTCTGGCTCCCTGTTCAGAGTCTGAACACTACTGCTGTGACGCTAAGGAGTCTGGACAAGGAAACAAGCCTGAACACACACACACACGCGCGCGCGCACACACACAGTCATCCATGCATGCACACGCACACAGACATGCGCACACAGACATACGCACACAAAGACAGACACACACACGCACACACACGCACACACACAGACAGACACGCACACGCACACACGCGCGCGCACACGCACACACACACACACACACACACACACACACACACACACACACACACACACACACACACACACACACACACACACACACACACACACACACACACAAAGCTGTAGAGTAAAGCTACAGCGCCCCCCAGCTTTCTCATTTCAACACACAGCAATCAAGAGGCTGCATGGGGAATCAGAAACAACACAGACTCCAGGACTTGAAGTCAAAATATACTTTTTGGGAGAAACTAGTGAAACAATATATTAAGCTATTACATGGTGAAACTTTTGTTTAACAGGGCACACACGGAAGGCCATCAACTGATCAATGAAACTTCATTCAGTTTCATCAGGAACAATCAACAGCTGCCTGTAATTGAGCTCGACGCTCCAAGCAGAAGTATCACTTTTGAGCAACAGTACACAGTGTTGACATTGTTTTTAGGCATAGTGACCCGATATTCGACTCTAACGCTACATGCTGCATGAGCTCCAACACCTCGGCAGACAGTTGCCGGGTTCAATTCCAAATCGTCCAGACCATTTTGCTGCCATGTCACTCCCCTAGTCTCTCTCTCTCTCTCTCTCTCTTCACAGAAGACATTGTGTTCCAGCGATACGGCAGACATTGGCAGTGTCTGCGTTGAAGTGCTCCTGAAACAAGCAAGACGGCAGAAGCAGAGCAGAACAACAGCCTAATAATATTAGTGTAAAGGGGAGGCCAGGAACAGGTCTAGACTCTGGAGGTAATGAGGGGCAAGACTTGGAAGAAAGAGAAAACAACAAAAAGGAAAAGGTTGAGGACACCCCCCGCCCTCCCTCTCCTCTCTCCTCTCCTCTCCCTCCCTCCCTCCCTCCAACCTTTGCAGTGAGAAGCTCCAGCGCTGGCCCTCTACTCCTCCATGGCCTAACATGGTAGCTTGTGACCCTGCGTGGTGAGTGGAGGCACAGATCAAAGGCGGGAGGAGCAGCAGTGGAAAAACATTTGGGCCCGAGAATGGACGGGATATCTGTCAGGAAAGCCTGTCCCACTGGGCTCACTAGCGGCCAGGGCTTGGGGATTGGGTTACGTCCCGAAAACGCCAACATGAAAGAGAGAGAGGGTGGGTGGGTGGGTGGGTGGGAGGCTGGTGGGATGGGATGCAAATCCACATACATACCCCCCCTCCTCACGCACCCAACAGACACACACACACACACACACACACACACACACACACACACACACACACACACACACACACACACACACACACACACACACACACACACACACACACTCAACCATACCACCACTAACATACACTCCCATCCAACCCCCCGCCTCCCGTTAAACTGCACCACCATAACCTCCCTATAAACTTAGTCGATCAGTGTTCCCTAGGGGTCCATAGTCGGGCCGCTGCTGTTTCCTCACTGAGTCTAGACCAAATCTCTTTGCTGGTGATAGCCGATCTACAAGCATTCAGCGCGTTGTCGTGACGTAGCTTGGCAATTTGACTGAATGTTGACCCTAGAAGAGGGACAGAAGGGTTCATAATATAATGGTTAACCACGATCCCAGTATACTCCCCGTCCCCCAACTGTATACGACATATCACCCCCCATTCTTTGCACAAACACAGCAACTTCATAGGAGAGGATCAGCAAGCAGGAAAGCCTGTTGCTATGGAAGGCGGCTGGCTGGTGGTGTTTGGGTCTTTGGGTGGTTTTGGCCACCCCGGCTGGAGTGCAGGGACATTTCACAGCCGCTAGTAAGCTTGCAGACACACGGCTCTGCCCAAGTGATCCAGTCAATGCAGTAACGTGGGCAGAGGCGAGAGGGAGGGACGTAGTCTGCCTGGGAGTATGGATGGGTGTGTGTTTGCAGGGGGGGGAAAGGGACGAAGAAAGCGCATGGTGTGTGTGTGTGTGTGTGTGTGTGTGTGTGTGTGTGTGTGTGTGTGTGTGTGTGTGTGTGTGTGTGTGTGTGTGTGTGTGTGTGTGGTGGGGGGGGGGGGGGGGGGGGGGTCAGTGCTGTAAATCTTGATGTCACTGACAGGAAGACTGTTGCGGACCATTACCATAAATCTGACAAACGCTAATTTGATGGGAGGCTGTATCTGTCTGGTCAGGGGCCAGTCTAGACGGCCCTATTGAGGGTTCCTACAGCGTAGCCCTGTTTGTTTCCAGCACCATCTGGATGTGGCAGTAAGTGCCCGCCGCCACGGTTCACATACATACCCATATAAAACACGCACATGGACGAGTGCGTGTTTTCGTGCTTGTGTGTGTGCGTGCGTGCGTGCGTGTGTGCATCCGCGTGCACGTGGTCATGTTCAAAGCCATAAGAAATGCTTTGTAAGTGGTTTGCCTAAACAATCATATCAGAAGTCTGCAATCCATGCACATACAGTAGAGTATGCTGTTCAATGCAGCAAAATCTAAACGGACCTGGTGACTATTATGGGATTTACAGACATCATTGGCAGTATTTTTGACAACTCAGCCCTTTGAGTATACACGTAGTGCATAGAAAAGCGTTATATAAGCATTATTCATTATTACAGCCACACCCCCACAGGCTGCAAAACAAACAGACATGTTGGCTTTATAGCAAGTGTAGACTGTGTTCACAATGAAAGTCTTACGATAGCATTTAGGAAATCATGAAGGGCTGCAACTATCGATTAAAGCGATTGATCTATCATTCCAGTCCATGAAACAAAATAGTTTGAGAAGGGAGTTGGGGGCCAAAATACATATCATTTGGCGGGTTCTTGGAGTGAGTGTTTTGAACCGCTTGCATGAAAAAACACATTTGTACAATCGGCCTAAAGGTCATGATGTGTTCACCTGAGAAGAACCTTTTTTGTCCTTAATTATCCTCTTGATCCAGGCAAGGAGCACAAGGCTGGCCAGGGCAAGGTTACATTTTACTACTTAGTTTACTTATAAGCCCAAGCAACTCTCACTGAAACTGAGCAGAGTCAAAAAGACCATCACCTGCACCTCATGATCCGCATCGATGTTGCCACACTATAATCACAAGCACACGCACACGCACACGCACACGCACACACACACACACACACACACACACACACACACACACACACACACTATTTTTTAAAGAGTCGGAAAAACAACCAAGAATGTGAAAGGCACAGGAGATGAGCAAGCTCTGCATTCTCACAGTCAGTGTGGGCTGGCCCCGTTTTCATTGCAGCAGTTATGAAAGCACTTGTATGGAGTGAGACCTCAAACAGGGTGGAGGTGGTGGGATGTTAGCTGGTCGGGTGGGTGGGTTGGGGGAAATATTGACAGGAGAAATATGATCCAAACAGCAGGTTTTACAGACAGCCTGAGGGGGGCTGCAGAGCCGTGACTGTTCCCCCCAACAATGCTTTAACATTTATCTGTCTGAAGCCTACCTTGGAGCCGACTCGGTGGAGAGTGTGCTTCAGGACATTTACTGTTGAAGTACATTAGATAAAGAATGAGAGGGACGGCAGTGAGGGGGCCCACCCACAGGAATGTTTTCATGGTACCCTCTCTCTCTCTCTTTATAGAAGAAAGCGAGGGGCGAGGTGGCGAGGCAGCTGCATTCACAGACAGAGAGACACCTTTACGCCACAGGAAATCCAGAGGGAGGATTGGAGGGGAGGGGGTCACAAAATGGTGGGGGTTGGGGGGTGTGGGGTGCATGCCATTGGACGCCATTACGGAAAATAAATCTTGTAATTGGGACGGGTGATTAGCTTGGCTGCATTAGCATACGGTGGCGGCAGAATTTTTGGCTTCCTGGGCACAGTGTAGGGCAAAAAGATGTTTTTCCGCACCCATATAGAGGATCAAAGCCTGAGGGGCCCCCTTTTGAAGGCCCAGAAACCAATGTGCAAGAACCAAGGGGGGTGGGGGGCGCCCCATCTCATAGACATAGAAAGAGTGGGTAGATGGGGGAGCACTTGTCCCACTTACATCAGTTATCACACATTTTCATAGAGCATCTATCGACGATGGGACTCGATTTTTAATAAAAACAAATCTTAGGGCCCCCGTTCTCTCTGAAACAAGTGTGGGAAAGTTTCCTAGCTTAAGGACATTTCCATTCATACTATTTCTAGGCCCCATTGAGACAAAAAAAACTGATGGGGACCAACCGAACAATAAATCTGTTTTTATACATTGTGCAGCGGCCGGGAATTAGGTTGACAAGTGGGGGAACGCACTGGAAAAAACCCCTTTTCAATTCAAACAGAATCTCGCAGGATACGGAAAGGCTTTGATTCCTTCATGGAGGGGACCATTCTTCACATCACATCATACAAACACCGCCATGATTCTCAGCATCCCCAATGACCCCACTGAACACATCTAGGGTGCCGTCTAAGAGAGGACAGACGAGAACAGCCTTTTTTTCTCCCTTTTGGAGGTTCAGACAAACTGCTGCTAAGGCGGAGGAGACACTCATTAAAAGAATCCTGTATTTTCGAGACCCTAAAGAGGGTAACTGAAAACAAACAGGGAAGCCATCAATATTGATTGCCATTGACGGCAGAGTGACGCCATTGGCTAAAGTGTCTCTTTATTCTAAATTACGGCACTATACGTTTATCCGGTTTTAACCAAAACACTGATCTTCTATAGTAATTTCTGCCTTCAACAAGCAAGAAGTAGCGCTGCCCTGTCTTAAGCGTTTTCATGGTCAAATGTTAAAGATGGAGTGCCGTGATTTTTGTACTTTTTCCAATTTTTCATGTGTTTAAGAGGTGACTTTATTAGACCACTTGGTGTGATGGTTATTAGGATTGAACAATATTTTGGTTATACCGGCTGATACGGTGTAATTATGTCACCGGGGTGTCATCAGCTATAACCGAATATACCGTTTCAGCCTACTGTGTGTCTGTACCTGTATTGTTTATGGAAGCAGTAGAGAATGACAGCATCAAATGACGTTAGTTTCCATGATCCATCCATCTGATATATCCATCCATCTTGTGCGCAACTGTCTGTCCCTGTCCGCGGTAAGCTAACCTCATGACGCTAATAATTTGAACGGCTGCTCCCATCCGACTCCCAACGTGGAATTAATTATACTTCACAGTACAGCGGAGCGTGTGTTGTGTAATGTTTATGGATGTGTTTAGGTTTGTTCATGATTAGTTTCTGTCACACCATAAGATACTGTAATGGTTAAAATCAATGGGATGATACAGTAATAGTGTAATAATGTATACGCCATTGCATGCATGCAGCGCATGCATGCAATGGCTTCCCCTTGCTGCGGCCTCAGAACATTACGGTAAGCACAGAGGGACAAGTCAGGCTGAAATGCAAATGACTTACAATACATTACAAATAGGGTATGGCGCCTATGGGCAGTAGACTGTATTACCTGTCTCTGATTGACAAAATGTAATAATGTGAATGCATGGCCATGTTAAAGGTAGGGGAAGTGATTTCACTTTTGTCAGATATCACCCAAAAAATATTTTTTTTCTGTTAAAATGCTCTATTATAAGGTGTGGAAACCACATATGGAGTTTCCCCCTCCCCCACGTTAGCAGAGGAGCTAATAAAAGTTCCCCAGGTCACCACAATTCTCCTCCAATCAGGATCGAGCAGCAGGTTCACATAGTGTAGCTACTGTTGGGGGCCCCTAGTGCACCAGGCTGGTACTACACCATGAATTTCAAATCACTTCCCCTACCTTTAATATTAATTAGACAGTAAAACCATAAACCGTGGTGTTTTGGTCATCTTAAACCGGGTTTTTAAATTTTGAAAAACGTACAACCCTAATGGTTATGTGCAATGATGTCTTCCCTTTGTATTTATGATTTCTTCCTGGAGGGTGAAACCTTGGCAGTCAAATGAAAAACAGTAATATTGTGATATCACACTATTAGCCCCTCCCCTAACCCCTCCACCTTTATCATACAACTTCAGCTGCGGGTGCTGCTTCAGTTCAGGTGGATCACCACTCATCATAGTCAAACCAGGCATAATGAACTTGTGAGGGCGTCGCCATAAAAACAACATTATGACAAGATCTGATGTTTTAGAGTGTAAAAAATCATCTCTATCTTTAAGTCAGTTAATCAGAGGACTGAATTATAATACAATGTCCAGGACCTGAAACAGCATTCTACTAAGTCAAACATGAAGATTTTACATGGGCACATTAACAGCAACAAATGAATGAGCGCCTTTACAAGGCTGCACCAAGGCATCACGTACACGCGCTAAGTGGTCTGTCAGGGTGTAAGTGTGCATGTGTGTGCTTTGCACACCAGTAAGGAGGGCCAGCCTCTTCCAAAGCACACACCTATTCACCACATACAGGTCCACTCAACTGGCCTTTTACTGGATTGCTGGTGTTTAAATGGTCAAACTGTGGTCGTTTCCTCCCTTGGAGCTCTGATAATGGAGTAACACAAGTGCCTCTCACAAAAGAGAGAAAAAACAGGTTTTCCCCTCCAGCTTCAGAAGGAGCTGCTTCAATATTTGGCTTATTATCGACTTTCATTCCGGTGGATCCAAATTTCTGTCACATGCATTCTTTGGCAAGAGAGAGAGAGAGTGATTTTAAAACCTGGACATCTGAGCAACTTGCACTTCCCTAATTAATGCTAATAATTATTATTGCACAATGATTTGCAGGCCATGGTCTCTGACAGATGAATTTTGTCATTTTGCTCAGGCAAGTCCACCTTGTACTTTTGATGAAAGGTTTTGCCTGAAGCTTTCTGTCAGAAACAAATGTTCCTAATGGTGTGAATGCCATTTTATAAGAAAATTCTTTTCTTTCCCGTGCGTAGCCTTGGATGACCTGATAGTGAAAACAATGTGTCCGGCAAACGTGTTTTCCTTTGGAGCAGCCCTACGGGTCTCAAAATGTGATATCCAATACCATAGACAATGAATGACCATCCACTTGCATATTACGAAGAGATGGATGTGATTAAGCAAACGATCACGAAACAAATAAACAAAGCCAAACATCTGGTGAACTCTTGGGTCTGGGAAATGGCGGGTTGTTCTGTACCGCAACCCCTGCCATTCAACTTGATTCTTTGGGACGTCGGGGCGTTTCGGCACGTTTGTCGGAAGTTAACCAGACACATTGTTTTAACCTTTGCCGGAGCAGCCCTCTGTCTCATTCCCAGGGGCTGGCTGTGTAAAAGGGTCAGTGACTTCAATAGGCCTTCATTAACCACAGTTAGTGTCAACAGTTAATTATGCAAATGAGAGGAGCTTGCCCCTCCATGTGGTTTGTGGGTCCCAGACCTCCCCCTTTCACCCATCACTGCAGCTCCACAAAAAAAACGTCACTGCCCTCACACACACATACATTCTCTTACAGCGACTGTATGCCTGGGATAGTTCGCATATTACATTTCCTCCTCACTGCGTCCATTTCCTGCCAGGCACTATCAAAAACAGAGTGTTATGGTGCCGATTCATAAATGGAAAAAACGACCGAGGGCCCCTGAGGGCCCCCAGTTGCTTTCCTTGCCATCAAAGAACCTCCGGAAGGTTCTTGCTGGGTGAAGCTGAAAGCCCACCAAGTTTTTTCGTCATCAAGACTAAGGGCTAAGGGTGGGGGGGCGTCAGTGCCCCCCTCCATGACAAAACAGAAAAAAAAAACTTGCATCAAAACAGTCAATTAGACAAAAATGCATGACAGCCAAATTCTTCCATTGTTTCAGTGATGGTAATGACAGGCCTTTCGGCCCCTCAGCCTCTGCCACACATCTGATGTCTGCGGCCCCCTGACTTTGAAAGGCTGGGAGAGCCATCAGTAATTAATAATCACACGCTTTGGGCCCCTCCAACTTGACTGGCGGACTCTTTGTAGGGCCAGCCTCATCTCAACCTCAAGTCCAACCAGTACCTTCCTCTCCCACCGCGACCCAGCACTTTTGCCCATCTTCCCTGGCAAATGTCTACTGGGATTCCAGGTGCAACATTTTGTTTGTCCATAGCTTGAGGGGCGCCTCAGTATTGAAGAGGCACTGCTGTGGATGGCATTATATCCACCCGCCCTCCAACTCACACAACCCCCCCTCTAAACCCGTTCACCTCCCGCTAATTGTCGAGAAGACGGGAATGTGGGGTGCAGAGGGTTAAAATGGCCTCTACTGTGAGCTGAGAGACAATCAAACAACACCCCCGGAACTGTTTACATGCCACATTTGCTTTTGGAGACTCTCTACTGTTTGTTATTTTATTTTTCTTTGCTTTTTGCCTTTTTACATTTTTCTTTTTTTGTTCTCAAAGCAAACGTCTCAAAAACAACAGTGCCTTGAAACGCTTATGTAATAGCAAATCAGAACCAGATTGCGGCCTTTAGTATTCCAAGCCCACCCAACTGAATCTCTGAGAGCCCAGTTCCTCTTGCCCTCGCCATGTGATACAGGTGTACACGTGTTCGGAGATCAAGGCTCTTTTGATGGAGGCAAGGACAGGCTACCAGAACAGAGAGCCTGGAACCCTGTGGTGGCTCATTCCACTAGATCATCATCATAGGGCATACATGTCATAGTACAATTCCTGAATACCCATTTTTGTCAGGTGCTTTAAAAGCGCATGGACTGCAATTGCATGCACCAGTACTATTGACGACCGTAAAGATGACCATAGTGGACCCTTTTTCATGATTGGCTGCCTGTAAGCCAAACGGAGACATACTCAATACCCATAACACATAGTCTGAACGGCTTAAAAACCTATGCTTTGAATGCAACAGAACCTCATGTTATGAGCTAACTGGAGCTAGAGCTAATTTAAATTTAAATTTTAAAAAACAGTGAGTGAACAAACAAAATAACGTTGAAAACGACTACATGGCATTGTTAGTTCATCTGATTTGTTCCAATTTTTAACCACATCGTGTCCCACTCATGGGACACAATGCTCATTTATGCTCATTTGGCCGTGGCATTCAGAGTTCAGACCAGCCTGTGTGTCAGCCACCTCCCCCTCGCCCCATGCAGTCAGACAGAGCTAAGTTGAGAAAGGAGTGCACTCTATCTGGCAGACACGGTGCATTTTCGCCGACGTTCATATTCCGTTCCGTCCCTGCAGATAATGACATTATGACCGCAAACGTGCCCCATACAGAAGACTTGCAACATCCTGGTGGCTTTCGTTTAAGTTTCACCTCGCCAAAACCTCCGTGGTGTTCAGCAGTTAGCCTGGCAAACCACCCTAGTCGCGGAAATCGCATTTCATGTGATTTCAGCAAATGAAATGCAATTTCCGCGACTAGGGTGGCTTACCAGGCTAGTTCAGCAGTGCAATGTGCTTGGTTTTGACTGCATATCAATAGTCTGTAAATATTAAATGTGGCTCATTCAATATGTGGGACCAGACAATAAGGCTCATTTTAAAACCAAAGGTCAAAGAGTTTAACATATAAATTATGATATTTTAAAAAGCTGGTCATCGAGGACTCTCAGGTCCATCATCTTCGGATGGAACGACCGAGACTTTGGGAATTGAAAGGTTTACGACCGGCTTGTTGCTATAATTTATAAGGCTGAGCGGATTATAAGGGGCATGCTACTACAGTAAACATAGAATAAATACCATAGATTACTTCATTTGCTTTAGAATCACACTTCGATTTAAAAGATTCAGAATCCTGTACTAAACGCATATTGAGAAAGGTCACAGTTTTGTCCAAGTAACTCATTTCCTCATACATGGGGTCTCGCGAATCGTGATATCACTATGTATAAATGTGATTTTCTGTCACGATTAAGCCCATATTGATGACATCAGATAACTCCATATTACAGTATATGGAGTTATTTGATGTCATCAATATTAGGATATATCCATATGTTGATTATTCCTCACCCATCCTTTCTCTTCCATGTCTCCCAAATGCTGAATACCGGTAACTATAAACCTTGATATAGAGCTTTTCATAGACTTTTCAAAAATTATTTACAGTATATAAAGACCAATTGCGCCGCAGACAAAGCCAACTCAGGTCGTAGCAAATCACGACAATAAAGACAATGTTTTGGTCCAATCAAATCATTTATAAGAGGTGCTATATAGCACCACAACTAATGAACTGCAATACAACATGGCACAGTACATTACGAATAGTACTGTACAATAGTATACTCTATACTGTACAGTATATACACTACGGTACTGTAGGTGTACTACAGTGCTGTACTACAGTACATATATTTCTATTTTGCACCACTCAGTTCACACAGATGCTATTTTTGCCCGTTGTGGTGCTAGTAATCCTGGACCTACCATATACGCCTGCTCGCAATTTTGTGTGAGGGGATTTTCTCACTTGAACTGAGTCAAGGGGTCCCTAGAGATGAAAAATCACCGAGGTGCTTGTCCGCCATAGTGCCACGAATGGCGCAATGGCCGAATCAAATATGGCCGCCATCGGATATGATGAAAATCCAACTTTTGTGTATATACACATGCAATACCTCTATCCTGACTAATTGGGGGATGGGGAATTCATTTCTGACATTGTTATGACAATTCTGGTTGATTTTGACCTTGAAAGGTCATGGTCAACGCCATTTTGCTATTCCAAAGACATGATTTGGCCATGACATTAACAACTGGTGCAATAGGTCTAATCCATATAATTTTGGCAATGATTCCTGTGTGATATCTTTTATATTGATATTTAACTATAATTTAAAAGTAACACATTTGTCCCCTATTATCATTTTTACTCAATTACGTTATTATTTAGAACAAAATATATACACAACACATATAGCAAATATACATATACATTGCTATATGGGTTCTGAAATGATTAAATAAGAGTGACAAAGTGATATACAAATAATATAAAACAAAATCAAGTATTTTCTCTCAACTTGCTCATGCAGTGATCTCCAGGATCAATTAAAAGACTAGATGGTAGGATCCCCCCTCCCGGAGGAACGTTGGTGGGTGATGGTGCATGCCCTGGCTGCTGGTGGGTAGGGCGTTGATGGAAATCCTCTTCTGCTCAAGCTTATCGGCTAGACATGCTGGGTCCTTCCCAACCATAGTTGCAGGTTTATGGGAGATGGCAGCACAACGTTGCTTGAACGATGAAACTCATCCTGTTGGATTCCAAGCCCCAGACTTCACTCCCTGTCAGCTTCTTCTTCCCGACTCCCTCCCACATCATCCAGCGGCCCTGTCCAGTCAAGATATGTGCCTTGATCACGGTCTTGGCTAGGGTTGTTCCAAGATAAAAGACTGCTTGATGCAGTGGTAGCATGTGTCGCTTTTCACCAGTGCCATACTGCTGCCAGACTTCCTTCATCCCCAGTGCTTGGAAGTACGGGATGCAATGTAGAAGTAATGCACAGGTGTATCATTGAAAACTATCACAACCAGTGTTGGTCAATATTACTTAGGAAAGTAACTTCTTTACTTTACTCATTACCCCTTAGACAAAGTAATATCATTACTTTACTTATTACTGGAATCGAAGAGTAATATATTACATATTACGATATTACTTTCCCAAGTTCTCAACTCCCACCTTTGAAAAAATAGAGATGTACAACATAATCTGTTTAGAAAGCTCTTTTTAGAACTTCTTTTAGAACTCTTTTTTGACTTTTTAAACTTTTTCACAATTGTTTTCAATGACAGTTGAGGTCTTGTATTTAAAAATAAAATACAAAATAAAGCAGCAAGCGATTTGTAGTGTACATAACTGTGCGCAGGATGCAGCGTGTGAACTGGATCTACAATCTACTGCACATCTCTGTTGTTACAGTACAATGTTGATAGCTTGTAAATCTGTTCTATTTTTTCCTGCAACAACAAGCTCATTTTAAACAAGTAACTTGGCGTTACTTGCAAAGTAATGCATTACTTATTACCCATTTTTGCAGAGTAATCTCGTTACTTTACTTTTTGGAGCAAAAGTAATAATATTACAGTAATATGTAATCTAAAATTTGTTCCTGCCCAACACTGATCACAACTCTCTTACACTGTTTAACACAAATAGCCCACTCCACATGCACCACTAGCCTCGTGTCAGCTTCCTCAATCCAGTTCAAGAGGTCATGGATGTCCTTGCCACCAGCCACCTTTGCTAGGAGAACCTCATTGTCATGGACGACAGACCTGACAGTGATAGTATTGCCACAGACCTGACTGCACACCATATCCCAAACTAACAGATAGATATTTTGCTTGTTCTCAGACACCCAGAACTTGTAAAGTTGCTGCGGAATGGGTGTGTTGCTGTTCATGCCAATGAACCAACAAATCAAGTATGAGGTGAATGAATTCTGACTCTCGGCAGAAGGAGGATGAAGCACTGATGAGGGTGTTGACCGTTGAGAACCGTCCCAGTGGCATCTGCCGCATTTTCGACATGAAGTCTAACACAATATGAGTGGCAAGAGTAGATGACTAGATGCAGACTCCATTGGGTGAGATCAAGTCCAGGCTCAATCTCTTTGAACATTTTTGACCATCAAAGATGTTGAGAGCACGTCTTGAGAAAGTATTTGCTGGATGTTGATGCCCTGCTCCTTAGCAATGTCCATAGCTCCTATATGCTTCAGCCATGTCTTTGGGTAAAACTAAGTTCTGCTTCTTCAAAATGGTGGTTGGTGCCTTCTGTGGTTGCTCTTTGAAGTGAGGCTTCCTCTTTGGTATGATTCAGCTAATTTTCTTAGTCTCAGTCTAGCCTCTCCTGTCTGTATGGGTACTACAGGCACTCCCCATTTTTAGACAGTTGAGCAGGCGCAGAATTCTCTGTATACAACCTACTTTGTGAGAAGATTGACAGTCAATGATTATGGAATCTGGTGCTCTAGCACAGAGTCAAACAGCTTCACCACTTTGAATGTAAGGTGACAAGTGGTGCTCAGTGCATGCTCGAGATGGATTTTTTGGGGGTAGTTGTTGGTGAGGAGGTTGAGGACATTTTCATGAATCTCATGAAACAAGAGCTCAAACTCTGCATCTGCTTTTGCATTGTGTGTGTGGCTCCTACTACATAGTGACCTTCAGGACCCTTCATCACTCACTGAATGCTCTGCTCGACCTTCAGGTTACCTACTACAGTACTGATCCAGCATTGACCTGAACAACCCACTGACCGATTGAGAAGTGCCAGTAGAACTCAGGATGTGTAAACTCTAGCACCTTGATTCGCACAAGATACTATGAGCCATGACACAGGTAGTTTATGCAAAGATCACCATAGATCACCATAGTATACCACAGCATTTTTATTACAGCCACCAAATACAGCCCAACCTCCAAAGATATGGCAGAGCTCTGACAGCCTTACATTCCTTCTCAAAACCCTGATTCAATGTCTCTACTTGTCTTATCAGGGCCTCAAACTGCTCTGAGCAATGTTGATTTGCAATGCCTGTACCTGTGCTAGCACTGGATATGCAGCTCTGCCAGAACATATTCCACTGGAGCGACCTGATCACATCCTCTACCATCGGCATCCCAGTGAGAGCCCGGACATAATGGCTGCCGTTTAACACCAACTCTATCAGACCAGGTCCAAACATGGCACACTCAACCATTGCATCACCAGGGCCAGAAACTCTAAGCAGTTTTCCTTGGCATCTGAGCAGAACACATGTCCAGTGGAAAGGGCCCATGCAAAGGAAGAGATTCTTGAATGTTCTGTCTTGAGCAGATGAATATCTACTGCTGGAGCAAACATGCCTTCGTCACACCATATTGCCATTTATACCTGATTTGGTTGTCTACGAACACCCTGGCCCTGGCAATAAAATGGTTCACTTGGGCCACAGCCAGAGCCTTCTGTTGAGTTCACTTTGAATGAAGTTGCTGTTTGATTTTGCATCACTTTTATTCCTTCAATTTGATTTGATTTAACACCCAATTAAATACATTTTAAAGGGGATGATTATAATTGTTATGTCATGCACATGTAGGCCTACTAAAAACAAGTGATTAATATGAATGAATATTAATTCAATTAATTAATAAATGTCAGAATTAGTAGAAATAGACCCATTGCACCCGTTTTTTCACCTAACAATGGTTAGTTATGGTCTTCGGAATAGCAAAATGGCCTTGACCATGACCTTTCAAGGTCAAAATCAACCAAAATGGTCATAAGAATATCAGAAATGGATTCCCCACCCCCCAATTAGTCAGAATAGATGTATTGCATGTGTATATACACAAACGTTGGATTTTCATCATATCCGATGGCGGCCATATTTGATTTGGCCATTGCGCCCTTCGTGGCACTATGGCGGACAAGCACCTCAGTGATTTTTCATCTCTAGGGACCCCTTGACTCAGTTCAAGTGAGAAAGTCCCCTCACACAAAATTGCGAGCAGGCGTATATGGTAGGTCCAGGATGCTAGAGTGAAACCAGCAAAAAGCTGCATGGCCAGCTTCTGGTATACTTCAATTTAAAAAAGGACAAAACTGAAGCAAGAGCCAAGAAACACTTATTAACCACATGAACCCTAGCGTCCCTGTTCTGTCATGGTATGGAAACATTTGGCAAAAATAAACAACGCTTGCACTCAAAGATGCACAAAGAAAATAAGCTCTCGGGCGATTTGTGGTTTATCCTTATGACAGGTATGTACTGTACATTGTACAAACATATACAGTACTGTAAGTTCATGTATGCATTTGATAATAAAAACAATCAATCTACATTTCAACTACATAGTATTACAATGAAAAAGTCGGAACACTACTGCACAATCCTTAAAGAAAAGTGGATAATATCTCTCCAGTTTTTAAGGCTTTACATTGGCTTCCTGTTTGTCATATCCAATATATTTCAAAATACTACTGTTGGCTTATAAAGCATTGAATGATTTAGGGACAAAATCCGTTTCTGATCTTGCACTACATCATTCATGAACCATCCACATTTCTCAGGTTGTCTTGGATGGATCTAATTTCTGAATGCAAAACTAAATGGGGAGAAGCAGCTTTTGGTTACACCACATATGGTGCAAACTCCCACAAAACTGGAGGTCTAACTGCTACAAATCTCTTTTTTTTATCCCATTAAGACAAGGGGCATATTCTACAAATCTAAATCATATTCTAAATCAGAAAAGGATAGCAGATGTACCAGATGTGCAAGCTTGCAGGATATGGGCTTGTACATCTGCTATGGATTCAGGCATGCACGTGAATTTAAGAAGGCATATCAGTAGACCTGTGACAATGACAATAATGAAAGTAATCCTACTTTCCTGCTTCCATTAAGTGTTTAAAGTAGTAAAGACTGAGCACAGAGGCCACCAGTGAAGTAAGTGTCTATTCAAAGAGTAGCTCTGCTGAATTTTATTGGATTATCCTGACACCTGCTGGATGGCCAGAGTTTCTCAACTTTAAAAATATTTGTTGAAGATGATTGTGAAGATATATCGGTGCCTTCTGTGCGGAGACTTAAGGAGTAAATCTACTGGTGAATTACTGCGGATTGAGGGTAGAAATAATCCATCACTGTTGAGTCATGCAACTAAATGTGAAACAAATGAGTGCAGAAGAAGTTAGAATTGCGCAAAAGCAGCCGACAGGTCTGTACAGCATACAAGAAACTCCAAGATTAATATCAAAACCCTGGTTTACTGGACGAAGAAAAGACACGCACACGCTCACGCAGATGTTGTGCGTATGGTAGGATTGTGCAAAGGGGCCTTCACTGGAGTGAACACAGAGGGAAAGATTTAGTTAGTCTAAGACAGGAAGGAACCGACAGAGGCCAACTGTGTCATGAGTCATTAGGCCTACATATGACCGTGTACCGTACAATGTGATTTGGAAGTAGTCTAAGCCTTTTTTCAGGAATGGCTTACTGGCTTACTTAACGGATAAGCCCTGCAGTATGAGGGAAAATCTCTGTAAATGATTATGGTTTACCTGTGATGGGGCTCAGGTTTGGTTCATGCTTTCTGTGGCTTACTGTACAAGAACCTTCTTATGAATATATAGTAATAATAACAACAACTACAACGTACGACAACAACCTGTACTTTGAATTATATCGGTGAGAGTGGGGTGATGTTCTGCTATCACGGCTTGGTGTGGCTGAGAACCCGAGCAAATATCCAGGACTTTTCTAGGTACCCTTTTCTAGGTTGCAGTAGTCATGATGATTAAGGTGTAAATGACGGTCAATCACAACCACAGAGGCTGAGAGTGAGGACCGGAGGCATAGATATCTTTGGGTGGTTGAAGTCAGATTTGGAGATGGATTTAACAGTAAAAAGACTACAGAACGGCTGCTCTCCCCATCTCCAGATGTTTGCAACCTGGGTGTCATCCTTTATTCCACCCACTCTCTTTCCAATTACACTTGCAAAATACCTTATATTGTTCTGTTGTCTGTAAAGCATGTCACACCAACATTTCACTACACATTCTTCAAGGGTGACTAAAGAAATAAATCTTGAATGACTCTTTCACCAAGTAATCACAAGCCACACTTTTTAATAACCTGACATGGAAAGGCGACAGCTCTATTACCAACCTCACTGTAGAAACAGATATAAGGACTGTTAGTGAGCTAAATTATTCCATTATACTGGAAAAACAAAGCCATGGAGGCGTATCTGACAGACAATACCTGTGGTATTTATAGAGGAATAAAGGATGTGTGGCTGTGTGCATGCATTTGCGTGTGTGACTGTGTACATTGTACAGTATATGCGCGTGTGCATGCTATATAGTCTTGCCACAAAAAATGATTAAACCCAGGAATATACTTTGACAAAAAATGATTAAACCCAGGAATATACTTAGACATCAGACGTAAAGTACCTTTTTGTATAGAATTGTGGGAAAAAAATAAAAGAATATGTGTACATTTCTTGCATGTGTAGGAAAGTACAGTGTCATCTGTTTCTCTCTCGTGAGTTGTTTTAATTTCTCACACTGAAACGTCAAGTGAAGTCAGGCAAAGGAAAGCTGATCTTATGGAAGGCTTCAAGAGTATGAAAAAAAGACACCATGATGAAATGATCATTGGCTGAAGGTTTTAATAGAGTGTGGGGGAGAATAGTTCCAGTGTTTAGTCATCTATGACAAAGAGGGTTTTGAAACATTTCATATTGTTTGAGGCCCCGGGCGCTTCTCCTTCTCCGGCTTTTTAAGAGCAAATACGACTTTGTATGATAAACTGCTAACTATCACGTTTAATGAGTCAAATGCCTTTCACGCTCCGAGAATACCTACTACTACTACTACACGCACCACAAAGATTTAGCATTGTTGACTTGCCCTTTAGTGCGTTTTACTTCTCCTATGACTTCCCTTGTTAGTGCCTTGTTAAAAGGAACCACACATATATAAAACTATGATTTAAAATATCCATCAAAAGACTAGAGGAATTTCCTCCAACTGGGTTAAGTTACCTCATTTGACCCCTGGAATGGAACAGCACATGGCACTTGTTTTAAACCTTCGGATCCCAGGGAGGGCTGTGTGCAAAAGCCTTTGACGAATTATGAATATATGACATTCTAAAAAACAAAAATCTCACACTTCTTTATGCTCTGAAATAGTGATGTCCCGATACTGTACCGGTATCAGAAAAAAATCGGATCGGCTCTTTTATGTCATATGGGTTGTCATATGGGTTTGTCATATGGGTCCATATCGGCAATTACTACTGAAATAGTATACGCACGTACGTACATACTAAGTAAGGGATAACACCCGACGAGCCGGTGATGTAAACAACCAAATACGTAGCTAACCAAATGGACCCGCTAACGGCGTGCTGGAACTAAATGCGGAAGCGCACCGCGGATTGATATGAACACAGCTGTTTGCACTTTGGGGACCTTGATTATGCAGCGGTCCAATATAGAGCGGAGCAGTGAATTATAGTGTAATATGTCACCGCTCACATGACCAGAACGCTGGCTTCTGATTGGAGCACTCATTCAAGCCATGTAATAAAGTGTGGTATTGGATCGGAAATGAAAATTTATCGGGATATTCCTACTCTGAAACTATTATGGGACAAAATAACTGATGCCCATCGCTAATTTTCATTTAGTATGTTATGTGCCAAAAACTCTGCTTGACTTATTTCAGACCGATATAAATGATTCAGTGTCAGCGAGTGAGTACTAAGTGAGTACTAAACAAAGATGAGTAGTAAACAAATGTCAAGTGAGTTGTAAACAAAAGTCAAGTGAGTTGTAAACAAATGTCAAGCTGATTTGGGACTATTAGAGACTAAACAGCACCACCCGGAGGGAATATGGTCAAATTAACTGTTACTTGGCTACTACAGTCTTGCTGTGCACACTACATCCTCAATGAAAATGGTGCATTTATATAGCGCCTTTATCAAAGGCGCTTTACATAGTGCATTACATTCACCCTTTCACAGTTCACACGCACCGATTGTGGCATGAATCATGCACAACCAGCACATCAAGTGTCTTTCCCAAGGAAACTTAGACATGTAAACAGGCGGACCTGGGATTCAAACTGCCGACCTCATCTACCACCTGAGCCACAGCCGCCCCTGAATGCAGGGTATGTACTGTAGTTACAACTGCTCACTGTCTCCAATAGTCTCATGGTTCTTTTAGACAACAAAGGCTAATCCACATCCATTCACTTGAGGATTGTATTTTTTCTTTTTCTTTTGTTGTTCTGAGGATAGGAATTTACAAGCTTTCAGCTTCAGCCTATTCCTTTTTGATCACATCCATTTACGTTATTGTAATCCTGTATTGACAAATAAGTTGTATTGTTATTCTGAAGATGATCAAATAAACGGAACTAAACATCCTTTCATGACCTAAAAGCTAACAGAAACAATGAAGTTCTGTGAAAGTTTTCTGTTTCTGTGTGCACGCACGGTCGTGCGCGCGCGCACACACACACACACACACACACACACACACACACACACACACACACACACACACACACACACACACACACACACACACACACACACACACACACACACACACACACACACACACACACACACACACACACACACACAGAACTTGTAGACTGGCAAAATTTGCTATTTTGAAACATAAAGTTCTGTGTTCCCAGAAATCATGGAGAGAGAGAGAAAGCAGGAAGAAAGCAAGTGAGAACAACATTTCTATTGTATTTGATTGTTGTGTTGTGTAAGCTACTAATGTGTTATACTACCTACTGAGCAAGCCCCCACTTGGTTCAGAGATCCTTATCTGAAACCAAACTGCAGCATACGAAAACAAATCCAGAACCTGGACGTGATATACTGTATGTAGTTTTGCGGCACAACTTGATTAGTAGTGGAAAGTAGAAAAAGTGTGAGACGTCTCCAACAGGAGGATAGGATAGCTATAACTGGGAAATGTGGAAGATGCAGGGAAAACGTTTTAAATGGACATCTACTGGTAGGTATACAAAGTTGTACCTGTTGTGCCTGTGTTCTTATAGTTCCTATTCCCTGAGGTGCATTTGGGGGCAAAAAGAGACATATTGTCCTCTGCCTATTGGAAATGTATGTGTATAATTTCACAAGAAATTGCACACTGTTTGTAGCCTGACCTAACCTGCAATAATTTTTGCCTACAGGGGTGGGGATCGGCACAGCTATGCCGGTAGATCCGATTTGATTTCACCAAAGTGTCTTCCTCCCTGGCCCCTCCACTGCTGTGCCACATCATATCATTTGGAGTGACGTCCACCCGAAAGGTTGACTCCCCCTTCTAGGCCACTATGGTTAGATTTAGTCCAGGCTTTCCCTTTTCACGCAACCTGGACAGAAATGAAACCCTTAAAAAAATACAACAAAACGGCACAAATTCTGCAAGCTTTGGAAGCCAATCTCAACCAATCGGGATGGAATATTGCGATTGGTGCAGATTCGCGTTGATAGAATAACTACATGGGTACTGAATTGCATGGTGTATAGATAAAATCTATATGAGTAATGGGACTGTGTGCAAGATTTAGCATCATCTGGATTAACAGGGTCTGAGTTTAGCTGGTAACTGAGCTGGGACACACACACAAAGCAGCCTCATGGTGGCGCTATAACAGGCCGTTGTGGATTTTAGAATTGGGGAAAAAAGCACACAGTTCTTTCAACAAAACAGAGGAGTTAGACAGGGATGCATCCCGAGTCCAGTACTCAACATATTATATATCAATGAATTGGCAAAAAAAATAGAAGAATCAACAACACCAGGCGTCCCACTAGCAGACACATAAATCAAACCTAGTACTACTGTCACCTACTAAAGAAAATTTACAGCAGCACCTTGAACTCCTCCACAAATTCTCAGAGACATGAGCCCTGACAGTAATCCTTGCCAAGAAAACAGTTACGATATTCCAAAAAAAAAAAAAAAATCTTAACCAACAAATCTTCCGAAACAAGACAGTGCTAGAACACAATAAAATATACCTACTGTACCTCGGCCTAAACATCAGTAGCACAGGAAACTTCAACAAAGCTGTTATAAGAAAACAAAAAGAAAGCTACCTGGCACACTAGAAAGAGACTAGACAAAACCAAAGTAAAATGCAATGCTCTCTATCACTAAAAAGACAGTATACATTGGCAGAATACCTGAAAATGGTGAAAGACCCAATACAGATGTGCACCGAGCCCCACTGCACACAAAATGTGGTAAAAACAGAGCTACACATTCTAACCACCTGCCAACATCAGAGACACATACTTGTATGCGAGTTCAATGTGAGTTTGAAACTATGACCAATGATGAAAAACTCCCATAGCTACATTGGGAGAAATACAACAATGTGCAAACACAACAGCAGGATTTCTGTTGTGACCTAAGAAGATTGGCCAATGGAATACAACCACCCTAAGGACTACGGTCTGTACCATGTCCATGTACGTAAACAGAGCCGCTACATTTAAACAGATGTTAAATCTGATTTTCTCTTATTATTCTGCTCAATATTGAGGAAATTGTTGCCATTTGTCCTGAAGATGCAAATCTGCGCTGTTTATTTAAAATAGAAAAAAGAAATGTCTATGCCCTGTTATAACATGTATAAAATAATGCCATCTAACACAAATGTTTACAAAACTCTGTACTCTGCACACAACACACACACACACACACACACACACACACACACACACACACACACACACACACACACACACACACTAGTATATTTAAAGGAACACTTCACATTTTAATCATGTTAAACACTTTCCTGTTTGTTTGTTTTTCTATGTTTTGCTAAATATGTGTTTTTTAGATATTTTAGAACATGGTTCTACTTTTCCAGTCTCCGTTGCTTCTTGTTATTCTCTATATTCTAGATTTTGTTTGCTGTGTTTGATTTTTGCTGTTATAGTATAATATATAATTGCTGCTGCATTGTCAGAAGGATGCTAAACAAAAATAATTTTTACTCTTATGTACTCCTACATGTACGCAAGATGTAACAATAAAACACAACCTTGAATCTGGAATGACTTCATGTTAACATTAGCACTGGTTTTCAGCCGGTGGTCCGGGTACCACCAGTGGTCTTGAGAGGGTTCCAGGTGGTCCCCAGGCTAAATGATGGATAGTTGGTTGAAAGCGTAAACATGAAACCAAATGGACCCTTGTTGGTCAAGAGTTCATCATGTGAATTATATTCATCATGATATTCATCATGTGAATTAGCCCAAGTCTACACAACTAGATAATGTAGAAGCTTAATGGTAATTCTTAACTGCATGTTTGACTGTTTTGTTTCCCCAAGTCCAGCCTGGAATCGTGGACAAAAGCAAAAGAAATCTTTAGTTTTAGGGTCTGTGGGGCTAAAGTGTTCCCAAATGGTGGTCTGTGGCTCAAACTCTGAATAAATAGTGGGCCCTGGTATGAAAAAGGTTAAAAACCACTGCATTAGCAAGACTTGCTGCAACTCCTTGATTATTATAAACACAGCAAACAGTCATAAATGTCATCTAACACAAGATGTGTACTTAGCAATAGCAAGTGGGGTCTGTGGGTGGCTATTCATTTATTCAATAGGAAAAAAAAATCTTCAATGCACAATGCATCCAGATAAAACTGTTATGGAGTTGTAGATCTACTTTTTTGTTATATAAGATATTTTCCTAGGGGCTCTACAGCCAAACACATGGATTTGGGAACCACTGGCGTTTGAGAATCTAACGCTGGTTTCGGCTACTAATAATGTAATAATGGAGAAGTAGGTCATAATTTGCTGTCAAACTGATTGAAGTCAATATATCCAGTGTGATTGTGGACAGTGACTGCCTTCTTCAGTCAGAATCAGTCTTGAATTTACCCTCCTAAATGCACTTCCCTTTAATCAGTAGATTTACCCTCCTAAATGCACTTCCCTTTAATCAGTAGATTTAGCCTCTGTAATGCACTTCCCTGGATCCAACAGTAGATGGCACCATTGCACTTTAATAACTATGGCACTGTAACCAGTGATGCCATCATACAATCCAAGAACATACTCTAGTATTTTTTTACCACTACGCCTGGTGCTTTTTCATTCAGCTTTATGGAAGATAACATGCAGTAATGAGCTACATCTAGTATAGGATGTACTTCAATGTCTCTACACAGTAAAGATATCACAAGTAGGAATGCTGATCTGAGATCACAAATACCGTTATGTGCTTTAGATTAGAACAACAATGGAAAGTCCATAGGCTGTTTTTAGTGTTTTTGTATGCTTTTAGCCATGTCTTACTGTACCATGTGCTGTTTGCATTTCTGACTAATGAAATATTCAATCAATTAATCAAAGTTCATTTTGTCTGATATACTACAGGCAGGCTCTTTGCTAGGGTGCTTATATTAAATGTGAGCATAAGTGTACTATATTTTGTAGCAATGTCTAATTGTCTATAGTCTGTCAAATAATAAATAACCACAACAAATAAAGAAAAAACCACAAGCATTTTCTGTAAACATATACAGTCTACAATGGGCTCCAGGACTGTATGCTTGTTTGCAGACCTGAGTGCATGGTTTTGTATGAAGAAAAGCAGAGGAAAAGCGAAATTGGGCTAAAATACCTGCTCTCATTAAGGAAATCCACAGGATCGGGTCTCACTTCTACTAAAGAGGATTAAAGGCAGGGCAGAGCCTTATTGGGCACAGCATGGCAGTGATTTGAGAAAAAAAGAAGAAAAAAACTTGTGTATTTCTGTGCCCGTCTTTGGGTTCTACATGTCTGCTTTTCCCTTAATTCTGTGACCAGGGAGGTTATTGGAAGACAGGGGTGGATCTAGGCATGGGGAGGGGCAATGCCCCCCTAAATGCCCAGACTGCCCCACCAAACATGATGGAAATGCAAAACTACCTAAGATATTTCAAATGAAAGTGCTTTAAACTGATTTGAAACACTACTACTGCAACCAACTAACAGTTGTCTACACCACTAAACCAACAGCATTTCATCATTGAAAACAGAAAACTCTCTGAGTCAGACCTCATGCATGCTGTATCTGTTGCAAATTCAACAACAACTGATGTTATTACTGATCCATTACTTGCCTAATAGAAATCTGTAACTGAAAATTGTATGGGCGCGGCTTCATCGCCCGTGGCGCCAAGCAACATTGCCCCCGCAATTGTGAAATGTTACAGCCTGTGGCGCGAAGCGACATTTTCTCCTGCCCCCCAATTGTGAAATGTTACAGCCGCCCCTGTTGGAAGAAATCATTTCCTGTGATTACCTGATAAAGGGGTTGGAGATTTCAACAAGCTACTGCAAACGGAGCTGTCAGAAAGTGGAAGTGGGGCATGATCTGTGTCAACGCCGCCGTCATAATTAGGAATCCCTCAGAGACGCCTAAGGTGCTTCTGGCAAGTCATCAGTACTGTACACTTATGCAATTAGTTATAGCAAAAAAAAACATTATCAACATCATTTATATTGTCAATTGTACTAAAATGTTGATTTTAGTCATTTTGGAAAATCTAGAATATCAGCTATAGAAGTTTCTGAAAACAAGAAATTCCTCATACAAAATTTGTGCAGAATGACAGACTCAAACTGAGGCAGGTGACATGGATAGGAAATGAATTAGTTCTTTATCAATGATCATGGGCACACTTTACTAAAGGGCTAGGTTATTTTTGTTCAAATGATTCATTCACCAGCAGGGGCGTAATTAGGGTTCAACAGCGGTGGGTTTTCTTATCAGAGGGGCCCTGTGCGCACCTACGTTGCACATGTATTAATTTCAGGCCGGGAATCCATATTTGGATTCTGTACAGTATGTACAGTATTCCACAATTAACTTTTTTTGATGCTGATATATAAATATTTCAAGTTTTTCAGAAACCTTAGGTCAGGCCTACATGTATTAATCCACAAACTCAATCATCAGCAACATCACATGCAGTGCAGTTCTCCTAAATCAGTCCGAGAGACTAAACTCAAAATCAAATGGTGGTCCTTCTTCTAAAATGTAAAATAAATAGTGGGCGCTGGTATGAAAATGGTTGAAAACCACTGCTCTAGCGCACTCTAGTGCATTTTAGAAGTTGGCAACACTGAGCCAGACACACACTCACCATACATTCGGTGAACTAAGTATAGCAGTACGCCAGAACATTTAAGCCACATTTACACACATCTCTAAATGCTTGCTGCTGGAAAACACACATGTACCAGTCTATGAATCCAGACAACACACAGCCATGTATCAGTGGAAAACATAGCAGACTGTGAAACCAGACAGCCATGTTTGCACTGCAGCCTATGGACCTGCAGATCAACTGTCAAACTGAAACAATCCAGACTTATGTGCCTTATATAATTGAAACTTCCAATTCAACAATGTCTGCCACAATTACATTATGAATATGCCAAGAAACTCAAAGTGACTGCGGGGTCTTGGATGAGTCGTTAAAAGGGCTAGAATAGGGTAGAATAGAAAGTGCTATTTCTCACCAAAAGTCTTCATAAAGGGTTTTAGCTACAGTATGTAACCAGGTAACATGATGGCCACATTAACATGATAATCTTTATAAATGAAATGAAACAACTCAACTTCTTACGCAACAAAAACAAGCAAAGAGCAGAAACGCAGAGTATAGAAGGTTTGGGCAGCTTTATTCATAGATATTATATAATTTGATTACTAAAGAAATACTGGTTTTGATTTCTTTTAGGTAAATTAAAAATGTAGCAACTCAAAAACAAGAACTCTGTTCATGACCATATAATTCAAATACTGTAGGTGTTCAAGACACCACCATTTGAGATGGATTTTCAAACGTTTCATTTTACAGTACTAGGCAGAGCCATACAGCATTTTGAGTGTCTTTTGTAGTATTATTATTAATTAGAAGAATAATAAGAAGAATGTAATAAATACATCTAACTTAATCCTAAAGATTACTGTGAGCATTAGTTAAAATAGATGAGATGGAGTTCTCATCCATCTTATGGCACAAACTTTCCTCGAATGCGTGTTGGTTTTGCAATATGCCAGCAAACCATGGCAGGGCTGAATGCATATTATTTGTGGCAGAGAATGCACTTCGCATGGCCTTTTATGTCATTTGTAGATGACATCCAATAGAGAAATGTATGCTTTTGTCCACTACTTTCAATTTTAAATCAGCATTACTAGCTGGAAATGCAGTTTAATTCTATCCACCTGCACCTTTAACAAAATGCAAGTGGCATACTATAAACTCCAACCCGCTTCTGTGTAAATAGAGAACCCAACCAATTTGTAGAAGATTAAATACGTGGGAATGGCCAACCTCATCTGTGAAGTAAAGGTGCAGCGTGCCCTTTGAATGAATGTTTTACTGTATGGTTCAGAGAGCTTGCAAGTCGCCCACAATGGATGCCTCACACTGGCCTAACCAATTGTACAAAGTATACAGGGTTGGTCAGAGTTAGTTTTGACTGACATATTTGGTCCTTAACCACTTGTACTTGATACTGTGAGGGGTTCAGTACTGGTCAGACAGTCATTAGTCCGACAGTCATTAGTCCGACAGTCATTAGTCCGACATTGACGCCCATTCTCTAACTCTGTCCTCTCATGTTCCACAAAGTGTCCCTGATGTTCCTCAAATCCCTGAGGCTGAATCCTCCCATAAAACCTATCCTAACTCCAACATCCCACGGGAGCAGTGCAGTACAAGCAGTAGTCCGACCATTGTTTCTGGATGTCGGTCTAATGGTGGGTCTAATCTTAGTACTCATCCCATTGTGAGACTAGTTCACTCAAAACAAAACTTCTCATAATTTTCTTTCCTCGTGGTTTCTCTTTGTTCTGTGGCACATCCACACTACAGTATTAGTCGCCACTAGTGTTGCTGGTGAAAAAAAAGCTTCTGTAGAACACAATGTTCAGACAGTAATCAAAAATCTTTAAAACATTAACACATTATTATATGAGGTAGATTCAGAACAATCACTTGTGTTACGTTGAACCATTGTGTGTGTAAAGTAATTCGTATTGGGCACGAACCTGAAGGAAATGGTTATTATAGTGCATTAATTTGTGATGACGTCGCAAAATAAATCTTCTCAGTGTTCATATTCGCAAAGTGCTGTTGCCCTGCTCTCAAGTGCATATCTAGCAGGAAGCTATCCTTCGTCCAAGACGCTTGTTCCTTCCTTAAATGCCCTTGCTGTGACGATAACAAAATTGGTTTGGAAGGAAGCTATTGTTACTGGCTGTAGGGAGTTCTGGGGAACCTTGGTGCATGCGTGGTGGGTGGGTTGCCCCTGGTGATCCCCCGTCAACACGACACCAGGTCCTGTGGTTATTTTAAAGTGTGGGACATTCATGTCCCAGGATGAGGGCAACGACTGCTCCCATCCTGCCTTTCAAAAGGACGGAAGCAGGTTGGGAACATGTACTTCTCACATGCTGGGAGGATTGGGACTTATTTATGGCGCAAAACATAACATAACATACAGTAACGTAACAGTCCTAACAGAAATCACGTTCAGCAACCGAGAGTCAAATAGATCTAGCACTTTCACTGCTATTGACAGATTTTTTTGGTCAGAACACCTACATATTTTGTCCAATCATCATGCAACTGGTACATTCTTTCTAGAGCCATCCAAACTTCCAAAGATGCCACAAATCCTGAACACATTGTGCAAATTTCTGTGCGATTTTGGATGCACATTCCCTTAAAGGCAGAGGAAAAAATTGAACATTTTCAACTCGGCCTCATGGAGGCGCTATAACTGCCACCAGGCCATGTGATCAAGACGGGTTTGAATGATTTTTCATAATCCATCCAAATTGGCTATGACTGGCTTTCAGGAGTAGCCCATTAGGTACCCATTTTATATAACGCACCCACGCGCACACACGCACACGCACACACATACACTACTAAACACTTCCTGGTGGAGACCGGTGCCCAGGTACTTTTTCCCATTTCATCTGTGTCACCAACATGTTCATATTTGATTCTTCTTGATTGTATCCAGATCAAGGCAATCCAAGACTCCTGATTTCAACCAACACAAATTCTGTCCACTAACAACAAACAGAGAGAGTCGGATTGGGGTCAGAAACTAACTTAAATCAATCATTATTAGTCAGAGCTGGTCCAGAATAGCTTAGCTATAGCTTTAATATTTTAATTGGTGAAGACGTCCTGGGAATGACGTAAAGATCATCCCCATATGGGCTGCGATTTGGCCTAGTCTTGAACCATCTGGTTGAGCTAACCAGACTGTTCCGTCTGGGCACCTAGGCTGCCAAGCCAGGCTGACGGCATGCCGCGGGTTCGACTCCCGAGCCTGACGGCCTTTGCCGCATGTCACTCTGCATCTTTCTCCACCTTTCCTGTCCATTTACTGTCAACTATCAATAAAGGCATAAAAAGCCCCCCAAAAAAAGACTTAACAACATGACTGTCCCTGGGATTCAGTTTGAACTTAATAAAAATAGGATTTTGAAAATAAAAAAGGACCACACAGCAGTATGGATCGGACAGTTAAAATCACAATGAATGGATTTCTCTCAATACAGAGTTAACCCCTGTTCACTTCCTTCCCTAGATAAGAGAAGCCTACAAATAGCACAAGACAAACAGGATGACTGCTGTTTGGTTAATAATATCCCACATAGGACAGAAGGTTCACACTATTAAGTTTTGGTAAAGAATGCGCAGCCTTATCAAGGCAACTAGTGTGCGTGCAACCTGGGATTATTGGACAAAAACAGCACTGAAAACAGCCTATCTATGAACTCAACACAAGGCACAAAGCGACTTTTATGCTTGTAGATCTGCTATATTCACTAGTTTGAGGCATTTTGACCTGAAAAGGTATCGGGACCAATGCAGAATAATGCATCTTAGAAACCACAGTGATGAGTATGGCTTAATGTACAGTACATACATACTGGTGTAGACAGGGGTGTTGCCGTTGCCATTATTTCAATTAAGCGAACAGATTCTTTAGGGCAGTGGTTTTCAACCTTATTCATACCAGGGCCCACTAGTTATTCAGCATTTGAGCCACGGACCACCATTTGACGACATGTTCACCCCGCAGACCTAAAACTACCCAAAGATTTCTTTTGTTTTTGTCCACAACTACAGGCTGTATTTTGCAAACAAAACAGGCAGACAACAGAATAGATCATCTATTGACCATCTTTCTACATTCTCTAATTGTGTGTTAAACTTGAGCTAATTCAGATGATTCATATTTTAACTGTTGAGAGCGTAAACATGAAACCAAATGGACCCGCAAGGGTCCATTTGGTTTCATGTTTACGCTGTCAAAGATAATCATGTCAAAGAGCATCATTTTCCGTCATTTAGCTGGGGACCACCTGGAATCCTCTCAAGGACCACTGGTGGTCCGCAGACCACTGGTGGTCCCCAGACCACTGGTTGAAAACCCCTGGTTTAGGGGTCGACAACTGTTATTGAATGATTTATTGAAACATATAATGTATTTTAATAGATCAACAGATCTCAAACAACAACACAGTATTGCAGGCTTATTCATCATCATATGCACACAAAATAAACAGCAGCCCATCTTGTGGTTAAATTGTGTGATGGATGAACAAAATCCTCGACTGCCATGACTATTAAAAACAAGCCACGTGTGCCGTGTGCCACATAAAAGTCTTTAAATAGTCAGTAAATGTCATATTACTGAGACCTTCATTCCCTCCCCGGCTGTGAACACACGCGTCCCCATTGTCATCACAACAAAGGCAGCACAAGTAACATGTGTACCCTCCCTGCCCTCAATTAGAGCCCCACTAGAGTCTAGATAGGCTGGTGTTGAGGCTGCTGTGTCACACGGTCAGCCCTTCAATCTTGCTCTAGTCCACATGGTGGTCTGGAGAAACTCTAAGAAACTCACAATGCGTTGACTGATTCACGGAGCTCCTATTTTCAACAAACGTTCACCCTATTATGACCAGGGAGGGTGCTCAAAACTTGATGCCCGAGAATGAGTACCCAATACAGTATATCAATTAGGGCTTACCAAGCCTGTTATCAAGCATAACATTCTGTTTAAACAATCAAGACAAGAGGCCATAAACAAATAAATCTAATCACCCATGCAGGTGCATACAGTGTATTGATACCTGCAAAACAGCACTGCCTGCATTTAAAGTGATGGAACACACTTTAAGGTTCTTCAATATACTTCAGTACAGTAAAAGTATTAGTTTAATTTGCAAACTGTTGATCATCCATTGCCCAGACTTGCTGAACTGCCTGAATTTATGAGCAAAAAGAAGACATGAGTAGCCGAAACGAAAAGTCCATTTGTCAGAGACTGCTCACCTTGTGAGCACAGAGCTGCGTCTATAGACTGTTTACTGAGAGAGAGTCTGCTGTCTATCCTACTCTGAAAAATATTGACAGTAGCGCCTGCTCAGCTCAGGATTTCTGTGTATGAAATCATTAAATTAACCTTACCTAAATATAACTGTCACAGGGCAGGGCATGGCAGCCCAACACCCACACACACACCCAGACACGCACACAGGCATTCAACACCCAGCTGTGATCACTCCACAATGAAAACAAGGCTTACACAGCTTCGCCATGACGCATCTCTATAGCCACATCTTTTGCGTTTCGATTAGTACCTGCCTGGCACAGGGAGGATTTCAAGGAGTCATGCACTGTAAGGGTAATGCACAATGGTTGGTGGGACACGTATGGCCAACTAACAGGATGTCAGACTAACGCTTGGGACTTCAAATCATTTGTCAGAATATGGGAAAATAATATAATCTTAGCAGTGACACAGCACACAGACTTAGAAGAAAAGGATGCAGGGCCGACACAAACATCCTCAGAGTCTGTGCCTCCCTGCAGGGGCCACAAATAAGAGGGGAGGGGGTTAACCCTGGATGACTCAGAGGCTCCAGAGCTGGACAAGGGCCGTGGGAACATGCCATAAAAAGATAAAACCGCTTATAAACACGTTTACCTGCTGTTGTTTTCTTTTCTTTTCTGTTCTTATACTGTATATCATTTCTATGCAATGATTCTGAACCCATTTCTTCACCCAGTGTCAATTAGCCATTCTAAAACGGGTAGTCCTCTTGATTCTGATTACCGTCAAATGACCGTTGTAAATTAAGATAACCCACTCCTTCAATCACGTTATATCAATCCAGCTGCATGCCGCAGCTCTGTAGCTGAACTTGGGTGTATGGCCTACACCGTTGTTACAGTGATTCATTAATAGATCTGCCTGGCAACGATCCAGCAACATAAACTATGTTGTAAATGGTTCTAAAAAGACTAAAAATACAACTAGAAGCCAGCAGAACTCGTCACCATTTTATCTTCATCGGCACAGGAATTGTAACTTCTCACAGATAGGCCGTTTCGCCAAGTGGTATGGCCACTGATGATGCGGGGGAGGAAACTTGCTCCCAGCATCTCCGGAATCGAACCCAGGACCTTCTAGCTGTACACGACTGTGCCACCGTGACCCTGCTCTTTCTTGAATGGCCTCATCTGGCATGCTCAAACTTAGCATTAGTTTTTCTTAGTATCTAAACTGAATTGTCTCAAAAATTCATTACAGCATTAAAATCCAGAAAGCATATTATGTGTCATTTTAGATTTTAAAGTTGGCTATTCAAAAGCAGCAGATATAGGCTCACGGTGGCATTTTGTGCCACGCTGCGAAACTTGTACAACAGCATTTGGCATTTGTAGCATGGGCCCAGCACAGGTCTTAATGGCTTAAGAGGGAACAGAGTGATCCAACGTGCAAAGAGCTGTTTATAAGTGACATTGTTCCTCAGAAGGGACGGCTGTGTGTTTCCAGGCGACAGTGTTCCAATAACCTGGAGGGGACGGCATGTTTCTAAGTTACGCCATCAGTGGTGGAAAAAACTTCTCAAATGTTTTACTTGAGAAAAAAAAAATCAATATGGCAATTTAGAAATACTCCATTACAAGTAAAACACACAAATTCAAAATGTAATTGAGCAAAAGTACAAAAGTATTGCCATCAAAACAAATTATTTCTACCAAAAATACAAAGTACTCAATATGAAGAATGTGGCATTTTCATACAAGTTTTCAAATGTAGAAAAATCTTTTGAAATGAGCAGATCTACAAGCTTGTAGATCTGCCTAGTGATGCGGTTAATTAAATGGTAACTTTTGTAACAATTATCAAAATCGACACAAAAACTATAAATAAAGTTTTCAAATAAATGTAATAAGTGGAGTAAAAGTACAATATTTTGATATGAGGTAAAACTATTGGAAATTGGAAATAGTCAAGTAAAGTAAAAAAAACAAATCTGTATTTAAGTATATACAGTATTTAAGTAGATTTACTTTCAGTGCTGGACAATAATGAATTACATATTACTGTAATATTACCTTTTCCAGCAAAAGTAGAGTAATGATATTACTCTGCTATAATGGGTAGTAGGCCTATGTAATGTTACTCCACCAAAATACGCCTCATTACTTATTGCAAATGAGCTTTTTGCATGTGAAAATATCAATCTATCAACAGATAGCTACAGAAGGTAGGTAGTTCATACTGGAGCCGTACAGAAACTGCTGGCAAAATAACACTCGATTGCACTCCACAGCAACAATTTCTCGAGCTGAATCAGGTGGCACGAGTCTGACTGCAGGTCATGTCCAGCTGTTGGTCAAGCAGCCATTTTCCACTCCATTGACAGCATAATGAGGTCACCATTCGTTCAGCACTCGAGTAATGAGTTCCTTAAGTTTAAACTCCTTGCAGTTTCAAGTCTCTTGCCAAGACACGGTCCGTGGACCGTGAAGCAGTAGCCATGGTATCCACAGCACAACACTGGTCATTTTACCGTCCTGCACAATGTTCCTCACATCAGGAGCAAGTTACTCAAACACTGTCACGACAGGGGTTGAAGGGGTCAGAGCAAACACACAGGACAACCCTGAATGGTTCTCTTAGGTATGGGTGCTGCTCTACACGCTCTCAACCGTTGAATTGAACACAATGCTGCAAAGCAGTAACACTAGGGGCCGATATTGATTGCAATCTCTCAACATCAGCTAATCACCCAATTCATTCACACAGTTTATTGCTATATTGATACAGCAGCCTCTTGATCGATTCACCCATCATCTAGGTTTTTCAGGACCATGCTCAAATGCCCCCCTGTCAAAGATAGCAAATCACTAAAACTAAAGAAAGAAGAAAATGTAAAACAACTGACAACCATCTTTTATTTTGTCTTATCAAGGGATATTTCACTTTCAAAAAACTTCTGGTCATTGTATGATCTCCCCAGTCTCATGTGAACACCCCAGACAGTTTAGTTACTCCTATCAGTATTTAGATATTTGTTATACATTTTAGCTGCACTGCCGCCAGTCCCTATACAAACTCATTATAATTTAATACAGCATTTTAACCATGATAGAGTCATCAAAAATCACCCAAACTGAGAGGATTGTAACTCTTTGAGAGCGTAAAAATGAAACCAAATGGACCCTTGCAGGTCCATTTGGTTTCATGTTTACACTATCAAGAGTTAAAATATTCATCATCTGAATTAGCCCAAGTCAACACAACTAGAGAATATAGGCGCTTAATGGCCATTTTGATCTGTGTGTTTGACTGTTTTTATTTTCTCTGAAATTCATCCTGGAATTGTGGACAAAAACAAAAGAAATCTTTACTTTCGGGGGCTGTGACGATAAAATGTCATCAAATGGTGGTGTGCGTGGCTCAAATTCTGAATAGTGGGCTATGGTATCAAAAAGGTTGAAAACCACTGTTCTATTCCTCTCCACTATGTTTTTGTGATTGTCTCATATTTTCTGGACAGGTCACTTTCAAATACTGTATAAATTCTGTCTGTGATTTCTGTCTGTGAAACTGAAAACTTGTTGTTGTTGTATAATCATCAAATAAACTGAGACAACAACTAAAACAGTACAAAATGTACTGTAATTTTCATTTTGAAGCATACTACGTACATTATCTGGCAAATAGGCAAGAAACTGTCTGGCCTGCTGCTATCTACTGTCCTTGCGCTGTGCAGGAAAGAAAACACACACAGGTTGCATCGCAGCAGTAGCTAGAATGAAGGATGAGACCATGGCATCATCTACAGATCCATCCATAAAGTAAACGCCTCTGACCTTGGAATTGATGTGTATTATGCATAATATACAGGAAAAGCAAAAACAGCAGAAAACAATACAGCCTAAAACAGCCCTAAACATACTCAGACTATAGTTTATTTATACTTGTGATATGTAGTGTCATGTACAAAAGTGAGCTGATGTACAAGACCACAGTACACAATACATAATAAATTAATCTGGTTACTGTATATAATCTCACTTATCGTCTTGATTACTTTGTTGTTGTTTTGAAAGCTAGATCTCTATATGATGGAGTTTTTATGCTTCATGAAATTATTAATGAATATAGTGCATCCGTGTGTTGAGCTATAGGTGTAGCCACAATCAGTTGACTGCCGCATGCTTATCTGCAAAAACACACATATTGCATTATGGCTGATCAATTTACCATTTTCCCAGAACAATTTAATCTTGTGGTCACATTGGCTGCCCATAAACATGCCTAATGGAAACCCTGGTTGGTCTGTTTTTCGGTCTGTTTTTTCCAGAGCTAATGTCGCACAAAAATAGTTAGATAATTCAGTATCTGCACAACTTGTTCGTTTTTTTCCCCACTGACATAAGATATTACACTACAATTTTACACTAAAATGTTGATGATGACTTGACAATGAAGTGAAGTGACAATTTATTTCTCTCTCTGCCAACCATGAACATATTCAGACCACCCTCAGTTAGGGTACACAGGTACCAACCCCAAACATGTTAGTAGACTGTATACTCCAGTATTACAGTATTAAAGCGGTGACCGTCAATTAACCTTTCCGGTTGCTATGCAACACCTCTGTCCCCACCTGCTATTTTGCTTCTATCTAGCTCCAAGGGCCTCCATTATAACTATATATTCAAAGGCCTGTATGATTGGAGCCCTGTCCATGGTGAGTCGCCACGCATCCCAATGATCATATTTAATTTGTGACTTTGTTTAGCATTCCGGACATGTTTAACTGTTTATGAAAGAGGTACGGCCACCTCACTGATAACCCTGAAATGAAACGATGGTCCATAGACTGAGACTGAACGGCTGGCACATGTTAGCTGTGCTTAAGATCGGCTGATAAATACTGTCCCCTAAACCCTATCTATACATACTGTATACTCTCAAACTTACAATGGATGTGTCTTGGTTCACTCCTTGATGCGTGTGCTTGTGTCACTGTCAATCACCCAAGCTCCAGGTGGTCTGTCAGAGCACTCTACATGAACTCACAATAGCCCTGCAATGTATTGGCTGTGGTAAGCCGAAGACTACTGACCACTGTGGTCAGATTCAAAGACGACTCATGGAATCTGTTTTGGACATAGGCTACAATTAGACTCTGCGTGGAGGATTTATCTCTGCAATCAGGCTGCTTGTGACATAAGCTGGCTTTTGAAATTTTTCTCAGAGGAGAAATGGTCTATCACTCAAAATTGAAGTCAGTTAGTTAGTATGGCATAATTTGGAAGGCATCAACTATCCAAAAGTCCTTCAAAAGAAAGAAAGAGGAAGAAAAAAAAGGAAGGAAGAAATGCAAATCATTGTCAGTATAATAACACTCCAACATTGGGTTAATTCTAGGCAGAAGCCAGACTCTGATCCTCTAACCCGCTGTCCCCAAACAGCTCTGTGTAGCTCCTGTGGTGTGTGCGAGAGCCCACTAGGGGGAGTGTGACATGGAAAGGCAGGGTTGCTATGGTGTTATTTTAAAGGTAGGGTAAGTGATTTGAAATTCATTGTGTAGTACCAGCCTGGTGTACTAGGGGCACCCAAGAGTAGCTACACTATGTGAACCTGCTGCTCGATCCTGATTGGAGGAGAATTCACCCTCCACCTGGGGAACTTTTATTAGCTCCTCTGCTAACGTGGGGGAGGGGGAAACTCCATATATGGTCTGCACACCTCATAGATTTTTTATAGACACTTAGATTTTTTATAGACCTTATAGACACCTTACAGATTTTTTTGGGTGATATCTGACAAAAGTGAAATCACTTCCCCTACCTTTAAATACAATGTATGCTCATATATGCTAATACGGCAAGTATGTAGAATATATACTGCAAATATGCCATATATGAAATACCATATACAGGTATGTGTATCTCTCATATATAGCTTTATATGTCCACATACTGTATATGTACATGTAGAGAAATATATGTAGAAGGACAATTTCAAATAATGTCACATATACACTACATTATGACAAAATATATGTTGCATATAAAAATATGTTCATATTTAAATTTCAATCAAGGGAGTTGCATCAGCTAGGTTGGGATGTGACAGGGGTAGCAGCCCACAATGTTTGGAAACGCAAAACAAATGGCAAAAATAACCTGTTGAATAATAAATAAGAGATTCGGAAACTGGGCTGGAAGCAAAGCTAAGTCTAGATTCACATCCTCTCTGCTGCTAGCTACAATACATCAGTTTTGTGCTTAGATATGATGCTATTGGAAACCTGCCAATATTTCATTACAAAGGGAATGATTAACTGGAAGGCTGTGTTACTGTTAACTTCTGTGAAACAAAACGCAGATTAATCTTGCCCACATGTTTACACTGCAGATGAGGCAGCATAGGGAGTCCTGGAAAAAGACATGGGAAGGATGTCCATTTGGTGATGGATGAAAGGTAAACACAAAGTAATGAGGTAATCTCCAATACACAACAGGCCAGCAGATACTCTATTCCCGCGGTTTTAAACCTTTTTCCATACCAGGGCCCACCATTTATTTAGCATTTGAGCCACGGACCACCATCTGAGGACATTTTAGCCCCACAGACCCCAAAAGACCACAGACCTTTTGTCCACAATTCCAGGCTGGGTTTCAGAAACAAAGTAGTCAAACATACAGATCAAAATGACCATTAATGTTCTACATTCTCTAGTTGTGTAGATGTGGGCTAATTCAGATGTTGAATAGTTTAACTCTTGAGAGTGTAAAATGAAACCAAATGGATCCTTGCCGGTCCATTTGGTTTCATTTTTAGACTCTCAAAAAGTTACATCTGGTTAAACAACTTTCCATTATTTAGCTGTGAACCACCTGGAATCCTCTCAGGGACCACTGGTGGTCCCCGGACCACCTGTTGTAAACCCCTCTCTATTCCATCGAGGAACACACACAAACACACCAGGACTTAATGAGACCACATTTTCTGGATAATATCCATTCATGTAAAATGTAGTAAATAAAATGGAAGCCTACATTGCTCTCGCAAAAGCTAAAGTCTGCTTGGTCAAGAGTACAAGACAAGTCAAGTCTCTTACAGTTACTGTACTGTAAGGAGTGTTCAATTCAATCATCTGATGAAAGCAAACCGGCCTGCTTTGAACACTGCCTACAGTAGCAATGACTATGGAATTGTTAACATTATCAACACTTCTTTATCTTGTATCAGTATCAAGGCTGATTAGTTGTTTGGTATATGATTAAACAGGCTATGGCACAATGAAAGCATGAAGCTAGATCCATACATCTCCACCGTTGTTTGTTGTTAGGTGGCGACAATAGACCTGTGCAGTGACGTCACCGCCCTGGGTTCCGGAAGTGTTTTCCCCATTCATTTTTCTCATAGACCTTTTGAAAATAATTTATATAAAGACGATTTCGCCATGGACAAAGCCAACTCGGGTCATGACAATAGGCGAAGAAGCCGCGACTCTTCTATGAGTTTTTTTTCCCTGTGTGACCGAACTTCTAACGTTATCTTTAAGGGGGATGCCAGCAGCCACCCAGAGAAAACTCATTTCGGACACTTGTATTCGCAACCTTATTGTTTCGGTCTTGACCCACACTTGACCACAGGTGACAGTAAGAACAAATATTGCTCAACTCTCTTTTTGTCACTGTCGCAGTACTACTACTGCAATATTGGCCCTGCTGGTCCGAATCTCCCTTCTCCATCCTCAACAAGACCCCGAGATACTTAAACTACTTCACCTGGGTGGGTGGGTGGGTGGGTGGATGGATGTAAACCTGCTAGAACTAGCACTGTCATGTCACATCCAGAGCCAATGAAATCACAATTTCCCCAAACTGAATACTTCACGTCCACCTAACACCTCATCCTTTGCTCATCTAGGGCACAGAGACAAATGCCCTCCTTTTCAGCCACACATTGAAAAAGAAAATTGAGCCGTTAGCTCAATTACTTTGCAACAAAGATATCTGTTGACAAAAAATATATATACACTGTGTGTGTGTGTGTGTGTGTGTGTGTGTGTGTGTGTGTGTGTGTGTGTGTGTGTGTGTGTGTGTGTGTGTGTGTGTGTGTGTGTGTGTGTGTGTGTGTGTGTGTGTCCTATGTAAGTCCTTCAGGCTATAGCACATTGTTTGGGGCAGTTGTCTCATTCATATTTTGGACCTAAGCTTGCAATCCTTGCATACACAGATTTGATTTTTTTTTTTTGCTTCCAAAAAATCTCCCAGTCAAGGGGGCATGACTGGGTCACTAGGACATTCTAATTGCATGTCGTCTTCCCAACAAACCAGTTATGCTATTAAGCACAACAACACCAACCAGGGCTTGACACTAACACTTGCCCGTTTGCTCGGGGCAAGTAAAAAAAATGGTGGGGCAAGTGAAGACTGCTACCTGGTTGCCCTATTGGGCAAGTGTGCAACTTAGTGCACTATAACACAACACAAGATGAATTTGTCTTGAAGGCAGTCATTGCACTCTGCCTCTGTGTCTTTCCCTGCTTTCTAGCTATCCACAATTCCAGGCTGGATTTGGGAAACAAAACAGGCAAATTAACATCACATCAAAATGACCATTAATCTTCTACATTCTCTAGTTGTGTAGACCTGGGCTAATTAAGATGATAAATTTTAACTCTTCAGAGTGTAAAAATTTGGATTCATTTTTACGTTCTCAAGAGTTACATCTGGTTAACCAACTTAACTGGGGACCACCTGGAACCCTCTCAGGGACCAATGGTGGTCCCCGGACCACCTGTTGAATATATTTTTGGGGGGCAATTGACCATGACCTGAGGGCAAGTAGAACCTGACTGACTTGCACTTGCACGATGGGCAAGTACCTCGGAGACCTTAGTGTCATCAACCCCTGACCAACACTCATATACAAATGTATACAATGTGTGCCTGGATCAAAGGGCTTCCTCATCAGAAAAGAAAAAGTGTGCGGTTAAGGTCAGGTTATTGTTTAGGTAGTGTGTTGGACTAATGAATGTTGGACTCGTAATATGTCAGAACAAATGCCTGCACCCGCAGCCCAACCGCAATCCATCTCTACACCTGTTGCACAATATTCACTGTGCCCATCGGTGTCATATCTGCATTCTCTAATGTTACATAGAGAATGCAGTAGTACAAAAAACAGTTGAACTGGACATATTTTTATCCAATGCACCACAGACTGTCGCCTTTCTTGTTTTCATGGAGCAACAAGCATCATCTCTCTTCTACAGTACACCTGTAGTATTCTATTATGGTGTAAGCACACCGGGAATTTGCATCCAAAACTTCATGGGTCTTTCATGGGTCTATAATGGGGATCCTTCCATAAACATGACCATAACCATCTTCCCCTCACTATAGTGATTCCCTTGTTCCACTGAATATTAATACAAATATAATAATACACATTTACCTATATCTTTGACACTTTGACACTTCTGTACCTGACATGAGAAGGTTTGACGAGATCAGCCACAGCCAGCCCAAATTAGGATTGAGCAATGCTTGATATTATGATATGAATGAGCCTAAATATCGTCTGTAATTTGTATTATTTTACTTTCAAGGCACGTGCGTCAAGAAATTGTCCACAAACAATTGTTACTATGGCAATATCAAGGTATTTGGTAAGAAAAAAGCATAATTGACTTTGTCCATATCACCCAGCGCACTCAACTGAATACATGCACACTCTACTCTCAACCACCGAGTCAACGACCAAGCAACAGTGCACACCATTTGTGTTAAAGAACCAAAAGACGCTGCCAAAGCCTTCACATACATGTACGGTACACTCACAGCAACACTCACACCTTCTGGCCGGGCAGGCAGGCATACAGTAGTGGTGTTTCCTTACCGTGTAGAGCCCGATCCTGCACAAGGCAAGGGAGAGCTGCATGTGCTCCGACATTGTGCTCGGCGACAAGCGTTACCCACGGCAACAAACAAGCCAAGCTAGCCTAGAGTAATTGAATGGGAGGAGGAGGAGGAGGATAGGGGTAGGGGGTGGAGCACAGCAACATGAGTCCAGCCCCCACCCTCACGCCGTTATTAACATCCAATAGCCACAGATTATTTAATTTGAGTGATTTGTATTTTTGGGGGGTGGTGGGTGGGGGTGGGGGGTTCATGAAAAGAGGGTTCATCAGACAGGGAAGACCACAAGATATTTTGATATAAGGTTCAACAGCGACAGTGGTGGGTAAAATTTGTGCGTGTGTGCTTGCATGCATTCATGCGTATCAGGGAGAAACAGCAAAGGATAGAGAGAAAGAGAGGGAGAGGGAGAGATTACATGTTCTACTGTTGTGAGGATTCGGAGTAACACAGCAAATTGGATTAGTCACCATCCCTCTCACACATATATAAGCACACACACAGACACAATAGGTAAAATGTACACACGTTGTAGGACTACGGGCATGTGCGTCAAAACAAATGCTGCTTCCCAAATTAATAATACAACAGAAGGAATGCTTACATCAGCTCATTCTTGGTTTTCAGGGTTTTTTTGTTTTCCTTTTTTTTTCTCTCCTTTGCTTTTTTGCCTTAATTGGTCCCATGCTAAGTTACCGCCATTCTTTAAGCCTTAAGGTCTCCAAAATGTGCAACCTGTCCTTCTTGAATGTTATTTCAAGATATTAAAATGACACTTCAACTGTTGTTTGTTTTGAGAGTATGCTACTCCTCCCTCCACTTAGTGATATGCTTGCATAGTAAAGCACCCTGCAAGGATTAGATTGCCTATTTTCACAATGCTCGCCTCTTTTCACAGAATATTTCACAGCTTGAAAAAAAAAAACTTACAAATCATTAAGTTAGTAATAGCACCATTAGTACCAACAACCAGTTTGGGAAGCACTTTTCTAGACGTCAGGGCTTGTTGGAGAGAGACACTTTTTTGGTCTCTTCCTTTAGAATCCAGAGGAAAACAGGAAACAAAACAAGAATGTTTTTGTGCTGCTGCAGTCTCTACTGTACAACAATGAACCACAATGACTTTCTGCTCTTTCTTGCCAACATGAAAGACCTGAACTGTCTCAGAGAGACAGCAAAATCAATTTGCGACAGCGGCAGGTATAAATCTGCTGCGGCAGGTATAAATGTGTCGTGGCAGGTATAAATCCGTTGCAGCAGGTGAACTGCTGCAGCAGTTTTACACAGCAGTTCACCTGCGGCAGTTTTACTAACTAAACCTAACCCTAAACCGGCCTCAGGGTGAAATGTAGAAAAGGGGCATCTATGACAAAAATCAAGGGCATTATGTATCATGTCACAGGAATCAATGTAGATGGATGACCAATGTGTTTTGGTGTGGAATACTCCTTTAAACAGTGAAACCATTTATTTTCACCTGGAGTATGTAAGTGCTGGAGCTGGTCTGTTCTGACATCCAATATGTTGATCCTTCCCCACCTGACATTCCATATGTTGATCTGATCTCGGCAAACCCTGCACAACTCAACACACATGTTGATCTGACCCCCCCATTCAATGGCAACACTAGTGGGATAATGCCATGGGATTGCATCAGTTCACTTCATCTCCTTATTTGTTGATGTTGGTCACTTCCTTGTCTCCATTGTGTTTAGGTAAGCTATCCACCTTTTGATTATGGCCCATAATGCATTGTGATTGTGTGTGCGGCAGATCCGGGGGAGTGGTCGCGGGAGGAGTCGAGGAGGGAAGCCTCGCCTTCATGGGGACAGGCTTTCTCCCTTGTCCCCTCCTATGACCCCCTCCCACAAGTACCGGCTCAATTGATGTTTGTTGTAATGCCGATGTGATGTCAATGACAACAGAGCCTCGTTAGTCTAGTGGACTGCTGCGCAGGCTTGAAATCTGTGCATCTATGCTTTGTGGGTTCAAATCCTGCTGTTGCCACATTTATTTTTTCCTCCAACAACCGCGGACTTTACATGTTCAATAAATATAATCAAAGTTAGGTTTAGGAATAGTTTTATTAAGGTTTTCGGTCCAAAACACAGCCCAGCACTCCCTTCTGCACTGACAACCAATCACCAATAACAGACCCATCCGAGGAAAAAGAGTGTGCGCTGCGCACACTCTAAAGCCATTTGGGAGAGGACTTGCGACATTAAGGGCGTCAGAAAGTAAGCGCTCGAGCGCTGTTCATGCAGCCTGAAAGAGGGACAAACTGGATACAATGTTTTCACTTTTCAACAAGGGCGGTGCAAATAAGAACTATTTTAAGCATGCGTACAGCATGTTAACTGCTTTAACGTGTTGAACAGTAACAACTAAAGTCTTCGTAATGATTATGTTGTGAATAAAGGGATTTAAGATCTTTAAAGCTAGGCTGCTGCCTGTGTCCATTGCACCGCCTACCTCCGGTACAGGACTCGTCTCTATTTGTTGTCCCCATTCTCAGTAGAAGTGTAGGCCTATGTAGAAGATCCGCCATTGGACTGACCCGACCAAGTGAACGGAGTTTGCGTATCTCTGTCTATACTATATGGCTCTGACTTTTCCCGAGCTCTTTGCCATCTATGAAGCGAGAAACAATGGAAGCCTTCCGAGGTGTGGGTTCAGGTGAAATATACCCAATCTGCAAACTGTAATATACTTAAACCAATCAATCATTGCACGGCTATGTAGATATGTAATCCTTATTGTGAATGTGGGTGGGACAGTGGGGTGCCATGCGACAAGTGTCCGCCCATGCGAGCATGTAAACACTGTGACGCTACTTCCCACGGCACTCCCACCGGATGGGTCGCACACACTTTTTCCCCAGCACTTTGGCGGGGAAAAAGGTCAATATAATATAGTTAGACATTAATTAACTTGTGACATATTGCTGCTGATTCAGTTTCACCATGTTTCACCAAATTCCCGATAGATACGTTTCGCTTGATCCTGTTTTGTAGAGAAGACCTACATGCATATTCTATACAGCAAATGAGAGATTGATGTTTGACGATAACACATCAATCATCGATGACACAGAAATGGTCCAGAATTGACCAAGATACGTAACGATTTATCAAAAAGACGAGTTCTCAGCGGTGCCTATAATATAGATTTGCTGATTTCTTTGCAATTTGCCAACGTTTCATAGACCTGGGCTAAATGCACACGAGCTATGATCACTTGAAAAGACCAGTTTTGCACGCATGGAGAGAGAGCAAATAAGCCTGCAGCGAGGCTACCATTAGTACCATTTACTACCATATAGGAGTAGGCATAATGGAAAAATATATGGGATGAATTAAAGGCAATGGCAAGACCAACACACATTGGATGAAAGCTAAAAACGCCCAAACCACACCTATAATGGGTCTAGGAGGTGTTTAAGGTGGTAACGAAAATAACAAGCTCTTCCCCAATGGTAGATGCTCTGCCCTTTAATTGTGTATAAAAGGCGATGAGACGAAATTGGAGCCCTTTGTTGCACTCGTATTCTCCACACAGGCACAAAGCATTGCATTATCTAATATCTAGCCAGCCCAAGGAGGGAGAACTGGGGAACCATTTAGATCCGGCTGACAATCGATACACCACGAACAACCGGTTCAAAAGCAGGAGGGTTTGAATTTTGCCACTTGCCAGGAATGTTGTGCAGAGAGGTTTTCACATTACAGCTCGAGGCTATACACTTTTAGACAAAGGACAACCTTATCAGCTGTGACAAACTGACCCAAATGCACGATATGGATGGCCAATATTGATTCAAGTAGGAAGAAGTTTTTAGTTTTTTTTGCAAGAGTGTAAGCTGGTCTACAGTTACCATTAAAATAGCTAATGCATTGGCATTACAGTATAATGCCAATCTAACTTGTAGTTTTGCTATTTTCGAAGGATAGATTAAAAGAAATGTGTCTACAGTAGTACCAAAGATGATAGGGCTGACTGAAAAAGTAACAACAGTGTGCCATCCTGTAGGTTTGCCAGGCAGCCAGCTGTGCTCATGTGCTGCCAAGAACACTATAGCAGTGAGATGCTGATCTGTTGTTGCCCACTGTGTGCCCTTGAACACACTGTGTAACCCCAAAGTCCTCAAACCTTTACCTCAGCATATATTCGAGCATTATCGTCTATGACTCGCAGAAACCTTGTATATCCATGTTTCATAATTACCTATTCTATACTTTATACTACATACTATTTTATGCTGTACCACTGTGTCTAACCAGATGTCCTACAAGCTCACAATCTCTTGTACTCTACTGTGAGCTTGTAGATTGGCTATTTTCTCTAGTATGTCTGAAGGTTTGTGGACATTGGACAGGAGTGGACAAGAGTGGAGTAGGAAAGCCATGTTGAATGTGTATGCGTTTTATAAATATTCAACGGCGTAATAATTATTTAAAAGTGTTTTGGTATACAATGGATCCTGATACATTTATTTATTTCCTGTTTTGGTTCATAGGCCAGGTGGCGAATTTGCAAGCAGAGATTTTTGTGTTGGTTATGAACAACTGTGGTGGTGTGGAACGCTTGTGTCGAATTTGGGTGGGGCGAAGGTTTTTTGATTACAGATGTAGATACACACAAAGACTGCATGCGTCTTACCGGTATTTGATTTTCGCTGTGCATTGTGCGGATACATTTGCTCGTCCAGTTTTATACATCCATTGTACAGAAAATTGCTCCAAGTGACAAGGGCAGGATGTTCCACTCTAACAGTGCTTGGAAATTAACTTGTGGCACCGACCTCGCCCAGCACTAACCCTGCCAGCAAAGTGCTCTGCGCTCTGATCTTGCCTTTGCCATAAGGATAAGACTTCGCACAGGGCTTGCATTATGTAATAACTGATTTGTGACAGGCCTACTGAATGCAGTATCCATGGTCTGGGTAAAGGACATTATCTCACACAAGGGGGGGGGGGGTAATTTAACCAATGATGGAATTGAGGAGATGTGGGTGGTGACCTTTCAGTGGCTAAAAATACACCTGAATAATGATGAATAATGAAGACATACCAGTGAACTGTACTGTTCTGCACATTTTGGGCAAGGTGTCAGTCCATTTACACACAGCCCAGCATGAACATGAGAGCATCTTTATATATTTCTCTTATTTATTGATAGACTAATCCAAGTTAATTAGGAACAGACTCAAACCGGATATGCACTCTGCTTATCAAACTGGTCATCAGAGACAGGTGTTATAGAAGCAGCCTGCTCATTCTTCAATCCTCATACAGGAAGCATGAGCTCAGTTTGGGGCTCTCCTCTGGTCGGCAGAGGGAAAGTAGTGCCCAGGGTTGCAAGACAAGGGAACTTCTCTAAGATCACGGAGCACTATGAAGAAATTACTGGCTATGATGTGGTAAACATACTGGCCAACAAGGAAGAAGTACTTCATTATGTACTTCATGAGAGAGAAGGTGACAAGTTAATGTTACTGTGTCTCCCTGCACATTCAAACGGGTGGATGCGATTATATCTGTAGTAGGCAGAATTAAGTTGTCTACCCTCTGTGAGCTAGTAGAAAAGACAGTCAGAAACCACTTCAAGTACCCACTTCGGATGTTATCAACTGAGAATCACCAATATGCTCCTTATCAGACCAAGCAATGAAGCTATATGAATGACCACATCCTACATACCACATTTATCAGACCATGCTATGGACCAGTATGAACATTTCTTACTTTCCTACAACACAGGTCTGGCAACCAGGTTGGTAGCGTGCCTCTCTAATCATCAGATGTCCAATCCACACTTCCTGAGATCAGATCCCACTTCTGCCACTATTTTTCCAGCCACCCTGTCTGTAATGGACAGGGCACTGTCTAAAGCGAACTTGAGACACCATCAAGTGTGCTAAAGCGAGCAAGGTAAAGGTAAAGTGAGCTTGAGCTGTTTGAGTTGATTAATACTATTACTATTCTGTGTGCGATAGGCATAGAATAGGCACATAATAGTAACTCCTCGCCCCCCCTTTACGTGCGTGTTGTCCAAATTAACACAGCAACAACAGGTGACAACATCAGTATAGGCTATGTACGTAGGAAATGTACACTGTCTCCATTGCATGGTCATGATAAGGGCAGATAACACTCAAGGCTTACCGCTGAGGTTGCATGGAAGCCCCTCCACATGCTGCAATTACACACGCATTTTCAGTACTGACCCTTCCATCGGTTTTGCTGCAGACTGTACAGTATATAACACACAACCCACCGGATGCACCCAATTACAGTACATTATATTATAAAACTGTTCTGAGTCTAGTTCCAGCATATCTGCAAGGCCACATGTCATGTGAGGTGAATACAGTGCATGTCAACCACTGACCATATCGGCTGCCTGCTTTGACACCTGCTTAGTTGGTTGTGAAGGTTTGAGAGAGACCTTGACCTTTAGCATGGCCTAACACTGACCAGCAATTGAAAATAGTCAATAATGGGCTTTATGGCCTGAGCCAACGACATAGTGGTCTGGGTACCCTAGGCTGCAATGCCAGCCTGAAAACGTGTCACAGATTTGAATACCGATATATCAATAAAGGCATAACTTTTCCAAATGAAATTTTAGAAAAAGAAAGAAGGAACAGTGTAGAAATACTGTATGGCCATGCCCAGGTCTCAAAAAGAATCTCCCCTCGGTTATCAGGCCGATACAACTTGATCTATAAAATGTAAGATATATAATTAAATGAAAGTAGCCTAAGTAGCATCAGTCCCCACCTCCAGGAAGCCATTAGGGAATCCAGGCAGGTGCTTAAATCCATAATAATGTCCCAATGACATACAGCCATTTACAGCACCATTAAATGGGTTCGTTTGAGCCCAGCTCAACAGTATACAGACTATTTACAATAAGGTCTGTACATGTACATAGGGAAAAGCTGCATAGGATTATGGAAAATGCCAACAGCGAGTGTGGAATTGCCTCCTCTTCAACGGAGCATATAATGCAGAAAGAGGTCTATTTCCACATGAATGGGACGAGTGAGATTTTAAGTGCCTGTACAGGACATCAACAATGGTTAGAAAAGTGTCCTACGGCACTACACAATGTCACATATACTGGGCAGCATAGCAGAGTGGCTAATGTTTGGTGCAAAGGTCACAGGTTCACCCCCAGGCCCAGCCTTTACACTACAGTGTCAAAGTATCCCTGAGCAAGACACTTACAACTCCCTGCCCATGCTCACTCTGATTATGATCATCTGAGCATTCATCAGCCTGGGTGAATTAAGCTGAATTCCCAGTTAGATAAATCTACTTTTCTCCTCTCATAAAAAACACAATCTAAGAATTTCACTTGCACAGTCAAATCTATCACTTGTAAAGTATTAATTCGACTCCAATGAGAGTACAAATTGAACCGAATTTTAGGTCCCCTTGTTCTGCCCCCACTACAAGTGTATCCCTGCAGTGTTGTGTAGTGCCCACTAGGGGGATGTCAATGCTTTGTTTCTCTGTGGTATATACTAGTAGATGCTTTAGGTCGCCACCTGGGGCCTTTGATTAGTCATGTGATTATTCAGCTGTGCCAGCTTTGCTGCTAGTGTAGCTCAGTCACTCCACAGTCAGTGTGAATGCAGCCACATTGTAAGAAGACACTCAGTTGACGTTCACTTTGTTTCTGTGTACCCTTGAGAAGCAAAGTTTGTAAGTATTTTTTCTAGTCATGTGTACTACTACTGACTTGTCATGTTTTCTGCTATTTGATTTGGGTGTGATTTGTAATATTTGAGCTACATTTCAACCTCCTGCATGTGTATTTGAGAAGTGATTTCTCACATGTGATTCTGCTTGTTTATTACCTGCTGTGTTTGGTTTATACTTTATATTGACCACATTTCTGTGAGTCTCATCTTAATGTACATTACTTACAGTATGCTTTTGTTAGATGTTACCTGAAAAGAATAACTGGTGATATTCTGTGTACTGTTATGTGCATTTGTTTGCATTGTATGGTATTTACACATGCCTCATTTCTTTTCTTTCAGTTTCACAGTCAGCTATTAAAGATTTGTCAAGTCATCTCCTGTCTTGGCTGCTTTTGTAGAGGATTGTTTAGCTCTCTGCATAGCCACATACGCAAACGTGAGGCGAGGGCAGAAGAGTGAAAAAACTGCATCTCAGCGGGGTCTACATGCCAGTCACCTCAACTGAGTCTACACACCAGTCTTCCTTACGGGGTCTACACGCCATTCATCCGTGCCATTGAGAGAACTACTCGTCATTCAGCCTTCCAGCTCTACGCAAGCTACAAGATGGATGCTACTCCACGCACAGAGGAACAGCACACAGATCCTGAATCAAACGAGACACTTGTTACTAGGTCAGTGGCAAGCAACTCGACGAAAAAATCTTCCGCCAGCGTGGCAGCAGCTAAAGCAAGGGCCAAAGTGTTGGCTGCACGTGCTCGCACAGCTTATGTTGAGCAGGCAAACAAACTCTTATTAGAAAAGGCTCGCATAGATGCTGATCTTAATAGCCTGAACCTAAACAGAGACATTGCAGTAGCAGAAGCGGAGGCTGAAGCCTTTGAGGAATTGGAGAGATCCTCCAGACGCTCTGCTGTGGGCTCCAGAGCCATTTCTCATCTCCCATCCCAGTCCGCACAAGAGCGCACCAGTGAGTACGTAGAATGTCTTTCTAAAGCTTCCACTGAACATGAACAATGCGTGCGTGATCATGTGCACCTTCAGTCTCAGCAACAAGGCTCTACTGTGCTAAGCGCCTCTCAGCAGCACATCTCAGCTGTACCGAACACTGAAGCTCAACAACAGGACGTTGTGCACAACAGCACCTCTCAGCCACACAGCTCTGCTGTTATCGACAGTGCTCCTCAGCAACACAGTGCAGTTGAGTTCAGCTGTGCCTCTCAGCATGACAATCCTGTGTTCCAGAGCCCTACCGCAGCCTACTCCCACAGTCGCTTCGACAACACTCGAGCACAAAGCCCATCTAACCAGCAAGCGAAGCCACTCCATTCTGCCCACAATGATCGAGTGACGCACACGCACTCTGGTGGCCATACAGGGTTTGATGACATTGCTAAATTCCTTGCCCGACGTGAACTGCTGAGCTCCACCCTCACCAAGTTTGACGACCGCCCTGAAGGTTACAGGGCGTGGAAATCAAGCTTCCTGAACTCCATCCATGGAACAGGACTTACCAGCAGCGAAGAGCTCGATCTGCTAACTAAGTGGTTAGGCCCACAGTCGTCAGCACACGTCAAGAGGATTCGAGCAGTCCACGTCAACGACCCAGATCTAGGCCTGAGAAAGGCTTGGACTCGTCTTCAGGAGTGCTACGGGTCACCAGAGATGGTTGAGAAGGCCTTCTTCGACAGATTGGAGGGTTTTCCGAAAATCGGCAATAAGGACCACCAGAAGCTCAGGGAGCTTGGAGACCTGTTACAGGAAATTGCATCGGCAGGTCACATGGGCATCCTACCAGGGCTGACTTACCTGGACACAGCTAAAGGCTTGAATCCCATTGTGGAGAAGTTGCCGTTCCACCTCCAGGAAAAATGGATTGCACAAGGGAGCGATTACAAGCTACGCCATCATGTGCATTTTCCACCGTTCACCTACTTTGCAAACTTCGTTTCCAGAGAAGCTTACATCCGCAACGACCCAAGTTTCACCTTGTTTTCTTCAGCTACTACATCTGCAAAGCCAGACAACACTGTGAAGAAGATGAGTGGCAACAGAAACTTAGTCTCCTCGCACAAGACTGAGGTCTCTTCTACGTCTGAATCCGACACTACAGAGACTGCCAGTGCTAAACCGGATGTCAATAAGCAGTGCCCGATCCACAAAAAGCCTCATCCCCTTAAACACTGTAGAGGCTTCAGATCCAAGGCCATCGAAGAACGCAAGGCGTTTCTCAAAGAAGCTGGCATCTGTTTCAGATGTGTTTCTACAAGCAAGCACGTCGCCAAAGACTGCAAAGTTGCTATCCAGTGTAAAGAGTGCAGCAGTGACAAGCACATGACAGCTCTTCACCCTGGACCAGCTCCATGGACGGAACAGTCCCCTGAGCCAGAGAATGGCGGGGAGGAGAAGGTTGAGCAATCTCCTACTGTTAACTCCAAGTGTACAGAGGTCTGTGGAGGAAACAACGGCCCACGCTCCTGCTCTAAAATATGCCTCATAACGGTGCATCCCAAGGGACAACCAGAAAGGTCGGTGAGACTCTACGCTATTCTCGACGACCAGAGCAACCGGTCTCTCGCCAGATCGGAGTTCTTTGACTTCTTTGGTCTCAGTGGCACAGATGCACTCTACACACTCCGGACCTGTGCCGGTATCACCGAGATGTCTGGAAGAAGAGCCACGAACTTCATCGCACAACCTTTGGATGGAAGTCTCAGCATCAATCTCCCGACTCTCATAGAGTGCAACTACATCCCTGAAGACAGGTCAGAGATTCCGACTCCGGACATAGCAAAGCATCACACTCACCTCCAGTCCATTGTGAAGCACATTCCGCCACTCGACCCAGAGGCTCAGATCTTACTCCTGCTTGGGCGTGACATCCTACAGGTCCACAAGGTGAGAGACCAACGTAATGGACCTAACAACGCGCCATATGCCCAACGCTTGGATCTTGGCTGGGTCATCGTCGGAGAAGCTTGTTTGGGCGCGGCTCACAAACCCAATGATGCAAGTGTGTTCCGTACTCACGTTCTCGAGAACGGACGTCACTCTTACTTCACACCTTGCACGAACCATCTCACTGTGAAAGAGAAGCTCACTGTGAACAGTCAGACGTCTCAGAGTCCTAACGACCTGCGAAGTTCACAGCTCACTCACGTTCCAGCTCAATGTAGTGAAGATGACTCCTTAGGAAGTAATGTCTTCCAACGCACAGAGGATGACAACAAGGTCGCTCCCTCTATAGAGGACAAGCAGTTCATCGCACTAATGGATAAGGAGATGTTCATCGATGAAGGAAACAACTGGGTTGCCCCACTTCCCTTCCGCACATCTAGACCACGTCTGCCTAATAACAGAGAGCAAGCTCTGAGTCGTTTCAACTCTCTTTGTCGTACCCTTGAAAGGAAGGCTGAGATGAAGCAAGACTTCGTCAGTTTCATGCAACGGATCTTCGACCTAGAACACGCAGAGCTGGCTCCACCCTTGGCAGAAGGAGAAGAGTGCTGGTATCTCCCCTCCTTCGGAGTGTATCACCCCCGCAAACCAGATCAAATCCGAGTCGTGTTCGATTCCAGTGCAAAACATCTCGGAGTGTCTCTCAACGATGTGTTGCTGACCGGACCCGATCTGAACAACGGTTTGCTGGGAGTCCTGATGCGCTTTAGGCGTGAAAAGATTGCTGTTACTGCGGACATTGAACAGATGTTCCATAGCTTCATCGTGAGGGAAGATCATCGGAACTTCCTCCGATTCTTCTGGTTCAAGAACAACAACCCCCTGGATGAAGTTGTCGAATACCGGATGCTTGTCCACGTATTTGGCAATAGGCCATCTCCAGCTGTAGCGACCTATGGCCTCAGACGAGCTGCTCTCCATGGAGAAGAAGAATTCGGCCACGCAGCAAGAGAGTTCATACATCGCGAATTCTACGTGGACGATGGACTCACTTCCTTGTCCTCTATATCGGAAGTTGTCAACCTACTCGCATCAGCTCGAGGTATGCTAGCCATGTCCAACTTACACCTGCACAAGATTGCATCCAACTGTCTTGCGGTCATGCAAGCATTTCCTTCTTCCGAGTATGCTAAGGACTTGAAGGATCTCGACCTAGACAAAGAGCCTCCCCGGTGCAGCGCAGTTTAGGCTTGAACTGGGATCTGAGCAAGGACGCGTTCACCTTCCGGGTCTCCAGCGACAAAAAGCCCTTTACGCGCAGAGGTGTGCTTGCTACAGTGAACAGTTTGTTCGATCCACTTGGCCTGGTGGCACCGATCTCCATACAAGGGAAGTTCATTCTGAGAGAACTCACCCACGATACTGTTGACTGGGATGAGCCCCTTCCAGCCGACAAGGAAGCAGAGTGGATTGTTTGGAGAGAGTCACTGCAAGCCCTTGAACACTTCGAGACTCCTCGCTCCTACACAAGCACTTCCGTCTCTAACGCCCAGCGTGTGGAACTGCACGTCTTCTCGGATGCCTCGGTAAAGGCCATCGCTGCAGTTGCTTACCTGAGGGTGTTCGACGACAGTGGCATCCACGTGGGATTTGTCATCGGAAAGGCCAAGCTGGCTCCTATGTCAGTCCACACCATCCCCCGGCTCGAGCTAGGAGCTGCCGTCCTAGCAGTTGAGGTCGCAGAACTGGTGTCAAGAGAACTGGACGTCAAGCTAGACGACATAAGGTTTTACACTGACAGCAGGGTCGTATTGGGTTACATCCACAATGTCACCCGCAGGTTCTACGTGTACGTCAGTAACAGGGTAGAACGCATCAGGAAGTTCTCCAGCCCTGAACAGTGGCGCTACGTACCCACCAGCCTGAATCCGGCAGACATCGCAACCAGGTCCATATCTGCAGAACTTCTCTCAAGCACCAGCTGGCTTACCGGGCCCAAGTTTCTACTGCAACCCACAAGTGATGATGTTGTGGAAACCACGTATGACCTCTTGGACCCAGACTCTGATGCAGAAGTTCGTGCGAACCTCACAGCATGCACGAACACAAACCTGGGCTCTCAGCGCTTTGAGAGATTCTCGACGTTGCAATCTCTCATCAGAGCCATAGCCACGCTGATCCACGTTGCAGAGACCTTCAGAGGCAAGACCAAAGACCAGGCATGCAAAGGCTGGCACCAATGTTCCAATGCGCACACGGCAGACTACTTGCAGAAAGCAAAACAGGTCATCATTCGATGCGCTCAGAGTGAGTCTTATCAGACAGAGATGTCTTGTCTGAAACAAGGGATGGACATCCCGAAGAACAGTCCACTAAGAAAGCTGGATCCTGTCCTTGATGATGATGGATTCTTAAGAATCGGAGGCCGCCTTCGTCACTCAGATCTCACCACAGAAGAGAAACACCCTCTCATCATCTCTGGCCGCAGTCACGCTGGAACTCTACTCATCAACTACTACCACGAGAGGGTTCAGCACCAAGGCCGGGTCTTCACAGAGGGAGCCATACGTTCAGATGGCATCTGGATGGTTGGAGCCAAGAGATGCATCTCAAGTCTTCTGCACAAGTGTGTAGTATGTAACAAGCTCCGAGGCAGAACAACCGAACAAAAGATGGCTGACCTCCCACCGGATCGGCTAAGCACAGAACCGCCTTTCGCCAACGTTGGCATTGATGTGTTTGGCCCGTGGACCATCTCTACTAGACGCACTCGCGGAGGAGCTGCCAACAGCAAGCGATGGGCAGTGATCTTCACCTGTCTCAGCGTACGTGCCGTTCATATAGAGCTCATTGAGGCCATGGACACATCAAGCTTCATAAACGCACTCCGTCGATTCATTGCCATACGGGGTCCCGTCAAGCTGATCCGCTCCGACTGTGGCACGAATTTCAAGGGAGCCTGCAAGGAGCTGAAGGTACTCCTTCAAGACGACAAGGAACCCAATGTCTCCAAGTTCCTCAGTGAAGAAGGGTGTACTTGGATCTTCAACCCACCCCATTCCTCCCACATGGGGGGCGTGTGGGAGAGGATGATTGGGGTCTCGAGGAAAATCCTAGATTACATGCTCTCTCAAGTACAAGCCTCGCATCTTACCCACGAGATACTGTCAACTCTCATGGCAGAGGTTTCTGCCATAATAAACGCCAGACCTCTGACAACCATCTCCGCAGATGCGAAAGCTCCAAGTCTTCTTACTCCGAACATGATCCTCACACAGAAGGTTTGCAGTCCTCCTCCTCCAGGGTGTTTCGTCGATGCTGATCTACACCGCCAACAATGGAGAAGGGTCCAACACTTGGCCAACACCTTTTGGGAGAGGTGGAGGCGCGAGTACCTCTGCACACTCCAGGAACGTTCTAAGTGGCAGAAGAGCCAACCCAACATCAAAGAAGGAGATGTAGTGCTTCTTCGGGACAGCCAGGCTGAAAGAAACCATTGGCCCATGGCGTTGGTCACAAGGGTCTTCCCTGGAAATGACGGGAAAGTTCGGAAGTTGGAGCTCAAGGTCACAAGAGGAGGAACCCCCAAGACCTTCCTCCGCCCCATCACTGAGATTGTGATGCTCATGTCTCCTTAAGATTGCAAAGACTGTGTTTTGTTTTATTTGTGTTTAATAGTGGTATTGTTTACAATCCCAGGCGGGGAGTGTTCTGCCCCCACTACAAGTGTATCCCTGCAGTGCTGTGTAGTGCCCACTAGGGGGATGTCAATGCTTTGTTTCTCTGTGGTATATACTAGTAGATGCTTTAGGTCGCCACCTGGGGCCTTTGATTAGTCATGTGATTATTCAGCTGTGCCAGCTTTGCTGCTAGTGTAGCTCAGTCACTCCACAGTCAGTGTGAATGCAGCCACATTGTAAGAAGACACTCAGTTGACGTTCACTTTGTTTCTGTGTACCCTTGAGAAGCAAAGTTTGTAAGTATTTTTTCTAGTCATGTGTACTACTACTGACTTGTCATGTTTTCTGCTATTTGATTTGTGAGTGATTTGTAATATTTGAGCTACATTTCAACCTCCTGCATGTGTATTTGAGAAGTGATTTCTCACATGTGATTCTGCTTGTTTATTACCTGCTGTGTTTGGTTTATACTTTATATTGACCACATTTCTGTGAGTCTCATCTTAATGTACATTACTTACAGTATGCTTTTGTTAGATGTTACCTGAAAAGAATAACTGGTGATATTCTGTGTACTGTTATGTGCATTTGTTTGCATTGTATGGTATTTACACATGCCTCATTTCTTTTCTTTCAGTTTCACAGTCAGCTATTAAAGATTTGTCAAGTCATCTCCTGTCTTGGCTGCTTTTGTAGAGGATTGTTTAGCTCTCTGCATAGCCACATACGCAAACGTGAGGCGAGGGCAGAAGTCCCCTCATATAGAAAATTTTAAATATGAAAAAATCATTGCAGCCCTTACAATCAAAGGGAAGAGATTCAACTGAAGTGAGAAAACACTAATATTACTGCTGTGTTACGTTTTCATTAGAAACAGATTGCATCAATGAGTGAGTGATGGTCAATCGATATGGAGACACCCCGTCAACAATAACAGAGACATTTTGTTTATTTGTGGACCAAAGTTCTTTTGATTTTAAGAAAACCTCATGTTATTCTATTCTCCATAGAGAAATGACTTCCGCAAACCACAGAAGGATCAAGCAAGTCAGGACTTTGGCACTCTATTGGTAGTACAGTAGCTGACATTGGCAATACATATTTGGTTACATCTGTTGACGTTTGCAACAGATTAGAGTTAGGGTAAGGGGCTGGAATCCTCCAAATGGCATACTCTAATATTTGGTCATTTGGTACGGCTGTATCATGGCAACAGCAAGCACAGGATTTCTCCCTGGGGCAGCCGTTTTGTGAGTTATGTTTTTAACAGTCACTGACCAGGCAACAGTGTACATCTGCAAGATGATCCTGTTCCCAACCGGAACCAAAGCCACTGTATGCTCAATGTCATGCTGCGACATAGACCGTTGATCAGCCAACTCACTTTAGTATATGACTACACAATTGCTGTTTCCATTACTATGTCTCATTTACCGCTATTCTTAGCACCTTGTGTATTTAATACTAATGTTTATTTTGTAATCCGAGTATGCTGGAGTTTGTTTTGGAAATATTTTCTTGAACCTGCTAAATGATGACTCTGATGACTCTTTACTTGCACAAGAGACTGTGGTTGTCTAGCCCCTCCTATCCCAGCTGTGTGTGTGTGTGTGTGTGTGTGTGTGTGTGTGTGTGTGTGTGTGTGTGTGTGTGTGTGTGTGTGTGCGCGTGTGTGCGCGTGTGTGCGTCTGTGTGTGTGCGTGCGCGTGTGTGCGTGCGCGTGTGTGCGTGCGCGTGTGTGCGTGCGCGTGTGTGCGTGCGCGTGTGCGTGTGCGTGTGCGTGTGCGTGTGTGTGTGTGTGTGTGTGTGTGTGTGTGTGTGCGCGTGCGTGCGTGCGTGCGTGTGTGTGTGTGTGTGTGTGCACGCACGCACGCGCATGTATGTGCATGCGTAGCATCTCCCACAGTCCATAGGGAGGATAACCCTTTGGTCTAATGGTTAAGATATTGGACGTTCTTGCGGGAGGCCCGAGATCGAATCCCAGATGTTACATATGTGTGGCTGTGCATGTGTGATGATTTGATTGGCTTAGCACAGAATGTGATTATGCATGATTACAAGAGCACCCCTCACTTCACACAGGTGTGATCATTTTCTTTTCTTTAGCCCTTTAAGTATTTGATATTGATGTCGTTATCCTTTTTTCTTTCAGTTCTATATTCTATATAGAATGTATGTTAGACTGTTCAAATGTGCAATACCGTTGTGCCAAGTAAATATGCTATACTGACAAAGAAAAGCAATACAGAACAGCAAATAAGCATTATAACCAACCTAACCTAATGTATGAATGAATGGACCATTGTAAAGCACTTTGAGCACTTGGAAAAGCGCTATAAAAAATGCAACAAAAAAAAACCCTTTGCCTGTGAAATACACAGCAGCAGAATTGCAGAAACCTTGGTCAAACATGCAGGGCTTTGCTGTGTGACAATAAACTTGAAGTTGAGGTTGATCTATAGCGCTCGGTTCTTACAGTGCCATCATGACGTGTCATTGCAATGCCAACAAAGAAAAACGACAGAGAAGAGCAAACAAGCAATAAAACCTTCCATCCTTGCCTGTGGGAAGAACACCACAGCAGGAACATATTGGTCAAACTTGAGCTTTCAAAATTGCAGCCATATTTGTTGGAGCCTGTGCTTTCTTTGTGCCAGGTCTCCAGTGCTGCCCAGCGGGAGGGGAGGCCCAGCACCTATTGAGAGGCTGACCTTTGAGGACAGCCGAGCACTCGGCTCCGACAGGCCACAGTTACAGCTGTGCTTCTTTTCCCCCCACTTCGGACCGGACCCATAGAAATGTGTCTCAGAAAATAGCTTAAATCCCCTGAGCTTGAAATCCTTTGTAAGAACACCACCATCAAACTTGCCCTCATCATGGCCTCATTCTTGGTGTATCATATGATAAGATTTACCCAACTATAAACAAATCTAATCTCAGAAATTACATAATAATGAAATCAAGCAATGTCAGACCAGTTCAGGGTTTCACTGGTGGCCAACAGGACAATATGAGTGAAAAGCATCCATATATCTCATCTTATCACATGGAGTCAAGGAGAGAGAGATAAGAGAGAGATTTAGTTCGGAACTCGTGAATGTACTCATTTTGATGATAATGATGAATATTTTCAGATTATGCTTCCATCTTTACATAAGCTTCTAACTGAAGCAAAGTACAGTAACTCTCAAATGAGGAACACATTCTGTATGTGCAATCTGTGTGTAAACATAATCATTTTACAACACATAAGCCTAGTTTGAGAATGAATTAAGCTGTATACGGTGACAGACAGACTATGTGAACTATTTATTATTACAATAGAATTATTTATTTCAATCTAACTGATAACTGTACTGCTTCGTCTTGTACACAGCCACTGACATAATTAAGGAAAAGTTCAAAGTTCCATGTGTTGTGAGGTTCGTTATAAACAAGCTGATAACACTGGGTGGGCGAACTCCTTAACATTTTGCAGTCTTACTGTTCCTTTGTAATATGACACGTACAATACGTAATTACAGTACTACTTAGTGACCACAGGAAGAACGTACATAGGCTTAATGTACGTTATGTAACACTACAGGAGTTGGAAGTACATAATTACCGATTCCCATCGGTATGCATGTTGCACAGTGCTGAGGAGAGACAGAGTGGACATCCCACTGCTCATGTGCGATGTATCTTGTACATTTTGCATCTGCCAATGCGAGCAATGTAGCAAACTGTATGTCTACGAGCTATCTAATTCCACTGTCAGCGGTGCATGTGCATTTCATCCTAGGCAGGCATGCTCATCTTTTATTCTGTTTTACTTTGCAAGCGCTTTAGCTACATTTTCTGCAATCCATTTATATATTTGAATCACTGTATGTAGACAGGATAATTTAATGTATCATATTAGGGATGCCTAATGGGAAATGTTTGGCTGACACCAAATACCCAATATAGGAAACAGTTGGCCAAAAACTGAATAGCCGAAATATGGTTAGTATTATTTAACTTTTTTTCCCTACCATTTCCTACCAGCTGCCATTGCTGTCAGGCCTGTACCTGTCAAGCTACCCGATTATGGTAACATAAATTATTAAGGCAAAATGTAACTTAAATAATAGGAATCACTGAATGGGTCCATTCAGCACTTAAATTAAAGCATAAATTGCATATACTATTCAGTGATATATTTTCTGCCAATTCTGGCCAAAACCAAAAATGCATTTCTTTTGCCATGTTCTGCCATATTTTCTACAGACAAATATACAGTGCACTATATCATTATTCATCATTGTTAATTATCGTTTCGAAATTGGTACAATTTGTGTTTGTGCCCACTATACACTTAATTCAATATCTACCAAGTTTATTTATGGCCAGATTACTGATATTCACAAATACAGCAACAGGAAATAGACTTAGAATGTTTATGTTGTCAAGTGTGAAATGGTCTATAGCTGCCACTTCCTCTCTATTGTTGCACTGTTCAAGCAGCGCCATTCCCATCCCTAGAATGTGGGCAAAGGCCCAAGGCTATGCTCTCCCAGATCAACTGCATGTAACACACCTACACAGTCAAATCCCCACAGTTCATTTTTACACCATTGGTGTACCAAATGGATAAGACAACTGAGGATGTAACTGTATTTAGCTAGAACTGGGGGGGGGGGGGGTCTAAATCTCATATAACATGAGATTTGGAAATGTGAGCTAAGCCTGTTGAAGCACTAATAACAAGTTTAGTGGCCAAGCCAACTCCATTAGCCAATGTACTGCATAACATCATGTCAAATCAAAGTTGTCTGTCCTATAGCAAATTGAAAAATAAATAACAACGTAACACAATAATAACACAATGATGAAGCTGCAACCTTTCAGGGTAGATATTATTTCAAATGTGTGGTTAAATCACTAAAATGACATGATTCAGATACATTGTTGTTGTACAAGCCTCTGAAACGTTATTGTTGGGATGTCCCAACCACAAGGGGGGGGGGGGTAGACAGTTTTAGGGGGCCCAAAGCCAGGCCCCAAAAAGCTCAGATTAATAAGATTTTATTTGTATTTATACCACAAAGCTGCACAGTGGGGGCCCTGTGATAAATCTAATCTTTCAGATGCAAAACACAAGGGATGATATCCAGCCATGCATTAAACCTAATTCCAAGTCTACACACTAAAATGTGGTAGCTAGCTACCTACCACAGTTCAACCACAGTTCATGAACTGTGGTGTCACAGGAGTCAACTTCTTCAGTGTGTCAGTGTTGAAAATGCAGGTCAATGTTGACTTTAGAACAACAACCTGCTTCGTTGTTGCTGGACTTTGCAAGATGGTGAAAATGTATCAAACAGAGGCTCATCTCATGCACCTGTGTGCAAGTGTGTCAATGGCTTAAGGGGCACGTCTAATTAATCTTATTCTATTCATTTGGTGAATTCATACAGAGAATGGATATTTTTAATTTGTGGGTGTTTTACTTCATAGCTGTTACATGCATGGGGATTCCAAACATTTTCAACATTTACCTATGTACACAAACTAGACTGGAGGTCTGAAAAAAAAATCTTTAACGTGGTGAAGTCCATCTTGGAGACCATATTATCAGACCTCCATTTAGGAAACACAGAATGGGGGTGCTTTTTTAATATTTCCACACAACAACACATATATTAACATGTTGAGAATGGGTGGAATTCCCCTTTAATACATGCACACACATGCATTATTAACCTCAACACGGCATCGTTCCCACCTGCACTAAATGCATGTGAAACCAAAACAATAAAGAACATTTCAAAACACTTACCAGATAATCCATGTACTGCCGTTACTTTTCCAGCCACGATGCACGGATTTGTGTTGTAGTAAAATCCTGGTGTTTGTTTCTTCTACGACAGCAACATGTAATGGATATGATATGGAACCATATATACTTTGCTTTGTATTCCCCGCCGTAAGGCACAGCTAAGAAGATAATAGAACCACTGTATTATTTTCCGCAGAAAGACACTTGCTTGGGGGGGAGAAAAGCCCTTTTAATTTGGACCTCGTCTTCGCGGTAACATCGAGTGTTTTAATACTTGTATAGGTGAGGGAGTCCCCTTCGTGCGTGTGTTTTCATGAAGAAAGGTCCCCTGTACGATCCTGTCGCCCACCACCACCCGGCCGGCTGTTCACTTGGTTTGGTTTGATGATCACAAATTCACAATCACAAGAAGCGCTCGGTTGAGAGCAGAGCCATCTAGTAGAAGATAGTCGCGACATTGAGGGGTCAGAAAACTGAGAGCTCGAGGCATTGTTCATGCAGGCTACAGGGACAAACTGGAGTTTGTAATACTTTGTTTTCAACGAAGGCGGCGCAAATGGAACCATTTTAAACATGTATGCAACATGCCAACTATTTTAAAGTAGCTGTAGCTCTATTGTGCGGTAACAAAGTCTATAGTTTATGTTGTACTATTACTACAAAACGATCTAAAATAAAGATCATTGAAGCTGGACTTTCCAATGCATTTCTGCCTACTTCCGGCACAAAACTTGTCCCTATTTCTTGTCCCCATTCTCAATAGAAATCTATGTAGAAGAGCCACCATTGGACTGGCCCCATGAAGTGAACGGAGTTTGCGTAACTCTGTCTATACTCTAAAAGCTCTGGTTGAGAGGAAAATAGTGAAGCTGACGTCACTCGTATGTAGAGGGTGTACGTACGAGGGTGCCGCGCGCCCCGAAAATTGCCGATCTACGAGATCAGCTAACGGCGCGCCAGCGACGCGCGCTGAGCTTGTAGATCGGTCATGTTCGACGCGAGACACCGTGGTACGGACGATCTATAGAGGTCTGATCTGATATCTGAAGCGACCATGGCCGTGGTGGACTGGTGGTCTTTTAAAAACGTAAGGAGTCACGTGACCAAACACATGGTCCCCTATTTTCATTCTGTAAAGGAGACGCAGCCACTTTACTGTAGGTTGGGGCTTATGGGAGGGCTGATCTGCTTTTGTTTTTGCTGTCTGCTGGTGTAAACAGTCAAACAAATCCAAAGCTACCACATGGCGTTATTTTTTCGTGCAAGAATTGCATTTTCATGCCAAGCTCTTCTGCATTCCGTCCAGCTTGAATACTAGGCTACTGAATACTAACTGGACTCACATGGATTTACATCCCCCAATTGTTTTTATTATTGCTATTATTAATAATAACAATAATATTGCTATATATTACATATTATCATAATTATTATTGTTATTATTAGCCTTACCCTTATTATTATTATTATTACCCTTATTATTACAATAAAATGAACGAATGAATTCAATAATGAACATTTTTTAATTGAACCACCTAAGGATCCACCTAAGCTGCGGCTCCTTTCCAAGTGAAGCAGCAGCTCTGCTTTGAGTCCCCCTCACGTGCATGAACTCAAGACTGTTTGGTACACAGCTGAGCTTTGTCTTCGTCTCAACAGTGTGGTACCTCGACTACTCCACCCCTGCTGCTTTAATTCTCTGCAACAAGACTCATCTTCACCTGGGCACTGTCTCATTCTCTGGGGCAATGTCTCATTCCCTACTGGGCTGCAAAATCCATCGGTTTCCTGCTGAGAACAAAAATCAGATTTGATCTTTGTTCTCAGATTTGAAGATGCTGATCCTCATAATCACAGCTGCTGTAAACTCAACTGCCAACCGTTTCAGTGAGAGCTGAAGGATGTGCAGTTATAGGACCACATCATCTGCAAAAACAGTGAAGCAACCTTGAACTATATGCCCTCTCACAAAATAGCATATACTGGTATAGATGACAATGCACAGCCCTAGTGGATGCCAACCGCCAAATCCCCTGAAGGAGTTTTGGATAGCTTATGCCTTCCAAATATGCCATACTGTCTTCAATTTTGAGTGATAGATCATTTCTCCTCTGAGAGAACTTTAAAAAGCCACCTGCAGAATTATATCAAAAGCAGCCTACATACAGATTGCAGACAGAGAGATAGATCTTCAACTATTGGATGTTCAAGCAGAGTCTAATTGCAGCCTAGCTATGTCCAAAACAGATTCCATGAGTCATCTTTGAATCTGACCACAGGTCAGTAGGCTTCGGCTTACCACAGCCAATACATTGCAGGACTATTGTGAGTTCATGTAGAGTGCTCTGATAGATCATTTGGTGCTTGGGTGATTGACAGTGACACAAGCACACACAGCACCTTTCAAGGAGTGAACCAAGACACATCCATTGTATGTTTGAGAATATGTTATAGATAGTGTTTAAGGGTTTAAGAGAAGGAGAACAGTATTGAGAGAACAGTATTGAGAGACCAGTATGAGGACAGTAATAAAAGTGAAGGTTAGCTGGGGAGGCTCTTGCCTCCACCTGCTGTACTAAGGAATCGCGAATGCTGATATTTGTAATGTGTACTCATTGAAGTGGATCAATAAAAAGGAACAAAGGATTTAAAGCCTGCAACTTACCCTTAACTTAAGGTGACGACATGAAGGAATTAGGTAAATGTCCACTGAACCCTGAGATGAGAGGAAATACACTAAAACCCCAACGGAAAACTAATTTGGCTAAACTGTCTACAGTCTACAGAGTTTGGATGACCCTCATGGGAGGTGTACCTCCAACATAACCTTCCTGTACTGGGGACCCATTCATATGCCTACTCCAAATCCATGCTTTATGCAAAAGTAACACTTTCTATCCTCAAAATAATCATCAATTAACAGTTAGTAATACATTTCTTACAACCTTATTATTTTTGAATATTGTTAATAATAGCGGCATGTGTTAATAATAACACATACTGTGGTATATTGTACATTGTTATTCTTATTAACATTTATCATAGTTAAGAATGCCTTATTAATGACTAATGTTCCTTATAAGACAGTATATATATTGGGTGTAAAATATGCTCTGCCGGTTTCCAGAAGGTTCTTGTTCCAGATCACTTCCCTTATAGCTTCTATGATCTTGGTTGCAACCAACCAAGGTGCTGAAGCTAAGTGTAGGCTGTGCATATATAACAAATTCTGACACTGGGTGCCTATATGTCTATATGCACTATAGACATTTTCTCAAACCTTACTTATCCATTATCATATTCCACAAAGTGTGATAATGGATTGAACTATGAACTGTTCTTATCTTGGGCTTGGCTCTCCAACACTTATTGAAGGTTGTAACTTGTACTATCATGTTAGGCCTTGCAGCTTTGCAGAAGCACACATGAATATCACTGTCAGGACGTTTCTAATGTCTCATATAGAGGCCACAGGTCCTTATTAATGTAGCCTATATCAACAAAAAGCTGCAGCAAGACAGCACCAGACATTCCGTACAAAGCAATAATTTACTCTTGTTATAATTAATCACACTCCTGTTCAATATTTCATGTGTGAGTTACCCTCTGCTCAGATCTGATGACCATGATAAACAGAAACCATTGTAAATACATTCCATGAAATCAATTTATGATGCAATTCATGCAAGTATGAACGAATGGCTTCCACATTATGTTATCACATAAATTCATTCAAATACTTGTAACTTGTAATGGGTATAGGCGACAATTCTCAGACATTACCTATTATTTCTCTTCAAAATGATCTTGTGAAAAGCTTGCTTGTGAAAAGAGTGACCTCTGGTGGATAGCAAGTGTGTATTAATGTTGGTTAGCTGCATGCGCCTCTGTGAATGGCTGCATGGTTTGGTTATGTTATTGTTAACATCAGGGAGGGGAGAATTAAACCGGTGTTTACATTATAAAAGGGCATAAGAGGCCCAGGAGGTTGTTACCTAACCAAAACGTCACTCCTGAAAACAGTAGGCCTACTGGTGTATACCTACCTCATCATACTCAGCTATGGACAGTTAACACAGGAGTTAAATGTAGGCTATTGCTTGAATCCATGGAAGCCCATAAATAATTTGTTAACTTATGCAGTTGTCGGATAATGTCACAAGAACATGCAATGAGACAGATTGACAGAAAGTAACACAGAAACACAGAAAGTTATAATATATTACATGATTTTTGTAAGGAATATATTTATATTACAATTTACTGCATTTTGTTAATAGGGTACGTAATATATCAAGTTAGTGCACATTACCCAACAACACTGATCTTATAAATGATCACTAGATACTACATGTGAAAAGCATCATCTCTAACTGGTATCAACAAAAAATAACACAAACTAATTGCCACAAGGGGGCAGTATCTACAAGAGAAAATCTTAGCCCTTACCTTCAGTTAATGCTGAGAAGAGGCCTCTGGAAAATGGTTCTAACTCAATGGTTTTCCTACATACAAAAAAGTAAATATGAATCATTATTGTATAATAATATAAACTCAGATAACTTATGCAGAACAACTTTACATCTGACCTCAAACCTCAGACCTTAAATCTCGACATATGCTGACCTGTTTTGTTGTATAGGCTACATTCCCCTCAATGGTTTTCCCAGAATAAATAAAGCTAAATATGAAAAACATGGATGAATGGATGTTCATTTGGGGGGAAAAAAGCCATATATCTGCGAGAAGAGCAATACGTTTTTTCTCTGATGCCACCATCCTGGTCAAATTATTCACAAGCCAACAAAAATATTGCAAAAATACAGTAGGCCTATGTGTGTGCTGTAAATTGGGGAAATGTGTATATGTGCAAGTCTGGAGGACTCCATCAAAGACTTTCCAAGGGTGAAATCCAACACCATTCCCTCTAGTCAAACTGTTCTTCAACATCTTCAATAGGTTGGACATTCTACCCCAGATGGTTGATTGACAGATTGACATTATGCTCCTCTCGCCTTACAGTATAAAGACATTGCCTTGCCCTTGTGTCCTTTGATTAAGAAAAGAGAAAGAGAACTATGCAATGCAATATATAAATACTATTTGTGGAATTCAAGAACTATTTCAATGTATGATTTTGAAATTAATCTAAAGGTATTCTAATAGAATATTCAGTAACCTGCTACATTTCAAATTAATCTGACTCAACCCTGAGTGCTTGGTTGTTTATAACAACTAACTTTGCATTGGAAAATGTTATCCCTGTTTATGCACTTATAATTCCTGAATTAACAAGGTTATAATACCACTACACCGTGATATGAATGTTGTGTGTAGAATAAATGTTCCCAGCCCCCCTAAGCTAAATGTAAAACCTTGCTATCTTAATATCTGGATTGGAGAGACAGTATTTGGTGTGAGATGAAGGACTTGTTTCATGGCTATGAATAGCTAAGAATGTTAGTCATGTTGTTCCCAGCAAAGTTGAAAGGGAGAATAGTGTAGCGAGTCTATTGTTTTTTATGCAACATGTTTATTATTATTGGGCTAGTAGCCTAGGAATTGGCCCAGTAGAAGTAGTAACAGACTAGCCTATTGTAATTAGCTACTGTAAGTGACATTGTATAGACAATAGTAATAGGCAAAGATTGTTAATTTATAGCCTGCCCTATACCAGTGGTAGTGGTGCTAGGTATAAATGATGGAAAGTTGGTTAACCATATGTAACTCATTGTCATGTTTACACTCACAAGAGTTAAAATATTCATGGTCTGAATTAGCCCAAGTCTACACAAGTAGAGAATTAAAAATGGTATTTTTTTTTATCTATGTTTGCCTGTTTTGTTTCCAAAATCAAGCCTGTTATTGTGGACAAAAGCAAAAATAAACCTAATAGGGCTCTGTTTTGGGTAGCTGTGGGGCTAATATGTCCTCAAATGATGGTCCGTGGATGAAATGCTGAAATAGTAGGCTCTGATATCAAAAAGCTTGAAAACCACTTGCCTATACAGTTTGTAGATTGTAGATAAAAAAAAAAGTTCAATCTGCAAAGCAAGCACATGCACACTGAGTGCAGGCCTGCATGGTGTGACAAATGACAGCGTCGTGGCTCCTCCCTCGGCTCTCCACAATGATTGCGTATGTGGTTGTTGCTGCGCAGCGCGACACACAAGAGGTGGAGGCAGTGGGCAGCACAGATCATGCTCCAAAGCAGACAGCAAACGTAAATAAACCCCGCTTCACTTTGGAAACCGCTGAAATCTCGGGACATAAACAATGCGCACGGCAGGAATCGCGTAAGTTTCCCACAAAATGGAGTGAAAGTCATCGTACGCGGGAGGTGCGCGTTGACAGAGGGTTCCTGGCGCGTTGTAATTTAAATTGTGCATCGTTTAAGTTTGTACACGGAGTTCCAGTGTAGTTTTGGTTTGGTGGACTGACCTCCTGCCCTGCGTGCAGCTAGCCGCTTCTCTTCGGCGCGACTCCCGCTTCACGCTGTGATTGTCATGGCGCTGCGGGCTAGAGCACTGTACGACTTCACCTCCGAAAACCCGGGGGAGATCTCCGTGAAAGAGAACGAGGTGGTGACTCTGTACAGCGAGCAGGACATCGAAGGCTGGCTCGAGGGTTCCAACGGGCAGGGGGAGAGGGGGCTTTTCCCTGCGTCCTACGTGGAGATCCTGAAGAGCGACGGCGTCTCTGCGTTCAACAACAACAACACATCAGGGGATTCAAGGTACGCCAATGTCCCGAGCGTGGGTGTTGTTGACGCTTCGTTCAAAACACAGACCCAAGTTGAGAACTTCTCCAAAGCATCGGCACCTGCCTTCACTACATTCTCTGCCCAGCCGGCGCAGCATCAGCAGCAGCCACAGAACACTTATCACCAGACCAGCCAAGGGAGCGATGATGACTGGGACGATGAGTGGGATGACAGCTCCACCGTTGCCGATGAGCCGGGGACTGTGGGAGGGAGCTATCAAGATTTTGACGGCAACGGAGCATCCACATACAGGGTGTCAATAGCCTCGATGGCAAGAGGAGGCAATGCACAGCAGGCAAAGAGTTCCGCCACGGTCAGTAGAAACTTGAATAGATTTTCGACCTTTGTGAAGTCAGGAGGTGAAGCGTTTGTGCTGGGGGAGGCAGCTGGTTTTGTGAAGGATGGGGACAAGATATGTGTGGTGATGGGCCAATATGGCCCTGAGTGGCAGGAGAACCCGTATCCGTTTTCCTGCACGATCGATGACCCCACTAAGCAGACCAAGTTCAAGGGCATGAAAAGCTACATCTCTTACAAGCTGACGCCCACCCACACGCAGACCCAGGTGAACAGGCGGTATAAGCACTTTGACTGGCTGTATGCACGTCTCGTGGAGAAATTCCCTGTGATCTCGGTCCCCCACATCCCAGAGAAGCAGGCCGCTGGGCGCTTTGAAGAAGACTTCATTTCCAAGAGGAGGAAGGGCCTCATAAGGTGGATGGACCACATGACCAGCCACCCTGTCCTGGCCAGGTGTGACGTGTTCCAGCACTTCCTCACGTGCAACAGCACGGACGAGAAGGCATGGAAGATGGGCAAGAGGAAGGCCGAGAAGGATGAGATGGTGGGGGCAAATTTCTTCCTCACCATCAGCACCCCCACTGCCCCACTTGACCTCCAGGAGGTGGAGAGCAAAATCGATGGCTTCAAGACTTTCACCAAGAGGATGGATGACAGCGCTTTGCAGCTCAACGCCACTGTCAGCGAGTTTGCCCGCAAACAGATCACCGGATTCAAGAAAGAGTACCAGAAAGTGGGGCAGTCGTTCAAGGTCCTCAGCCAAGCCTTTGAGATGGACCAGCAGGCGTACTCTGCTGGTCTCAACCAAGCCATCTCCTTCACTGGAGATGCATACGAGGCCATTGGAGAGTGCTTCGCTGAGCAACCAAGCAAGGATCTCGACCCAATCATGGATTTGTTAGCGCTTTACCAAGGCCACTTGGCAAACTACCCAGACATCATCCATGTGCAGAAAGGTAAAGCCTAACATGATGAAAACATGACACATTGTATGTACATCCACTCTCCATTATCCACAATATGTATGCACTGTACGTTTGTTATTTGTTGTGTTTCATACAGACAGATACACAAGGCTGCTGTTATACTCTAACTTACTGATTAACTATAACCCTACTAAGGGGTGTTGATCTCTTGATTTGATATACATTACATCAGATAGTTTTTAAAACAAAGAGTCTAGTGACTAGAGACCAGCTGCTTGTAGATCCGGATACATTCTACTATATATAAAAAAAAAGGGAAAAAAAGAAATACATCAAATGAATGAAGAACGGGCAAGAGCCATATAATCTTAAACTAAATGACACCACTGAAAAATGCTTCAGAACCATAGTTTGAATCATGTTATATTGGTACGTACTACATAGTATTTGCATCCGGAATCATACATCTTAGTTGTGGTTTGTAAATATAAGGAAGTGTTCATAAATTGACAAATAGGTGTGTTTCCTCACCTGTGCAACATTAGGCTAGCTGTCTGTGTTATAGTGGTGTAGTTGTCTGTCATACATATCAACACTGGATGCCAGTCATCACTCATCACCATCAGAGCCAGCAGAACTTTGCAAAACAAATAAGGAATATTTGCATTGGGAAACAGACCCACGTGTACTCCCTAGTTACATTTCACTGCTGAATCATGTGGGCGGCACCCATTCAGCTGACATGTTGTATTTGATTTTCCATGGCTGACCTAACCTATTACCAATGCCAGGAAAATGTAGAATGCTCTTGTCTATTCTATGTCTATCTCAAAGTGACCTCCTGTAAAACATTTGTTCTTCATTAAGGTTTGTGGCTGACCTATTCTACCATTTGTCCACAGCAAGTCAACGTTAGGCCATCTCTCCTGTCCTCGCTATGAACAGGAGAATGATTGTTCTCGTTGTGTGGCAAATTATCACTCCACCAGTGGCCAGGGACGTAGTGTAGTGGTTACTGTTTATAATATACTGTTTACAGTGCATAAGAATGTAACACATTTGTGTGCTTTTTTACAGACAAAGTTATGGCCTTTAGAGTGGAGCTTGCATGTCAAGCTGAACCAAAGTAGACACAGTAAACGAGTAAATGAGTTTTAAAGCTTCACTTGGTAAACCATGAACACATTTATCAGTGGGCATGACTGGGCACTAACCGTCGCTGCCTGATATACTGTAACTAGCTTTGTCAATAACTACATGAAGATAAAAACTAAAGAGTCCTATGGTGTGGGACATTGGCATAGATAGGGTGCAAGCTAATTGTATGCCAATTGCCAAAGTCACTGACAGATGAGATCACATATGATTAAATCTAATCTGCTTGTCTCAGTTCTTGAATTTCTGATCAGAATGAGAAGCAGCAGAATTTGAATGTAGCCTCTAAAAATCATGTACTATATTATAAAATGTAATATGATAGTGATGCATCAGTAGACTGATTATTTGATTGCAAACTTCACATTTTATGTTCATCTAATAAGCTATTCATGTACTCGTTGCACCCCTAGTCATTTCCCACATTGACTGTCATTTAAACGTTGTGGAAATGTTTGAATTAGGTTTGGTTCCTCTCAAACACTAGGCTTATTCACTGCCCAATCAAGCAATTGTTTGAAAACAGGATAGGCGGTGTTTTGATGTATTGGGGTTGTAACACAAGTGGCTTTAGTCACTAAGTGCTGCTTGCACGCCAACGTAGTAGGCAAATACACAATATCACGTGATAAGTCTAGACTAATTGCAATGATAATAAAGTCTGGTTTAACTATTGAAAGTCTGCTTTGATGGTACAAAGACAAAAACATGTCCTTGCTGTGAGCTGTAAGGCAGTATACTGCCTTCACTGTCTAACACTTTTTCAACTGTGGTGCAAGCTGTTACCATCTGATTAAGCTACAACACTTAAAACCTCCCGTTGGGAGTGAATTGCCTTAGCAAAGAGATTGAGGCCTTTTTCACCCTGTAACTAGTATTAGTATAGGAAGAGTCACAGCAGGAGTCTGTAGCAGGCACCAGTTAAAAAGAGAACAATATGTCAACTATTCTACTATCCTATCCTTTTGATTCTCTCTGTAATGTGTTTAAGTTCTAATGCTTCCTTTGCCAGTTTTGCTGCACCTTGCTGTTTTTCTTATGGCAATGGTGGGTGGGAATGTAACTTCAATTTAGCAATTCAATTCATTATCATAATGTATAGCTCTTCGTTAATCACTTCCACTTTCACTAGTTTATTCTGTATCCTGATTCCTGTATTAGCTCTCTCCTGATTGTATGAAATTGGTACCTCAATCCCCAGGCTAAAAATGTAATTGTTGTTTGTTTGATTCTTTAGCTGGAGAGAGGTGGAGAAACACTAACACAAAATATCACTGAGAATGTAAGGAATTGCTTACTTATCATTTATTGTTATTTTAAGGACACCCAGGTGAAGATTGATTTACTGTAGCCAAAGGTTGTGTTTTATAGCTCTTCATTTTCTATTTACAAATATACTTAGTGTTTACAACTTGCCACAACAAGTTTGTAGAATTGTAGATATTTAGTCTAGTAGTAGAATAGAGCAAAAATATGGGGGGCCATAGAGCCCTTGGCAACAGGTCAAGTACAATATTAAAAGTCTTCTTTTGATTCATGATATACAGTCAGTATGTGATTCAAACAGCCTTCAGGCTGCCAGGCTGTGTTACATTTCAATAACCATACAGACACAGTGTGTTGATGTTGGCCGTCTGAAGTTCTATTATGTTTTCCACTCTGCCTTAGAGATCTTAAAGAAACCTCCTGTGCTCCAAACCCACTAATACTCACTTGAATTGCTTTTAATTAGCAGGAAAGTACATGAAAGAAGGGGAGCTTCTAATGAAACTATAAAAGCTGACAGCCTGTACAGTTCACTGACTCATGACTGTGGTGAGACAAACAATACAGTGTGGTGAGTTGAAAATGTGCTCTGCTAAGTACTCACTGGTAGACCTGCGATTGCACATGGACGGTTGCGCCAGACGTTCTGTCTGCCTTTCTATCTTCCGCTCTTTCTCTCACCTCATCCCTCTCTATCTCTGTTACTGTTACTCAAAAGCAACAAACCTTTTTAGACAATTTGAATTAATGTGTAAAATGTTGTTCTTACATTGCATAACATAAAATTATCGCTAACCTTAGCCTCTAGAAGTTGAACCTCTGGCTACCCTTTATAACAGGGGTTTTCAACCTTTTTGACACCAGGGACCAGTTTATTCAGCATTTCAGCCACGGACCACCATTTGATTAGATTTTCACCCCAAAGACCTAAAAGTAAAGAATTCTTTTGGTTTTGTCCACAATTCCTGGCTTGATTTTGCAAACAAAAAGTGTAAACATCTTAATTAAGTCGTGCTAATTCACATGATGAATATTTTAACTCTCGAGAGTGTAAAAATCAAAACAAAATATAGCTGCAAGCAGCAATAAAACGTGACCAAGCAAGCAGCAATAAGGAGTCAGAACAATATGCAGAAGAAGGAACATATTTTTGAGAAATTATCTGAGGGGGGTGCTTTTGCCCCGGGTCCATACAATAGTGAATGAATAAATGAAATGTAAAATTCCTACAGTAGCCTACATGTCAACATGGCCTCCTACAACAAAACTGATAAAAGCTTGGAGAATTACAGTACAATTCAAGTACAACTAGAAGAAATTGTGAAATAAATGTGATTGGACACTAGTTAACAACAGTTGTTTAATGGCCACTTTGTTCAAGAAGTTAATCTAACATAATCTGGCACAATGTTTTAACCACTACACTGTTACATGAAATGATCAAGGCTTGTACAATGCAACGCTTTCGTTGGGTAGGTTACTACTGGAAATCTAGAATGTCGAGGTATGACCTGGCCGGGAATCGAACCCCAGTCTCCCAGTCTCAGGGCAGACACTAACCACAAGGCCACTGAGTTGGTGCCATTACCATAACATTGAGTTTTATCATCTCAATCACAAAGTGACATTTCCGTGAATGTCACTTTCATGATATGCGAGTGTAACTCAGTGCTATTGAGAAGTAGGCAGAAATGCATTGGACTCAAAGTAAAAGCCCAGCTTGAATCCTTTTATGTTAGGTCTTTTTAAGTAATAGCAAATCATACACATTGCAGAGACTTTAATTGTTACTGTAAAATAATTCAAACCGGCTGTCATTTTACATCTCATCTTACTCACTTCAAACAATGTGTTTCAGACACTAGACTATGATTTGTCACCGTTAGGCTCACTGTGACCACTGATCACGTGACTAACCCAATGTAACTGTGTACCCCATCATTGGCGCAACTCCGTCTCTAAATGGCTCTGGTGCGTTGCATTAAAATTGGATTTTAGATCATGCAACAGCATGCAGCAGTGGATAAACAAAACACAAGACAAATCAGTTTATAAAGAAAACTGAAGCAATAGGACATGTGGGTGTGACAATCTGCCACATTCTGATGTGAAACTCTACTTACAATATAAAAGTATACTGGTTTACGGCAGTATGTTTTTATGAAGTGTATCCTTTAAACAAACAACTACCCTTAATCAATGATTATCTATGATAAAAATGCTTCAAAACAAGAGCCTCCACATCAATGTTAACAATTAATGTGATTCATAAGAAGACTCCTCACAAAGCAGCAATTTTCATTGGCTTATAAAAACGTCATTTTTTGATGAAAACAAATTTGCTTCGGAACTTTTGTCCGGATGGGGCCAAAGTTCTCATGTAGCAGGTGTCATGCAAATTGATCAAAAATCCAGGCAGAGAATCAGGCATGAGCATTTTTCAAACTGCTTAAAATGGCAGACACTCTGGGGGTGGAGCTTACCGGTCAAAGTTACAGATGTGTTCCACATGAATCAAGGAACATGTAGAAACAAGTCCCATGATTTTTGGCCAAACGAGGCCCGAGTTATGGTTGTTCAAATGTTTCAGTTTCAAAGAATTGTTATAGCGCCCCCATTTGAGCAATTGGAGTAAGACTGGTTTTGCTGCTATTTGGCATCCCCCTCTACAAAACTGTAAAATATCAGAAGCAGATTACGCTGCATGTGTAGATTAGGGGCATTAGAATCATTTTCACAAACAAGCAATTTTCATTGGCTCGTAAAAACATATTTTTTTCACTTAAAACAAAATTCACACCTATTTTCATATTTGTATGGCTTCAAAGTTCATGTGTAGGTCGTTGTTATGCATTTTGATCAAAGATTGTAGGAGAAGAGACATTTTAACTGTTTTACATATAATTCAAGATGGCGGTTCATCTAAAGGTCAAGAGGTCAAAAGTCAGAATACAAAAGTTGTTCGGCATAAGCAGACGCATAAGGGAATATAAGTTACATTTCTGAGAGTCAAGCAGTTCATGAGTTATAAGTGTTTAAAGTTTGCAATTTCAGTTGAGTGCTGTAGCGCCACCATTTGACCAGTGGTCACAGGCTTCGCATCATCACCGTTTGGCATCACCCTCTACCAGATTACCAATTTTCGCGAAAACCGACTGCACGGTTCAGCCAGAACAGCTATTTTTGGCGGAAGAAGAAGAAGGAGAAAAGCAGCAATATCAATTAAGTGACCAAGTCACTGCTTGGTCACTTAATGAACCTGCAAGGGTCTATTTGGTCTCATTTTTACACTGGTACATAAGCTCTGGTACATAAGATTTCCATCATTTAGCCTGGGGACCACCTGGAACCCTCTCAAGGACCTCTGGTGGTCCCCGGACCACCTGTTGAAAACCCCTGCTTTATAATATTGACCACAAACCTCTAACCCTACTTAAGAAACGTCCCTTTCAGTGCTCAGGGTTCATTCTGAAGCTCATCCATTGTTTGAGGTTTATTGGTGTCTGCTGCAGTGAGGCAGCTCAGTAGAGGAACCTAGCGAGGCAACATCCTAGTTGTCATTAGACCAAAGTAGAGACTTCCGTAACATAAGTGGCACATGACAATTTAACTTCCCCATGGAATCAAACAAATACTCCCTCTAGCATTGGAGTGTTCATCCTAACTCTCCAGTAATGTGAAATGAACCAGAAAGAAATATGGGAATGTAGGAAAATGTTGGCTATGATATAAGTGCCTTTCCTTATGTGATGTAGGCTGCTGTTTCCTTGCTTAAGCCTTTAAAACCAAACATATATTCAGTGGAATGGTTATCAGTCCTATCAGAACCTGACCTCTATTTTTAGAATCCTATATCTGTCCAGTACGCAGCAGCACACAGGTCCCAGACAGACTGGTTTCTATTTGTCCTCACTGAAGTGACCAGTGAAACGTGAGCCTCCCAGCAGGGAGACATTGGGCGTCACTCTATTGATTGCCACCTCTCTGGAACACACATTAGTGTGCAGGCTGGTCAGGCCACTCATAACTCATGATATTATTGCCAGCATATCTGGCTTTCAATAAAAAAAAAACATTTAAACCTCCGACATGCACTTTGGTGCCTTTAAAAGTCTTAATTTAGCTTTGCAGTGTAAATTACATTATTGGACTCATTGTTTTTTTATGTTTCAAATTCAAACTCTAGAGAAAGGGTACAGTTTTCAGATCCTGAGGTTAGTAATATGCTGTGGTTTTGGACGTTTTTGGTCATAGTAACTTGTTTCTGGGGGGGTCATTCTCACGAAACATGAAATTGCATGTCCGTGAACATTTCAACATCAAAAACACAACTTTATAATACAATGAAATTACCATTTTAAAGATATTTTTTTTTCTCTTTCTTGTTCAGAGGTTTATATTTATCTGAGAATTCATGAATATTGTTTTTTTATGCGTTTTTAGCTGAAATTCTCATTACCGCAATGCGTCCGCAGTCATTTTAGTGGTGCTTAGATTGGATTTTTTATTGGATAACCTTTATGGATTTTGCTCAAAATAAATTCAAATTATTCATTATGTTTTTTAAAATCATAAATTGAAATAATTTGAAAAAAACATATTTCAATTAAATATATATTGGGAAAAAACATCATGTCCACATGCAAATTTCTCATCCTCCGCTATGTTTTTGAAGGGCTGTTTAAACTCAAACAGAATTGCAAATAAATTTTGATTTTGAGCAACTTAATACATCTGACAGTATATTCAACATGGCTAAAAGTTTAGCAGATCACTTTACATTTATCCAGTGCAAAGTTAAAATCTCTGTTAAAAAAAGTCTGAAAACGCATTGTTGATTATCATTACCGAAACAGGCACTTTTCCACATTTAGATAATAGTTAGAAAGATTTCTTTTGGTGACAATATACTTTATTAATGTCTAGTGCTGTACATTGAATAAAAAATGCCTCAGCCATCATGGCTTCTCTATTATGAGCAAAAAATGCTAAAGTTGCTCATCCTCCGCAACACCCATTCTCATACTCCGCAATGATTTTAAGTAGTTGCGGTAGAGAGAATGGCTGTTTCGGTAATGAGAATTTAATAAGGTCAGACTATATTTTTAATAATAAATATATGTAATAATGATCAAAAAATAATTCTAGTATTATTAATTAATTCTAGATATTTTATGCATTCCCTTTTTCTTAAAAAGAAAGTTTTAGAGCAAAGACTAGGCTGTCAAAATTCGGAGATCAATCTGCTGACTTGTTTAGTGAAGACAATGGCCTATAATACATTATAAACAGCTACAATGCACTAATATAATCAATTTATAATATGGCATAGGAAGCACCAAACATTCTTCTTAAAGACATCTTAGCAAAATGCATGCCATAATGAGATGTAACATTATACTTTTCTGTTGGACTCTCAGTGGCTTTTGCAAGGATCATAGTGTATTTTAAATATAAATGCACCAAGTCTCTGTACAGCTGTATATACATATACACCATGAACATGACTCAAGAACCGTTCACCCCATGACCCAAATTTGACACATGTATTCCACCCCACCACAAAGGGTACAGTGTTAGGTGACGGTCTGACCCACGGTTGTTCAGAAACGCCACAAAAGGCCTTTGCCCAGGCTCTGGACCTGATCACTACTCTATCACTTGAACTCTTCTGACATCTATAGGTTCCATGTTTGGGCATTCCTCACAAAGAACTCCATCTATGGGCATACAAGGGACACAAACAGAATAATTGGGTGGAGCCTATGGGCCCCACTCTAATATTCGTTACTAGTGTTAACTCATGATTTTCCAATCACAGGTGACTGTCGGTGGTAAACGTTAGAGAATGTGTTGTATTTACACTGCCACAACCATTGGGCTAGCATGAGATAGTTGTAGACAGTTGCTTTCTGGTTGGTTTGTAGGATGTATTTAATTTAAAATGCAATACAGAGCAGTGTTATTCAAGTCCTACTGAGCAGGTGCTCCCAAATAATTGGCCCCAGCTGAGCAGATCTGATACACTCCATCTTACACTGTAGCTTCATTGGTATGATAGTGTTAGTAGGCGTTAGTAAAAACATTATTGACAAACTGAACGAACATTGTGGCCAAGTAGGGATAGCATAAACAAATCCCTGAAGCTGTAGGTTTAGATTGGCTAATCAGGAAACCACCTTCCATCCATCTTCAGAGTCAAGACTTCTCTTTCCAGAGCAACATTTAAAGCTTGTTCCCAAGCCAGTGTGGAGATATAATCCCCCACAACTGGACTTGCACTTACTCTGCTCTCTCTTTATTAAACAACAACGTGAGCAATACAGCTCTTGCTGCTCTGATTGGCTGATCTATACTCCGTCCTCCCCTTGTAAATAAGACCCTGGGATACTTTACATGATCTGCTGAGAACCATGGCCTCAGTTTTGGAGATGCTGATCCTCACCCCAGTGGGCACACACTCAAATGCAAGTCACTCCAGTGAGAGCTTAAGGTGTAGGGCTGATGGTGCCATCAGGACCACATCATTTGAAAAAAGCAGTAAAATAACCCATAGCTCCCCAAACTGTATACCCTCTTGTCCATGACTGTCTCAAGATCCTGTCCATCCATGAATATTATAAGCCGGATAGGTGAAAAGTTAAGGCAGTGGCCAACCCCCACACGAAACAAAAGCGTCTTACTGCCCAACACTCTGACACAGCTCTTGCTTTGGGCAGACTGGAATAGTAGTGCTACTCTTTAAGAAACCAAGACCGGCCCTCAACATCCAAGCCTTCAGAATTTCAGGAGTTCCTGAAGTGTTCCTTCCATTACTCAATGACTTCCTTATTCTAAGTTGACAATGTCCAATCCTTGCTGTACACAGCTTTGTTTCACTGCTTTCCCTTCCTGAGGTGTTGGATGGTTTTCCAGAAACACTTTGTTGCTCCAAATGTAGCCTGACTCCACCAGTTCACAATCTGCAAAGACATGGACTGGATATAGTTCTGACCAATCCGCAGCAACAACGGGCAGGAGCTGCCAATCACCTGTCAAATAACTTTAAAAAAGGCCTGCCTTCTTCAGGGATTTGTTACAGTGATTCCAAATAATAGTAGTTTGTGAAACAAGATCTTCAATCTCAATCAGCTTAGCTAGAAAGTCCTTCTCTATGGATTCTCCAAACTTTCCCACAGTTCACACCCACTGCTTTGCCTCTGTCACAGCCATTGCAACTGTCTTTTGTCATTCTGAGGTTGTAAATATGTTAAGTGCTGATATATCTGCTATTTTCAATACCAATGAAACAGAGCGCCACTTCTCTTTTGAACTTAATGTTTAAGGTTGTGTGTTCTTTTCTAACAGCCTATTAGTTTAAATAGTGTGCATGTTCTGAGTTGTGAGCAGTTTGAATCATTGTTAGCATGTTATTATTATTATTCATAATAAATACATTGCCAAATCAAAATTCACATTTTATGTTTTAAACATACCTCAGACTACTATACTAACTACACTATACTATACTACTATACGGTAATTATCATTACCGCAATCATCAACCTCATTTCCGAAACACACATATCATTACCGCAACCAGGTGTTTATTTAACAATTTTTCAGCGCATGCAAAATGTAGATCTGTTGCTAAATACATGTCTAGAATCTATATAATATGTTCTTTCAGGATTGCCATATCATTTTGAAAACAACTCAGATTTCAAGGAAATATCTCAAAGATTGGGTTGTAAATTATCAAAGTTGTTGCGGTAATGAGATAAATGTGTCAAATTCTGATAAAAAAGAAAATGTAAATATATATATTATTTTACAGTTTAAGTTAACTGTGCATAACTGTTAATAATCCATTAAAAAAAATAAAAATGATCATCTTTCCTAAAGTTATGGCCATTTTTAAACTGTTGCGGTAATGAGAATTTTTCTGGACAAATTTTTGAAAATATGCTAAAAAAGGTGATAAATTGTCATTAAATATTTGCAAAATATTGTTTTAATATAGTTAAGATCTTGTTAATAATGGTTCAAAAAGAAAATTTTCCAAAAAAGCATTTTGAAAATTTGCATGTTGAAATCTTGCTTCGTGAGAATAACCCAGTAACTTGTTTCTGGGGGGGTAAAAACTCGCACCTGAATTCCCTTACTCGACGTTGATCCAAGTGGGAACAGGACATTTCAAAGTGTGACCACATGCTAACGGATGCTTTGATAGCACAGTTAAAGTACTGTTCACAGCACATTTATTTTTGTAAACACAGCATTCTTTACCCATAGAATGGTCTCCACCGCCCTCACCCATGTTTGCTGCTGCAAGTTCTCATTCAAACAGCAGCTGATGAAGCCGTTAGTGCTGCCAGTGTAATGCTTCCTATGGGGACACTTCTGCTGACCCCAGACGACAGTGTGTTATCAGGGCTGTGGTTGTGGGTTATACGTCACTAAATCACAAGTTGTATTTTGCCCCTGACTCTTTGGGGCAATGAGTGGCAAAGTCAGCATTCAGTGGAGGAAATTAAACGTTCAGTCTCTGTCAAATGTTTTGATATACGGTAGTACATAGACTTCGCACTGTTTCTCAACGGGTGTCTTTTAAGCGGTTTCGGTGGGTCCCTATTCCCAAGGTAAATTTTTGATATGTAGAAAGATGAACAAAATGGACTATTTAGTACAGTATACTCTCAGTAGTATTAGGTTGTAGGTAGGTTGTGTTTTTTTTTTTTTTTTTTTGCTCTAGGGACACCGTCTCCTTTTGTGTAGAAACAGGAACTTGGTCCCCTCTCTTAGCCCACTGCATTCTGGATCTTGTTTGGTTCTTCTTGCTTCTTACTAAAGTGTTTAGGGTAGTGATGATGTTGACAGGATTCTGCTGCCAGTATCTGTCTTGAGAGATTGTGGTCCCAGAGATAAAGAATTATTTATTGGTGTCCAATGACTATTGCATAAAGTGAGCGGTGTTGAAATGAAAAAAGGTTGAGAATTATCGGTATATACTATGCAAACAGGCTAATTAACTTCATGCACAAATGAATGGGAGGTGGAAGAACAGTCTAGATATCAAGCAAAGAGTTTGGAGAGAGCGAGAGAGAGAAGGGGGGAGACATTAAGCAAACGTCATCAAGAATGGGACTCGAACATTCAACGCGCTGTCAGGCCAAAGCCCTTTATGACATCTGGTAGCCTGGACCAAATGGCTTTTTTTATAATTGGTAAAACTAATTGAGGATTAAATAATGATTAACTAATTAATATTTAGTAAACAACCACTTAACCCTGTATTATACATAACAATGGTGATGTGCAATGTGCATTAACCATAATGGAGGAAAAAGTTTGGTTAATGGTGATATTGATGTTGTCATATTGCACAGCCATTGGTCACAGGATAGTAGAAGCTCAGTGTTGTGTAACCACTAACCAGTGGTTACGTAAGAGTTGTGCTGGCAGCGATGTCCTGTCCACAGCAGGAGAGCTGACTGCCACCGGCAGGCATTCATCCAGGAACACTTTCCTCTGGGGGCATGTCACCAGGGGTGACCCATTACCACCTGAGACCAATAACTGCAAATGCTTTCTAAATCAGTAGCTCCTACTAGGGCTGCAATCATGAAACGTAATCGAATCGATAATTGAATTAGTGGTCAACTGATTTAGTCATTGATTAATCAGATTGGCAACTAATGACTGGAGTCATGAGTTGCTTTAATTTAAAAATGTGTTTGAATAGCAGCCTAATCAGCAACTAATCAAATGTATTTTTGTTGGTTTCAACATGTCAACATGGTTTCAATTCAAATATATATTTTAAGGTGATAATTAAAGTGTAATATAATTATGAAATATTAAAGTGTTGCAATACAATTAAGTGAATCGAATATGAATACAAACATTAGTTGCAGCCCTAGTTCCTACACTCTCAGGATTTTGAATAAATTGTTAAAAAGTAGCTGATGTACAACAGCTGAGCCCTGTGAGCTTGTAGATCTGCTGTTTCTGCCATATTACTAACCTCACTGAACTCATTTAGCCTCACTGAACTCCTGCCTGTTTCCCGTAAAGTCTCTGTGATAAAATAAATAAATAAAATAAATCATGCTTCCACCTGAGTCCATTAGTGGGCTTTTAAAACACAGGAAGCCACAGACCAACTTGTACCTTGGTTTTCCTATTCTAGGGCCGAACGTTAGCAAAAATGAATTGTCTACAAGCTCACAGCATGCCATGTTCTGAGCGTCTAGCTTTGCTGTTTGGGGCAAATAGAAAAAAGGAGTGGATATAGATGGTATATAGAGTTGACTTGAAATGGCTAACCACATTTGTGTCCGCACTTTGTCTTCAATGTTTGTTTACTTACCCCCCCCCCCCCCCAAAAGCTGGACATATGATGGGCTAACACCCCTCAAACATCCCATATACAAGCTCTACAATCTGTAGATCATGGGCTCTTTTTGATGATGAGATTTGGTGGAGAGGAAAAAGGCTTTGGACAGCTATATTTATTCCAAATGTTTCTGCCTCTTTCTTTCATGTCGGCCTGCTTTCTTCCTCTATTACCTGTGTGACTCTTTTTCTGCCCTGTACAATCTGTTGTGCATTGAAGGAATCTCACAGATCTAGGTTAAACTGCAGCAGAGGACAATACTGCCAGACTATGCAGATTTTAGGAAGATGGGGTGGTGGAGAATGTCAGCATTTTTGTCTTACGCTTTTGTACTAGTGTGTATGATACTAGTGTGTGTGTAGTAGTCCATCTATAGCCTGACCACATTGTGTGCTGCCCAAAGAGGAAAATCAGAAGGCATTTCGTTGAACTTGGCAGGGGCATTTATGCAATGCTTCGGTGAATTCCAAAACCTGTTTCCAGGATCAAATGTGAAAATGTGCCACATTTAATAAAAATAAAACAGGCTCCGATTCCAGGATAAAAGTTTTGCCCTTTGAAAACGTGCCGACAGTGCCTGCTGAAAAATAGGGAGAGAGGCAGAGAGTGTACAAATCCAGGTCAGCACTTCTAAGAAGTGGTGAGGTGACTCTGGACAGGAAGCAAGCTCTCTGAATCATACTTTTGACAAGGTGTTAATTGACTGTTGACTGACGCAGAATCCCATGATGCAGAAGTGCAGGACGTTCTGCGTGCCTCAAGGATAGCTACAGGCTCATCCTTTTATCCTTGTGTCTTACTTTACCACTTGCTGTTTACACTTCTGACTCATAAAGTATAGAAAAACACCCTCCTCCCGAAGGCTTACTCTTGGTTGGGTTATAGTTCCAATAGCCTCACCTGTTTGTTCTCATCTGTTTTGAATGGAGGCAAATAGGTAGCCCTTGTGTCAACACTCCAGGTTAGTGTAAATGTTACCAGATGTTGATATATGATAATACATGACCTTGTTTATAGCCATGGAAGTAGGATACAGCCCACAGAGTATTTGATGCTCATTGTACATGTACAGCATTATATAGAATTGTAGATTTCTCCTCTCAGACAGTCCATGTTCTTATTCAACACAATGCAAAAGGATCCCGTGTATGTGGTATAACAGGTTTCTTTCAGTAGTGGAGTAAGAAATGCAGTTTCGTGAGATGGTTACACAGTATGTACTATGTGCGTGTTTCACCTCCTACACCACAATAAAGCAACGAAGCATGAGGTTCATCCTGTCGCAATGTGAAAAGTCCCTGGGTTAAACACCTTGTCTAGCACTTGCCAAACTTAATGATAGTTGAAATATTGCCATAGAGTTATGGGGTGGATGCTATAGCTCAGCTCATGGGTGCAAAAGCCAGTCTTTTAAGTTGAGCACCCACAGGTGTTTGCAGAATGCTAATACTTCTTTGAATGAGGTGAAATACACATGGAAAAGAAAGAATAACATGACACACATAGATGAGTCATTAACACTGAACACCTCCCACAGCCTTCCTCTTGGTGTGTGCGGTAATGGTTCTGAATATGACTTGGTCAAGTGTGAGAAGAAATCTGTCACAGACAGCAGTAATGCACACAAAGAGACGCAGGACATTCCGTTACAGTACAAAGACAAGATTAAAAAACAGATAATACTGTAAAGTGTGCAATTGCTAAGCAGCTGCTTTGTGCAAATAAACTCTGCTTTTGCAAATAAGTTTTAAATTGTTCAAGGGTAATCAGGCTAGCCTGGAATCCAGTCTCCGTTGCCGTTGCAACATTCAACTCCTGAATCTCTTGAGACTGAGTTTCACAACGGAGTTGCGAAGTTGAATGTCAATGGAAGCTGGATTCCGGGTTATAATCAGGCAGCATAGCCTCAGTTTCTGCAAATAATGTGGTGCACGTTGAAGACCGGAATCAGAGTAGGAGAATGCCTTTTCTTTTACAAACTTCAGACTGATGGTGCTGAGGCCCAGTGACTCTAGGCTATATTGGCCACATTCAATGTTGACATAATATGCAAATGGTTTGATACCTGGGCAGCAGTCTCAGGTGTGATTTCTAAATTGAAAGATAACAGCGTACATTTCTGTACAGTGATTATTCTGACTACCGGTAGTTGCCTGAGGATACAATGTATGGTGTATATGCAGTGTTGTAGTGGTACTTTTAGAAGTGGGGGGCGCCTCTTAAAGGGGAATTCCACCCTTTTTTCCCTGAGAGTGTACAAATGGAACCAAATGGACCCTTGTGGTCCATTTGGTTCCATTTGTACACTCAGAAAAAAGGAAACTCATTAACATGGTGAAACACATCTTGATGATGTCGTCAAGATGTATTTCACCATGCTAATGATTTTTTTCAGACCCAAAAATATTTTAGATGTGAGAAGTGGGGGGACGCCGCCCCCCCGCGTCCCCCCTCCACTACACCCCTGTGTATATGAGAGGTTTTACAACTAGTTATGAATCTGAGGACTGTGTGATAAACGGTGTCCAACAAATGCAGACGCATTCTTATACAGCACATTCCCTAAATACAAGGCCGGTAAGAAGGTGACAGCCACAAGGCATTTCCTAGGATTAAAAGAAAAACAGCTGGTACTATCTTCACGCTAAGACTATGGCCTCAAGCTGTGTTTTCTCTGGAATGTTGCCAGGTCAAAAAACTATTATCATACTTTGCCAGCAAAGGCAGGGCAAAGTCATTCATGGCTCCTTAAGTGACAAGAAATTTCTGTTACCGGCACAGTAAAATGTCTGTAAGCATGCAGGGATATGCATTTGGATGATAAAATATGCAATATATGGAAGAAACCGAAACAAATATGCATCTGCAGGCTGACAGACCAGCTAATATAAATTTGGTCTGCCCCAGCGCCTGGTCTACTTGTGGCCTAAAACAGAGCCTTGTGGCATGCCTATTGTGACATTCGAATCCAGTGACAATGGTGACACCTCAAAATCAGTGTCAGACTGACAACTAACCTGAGGTCTTTTAAACAGCAGATAAATGCATGTGTATTGGAAAAGGTTCCACTATAGTCATTTCACTAATTTATATAGGACAGATAAGGGAGTACTTGTTATGTACTGTATGTTACTGTCATGTTTTTCCACAAACTATAATTTCCAGTTATAGCAGACTGAAAATAGCTGTCTATTAAAGATACATATACATGTAGTTTCCTTTTGTGGAATTATCCAATGAATTTGGTAGACACAGGCAAAATCTCCTTAAATGGTGATGTCTTTGTTTTGTCTTTTTCGTTCATGTAATCTAATCTAGCTATATTTACATCCTGCCCCCATCCGAACACACTGCCCCCATCCACACACACTGGCCCCATGCGCGTGCATGCACACACACACACACACACACACACACACACACACACACACACACACACACACACACACACACACACACACACACACACACACACACACACACACACACACACACACACACACTCTTTAACTGCTCACAGATGCGGTTCTCACGACTCATGCCAAGCACCTTGGCAGTATTTTAGTCCTATTCAGAGGTTAAACCATGCTAATTTTCTGTTAATTAAACATTAGAAAAAAACTGAAATGCTCTATAATGCAACCTTTTTGAAGTGTTTAAATTGAATCCTCCACCTTGGGAATAATATTACACAATCTTTTTTAAGCTGTGAGCTGTTAAAAGTTGTTAGATGTGGAATAAAATAAGCAATAATATGGTTCTGAAGTTGGTTCTGGTGTTCAACTGGCTGTGGATGCCAATTGGAAAAAAGAGGAAAATGAAAATAAATGTAAAGTTTAAAGGAGAATTCCACTCATTTTTATTTTTTCCTGAGAGTGTACAAATGGAACCAAATGGACCATTTGGACCATTTGGTTGAGCGGGTCCATTTGGTTCCATTTGTACACTTTCAGAAAAATAGCTCCTAAAAGAGAAATCATTAATGATTTTTTTTCAGACCTCCATTTCTAGGAAACACTGAATGGGGGGATCTTTTTATCATGTCCACACAACATCCCTAATTTGTAAGGGGAGGAATTCCCCTTTTCATGGTGGCACACTCCACCCCCCTCCATCCAGGGAATCATTGGCTGTTTGGTGGAAATGTCTTGAACATGTGATGTAGGTCTAAATTTCCTTGTGTTGTCTCCTAACAGGAGCTCTGACCAAGGTGAAAGAGAGCCAGAAGCATGTAGAGGAGAGCAAGATGGACGCGCCGCAGGCCGAAGGCATCAACGAGCGCTGCAACATCATCTCCTTCGCTACGCTGGCTGAGATCCAGCACTTCCACCAGGTCCGTGTGCGCGACTTCAAGACCCAGATGCAGCACTACCTACAGCAGCAGATCAGCTTCTTCCAAGACATCACAGGCAAGCTGGAGGAGGCCCTGCAAAAATATGACGATGCTTAATGGAATGCCGACGCGACAGCAATCTGTTTGGATTGGACTTTGGTGACCAGTGGCTGTGCACCTCCCTCAGCCAGCCAGCGGAGCTTTGGCAGACTAGGATAGCCAACGTTGCACATGGCTGAAGGCTGCCACCACCTGACCTGCAGTGAGTCAGACACAGGGAGACGACACTCCAATAATGTTGACAATTTTAACCAAAACCCAGGGTTGAGTTTGTTGCCATATTTTCTTTTGGAGGGCAGAAAGCTTTTTTTTAAGAGAATGGTAATACGAAGAGTACTTTGTTCTTCCTGTCAACACAAGCCAATTCATGAATACCTAACGCGGAGGCAATGGAAAGGATCGTACGGCTTCAACTGCTTAATGGCGGAGAATGGCTGGGGTGGGGACAAAACACGGTTCCTCACATGGTCTAATGAGTAGCTGAATCAGTGTCACCACCAGCGAGAGATTTATCCATCCAATGCTGCTTCTACTTCCAATGTAAGATATTTACAGAAGGTATATGGTGTTCTCTGGCCTTATCGTGCTGTTATCACTTTGGTGTCTTTTTCTTTTCTTCTTTTTTTTAACAGACTTTTTTCTAAGTCACTTCCAGCACCACTGGATCCACTGCCTTCTGGAAACACTTGATGCTTCCCTAGTCTCTCTCTTCAGACACGAACATGTTTACAGTCTCCTAGCCAAGCAGCCATTGTCATGTTGTGCCTTCTGATAATGTCTCTGGTCATTGTGTTTATATATATATATACAGTATATGTATAAACACAAACATATATACACACACACACTCTCTCGTTTACTGTGATAGAGGTGCTCCAATCTTCTTCTTTTTTTTCTTTTTTTTTTTGGATTGATTTTCTCATGACCTCTCATTGTCCAATAGTGATCTTGTGGGTAAGGTCAATATTACCAACATTCATTTTATTCTACAAAGATGCAACACTATATTATTCTCAATATCTGATTGACATTTATACAACATAAAATAGTATAATAGATCATTTCTTCCACATTGGCTAAATTGCTCAGTTGGACTGAAAAATCAGTTGATCGATAGAAGCACCTCTACACTTCAACCGAGGTCACGATCACGAGAGGCTTAAGCCTTATTTATACATGATTGCGTGCCCATGCCACTGAAAATATACGATCTAGGAGTGCAATTTACTATTTTCAGTGTCCCACACAACCATGTATGAATCGAGCCTCACCTGCTTTAATAGTAGGACACCTTGCTGCCACTTCCAGACAGAAACCTTAACACAAACAAAATGGTCAAGTAACAAATCTGCAGTTATCAGGTTTAGTTTTTGTGGCTGCTTTCAGGCAGTCCTATCTATTTTAATAGCACAGTGACAGACAGTTAAGTCAAACTGCACTGCTGATTTTAACCTTTGTTCTGGTGGCTTCGGATGATTAGAGTAATAAAATCCTCCTTCACAGATAATGCGGTTGGTTGTGTTTCTTTGACCTACATTTGAATATTTCATCAACGATCAAATCTTTGTCAGAGGCGCAGTCTGTGGTTCCTAGATAAAACTGTGGCGCCATCAATGTTCTTCAACTGGTGCTGTAATCGTTTAATTAGATTGAAGACAAAGTCTGGTTTCATATTGACTTATGCTGAATCTGAAAATGATACAGTGTCTTCCATCACAGTGTCTTCCATCAAATACGTCACTTGATGAGAACAACACATTTTCAAGTAAACACATCCTGTGGCTTTACATGCCATTATTGTCAGTGGTGATACTATTGTTTGACAGTGTACAACCTTCAAAGATAAGTTTGATTGATTTATATGTTCCAAAGCTGAAGGTCCGCAGGTACAGTATGTTTACAGTAAGTAAACTGTCATAAATATGTAAACATTGGACAGGAACTTAGTGTTTAGGCTAGAAATCTAATTCAATAGGCATTGTCTCCAGATTTGTTTGAAAACCTCATCAAAAGCTTCTCAGATACTGATGTGATGTTGTGTACGTACGTACAAACAAACAAACTGATGTCCCTTATCTGGGGGAGGGGGGAATATTCGGTAACAATACCAGATCCACAAGCTCATAATGTCTGGGATGCTTGTCGATTGCCTATTCCTTGACCAAGATTATTTGGCAAAGAGAGAACGGAACAAGGAACGAACCATGTAGGCCTAGAGCTGTGGGGCATGCCGGCCAACCAAGTTGGCCTATATGGTTAAATATGTAGTTAGAGTGGTGAGAGAGAAGACTCCACAGGGTTCCCTGCTTTATCCCCAGAGAACTACTGTGCTGCTGTGTCAGTGGTTCACTCCTTCCTCCCAGACGCCAGGCCCACAGAACTGCTGACGGCCCTGTCTGAGGAGCCAGCACAGACATCTGGCCACTGTTACAGCTGGATGACAACATCATGCATGCAATGAACAGGACAGGAAAGTACCGGTACTTGTTTTGGGGTTGGTTTAAAGCAGGGGTTTTCAACCTTTTTGATACCAGGGCCTGCCATTTATTCAGTATTTGAGCCACAGACCACCATTTGAGGACATTTTAGCCCCACAGACCCCAAAACTAAAGATTTCTTTTGCTTTTGTCCATTCAAGGCTGGATTTGGGAAACAAAACAGGCAAATATACAGACCAAAATCACCATTAATCTTCTGGTTGTGTAGACTTGGGCTAATTAAGATGGTGAATATTTTAACTCTCGAGAGTGTAAAAATGAAACCAAATGGACCCACAAGGGTCCATTTGGTTTCATTTTTATGTTCTCAAGAGTTACATCTGGTTAACCAACTTAGCTGGGGATCACCTGGAACCCTCTCAGGGACCACTGGTGGTCCCCGGACCACCTGTTGAAAACCCCTGGTTTATAGCATCAGTGGCAGACAAGACAAAACAAATAGTAAATTAATAATACTAAACTTATTCATAGGGCACCTTTCACGACATAAAACTGCAGTGCAAAGTGCTTTACAAAACAAATGAAGAAAAGCAAAATCAGATCAGAGCAAAAATCACAACAATGCACAACATTTTTATTTGACTTGCCATGCAGGTGAAAACTGCTAAAAGCTTACAACATGACACTTTTATAATAATAACTGAAATGGGGACACCAGCATAAATGTGGTCAATATCATTTGTTTCACAATTAAATTAATTTACCAAACAAAATATCAAACCTATCGCATTACAATAAGAGTTTAAGCATGGTTATAACACTGCTGATAAAAAGGAATAATAAAATGAAAAGGCATGAAATCCTGCCTGGACCTTGTCTTTGAATGTCCAGGCAGACCAAAACGCTTGCCTGTGAATCAAAAGTGAGTTGCAACAGCAAGTAACAGTGAGCGGCACCGGGACTTCATGCTTTATTCAGATTTTATACCATGCAACGCACCTGTAAAAAGCAACTGTAGATGTGTGATGACTCTTTCTCTGTATGTGCCTGGATCTTCATGAGTTGATGAGAAAGGAAGTGTGCATGTTTTGATTGGACGAGAGACTATGTTTAAAGGATGTGTGGGTGTGTTGGAGGAGAAATAGCAAAGTACATTTTATTTGAGGAACAACCTAATATAAGGGATAATGTGTTTACTGTACTAATACATTTAACTGGTATTTTTTCGTCTTTTCCACTGCAGCCAACTTCACTGGCACACTGCATTATTTATTTGGTTGCTTCTTTTTTGTTAATTATGTTGAGCCTATTCAGGAAATTTCCTCAAGTAATGATACACATTTAAACATTTAAAGAGAGATGTATATTGAAAGATATATATTGAATGAGTCTCACTTACATACAGTAGATGTAAATACTGTACATACCATGAACATGCAAGTACTTTCATATAAATGATTTATGAATTGCCTAATGGGTTGTTCGCCTAAGGACTGCATATGCTGTTTAATTCCAACACTTTTCTTGTCATGTTGAAACTGAGCCTTCTTTGCAGTATGGACTCTACTCTATCTCATTTTTTTTCTTCTCTCTCCTTCTGACAGTTTATTCTTCACATACATTAGCTCAACAGTCAGAGACGTGTCCCCCTCAGGCCTCATGTCAGTGTTAACATGAAGTGCTGTCGATGCCTCAGGAAATGGGTGCCCCTGTTCTTACACTGTTGCACTTCCAGGCCTCACAGCTTGGTCCTTTTAAATGAGTAGAATTGATACATGTGGCACAACGGCTTGACTTCCGGTGTAGTGTTGTAGTTCTCGAGACATTGTCTCGTCTCGAGGACCGAGACGAACTTTTTTTTGTCATTCTCGTCTTGTTTTTGTCTCTCCCTCAATTGTCTTGGTCTTGTTTCGGTCTCGCGGCTCTCCACTTCATTTGTCTCATGGTCTCGTCTTGTTCTCGGACTCAATTTGTCTTGGTCTTGTCACGATCTCGGAGCAATTGTCTCAGGTCTCTTTCACCAACAAGACGTCGAGACCACTCTAGACGAGACATATAACTCCTCTAAATAAGGTCCAATTTCATTGAATCATATGAATCATACGAAAGCTTATAATATTGTACTTTAATAATCTTTAAAAACAAAACAAAAAGCCTGAAAGCACCAGCATCAGTCACAAAAAAAGCCTTGGTCTTGATTTGGTTTTGCCTCTCAGTAGTCTTGGACTCTGTCTTGGCCTCGACCTCTCTGGGTTTTGGTCTCTGTCTCAGCCTCGACCACTCTAGGTCTTGACTCCTCTAAGTCTTTGTCGTTCCTTGTTCTTGACTCCACAAAGTGCTAGTCTCGTCTCGATCTCGTCTCGATCAAGTCCATGGTTGTCTCGGTCTCGTTTTGGCCTTGACTACAGCATTAATCCAGCGTCCATTGGTGAACAATTCTTTTGCACACACGCATAAGCTATAAACTCCTGGGATACAGCGGCCATTCCCCATCCCCCCTTCTCAAGTATTCAAATTTTGAATAATCTGCCTTTAAAAACAGATTTTGGTGCTATAATTGATTGTGCCCCCCTGGAACTACCCCAAGGACCCCTGTGGAACATTAGGGACAATGTACACCAATGTGAACATGCAAGCAAATTTATGGTATAATAGAGTGAAACATGGGAAACAATTTCTGTTGATCTGGCCTTTAATGTAAGTGATAGTGAAGAAACACTCCAAAGGGATAGATGTCAAGTCCGTCACATGTCAGACCCACGAGTGCATTATGAGTTTGACAGTAATTCCTACCAGATGTGGCCAGTGCACAAGATAACAGTAACAATACAATACTGCAGGGGCAGGAAAGAGTATTTGTATTTTAGGCTTTACAGACTCCAGGACCACTGTAGGCCCACCATATCGTTACCTGGTCCTTGTGCCCTATATGTACAACCCTCCTCCCCAACGTCTGTTACTTTCATTAACTTAATCTGGCAGTTTGGGGGTCACCCTGCCACATCTGCAAATGTTTTTCCCTCCATGTATTAATTTGCTATTCTGGTATTTTATTGTAGGTTGTAGGTCTTCTTTATAATTATCAAAGCTTACTGTCATTTATTGCTGATGGAAAAGGGAAACGTTAGTGGTTGTTGATTGTTGTTTGATTTACTTTCTTACAATAAGCCTGAATACATTACATGCGATTAGGTTGTGTACCAAAATTTGCGGATCTACAAGCTCACAACGTGTTGCATCCACACAACACATTGTGAACTTGCACATCATCCTACAGTATTCCCATGAGCATGAGACCGCCGTACGACAGAGGATAAATGAGGCATTACATTGACACTGAGAATTCATTGTACTGCATAACTTCCATAATGGCTGAATCAATGTCTCGAGATCCTTCTAGATTAAGCTAAATTTCTGCTCTACCCTCCAGCATCCCACAGTGATTCCTCTGTGAATCACACTGAAGGGAGAAAAACTACAAGTGGAACTCTGACTGACTTCTCTTTGCGTACATAAATGTGACTTTTTATGTATCTCGCTATGTTAGAAGGTCATTCTTTATCTTGGTAACCGCTGCCTGACACGCAAGCTTGATGCTCACAGGAAGAACGCTCAAAGTAACCTGTTTTTGTCCATTTACAATCTCTCAACTTTTTGTTGTGTGGACTGCTTGACACCTGTATACGGTATGTGTAAAAATATAAGTGCTGCTGCCATCATTTTGCCCACAAAATAAAGCACATCAGCATCACTTCCCTGTCAAGAGGTCTTGCACTTGCAGATTTTTGCACAGAACTGCCATTGTGATAGCTGGACCCTGTTTCCGGTCATTGCCCCCCAGTCGATTATAAGGCCTCCCAAATCTCACGTTATAATGGCAGGAAATGTCCTCAGGGAGCACACAAAAGATTTCATCTCTCATATTTCTTCATGTATTATTCCTATATTGAAAAGGGAAGTGTAAAGCCAAACACAGGATTTCTTTCGAAAGGAAGTGGTTTGTTTTAAATGGCAATTCCCTTCAGCAGACTGAGGTGTTAAACCAAGTGCAGTCAACCACATGGCATGTCAGTGCAAATACAAGACTAGCATGTCAGTCCCCACTTCCACATCTGGAGAAGCAAGAGGTTGCCAAAATTATGATACTGGTACTATATAAAATCTATGGTAATAAATGGGTGAAAACTTAATAAAGAGCTGTCGACCTCACCTCAAATTAAAGAGCTTTAACCTATATTTTGTTTTAAAATGGGAAATCACCATTGTGCAAAGTGAAGCGTGCTCAGCCAATCAGAATTTCGGTCCTCTCCTTTGTTTTCATTGTTTGTGTTACGCAATGTTTTTTTTTTTTTTCCCCACAACACTCAAATTGTCCATTCATTGTCAAACAATGGCATTTAATGGTTGCGTTCGGGCAAAATTTGGGTTACACTACACACCAGGGGTGGACTGGGAGCTCAAAACGTACCGGGCAATTTTGTCTCAGAGCGGCCCTCAGAGCGGCCCTCTGAATCTTTGTGGGGGCTCCGGGGCCTGAGCCCCCATGAGAATTTAAGACATAAGGGGCTCTGGGGCTCGGGCTAACTAAAATTAGTTAGTTAGTTTTAGTTAACTATAAAAACCCTGCAATAGGCAGTCTCATTTGAAGAGGACAGAGGGCCGCCAGCACTGATTCGTGGGCCGGTTTTGTGCAGATTTTTTTTTTTTATTAAAACACGACATTAACGGCCCCCGGGGGGGTCGGCCCACCGGGAAAATGCCCTGTATGCCAGACTGTCAGTCCACCCCTGCTACACACACACCAAAAGCTGGACATAGGACTAATATTTTTCAGGAAAAATATAATTTACTACCTCTAAGGGAGGGGGATCAAACTGTATCTCAAAAGTTCATGGAATGCAAGGCGTTTGCCTATACTCAGCATATTGGTCCCAGAGAGGAATGTCAGTTAGATCTGGTCCCAATTACAGCCAGGCCACATGGCCTTTGATCAGTGCTGGACATTAACAAAGTACTTTTACTGAGCACTGTATTTACTTGAGTACTATGTACATTATATGTAGTATCTCAGTATACTTACACACCATTTCAAACAAATCTTTTGATGCAGGCAGCCTCCCTACATTTAAGGGACCCATAAAGTATATATATATATATATATATATATATATATATATATATATATATATATATATATATATATATATATATATATATATATATATATACACTATGAATTAACAAAACACGAGTCACATGTGTGGTGTGAGCTGGTTGTTGATTTCACTACTTTGAGAATGTATGAACATTTCTGGTGTTTTCACATAGAAAATGACAATTGAGCAAGACCTACAGCACTATAGGACTACACAGGTACAGAGCTACACATTACACAGCTTGAGCAGTAGAGATATACTCCATGACTTACTGTAGCTCTATGTAACTAGCTCATAGCTCTATGAGCTACCAAGGCTACCTCTATGCATGTATGTAGTGCTGTGTACATAGAGCTACACATGAGCTAGAGGTACATAGAGTTACATGGAGCTATGAGCTACATAGGCTTCCGGGTGAAAGGGACTTTTATTCTTTTGGGGAAAATCCCAGAACCACAACCCCGGGATTCACATTACAGTTCAAGTGACTCAAGGGTGTGTGTGTGTGTGTGTGTGTGTGTGTGTGTGTGTGTGTGTGTGTGTGTGTGTGTGTGTGTGTGTGTGTGTGTGTGTGTGTGTGTGTGTGTGTGTGTGTGTGTGCATGCGTGCGTGCGTGCGTGTGTGTCTACATGCATGTCTGCTCCTTTGTTTTTTAACAGTAGCTATGATATTTTTTTCTTTTTCAGGTTGATTTCAGTTTTATATCGCAATGTTGCCTTGCAAACTGAAAATACCTTGCTGTTCTTTGTTCATCCTGCACAAGACCGCAGACAGCCCCCACCCTCCACCCTCAATTCCGGGGTTTAAATCCATGTACTGTGAAATGGGAACCACCCTCCTCACCATTGCCACAAAGCACTCTTCCCATTACATTCCTGCTACCACTGTTCCACTTGTTAGCAATGCTGATATTAAATGACTGTTAAACCTCTGTCTGTGCCTATCAGGCCCCAGCCACAGGAACCTTGTTCCAGAACTGGTTCCATTCTTATTTTTTTCTCTGCATCTTCCAACCTGAATACTGGGAACCACTTTGGTTCCCACTTCAAGGCAACAAGAAATATTTTTTAGTTCCAGTTTCTGAACAAATTAATTTGCGATTAATTTGTTCCAAATTGAGCCTGGAAAGAAGGATGACCTTGCATTGCATTACAATTAAAAAGTGACAGAAAGGTATCCTGGCATCCACTTTGATGTCCCTCAGAAATGCTCACTTTCAGGAAGGAAATGTACAAGGAACTTACAGTATATGGAAACTTACACCCAGGTGTAAAGAAAGTGACTAATTATGATGTGAGCTTGCAGACTGCCGATTCTCTGCATTGGACTATGTTGTATGTCAAAGTTCTATCAATCACAGCAGCCATAACCAGTTCTTGTGGAACAGGTAATAGTGACTTGATAGTTGGTTAGCGGTATGTGTCACCTAAGATTGCCTTATACTAACCCAGCCCAGTGTTTAACTGGCAACACTATTCTGCCAGAATGCTTCCCCAATGTGTGTCCATTCCTTTTTCCATTGTATAAATTTGTTCTCCCAAACCTACTGTTCTCACAAACAGTTCTTGGCAGCTTGACAGTGCAATGGTCCACAGGCCAAAACAAGTGGGTCGGCGGCAGCTCCCATGAGCTCATCTGTTGACCCAAGCAGAGTGGTTCAGAATGATGGAAGCAGCCATATTGCCCACCGCCCATTCCCAGAGTGCCACCACCCACAACAAGACATGGAAGAGTTTAATGCCACACCCCAGGTTATAAAACTATTAAGTGCTTGGTATAGCCACCAAGTCCATCTATTTAGTTGGGTTTAATTTACGAAATTATGTTTGCATTTGTTAGTTTATTGAGAGTTGAAATAGCAGAATGCATGCTGCAAGGATGTTGTCACTGGGTTTGCACGATATGGGTGGCTTGAGAACAACATCCTGCTACACCCCAGGGTCAGTGTTTTTGGAATCAGAATAGAATGATCTACCCTGTTCATCCCACATGCGCTTAGTTGGGGCTGTTTTATCTAGTTGGAACATCTACACAGCCACTGGGCGAGCCACAGGAAAAAATAAAGATCTATATGGAAGATGCTCATTCAAATAGACAATTTGACATTATGTTGTGTTCTCTTTCTTGATTATACGGCACATAAACACTAAACAGAAGATCAAGGATCATGTTTTAATCCTTTCGTACACAATCTTCTGTTTGAAAGTGAGATGTTTTTTCTCCTGTACATTCCCAAGAATAAACCTTCGAGTGATGCTGTCGTTTTTATACAACAAATGAAATACTTAATTCTAGAGACTATTCTAGAGGGGGGGTATCAATGTCTATAGCTGTACCTGGCAACAGGTTCTGGTTCTGGAATGTGGGAGCACGTAGCATTCTGTAGCCTGGGTTTTTGTTTTTATAGCCCTCACACAGGAAGCTCTCTCTGGCAGGGCCTCATTCATGTTGCCTGAAAAATGCTGACTGCCCCCCCTCCCCTCCCCGTCCACTGGCTGCTTTCCAAGACACACATACCCCCACACAAACACACGTTTTTTGGTCTTTGTATACAGGAGCGTGTGTGGCTTCTCCCATCCCCCTACTACCAGCTTTGGGACAGTTTTGTGTACAGCTCTGATTACAATAAACAACCAGGAACAACCAGGGAAGAGACCACTTCCACGTAATGATATTCTCGCAATTTGGTTCTACCTCATGACATTCCAGTTAGTCATAATTCTTGAAAGACATTTGCTTGAAACTAAAGACATTTCCCAATATACAGTATATACAAAAAAACATCTATTCAAGAGAGTCAGGTGCATACTTGTTAGTCATGCTTCTTAGGCCCTAAAAGACTAACGAAACAGAAATTAAACGGGACTCAAAACTAACAACATAACTGTCAATAAAATGTGTTTGTTTGTCATTTTGCTATAGAAATTCTGTGGCCAGATACTGGAGCCTAAAATCTTTAAACATCTGCTTGACTTCAGTCACATGACTTGCAGCTCTCTAGTGTGTTTTTCACATTGCAAAGAGCTGACTGTAAACTCATGTGAACCTGCTGTCATTTCCTCTGCAGTGAGTCAAGCACTCATGGACTGCCAGGCACTTGTCCAGGCCTTGTTGGTCGCCATAGCTCAGGTGCTGCTGTATAGACTGCTACTGTACTGTATATGTTTGGCCCTCTGGCCAATGGGTGAGCCTTAGTCATTGATACCACCCAACCAACCCAACGCACACATGGACATAAACGTCTTGGGACTTGGGAGGAGGGAGTCTGTGGGGTTGTCTCACGTCTCTGTGAGACTGCTGGCTACACTGTGTGTCATTTATGGCATCATAAATGTCTATGTCAGTTTTGCTGTACCAGCAATGCATTTATTTTGCTGATGCCTTATTTGTTTATTTGTATGCATTTTTGAATGAACTGAATGATTCAAAACAAGTAACACTTGAGAGGGCCATAACCAATAATATACAGTATACAAAGCACATTCACAGTTTTACTATGCCCTGGATGAGTGGTGTTTATAGTAAGTAGTAAGTACCAAGCAGCTGGAAAACAATACAGGTATGGTAGGCCCAGGAACCAAAAGATGTGTTAATTTACCATGATGGAAGCACCATGGAAAGAGAGGGAAGCATCTGATATTCACGATAACATGTTTATACTTTTATACTAGGCACTGACCCCACTCCACCATTCTATACCAGTCCAATCACACAAATTACACAAGAGCAACAGGTTAAACTAGGCATTCAGTCAATCAAACATAGCATTATATACTGCAAAATAGCATTATATACTGCACTTTTCCTCAGGCTATTCACCAATCATGTGTTGGACCAATTCAGACAAGCTTAAATGTCTGCTCAAAGTCTTGATAAATACTTGTTTTCCATCATGTTATGAATTATTTGTTAAAACGGATTTGTTGTGCTCATATGCTGCAAATATCAATTAAATGTCAATCTATCAATGAGGGTATAATATACAGTACTGTTACTGTGTTACTGGACTGAGTACTCATGTGCTACTCCTATGGGCTGAGATGAACTTGACTTATAAGGTTCAACACTATGACTATCATCACCATACATGCTGTTATTGCTTCAGCTTTCAACCACACTCTCCCACATTACATCACAATGCTGTTTCTTCATAAACGGAGGGATGTGGCCACTCCAGTGATCATAAGAGTGTGAGTCGTCCATTATTATGTCACCTGATGGCTAACGTAGTTGACATCGACATGTTTTCCAATGTGCTGACCTCTCTCTATTGCTAATCACTGACTCACTGACTCTCTCCCCCTCTCTGTTTATTTTATTTACTTTGAAAACATGCAACTATGTTAGTCGCCCATGCCTATATGGCCACACCTTGTGACATCTTCTGACTCATGGAGACCCCTATAGATCTCCATATTTAGCTGGAGCTGGCCAGCAACTCTACATCTCACCTCAATCCATTATATCTCCATAAAGGAGCTGACCTGTTCTGACCCCCATGCCAAACGCCAGCGCTTACCGACAGTCTGATGTCACCCAGATGGATGTGTGCACACAACTTTGCTCTTTAGGGTGAGGCAACAGACAGACAGACAGAAAAACACATTTATGTACATGTATGTGTCACATGGCTTTTTCACAGTTTTTATTAAGTCTATTAATCTCTCAATCCATAAATCCCTCATCTCTCTGTACATCCATCCATCCATCCATCCATCCATCCATCCATCCATCCATCCATCCATCCATCTTATCTTTGAAACTATTTTCTTGCAGGGAGCAAAATTCACTGGGTTTTGCTGTTTTTTATGTCTTAATACAGCATCATCAGCATCACCCTCCTCTCTCTCACATGCATGCATTTATGTGAGAGTGTGCAGGTGCGCGCGCACACACACACACACACACACACACACACACACACACACACACACACACACACACACACACACACACACACACACACACACACACACACACACACTTCATCATGTCTAACTGTCTATTGATTGTCCACCCTATGACAGATCCTGTCAATACATTCATCCACAGTGGACTCATAAACATGAGGTCATGCACCAATATCTTCTTTCTCAGACAAAGTAACCACAACATGTGTATCTCATTTCAGAGTGTATAATGTGTCAGAACAACTATTGAAAAGCAGTGGTTTGTGGGTGGACCACTTCCACAATTAAGCATCATAATTGTTTCTTTCCTCAAATATGAACCTACAGTGTGCTGTGTTCTAAATAGATTCATATTTTTGTAGACTATGCTTCTCAATGTTATGAAAAGCACATTAACATGGGACAGAGGCTTGGATACTGTATACTGAACCAAGTATCTTGCAGCGATACCATTCCTTTTCGTTTTTTGCAAGCAGCTACAGCGAATATACTGTATACAGTGCAGGTGCAGCTAAATCATTATTTTTTATCTCTCATAAACTCCCACACCACCCCAGCTCCATCAGTAATATCTGCTTTCTTTTAAGGCCCAAACATACCAATGATTCACCAACTCCTTACAATTAAACAAACAAACAAAAGAAGTAGTTACATGCAACTATTATCCCCATTTGGAGTTGTAAGGAGTTGCATTAGGATGACATTTCTTTAAAATTTGTTTTGTTCCAAGGAGTTGTGATTATGTAATGCATTGTGTGTTCTGGGCTCTGAGCTATGTTATACAGTATGTATAGTACACAAACACACGCGCGCATGTGCGCGCGCGCGCACTCTCACACACACACACACACACACACACACACACACACACACACACACACACACACACACACACACACACACACACACACACACACACACACACACACACACACACACACACACACACACACACACACACACACAAATAATCTATTCGTGAGTTATCTGACTGAACTGGGTGAAGCTGAAGACTGAATTCCTGCATTCCTGTGGAATTAATATGGTCTGCAAAGAAATAAAGAAAATAAATCATGTTTCTCCATCTGCAGAGCTCGCCCTCACTGTCAACTGCCAAGCAAAGCTCTGTCCATGAATCACATTTGGATAATCCTTTCCCCAGCAGATCAGAAATATACAATACTGCATCATAACCAGATTAAAAATCTGCCAAAATGCATTGCTTGTGAAACAAACAGGAGTGTAGTTGAAGGGGGCACGCATACCCTCCACTACACTCATTTAAATATTTCCACTACACTCATTTAAAATATTTTGGGGGGAGTTGTCATTTACCTTTATGGGTACAACTAAGCATTGTAAACCATGTACAGTATTTAAACAGGCCATAGATGTTTGTTTTATATTGTGTCTGTGTGCGCTGTGCATGTGCATGCAGTTGGTGAACATAAAACCTTTGATTCTGTGAAAAACAAATATTTATTAAAGGTAATGTATCATAATGCTATAATTAAATATTTGTTATGGCTATAATTCACCAGGATCATAGATGCCATGGCTTGATTCTAGGCCTAAAACAAAATGCCGTCTTCAGTCTGTGACAGGGATGGCAGAATTGCTCACATTTAGAGGTTGGGACAAAGGTTCACAGGAGTGTCCTCAATCTGGCCAACACCCAGATTGGCTAATATAGGGGGGAAAATCCTGCCTCTCTGTAATGTAGGCTACTTAAAAATAAACTGTCGGTATGATGTGAAGGGTTGTCATTGTTCATATGCAACATTCCAGACTGCTAGTGTCATCAAGAAGTGTCAGAATGTGTGACTATCTCCAGACAATCACATTTAGGAACTTTACGAACCCTGATGTCAGCAGTTTCTCCCTTCCTCAGTTTCCTCTATGGGACAGGACATAACTGAGCGTTGTGTGGGTGCGTTTAAGTATAATGTCAGTGGCTAGTTCAGGAATGATGTTTCAATCTATGATGATTCAGCAGTCTTGTCATAAATCACAAGATAAAATGTTTTTCAATGTGACTTCAAACTATTAAAGTGGTAGATTATACCTAAATTATGAACATTTAACTATTTTGTGACTCTGAATCTTTGGGCCAGTAGACCACAGAGTCTTGGAAGGCCCAGATACTACATGCTTTGCATTCCAAACATTCAGTTCCACTCCAGACTATCCAAGCCAATGCTAATCTAACTCAACATTCCTGAATGAGTGACGTCACATTTTGGCATTCTACTGAAAGACTTTACAGAAGCTTGTTTAAATTGTTTGATGTCAGTGACGTTTCAATAAGTTTCATTTTCATTTTCAGCCATGGTGTAAGACGATGGCAGAAAATCACAGGCTTGTTCTGTAATTTGTTTTCCAGTTCAGTTTAAGAATTTCAGCAGATGACATATGTATGCATCGCATTTATAATGATCAATATTTAATATCAGTGGTCTTTGTCAGGTCTGTGTGAACGGCAACTCTGCCTTATTTAAGATTACCAAGTGTGACCAGATGAGCAACGTCAAAAATATTAGGAACAAGGACCACTGACGAATTATACTCAGGGAAATGCCCTGGTTAAAACAAAACTTTGATGTAAAAATGTCCCATACTGTTGGGACATGTATGAAGCTGTGGGCCATTAAATAAAGTAATTCCAGACCAGTGCTGCATTCTGCGACCGTACTTTGGACACCCCTAGGGAAACAATCAGCCTGCCCTAAGGTGTTTCATGTGACATCATGTACTTGATTGGTTGGTAGGGGACATTTGAACTACACTGTGACATTGAACACCTGTAAATGTTCAGTATGTTGATGGGATCTAATCCTATTACACACTACACAAAGACAGTAAAACACGCATTGTACCAAACAGGTCAAACAGGCCATGTACCTCAGGCAACATTGTTTTCAGAAATTTTCCAGAATCTGAAGTGACTACGGTAGTTGTTGGAATTAGTGCACATCATCATAAGGGAGTTTTACTGTACTGATTTACTGTACTGCATTCATAAATTACAACTCAGACAATCGGTTATTGCATAATTACATGTGTGCCATGGTGTTAACACTCAAATACATGTGCATTATGTACCTACTTTTGTATCTTTTGTTTAGTATGACAAAGTGTAATTTGTGTGAATGTGATGTATGACAGTGTAATTTGCTCAAAATAACTACATCAGATCTGTTATTATTTGTATAAACTGAATAAGAGAGGGAGACTCTTTGATAATCTTCACACCATCTCCCACAGGCCTCTTTCCATGCACTATACAGTGCGTACAGTTCTGAGTATACCCCATCAGTGAAATTCCAGTGCTGCCTCAACCTGATACCACTATCATTATCATTTCATCTTTTTAGTTGAGCTACTGAAAGGATCTGCTGAACTGAACAGGAGAAAAATGCAGGTTATATCAGCGAGAAGCCGAGAACTTCATCTCACGGTGCCTTAGGACAGATATCCAATGTATTGAATGTGGAGAACAATTGATGTAATTAACTTGAATTATACCAGGTCACATGTTGTGCTCTATGCAGCCTCTGGCACTGGTATCGGCAAAGGAAGTGTCAACTGCAAATGTAAAGCACTTTTAGTTTCATTCTTCTATCGTAGGAACGGTTCCATAAAGACCATACGCTAACGCTACTATATGGAAGTAACATTCTCACAGAATATGGCACAGCAACCTGCATGACATCAGCTAATGTAAAAAAGAAAGTGAAATAGATGTTCAAATAAAATGCATGTGCCTCATGTACTCAGGTCGTCCAGCTGTTTCCTCTTACTGGAAGAATAAGATGAACTTGTGTAACCCCATGAAGTGCTTCTGGTCCCTGTGGCTTAACACCAGTGTGCTTGGTTTGCAGTTCAGCTGTGACACAATTACACACTATTCCAATTAGCCCAATATTTACTGTCAAGGGGAGCATTCACCTCACCACGTGAGACTGTTTGTTCTGTCAAAAGATACTTTTCTATTTTATACACACACAAAACTAGCCTAGCTGGCACATCATCTACTGGAGTGTACAATTGCAATAACTGTGATAGACTTGATTTAGTCCATAATAGCCATGAGTCATTTAAAAACAAAAAAGGCTAATTCTGTTTTCTCTCCTAATTAAATTACTTTTTATCAGATTTCTACTTCAACAGCTGTGAGATTGTTTTGTGCAAAGCCAAACTAGTAGGCTATGTTTCCCCCCCCGCCCCAAGATACAAAGACAAATAAATCATTGTAATTAAGGGAAAGCAAAAGAATGTGATAATGGTAATTATTTCTTTTCCAATTGGACATATCCTCCACTTCTTCTTTTGTTACTGTAAGAACAGGCTACAATTACAACAGTGTGAGAGCTGCATTGCAAAGACGACAGCTGATGAAATTAGGCATTTCATTTAGAATAGTTTCTAAGCCAACTGCAATGTGTGTCTTACTTTTAAGAATTTTCAGACAGAAAAACAATAAAGTTGGCAGGAGTGGAAAGAATAATGTTATGTGGTCCACAAATAAAACTTAAATTATACACAGTGATTTATTACAAATGTATGGTATAAATAAATGACACTTCAGTGACATAGGACTAGGACGTTACATCATATTGACAATAATATGCAGGTGTACACTGTAAAGTGGGTGATGTCTGATTTAAGCAGTTAACGCTGAAGGCAAAATAATTGAGACTTGAACTGGGTGTTGTGCATCAAGTCAATCAATGTTGTTATGGAGAGTAAATCTGCCCCCTCATAGCGACCCAGCTGCCATCCCTCCAAAGTCACACTGTAATGCCCAGGATTCAATGCTTTGTCCAGTGTTTATCAATTAGCTCGATGCACTGTTTAACAGGTGTCACATCCAGCTCAGTCAAAATAGTTGTGTGACCGCTTGAAATCAGCAATTACCAACCTTATACACATGTATGTTATAAGTTACAAGTTTTGCATGTTGTAAAAAATATTTAAGTAGTACCTTTGATTTACAACATATAGATAACTAAAGTGTCAGGACCTACAAACCGTAAAAGCTTCTCTAGTACTTGTAGATCATACAGGGACCACAGGAAACCATGGCAAGTACCTGAAGCTGCAGGCCAGAGTTGCAACTTGTCAAGAATACACAGTATGTGCTAACAGAGCTATTATATTTTACAGCTACTACCGTAAACAATCGCCATATTAATTGATGTTGGTAACCAAATCAGGTATTCAAGATGAATGTAGTCTTGAACATGTTCACATTGTTGACTGGCAGATGAATGCAAACATTCCTTACAATAGCCTGTCAGGCCTATAAGGTAAATATCACAGATACACTAGTAGAATCTGTACAGTCCTTAAGAAGAGCACAGTTGTAATTAAGTGGTATTCATTAGTAAAAAAAAAATAATAATCGGGAAATGCTATAGTATAGGCGCGCCAAGAACTTGTTTTGATTAATCATATCTCGGTCAATTCTGGACCATTCCTTACCATTTCAAAGTGCTGTGTGATCGTCAAATATCAATCTCTCATTTGTATAGATTATGCGTGTAGGTCTTCTCTACAAAACGGGATCAAGCAAAACGTATCTATATTATATAGCTTACCTAAACACAATGGACACAAGGAAGTGACCGACAGCAGGCAATCTACAGCTGTTTATAGGACAATCAATAAAAAAGGAGATAAAGTGAACTGATGCAGCAGCTGTTTCACTTGGACATCTCCAAGGTGCACAGACGCAAATGCACGCTCTCCCTTCTCAAACTGGGTACATGGTATAGGTTAGTGGGTGCTTTTAAATCCTGTTATCTATTTCACAAATCTGTTTGACGAAAATAACTTGGGGGACTACGTGGCAAACACACCTATGAGGAATAGTGGCTAAGTGAATAAGAAAGGTGACGGAAATAACAATAAGGGAATTCGTTATGGGCTGTGGGCCGCGTCACGGACAGCGCATGTTCCCGAAAGTCGGACTCTAGATCCATAGACGGATCAAGAAATTATGGGCCGCTGTCAGGCAAAAGGCTCCCCCCAACAGGAGCATTTTTCTTCCTGGCACAGTGCACCGGCATTTCATTTCAGCAGGATTTACAACATGGGATTGCTTGAAAATAATAAACACAGAAAATAACTGTGCCAAGCCAAATAAAAGCAAAATGTTTAAACACTTGAATAAACTCCTTGTTAATAACAGTGACAAGGGTCATGTCCGGCACTGTTATTCACTGTTACCCCTTTTTGGGGGGGCCCTGAACTTGAGCCTCTTAGCGATCACAAGGACACTCAAGCTTAGCCAGGGGCCCCTAGCCCTAGCTCAGGGGCCCCTGGGCCTGGGCCCAACATGCCCGTTGGATAATCCTTTCCTGCCTACATCTACAAGCTCAACACATCTGACAACTTAGTTGTCGTAATCAATTCTGTCGATTGCAGTACAATGATCCATTATATTACATAATCTCATTCTGGCTAATCATAATTTGAGCCTCAACCATCAAAGCTGGACATAGGCTGCATCCTCAGAATGCATCAAGAGATGTGTAGACAGACTGCTGCTTCACTGGGCATCACCTGTGTGTGCCAAATGAGCATACTGTATATAAGTGGTGGTGGGAGAGAATGGGATGAGACTGAGTACAAAGTATAGTACACTGTGAGTCGTTGCCACAAGGGTCTGCGTTTGGATGTTCTTAAACTTGCACAGGTATGGAGCACGATATAAAGAAAACAGACTTCCCTTCCCCTAGTTTTGTGATTTCAAAGGACCACCAATTATTCTTTCAATGTTTTTGTAATACTTCTATGGTGGATCTACTGGCATCTGCTGATGATTTATCTGCATAAATACTGGCATCCTTGACATTACAGTATTTAAAGATAATTCTGTAACTTTTGAGATATAGCATGTCAGAATATAATTTATTTTGTATTCTATCAAACTATTATTTACTCTCAATGGTTTGAATCTTCTTGTGCACTTTTCAGAATAAAATACTGTGCGCAATAAAAATGATAACAAAAAAAGTTGTATATAAAAATAACATTAAAAATACATTGATTTTGATTAGATACAGAAAAGAAAATATATATAACAAATATATACAACATATTAATACTGGTATACAAAACCAGCTACAGTAGTTAAATTAATTTGAAGGGACTTCACGGACCCTTAACAACAGTGATCATGACTCTAAAAGAGATACCGATGCTTAAAGACCTCAATACGTACATTACAGCTTGTGCAATCAATTACACTTATTACAGTATAGTGAGGGTAATACAATTAACAAAATACCTGAGTTAACAAAATAAGCTGCTAAAATATAAGTGTAATACATAACAAAAATACAAAATGTGCACAATCAATTGAAATTCTTAAAAAATAAATCCATGCACCAGTCTTAAGCATTCACAGTTTCAAGTTGATCTTTCTTTACCTTTTCTGTTTTACTCAGGCAACTGACTATCACCGCCCGCAAGATTTCAATGTGCATGAGGAACAAGGTTAGCATTAGCAACTCGACTAAACTTGACTCAAACCGTCTTAAGTTTGAGTCATAGTTTTTTGGAGAAATAAAAAACAAAACAAAAATAAGAACATGCTTAATGGCTAATGGTTAATTTGCATACATTTTCAAGATAAATGTTACACATTTTGTGGGCAATGTTGTTTGGTTAAATAATGGGGGAGATGTCATTTGTATAATTGGGCTTTTCCCCACTACAAAGAGATTCACAACTGGTTGCTCTCAGTCTCTGGTCGGTCTAATGCTGCTACCTGCACAAAGAATGGCTTGACAAAAAAGCTAAGCTTGTAGCTTGTTTTGGGACTTAAAAAATACTGGTACTGTTAAAATCTGTTAAAATCGCTTGACGACCTTCGCAGAACATTTAGGCTATTAGGCCTACAATCAGAGAGAAAGAGAATGATTCAGCCATCAGCTCCCAGTACTTCACCCAAGACATGCTACTCATATGCTGAGTTGGAGATACTGACTGAGCTACCTGGAAACTTGGTGTCAGCCTTAATAACCATTATATAACTGGAACTTTATGTTGGCTAAGCATTTGCAAAACTATCCCTTATTCCCATCTCTATTCCAAACCAGTGGATGAAAAGACTACCGGTATACAATGTATATTAAAGTCCTTACATCAATTGGCCGTAGTGGTATTATTACCTTGATGCTCAATGTTAGGTTAACTTTACTTTTAAAATGTAAACACATCATACATTACATAATACATTTCAATTACTTGTGGTACCAATTTATGATCTATAACTTTTGTAGCTTATGTTTACATACATTAATAATGAATGTAAAATGGTAGATTTTAATGGATTAGATACTTAAAATTATATTTTACCTGCTTGAATATCAATGTTATGATACTCAAATGACTCAATCTGCAGCACCATCATTTTGATATTGGAAGTCTAATAGAAAATACTTACACATTGTCAGTAGTGTGCATGACTTCATTAGAAGCTTTTATAAGTAGCAGTTTTCAAAAGTAATATTATTGTTACTGAAAAGTAATATTACATAATGCATTATCCAACACTGCTGATTGTTCTATTGCACTTTGAGGGCATCATAAATGTAATAATTTATCCATCTATAATATAAAAATACGAGTCAATGATCAGCAGAATTCCCAAACTCATACATTTAACAAATGTTTGCTTAAGATCATACCCAATACTGATTCTTCTGAAGAGGTGGAGTGGTGGTTCTAATCATTTGCGAAGAAGCCACCGAGTCAGCATTGCTCCAAGACAATGTGGGAATTGAAGATCCGAGGGTGTTGAAAACCATGTCCTGATTCGGTATCAGTAGCCTTTCAAGGAGTGGGCTGCTGGGGCAACTTGGGCTCAGTGGCGTGACGGTCACTGTAGGAACCGTTGTGCTTCTCTGTGGTTGGCCCTGATAGGGCAGACTGCTTGGTACAACTGGTGACAGCGGGGGCTTTGGGGCGACTGGAGGTTTCTGTTTCCTCTTCCTGTGTCGTCTAAGCAGGACGACCAGGACGACAAAGATGATTACGAGCAGCAGCAGGGCCAACAGAGGCAAGATGACCAGGAGGGGGTTGGAACTTTTTTGAGGGTATGACTCCACCCGCACCGGTGTGTACCTGTAGGGAATGTCCACTGTCCCAACAGTTGGTTTACCAAGAGTTGTGCTGAAAGTGTTTGTGTTTGTCCGGTTAGCGTTACCCCAGCGACTGCGTCCTTTAAGCTTCGGCTGGCTTTTGTTCGGCCTCTGTGTGATGACGAAGGTTGATGACAAGGCTGGTGAAGCCGTTCCGTTTCTGTCCGTCTGGTTTAATGTTTGAAGGAAACGTGTGGTGGGTGGGGTTGGACTCTTTGTAGTGGGGAAAAGCATCGGGTCATACGGCACAACAGTGAAATGAAACACCGCTTTTGCGGGTTGCACGTTCTCAGCTTTCAGGACAAACACCAGTGAATCATTTAGCTCTTGAATTCCTGTCATGTTGGTGTTCACATCCAAGGTGATTTTTCCCTGCCTCATATCCTGAAAGGAGAACGATTCAACCGGTAAAGCATTCATGGACGCTTTAGATTTTGTCCAAACCACTTTCCCATACTTTGGCTGCAGAAGTATATCAAACACAGGGTCACTGTCACTTATGTTGGCAAGTTTGTTTGGATTGAAGAAATCAGTGTTTACTTTGACCGGAATCCCATTGGGAATCCTCACATCTTTGCCAAACTGTATCAAAGGTTTAACAGTAATGTTGAACACTTGGCCAGTTAGGTTAGCTTCTGAAGTGAGTGCAATGAACTCAAAGCTGTCCTCGGCAGAGGAAAGGGTCACCATATGGTAGGTCAGCCTACCAGTTTGTAGATCGTCTTCTTCAAACTGTGTGACCTCTTTGTCATCCATTAGCATTTTGCCAAAAACTGGAGCCTTTGTAATCTGGTAGTGAATGGTAGTGTTTTTCCCATTGGAAACTGCAGCCAGGTTGTTTTGATTTAGCGAAACCGACGTCTTGCCTTGCTCAATTATCAATCCAGTGTTGTTAACCAATGAAATGATTATCTCGGTCACCTCTAGATTAAAGAGTTTGTAAACGGGCTTGTGATGCCCATCAGTAACACTAAAATAAAAAACACCAGATGCAGGACTTCCATCGTGGATGAAGTGCACACTTCCATTATTAATTTGGGCTTGCGTGAAAGCCACTACAGGCTCATTCATATTCCCCTCCAGGGCCAAGTATCCATTGCTGGGCTTGCTAATCACAGAAAACATGATGTCATCAGGAGGGTTGTCCAAATCTTCCACCTTGAGGTTCTCAGGCCCAAGGACAGCCGTATCCCCTTGGACAACGCGCAAGGTTGGGGATTTGGTCTTTAGAACGGGCGGCTGGTCATTTACAGGAGTGATGGTGATGTTGAACCGCTCCTCTACAACGTCACTGTCCTCAACGGGGCGCTGAGCCGGTTTCCCCTTGGAATTCACCCACGTGTCAAAGACAAAGAAATCCAGAGTGGTCTCTGAATTGTCATGCTTGTAGGTGATACCGTATTTGTTAACAATGAATTGGGAGAAGTTGGGTTTTTCTCTGGTGAGGTTCCTCTCACCAACCACGATGACGCCATGCTGTGGCAGAGATTTCACCTGGAACCAGACCTCGTGGGAGCTCCGCTGAGGCGTTGGCAGCTTGGACATAAGGTTGGAGGCATCCAGCTTTGTTTCATCGATCACAACACTCTGCCCTTCTGTTACCACGGCACCTGGTAGAAAGAAAATAAGCTTTATTACTATAGACCAGTGGTTTTCAACCTTTTTGATATCAGGACCCACTATTTATTCAGAATTTGAGCCAGGGGCGACCATTTGATGACATTTTAACCCCACAGACCCCAAAACTAAAGATTTATTTTGTTTTTGTTCACAATACCCGGCTGTATTTGGGAAACAAAACAGGCAAACATACAGATCAAAATGACCATTAATCTTCTACATTCTCTAGTTGTGTAGACTTGGGTTAATTCACAAGATGAATATTTTAACTCTTGAGAGTGTAAACATGAAACTCTCAAGAAACACTCAAAAGGTTACATCTGGTTAACCAACTTTCCACTAATTAGCCTGGGGACCACCTGGAACTCAAGGACCACTGGTGGTCTCCGGACCACTGGTTGAAAACCACTGCTATAGACAACAGCAGCTAATATTCATTTAAATCCTTTGTACGAGGAAAAAAACATTCAGTGCTTATCCACACCTGTGTTTGCTAGTAGCAGTGTCTTGCAGTCAGGACCAGCATTCTCATAGGAAATGTCTATTTTAAAGGTTTGAGTGTCCAGAGATGCAGGAGGTGATGCTACAGAGAAGGTCATAGAGTCCATGGCTGCCCATCCCACTGATTCTATGGGACTTTGAATGAACAACACCTCTTTGTTGTCCACCTGAGGTAAACACAGCAAAGACGAAAGGATGTCAGAAAATGGCAAGAAATGACACAGGACCATAAATCATTTGAACATGATTGAACCAAATAATACTGAGCATTGCTTTCCTGCTGTGTGTGTGTGTGTGTGTGTGTGTGTGTGTGTGTGTGTGTGTGTGTGTGTGTGTGTGTGTGTGTGTGTGTGTGTGTGTGTGTGTGTGTGTGTGTGTGTGTACCACCAATCAGGGGGAACATGTGCACACACTTACAGTAGGCGAAGGATTTGGAAAAAAAAAAAAAGGTTGCTTCGCGAATATTTCCGCCTGTCTGGATTGTTTGTCATTTAGCATTGTCTAACCCTGTACAGTTTATGGCCAAATGCACACAAATCACACACTATCTCTGGAGTCATGTGATTAAAAAAATATTGATTTCATTAAGAAATTCTAACCATTTGTAAGTGAATGTGTCCATGACATATGGGCCTTACCATAGACTGTGTAAAGGTGGAGATGTCCATTGTGGAATTATCAGGCTGTATGGTCACCAGCCTTCCCAGTTTAGGACGACGAATCACACTGAATGTTATTGTACGGTTGGAGGTACCACTGTTGTCATTGGTCACTGCTTGCAAATCTTCCCTTGTGATTGGTGTTGACGAGCCTGCGCATGGAGAAGAGACAGAGTTGAAATTAATAGCATGACAAAGTAACATCTATGTCATCTCACATTAGCTGCTAACAAAATATCTCCTAGTCTACTGGGAAGGCAAAGGCACTACACACTACTACTAAATAGAGTAGTAAAATTACAAGTGAGTCTCAAACATAGAATTTCACTCTGACAAGACCATAGCTCCATGTCTGCCATTCTCTCTGGAAGCATTTGACATCTTACAGCAGCACATTAAGCTAAACAATGTCTGGAATAGGCAGGGAAACCCCCTTTGATGTGTGAAATTAAAGTTATAGTGCAGACAACAAAGACATTTTTATAGCAAAACCCAACCATGTTTGAATGTGTTGCTTAAAAAACAAACAATATGTTAATGACTGAGCTCCCTGTGAACACTGGTCTTACAATGGATGGGCTGAGGGGGTGAGAGGTGCTACTTATTCTGAAAATTAATTTGGGTGTGCTGATATACGATGAAAACTGGGCATATGGAGGGAATACTTATCAATTCGCCTGTTAAAAATATGTTTTACATTGCTAATGCATACATGAAACAACATGTAGATAACACAAAATGGGACAGTGATAAGCAGTAGTGAGTGTGACACAACAAGAGCATAAAACTCAACTACTTAAAACTGCAAAGTTCTGGCTACTTTTGCTCAAATGTGTGTCTGTCACAGCATGCTCTTTTATGAAAAGAAAAGTTTACAGAAGACACATTATGACACATTCATTGATTGTGGTGAATTGAAGAACATGTTAAGCGCGGATTTGTAAAATATGTGGTAAACTTTGCAGATAAGATTTTGTTTTATTTAATTCCTACTGGATAATAGTATTAATACCCCTGTGCTGACTTGGAGAGTATAACTAAAGCTAAACAAGCTTACTTACTGGATATTGTATGCCCTGTCTAGTCAGTTGTGAAACTGTTCAATGCTGCCTTTAAATACAGTGGAATGGAGAACTAGAATGTAAATGCTTAGATCATCATGGAAAAGTGCGGAAGCACTTGCCCAAAGTAAGCAACTGGTATAAGATCACAAATATTTCTCATAAGTCTGCTCTGAATGAGCTCTGACTTCAAACAAAAAAATAATCATTCAAAGCTGTGTCAAACTGAGGATTTTACTGTGATTTGGTATATAAAAATGGTGATTATGTATGTACTTTGCTTCATCTGTAATACAGCACCTGAGTGTGAGATCAACATTGATTCATATACTGTAAGAACCGTGTTTGATAAATAAACAAACATCTCACGTGTTACTGTTGAAGCTGAATTACATACACCTAGATACACAGAGACAACTCACTGATCATTTCTTTTCTTTTGGGGCCTCAATTCTTCTATGAGATTATTTTAGGATTATCCAATGTTATTCTCCATAGAAAATAAAAACATATGCAAACCCTGTGGAACCAGGGGATGAGCGAGTGACGTCAGAACTTCGGTGCTCTATGAGGATTTTAATAAGTTAATAATAAGTAGGTATATGCTATCAGAATGTTTATTAGAGTAAACAAGCTTCCTCATTTGTGCTTCCTCGTTTATGCTAACGCAACCATTTACAGTGAAGTGATGTTTACTACTTCTCCACAAAGCCCTAAAATATGTGGTAAATAGGAAATGCTTCCATATCCCTGTGAAAATGTGAAAGCATTCCTCTTCCCTTTTTCACCCTTCTCCTCTCTAGCATCAAAGCCAGTCATTGTCAACAGCCTCCCGTGCCACCAACCTCTGTTCCCTGCCAGGCACACTGGTGCAGAGGGAAAATAAAGCTGCCACTCAGTTGAAAGTCTTCAAGCACCCACTCACCCACTGACTGGAAACAGTGGGCCATGCCAGTTGGCTGCTTGCAGGCCTCGCTATCTAACTCACAAACCAGGCGACTTAGCCAACATGAAGACTGACCAAAGAAAATGTTCAGGTTATTTTTAGACCTCAAGTATTTTAAAAAGAGGGAAATGACTAAGTTCACTAAATAAAGCAATGACTGCAACTTGTGATGCACAAGTCTGGGATTTGGGTGAAGTCATATGTTGGAACTAAATGTTCCAGTTAAAGGTTCCAAATTATTTTTCAAGCCCTAATAGACAGTCAGGTTACCGTTCCTTGCAGCAAGCAGCAAATGCATTTGTCAGACTAGAGCAGGGCTAAAAAAGGAGGACATGTGTCTGAAGAGGAGTAAGTGAGAATTGGGGCATTTCCTCGGTCATGATGAGCACTAGGAGGGAGCAGTTAGGAGTTAAAGGACCTCCTCTACACTTTTTACCCTAGTTAAAAGTGTTGGTCCTCACTGATGTTCATGATAAAATATCACCATTTATTTCCTAATCTGTCTATGTCTCAGCAGGGCTGTGGGCAGGTCAGAAACATGTCCATCAGTGACCATCCATCATGTTAATCAGCTTTTTAAATGTCTTTTTTCTCTTATACTGGATATTGAGAAATGTTGTGGGAACGATGGATTCCAATGTCACATTGTAAACTTTCAGGCAAAAAACCCTGCAGTTGCTTGGATTTCCTATCAACGACAGGATGGGTTTCTGAACTGCATGAGACACACACACAGGTAGACATATATTGGAACACACACACACACACACACACACACACACACACACACACACACACACACACACACACACACACACACACACACACACACACACACACACACACACACACACACACACACACACACACACACACACACACACACACACACACACACACACACACACACACACACACGGAGCGAGGCAGAGAGAGAGAGAAGTTTCTCTGACCTGAAAAGGAAGACAATGATTAAAGAGGAACTATCAAGTTCCAAATTTAGATTACACCACATACAGGAATTGATTACACCACTTTCAGGAATGGTAATAGACAGGAAAGGGTGGAGAGGGCGTGTTTTAGAGGACGTTTTCACACCAGTACGCTTTGATTCATTTAGAATAAACTATGGTCCACTTATCCCTTTGGTTCGGTTGGTGTGAACATGCATTCAAACTCTGGTGCGTTTAAAAGAAAACATGATCTGCCAGAAAATGCCAAACTCGGTTCGCTTCCAAATACTCCACAGTCCGGTTCTTTGCTGGTGTGAAAGCATTCGTACTTTATAGAGGCCAAATAGCCACCGGTGGTTGTGAGGCTGCATTAATAATTATAGTTCTAAAAGGATGCAGATCTGTTAATTTTAAGCTTATGCACATCACGCAGATATGAAGCCACAATCCGTGCGCATAATGTTTCAGCCCAAGTCCCCATTTTCTCTAAAAAATAAAGACGTGGTGATGGCAGCAGCCATAGCTTGCCATGCTCAACTGACGCACTGTTAGAACTGGGGGAAGTCCGAAGCCCTACCTCTGACGTCTTACTGCCCTAAAATGCTTTTTCAAGGTGATAAGTTTCAATGACTACAAGGGATGAATATTGTTCCTAAATGTAATTACCTCTTGCAGGCCCTTCCAATTAATACACCACTGACATACTTCAAACAATTTGACAAGTTATGTAATCAGTTCCTATGGAATAGTAAACGCCCTGCTCGTTCCCTCCGGAACGAGCCCCACCATGGTCTCAGGTAGAAAACTACTTTTGTGATAGTCTACCTTTAATATATTTTACCAAGGCTAAACTACCTGAGGTTATTAGTGACAATCCCATTTTTGTTTTTACATTGGGTGTGGAAAAATACGTCCCTTTTTTCTAATCTAACCCATCTTTCAGTAGTTGCCTGAATCCCAAACTCCTTATTGATAGAAGACCTTTTATTTGGAATCTGTGGGCAGAAAGGGGTGTTCTGGCTCTGAAGGATTTGTTCGAGGGAGATACATTTAAAAGCGTCACAGAACTCACTGAGCAATATGGTCTTCCTCATAATCACTTCTGGAAATATCTTCAAATTCGGCATTTAATACTTAAAAGTGTAAGAGCTCACCACAATATCTCAACCGAGTTCAACCTCCTGAAAACAGTGTTGATTATATTCGGAACTGGACACGAGGCATACTTTTTGATGATAGCACATCAAGGTCAGCCCTCAAGTGTAAAAAGGATCTGGGAGGCAGATTTAAATTAATCTTTTACTGATAGCGTCTGGAAGATGGTTTTATGTAGTTAAATTTAAAATTATTAATAGATTTTACTGGACTCAGACTGTTCAGGGCTGAACTCAGAGAGAGTCCAGTTAGTTGGAGGTGTGGTGAGGACCCTGGTACACTTATTCATATGTTATGGGAGTGCATGCCTTAGAGTACAGACGCTATGGTGTGCTGTTCATGAGAATATAATGCAAATCACACACCAGGATATTCCTCATACACCATCTCTGTTCATTCTGGGTGATCCATTGCCATTAAAACAATCTCTCTGCGCCTCTAGCTGACTGGATTCACATTGCATTAATGGTGGGCAGGAAGATCATAGTTAAAGAATGGAAGTCTGAGGTTTTGCTTCCGGTGCATGTGTGGTTCACTCAGCTTGGTACTGTAGCTGCCTTGGAAAGTTATCATTGAAGATGAATAATCAATTAGATAAATATGATTTGAAGTCTTGTTGGCCCCTGATATACTGTATATTTCTTATTTTTGTTCAAATTAATTATTATGATTATTATTGTTGTTAATTTCATCTTGTCTTTTCATCGAGAAAAGAAAAGCGAGATTGAACGAGATAGGCCCCGCCCCCAAGACAAAATATCTGCTTTTTTTTTTACTTTTTTGCCAAAAAATGAAGGAAAGAAAAAAAAAGGTCTAGACCCTCCAGGGCCCATTTTAGAGCAGTTTGAAAATATTTGCCTTGAAGTTAATGAGCATTTTTTGGCGGCCATATTTAGTTCTTTTTCAATGGTCAATACAAAACAATTAGCAATCACCCAGGACCATTTCAGCTGTTTTTGTCCTTGACAATACTTCTTTTGTGCACTTATAAATTGTTTTCTGCATCAAGTGCAAGTGGTTATGGCTCATATCAGCAGCTGGGAAAGAGTTAAGAGGTGTATCACATATGATGCTCCAACAGTTGATAAAAAGAGAGTTTTTACCTGGAAACACTTTGAGAGGACGATTGCTCTCCAGGCTGAGGACCAATGCACTGGCAGTGATGCTGAAGATCTGCCTGGGTGTAAAGTTGATCCCATCGTTAACCTGGAAGTTGAACCCTCCAGACATGGCTCCTTTGTGCAGTAAAAGAAACAAAGGAGGAATGAAGCCCAACCACTGTTTTAACCTTCCCCTGTGAGCATATTAGGTAATGTCTACATGCTATACGAGTTACTTCATAGCCTCAATTTGCATCGCTAGATTTTTTTAATTTTAATTGCTCTAAGCCCTCCATTGACAGCAACACATTGATCAAATTGAAATTCTTGATCTGCCTGATTAAAAACATTACACTCAACAACATTTCAGCTGTAATGGCAAGCTTGAATTTTTGCAAAACATTTACCCAAACAAACTTCACAACATTTGATGATGGTACATGTTCAGGCAAAGCGGTAGCAGATTAACATCAGAACAGTAAGCAGTAGTCCATTTAAGGCCAAAACTATCAGTTTGCAGAGCTTATCTGGTATAATAACTCAACAGTGCCAGACTATTTAACACCTCAACACCGTAACTTAGACGCCTTGCTAGACATAGTTATTCAAAATACATCATATCAGTCTTATCAAGTTCATAATGTGGACAGCGTTTGCAAGGCCAACGGTTCTTTGCAAAAATAAACGGCACCCTCTAGTGGAGGAAAGAGAAATAACAACTATCACCACAGCAGAACAATAAATCAATAAATCAACCACACACTCACTCACTCACGCACTCACTCTGGTGTGCAGAATATAATTATTTCCGTTTCCCGTTTCTCTGTTGTCCCTGATTCTGCCAGAGTGCCACCCTTTGCCTTGCTCCATGGAACCTCTGACATAATTGTTCCTGTGGAATCTTCAACAAAGTTCTCAGAGCTCCTCACCTCTTTGTCTGTGAAAGTGTCTCTATACCTGCTCCCCAAAGTTGACCACACTGAAATGGTCACTGACCTCATGATGTCAGAAAGGCACTTCTACCATTCGATCTACAGCTGTATCAAACAAGAGTACATAAAACTGGGTAGTGTGACATGTTGACATCTCATTACCAGCACATTACGTACTTTACATTGCGCGCGCACGCGCACGCGCACGCACGCACACACACACACACACACACACACACACACACACACACACACACACACACACACACACACACACACACACACACACACACACACACACACACACACACACACACACACACACACACACACACACACACACACACACACACACACACACACACACACACACACAGTTCCCATGTTGTCTGTAATTGGGGAAAGTGTGTGTGTGTGTGTGTGTGTGGGGGGTGTGTGTGTGTGTGTGTGTGTGTGTGTGTGTGTGTGTGTGTGTGTGTGTGTGTGTGCGCGTGTAAACCAGCAGATGTTACCTTTGTGAACAAACAGCAGCTGTCCCTGGTCTATGTGAGCCTGTGTGAAGTTGAGCAGTGGCTTCATCGGGGCACTCTTCAGGGCCAGGTGTCCATTACTGGGAGGAGTCACCATGAAGTACAGCTCCTCTGGTGGAGAGTCCAAGTCCTGAACACTCAGATCCTCAGGTCTGATCTCCGTCACTGAAGCCACCCATACCTGAACACGAGGGACAATTCATAATCCACAACATGAACAAACTAAAAGTCTGAAGGGTCTATCTATATGGCCCGATATTGACAGTATATATTTGTGTGTTCACACATATTTCGAAAGGAACAGAGTAGTGACAAGCACGAATGCCCCTCAATAATCCATTGCCCAAGTGGGTTAGTTCAATCAATGGCATGCCGCGGGTTTGACTTCCGAAACGACAGCCTTTGCCGCATGCCCCCCCCCCCCCCCCCAAAAAAAAAAGTATATACGGTATATAATAACCCTTCCCATCCTGTCGCACAAAACTGTGAATTATGTCTCTGGATGAAAATACATTTAAATGCAAAGCATAATGGGACAGCCTGGCGGACCTGGCCTTAATAAAACTAATATACCACAAAGACAACAAGGAAAGATTGAGTTACAGGCTCACTCAACTACATCAAAAGGTTAACCTGGAGGAAATGCATCTGGCTCCATCTCCATCTTCAGGCATCATGCTCAAAAAACATGGACACATCGCAATGTACATGACGCACCTAAATATAGCTGTGCATTGCAAACAAGACGCAGACAGAGGACCACACACACTGTACATGACAAGATATTGTGCACTGTAAACAACAAGATGCGGACGCAAGCAACGCTGAGCTACAATTATGGCATCCTCCCATGATGAAGTATATCCAAAAGCCTCGGGGCAAGCCCGTCTGTCTAGCTTGTCCAGTGGAATCGACGCACCGAACACAGGAGCACTGAGTCGTAAAGTAGCGGACATCAAATGACACGCTGCTGTAGTCGGGCACAGGCGGGTCACTTAGAAACATTCTATGGACATATTAACCACATGGAACCCTAGCGTCACTAAGCTGGGCATGGCATAATAGGCGATCATTCTTCACAAAGATCAGATCTGCGGGTTTGCATCAGAATGATGAAGTGCTGTACCTGTGTCTCTATATTTTCTTAAAAGCATGACAAGTCAAACTAAATAGCATTAACTTCCTATGACTCTCACCGCATGTTGTCCTTCATCCATTAGCACCCAGATCCACCCACAATAATCCACCATGCCCATGGGAGAACAGACATTGTTTGTGTGGCTCTGTGTACAATAAATGTAGGCACCGTACGATGGTCAAAGCTGTGTGTCAGCTGTGTCTGTGTGTCAACCTCCAAGCATACACAGTAAAACCCTCAATGTTAATAAAAAAAAAATCACTTGTATCTCTGTTGTGTACACAAGGACAATTGAGGGCCCTTTGGGTTACATACCCCAACCCCCAAAGTTGGGTTTTACTGTGTGTGTGTGTGTGTGTGTGTGTGTGTGTGTGTGTGTGTGTGTGTGTGTGTGTGTGTGTGTGTGTGTGTGTGTGTGTGTGTGTGTGTGTGTGTGTGTGTGTGTGTGTGTGTGTGTGTGTGTTTCAGAGGACATCCCAGTGGTATAACTCAGACAAACAGCAGGCTAACTCACTCATTTCAATTTCAAAGTAAAAACACAACAACAACAACATTGCCAAGCTTATATCAGAACAATATGAAGAGAGCATGTGACACCTCACGGCAATGTCCATTATGAGGTGACCCTCCATACACATGCAAATTAAATGCCTTTGTGTACAAGTTTTGACATTAATGAGTTGTTGCTTTCCGGGGGAGGGGACAGTGTTCTACAATATGACCACAGACCAAGCTATATTATGTACATGTAGTCTTAACCCCAAACATGTAATTGCATGAAAACAATTTGATGTAATCAATCGGTAAATTAAGGTATGATTTGTTGCAACTGAAAATGAAAGCAAATATATAAAGAAAAAAAGGATGTAATACAAAAGGTGTGGTAGTAGAGAGCCACCTTGTGGACAGTTTCCAAAGTAAAAGTGACCCTAGTCCAAAGCTTAGTAAACATTTACTAGCTTATGATCACTAGTCTGTCATCTTTTCTTTTGAGAAGACGTATTGAGGATGCTTACAGATAATTAAATTTACAAAATGCCAAACCTATATGTTTTGGAGTTTGTTTCTTATCCAAGTATAAACCGTTCGCTCAGCACCGTGACCAAATAAGGCAAGCAGAGGAAGCGCACATGCTGCACTTATAGGTGCATCAAACCATGTCAGGATTTAGTATTACAGTCAAGTTAAGTGTATAGTGCTCTCCTCTTGGGAACTGCCTATGGTCTGTAGGTGCCCAAAGGAATTTATGGCCTTTGGGAAAATTTCAAAGTAGGTGTATCTGTACTTCAGCCACTTAGTTAGTTTAGGCCTTCCGGCTCTAGCCATTCTGCCCAGCAGAGACAAAAGTAAAAGCTGCTGTCAGGCAAAACAGCTAGGTCTAAAGTATGAACTATTCAGAAAATGGAAAAGAAAATTTGACATATGTTTTCTGCCCGACATTAACAACATGATATGAAGGAATAATCCTGTGGGGAAAACTGTGATGTTTTGGCACTTTAATTCAATCATGTATGCCATGGCATACCATTAATACAGGTATATAGTCTCCAAAATCAATTCCAGAGTCAAATAGGCTCTTGATTTGGTGTCTCATTGACAATCTATGACCTACACAAATAGGTTGTGCTTGTACTATTGTACTATTGTACTATTATTTTGGTATAATTTATTTGATATTTTTTGTCTTTTCATGGTAATTAAACAGTCAAATAATTAAATTCATTCATTCATTCGACAGCTGTGATGATGAAGGATGAACTGTATTTTCAAAATATGCAAGATATCATTAAAGCTATAACAATAACACTGTAGTTTCTCTCAGCAGTGAACTAACAAACAGTGCAACGGATCCTCTGGCTAAACCAAGTGGACTATTTAGTAAGCATTTGAATATGCACTGTGATATAACCAAAAGTGAACAACTACAACATCTTCTAAAAGGATCATATCTTGGGAATTGGCTGTACAAAAACACCCCTCCAGCAATATTAAATGCAGCTGCAAATTTGCAGATATGAAGAACTATTGCTAGTCAACGCTAAGGACAACGTAAACAAATGCAATAGTATTCTGTTAATGACATGCAATGCCTTGGTCTTAAATTAACCCCTTCACCACAAATGTCATTCAATCACAGCTATTTATAGACTACCATTCCTGTAATGGTACTCATAATTGTAATCCCTCTAGTGTTTTAGACACGGTCCACTGTCCAGCCATAGGTATTCTAGGTTTGGTTATGTTTTGGAAATAATAGTGAGGTGACAGAAAATATCTGAAAAAGAGTCCACAAGGTCATGTGTGCTATTTTCAAGACCAGCCAGCAGGTCACTCAATACCAGGACATCTATGAGTATGTAGATGGATCTATATTTTCAGTGGTATCAACCAGTTTCCATAGAAATGCATTTGAACCCGTTTTGTCCAATAATAAGTATGCCACTGTAGCTAACTAACTTCTAGACAAGCCCAAACAAACTGCTATACGTTCAATTTGCTATTTAACAGACCGCCCAAAAGTGATAAATTAACCATTAATGCTTTGTGACTTCCCTGTGATTATGTGAAGCAGGCTGGGGCCCCTCTCAATTATTTTCATGTCTGTCCTGCATTGCCAGACTCACTGAATCCTCCTCTGCATAGCTAACATACTTTAGCCCAGCTAGTCAGCCGTGGCAATTTAGAGATCTACCCACATGAAGCTAGTCTGACATGAAGCCATGGGGCCAGAAGGAAAATAGCCTGTGGTTTAAATATAGGCCGGCAACATCGTATACTCACCCTGAGGACCCTGTTGGCTATTATAACAGGAGGTTCATCATTGACGGCTGTAACTTGGATGAACAATGTCCTCGCCATGCTCTGCTTTCTCAGGCCGGTGTCATTGGCCACAACAGTGAAGTTGTCATTCAAGGTCTCGCTGCTGTCATGGACATAGTAAATAAACTCATGCTCCACCTGCGATTGTGAAAATAGGTGAATGTGATTAGGACCTGTAGAGACACACGTTTTTACAAGCGTATATACCAATTTACAGATGTATATACAGTAACAATAATTCAGTACATGCGTGACGTGCCAAATTGTTGACACGCCACCTATTCTAGGCATAGGATCATGAAATTTAAGATGTATTCTTTTTTCTTGTCCACTACAGAATAGGCTGCAAATCACACAAGCCGCTCTGCAAAGACCAAAATATTATCATTATTAATATTATTATAAAAAACAAGGTAGATCTCTGATGCGTTACAAATATCTTACCTGCCTCCTGGAGAAAGAGGTTATGCCCACACCTGGGTAACGGGAGTGCTCAATGTGACCATGCTGTGGGAGCCTGGTCAAACTATACAGGAAATTGACTCCAGCAAAGTGTCGGTTGGTGACCTTCAGCACTTCCTGTGTTAACGCTTTGGAGGCACCCTCGTTTACTGTGAAATTGGACACCTGTAGTGGTATGAGGCGTGGGATGATATCGACTGAAATCTTGATGCTGTTGACATCTGTCACCCCGTTGGTGGCGTCCAGGGTAAAGGTGTCGTTGACCTGGTTGGGATCCTGCTGCATGTACTGAATGTTTCCAGCGTTTATGTCGGCTTGCGAAAATGTCCGGATAGGAGACTGTCTGGTTCCTGCATATCGCTCTTCCGCCTCGACAAACCTCCGGAGAAAGCCATGAGAAGGGGCTGCCTTAACTGTGAATATGATCTCAGAAGGCAGGTTGTCCTCGTGAGTGACCTGGAACAGTAATAACAAACATGTTTTACTTGCCAGGAACATTAATTGTACTGTATAACTCTTTTTCAGTCTGTAACTCTGTAACTCTTTTTCAGTGTCTTTGCCAAACACTTACCTCCAGTTTAGTTTCATCAATCTTAACTGGTTTCCCCTCTTCTACCAGTAGAGTATTGCTGTGCTGCACAATGGGTGGCCTCTGGTGGCTTTCCAAGTAAACCTTCACACTGACCCTTGTAGAAAGGTCAACGCCCTTGGCCGTCACTGTTAAATTGAAGGAGTCTGACAAGTATTTGCTGTCATCATGATGATAGGAAATCAAACCCTTCTTTAAGTCAGACTGTGTGAATGATTCCACTTGTAGATCTTGAAGATACAGTCCCCCGTGCTTAGGGGCTTCATACACTTTGAAGACCACCTCATGGTCATCTCTGATGTCCATGTTTGAAATTACACTGAAGTTACTGGTGGAAAGGTTGAATGACTTGCCCTTCTGAACCAACAAGCCAGTGTTGTTGCCAACTTTCAAGAATGGCTCACGAGCGCTGACATCCAAGAGACTGGAGACAAAATGTTTCCCGTCTGAGACAAAGAGCACAAACCTTCCAGTGCTCACGCCATTGTGGACAAACAACACTCGTTTCTCATCCAAGTCCTTCTGTTTAAACTGGAACAGCCGTTGAGATGTGTCATTAACCAGAACCAGGTCTCCCATCGGGATTCCACGACGGGTGTAAATTAATTGGCCATCATCAAAATCAGTGTCTGCGTCATGGTAACACAGGTCCTCTCTTGTAAGCAATCTCTGCCCATCTCTTACAACATGGAAAACTTTGTCAATAACACGTACTGGCTTTTGGTCATTGACTAGCTGGATGGATATGTTGAACATTCCTTCTTTGGACCCAATTTCATCCTCAGCTATTGCCGTTTTGAACTCTTGACTGGTGGAGGCTATGAATGTAAATTCATCATGGGTCGATTCACTGTCATCATGAATGTACATGATACGTTCATCTAATATGTCCTTGTTATTGAATGTGAGGATATTGCTATAACTAGCATTGGAGTTTGATTGACTAATTCGGGCTAGTTTTCCATGTTTTGGACTGCTTATGACAGTGTAAAACATATCCTTTGTACTCAATGTCTCTGCAAATAATTCATCCTTTGTGATCAACTTACTTTCCCCCTCCAGAATTGAGAGTCCGTTACTTGTCATGAAAACACTATTGATGTCAGCTTTTATGGAGATTTGGAAGTCATAGTTTTGTGACTGAACATGTTTTGAAAACACATGAAATTTGAACTTGTCACTCGTATCTTCATGAGGTCTGTCAACTAGCACATAGTGTACACGTTGATCTGTTAGATTTCTTTGGCTGAAGGTAGAGTTCTTAGATAATACCTTAGTATCAAGCAAGAGTTTTCCTTTCTTTGGTATAGTGAGAACCCTGAAGAAAAGCTCATCCTCCGAGAGTGCTGCCCCCTCAGCTGCAACATGAAGATGCTCAGAGTCCAGTGTCATTTTTCTATCTGTGTTCATATCTGCCATTACATTCCGGTCTAGGTTGTACTTCACCCACTTCACAGTGATTAGGAAAAACAGTTCAGTTGTTGCTCTGTTGGCCACAGTAACCTTGCACTTAAAGTAATCAGTTGTATTGGATGTCTGGATTTCTGGAAAAGTGCTAATATACCTTAGACGCTCTTTGTCAAGAAGCCTTTGGGAAAACGAGTCAGTGGACCTCCATTCACCACTTGAGTGTAGCCGCTGAAGTTCTCCGTACTGAGGGGGTTCGATGACATCATAACGGACATCCACGTGCTGTTTCACTGCATTTGCTTGCACAGCCAATTGCTTTGAACCGATAACGGCATACTCTCCTTGAGTGACCTCAAGGCCTGTATTGTTGGAGATCTTATATTCCAAAGCTATGGCCATGACCCGAAGAACCACAGTATTGCTCACTCTTTCCCCGTCACTAACTCTGAGCACAATCCTTGAGTTTCTCACACCAGTGTGAACATAGTATACCTTCATTTCCTCTAACTCTGGATAGGAGAACATTGACACTGCAGCGCCAGGGTTATTTTCAACTTCCAGATGTCCTGCATCCGCATTCAAGTTTCCCAGCACAGAGAAGATGAGTTCGGTCTGGTTGGTGTCAATGTCTGTGGCCTTCAGAACGTCTGTGGTTAGGTGTTTCTTTGAGTTCTCCAACAGCACAAAGAGATTCCCTTCGGGGAGACTCAACTCTGGCGCATCGTTGGTGGGGGTTACAGAAATGTTGAAGCGGAACAATGCATTCCCCTTCAAGTAATCCGGAACTTGCTTCCTACTACTCGAATATACTGAAAACATGAAGGCATCATCTGGGTCCTCCGAGCCTCCGTGGATATACATGACTCGTCCATGCCAGAGGTCCAACATGCTGAAGGTGTTCTCTTCCTGATCCTGGTCAACGTCAAGTCTAATCTGTCCATGCACTGGCTGTTCATTAATTCTGAACATAATTTGAGACTGCCGAATGCCAAGTTTCTTGAAATCTAAGAGAACCTTGATATGTTTAGACTCAAGGGATGCTCGACCACCTTCTGGGACCACAAGATTCCTAAGATGCACAAAGTTAGACCCATACCTCTTGTCCAAGCCCCTTGCCAGTGTGGTAGTGTAAAGTGATGGTGTCGGGGTCACTGGGTGGAACTGAGACTGAGTGGTTGGAGTCGGGCTTGTGGTGGTTGATGGCTCTGGATCTTTCTCTGGTTCACAGCCAACTGAGATGTCTTTGGTGACTATAGTAGCCGGGAGACCCATCATAACACCATTGACTCTGATGTTCCTTAAACACCCTTTCAGAGACCCTCCTCGCACACGCTTTCCAGACACAGAGAGTAGCCCCATCTTTCTGACCTCTGACCTTGTGCCATCATCAATGCCTCCAACAAAAAGGGGACCTCTAAGCTGAATGCCCTTGGAGCGAGAGCCGATATTGGTTTTCACCATCTCTTCATCCACAGTAAGCTGGAGGCTTTTTGAATTGAAATACACTTTGACAGAGTGCCATTTCTTATCATTGATGAATGTGAGTGACCGAAGCTCCGTTTTGGTTCCGCCTTTTCCAACCAATGCCACCGGCAAACCTTCCTGGATCTCCACGGCCACAAAATCCCCTTCTCTGGCTGAGTTGTACAGAATAATCCCCTCTTTTGCTGAAGTGTGCACAACACACTCAAACACTCCTTCTTGCTGTGCACTCCAAGGTGGTAGAGAAATATAGGCCTTAGAACTGAAGAAGCTAATGGGGTCCTCATCACTGGCAAAGAACTGTGGACTACAGCCCAAAGAGACTTCATGGATGCTCTTGAACCCTGTGTAGGGCCTCAAAGATGACATGATGTCATGATCATTGAAAGTCACTTCATCCATGCAGCCACGGAAACCAGTCAGGTCACTTGGCAGGTAGAGTTTGTCTAGACCACCCGAGCCCCCAACAAAGAGACCATCTTCTACGTTGAGATCAAAATGGTGCCCTGGCATCTTCATACTTGTTTGGGAATTCTTGTCCACAGTTAGAGTGACATTGTATTCCTCATGGTGGACCTCCACAGTGTGCCAGGCCAGGTCATTGAGCTGGGTGCTTCTCTCAGAATGCAATAGTTGCTCTCCTGATCCAAGTTCCAATTTCACCTGAGGGTAGAAAGAAAAAGCAGTAGATTACAAGATGACCCTTGAATAGGAGTGCAATGCAAGGCAACAACAACTACATGTAACACCCTATTTGTCATAGGGAAATAGTGTCTGACTGGAAAATATCCATCACACTAAAGACTAGACCGAAGTTTAATACATATAATATCCCTTGCTTTTAAACCGTTCTGTACTGCACGCCACACACGCACACGCGCACACACACCTTCCTGAGATTTATCTTCCTGATAGAGAAACAGCCCTGAGCTGTTTTTCTGTCATACCTGTTATTCTGTTAAACATCTCAATGATACTTATAATGTACTAGTCTGTCACTTGTGTCTATTTAGTTATGAGCTTTTGTTTTTCAAATCATTTTTGACATGTTTTACTATTAATGTTGAGTGATAATACCATAATAGAATTACGCAAATAAGTAATTTAAAGTGACGTCTTCATGGATTATAAAAGTAAATATATTCAGAACTCAACTTGAAAAATACAAATCTCTAAACTATACTAACCTTTATAAATATAAATATTTAACCGTTGATATGATTATATCTACTGTATGAAATGACCCTATGATGATTACTTGCACACTCTGGGAAAAAAGTGTCTAGAGCGCTCTGCTTACATTCCACTATGTCGTCACCTTGTGTTTAGAACAGTGATCTTTGTGTGTGTCTCCCAACAGGAAGACCGCTATTATGTATATTTTAGCCTTTAGCTATATTCTTGGAGCATCATGTCACCATCTCTGGGTGATCCGGCATTTACACGACACGCTTGTCAAGGCTTGCTGTTGTGTCTCATTTCAAGCAAGGCTTTCAGGGCAATAGTGCACATCTCTATCTCACTTGGAATGAAATCCAAAGCCTGAGGACAAACTTTAGTGAGGAGGTTTATTTGGTGACCTCCTACAGTATGCCAGTTTATGGTGGGAGGAGCAATTACAAATAGTTACAATTTAGGCATAAGTTCTTCACAGCAATGTAAAGTGTGAGATCAGAATAAGAGGAGTAAGCATCAACTCTAGGCAAAAAAACACAAGGCAAGAAGTCACCTTAGAATGCAGAGAGAACAATGTAGTGGCTTAAAAAGAAGCTAGGATTCCAGGAATCCAGGTAAACAATGAAGCTGAAATCTCTCTTAAAACAACATGGTATCTCAAGAACATTCTTTGGTCAAGAAAAAAGGATTCCAAGTAAGAAAAACATGAGAACAAGTGACAAAAATATGGTACGTATATCTGCAACGTAAAGAGACACTGATTAAAGGTGTCAAATAACAATGGAGGGATTCATTCAAAGGATGAAGTGTGATTCACTTCTGGACTAACGGCAAATGTTCCTCCAGTGTGATGCTGAGTGTAACTGAACTAAAAGTATATACATACGTCTCATGCTTGCATGCTTTGAAATGTTTCTCCTCAATATGTCATACGTGCATTGCAACATTTGTCCATTTTGTGCGCTGATTTAGCCTGACAAAGCTGCTTGCAGAAGCTTCCGTGGCAGTCTTGAAGGACTGTGTCAGCAAAGCTCCTCTGCTATGTCCTAAATAGTGCAGGCATTCTGCTTGGAACATAAACCCTTCCTAAACATTGGGGTCAGTCTTCCTAGGTGAAGAAATTGCTTGTACAACAGCCTTTGCATCTCAGGCCATAATCCTACCTTCTTTATTCATTTTTGTGAATCTACTAGCCAATGGCATAATTGTTTGGAAACGCAGCTTATGTTCATGATTTTAGTTGTCAATTTGTGTAGTTATTGCCCTTTAATATAAAATGTATCTACTCTCTGCATTTGATCATGACACAGAACTGTGTGAAACCTTGGTGAAATGCCTACTGTATCCTAGTCATTATCAATAAATAATGTACCATTTATTTTGAGGCATCAGTTTGCAATTGTTTTTGGATAAGAGATACTGAAAAATGCGTTATAAAAACAATGATAGGACTGAGTGATACAGTAGAGGACCTGATCGCAATATGCATTTGTAGTTTTGTTGTTCAAATTGATCTCGGCTATACAGTATACAGTATAAGCATCACGATTAGGCATGCAAACTGCTTAGCAGTAGAAATGCAAGACGCATACATAACAGACAGACCCGTTAGAGTTGGCCTCTGGGTGGAATGCTATACTGGCTACAGTACAATATACATATTGTACAATGTGTACAATATGTAATTACGATAAGTTGACATTATGATATCACTTAATTCCTTAAGTTATGATATAACTTAATTCCTGATGATAACTACACTAAAAGGTGCCTGATCATAAAATACCTATTCATTTGGCTACCTAATCATTAAGCCTTAAATCAGCTTTAGCTCTATATTCTGATAATAATCATTCGTTTATTCAGTTGTTTGTTCAACAGACGGGTATTCCTGTCTAATGGACATAAAAAATATACAGTATATAAAAATATACATCAGGTCAGGAAAACTGTTATTCAGTGACCTCATACAGGCCAGAGGATACACATATAATGTATATCCTCTGGCCAGCTCAAATATAAAATATTTGAGCTGGAAAACTGAAAGATTGAAGCTGACCAATGGCAATGAACTATATGATCTGATTAGAAGAAATGGGAAATTCACATGAAAATACTTAAATTCATCAGAATATAGAGGTGCTTCACAGCGAGAAGGATCCCTGCCAGGGACCCTGGGGGCATGTTCTCTCCTCCACGCCATCAGAGGCCATACCCTAGGTCAGGGGTCGGCAACCCAAGATGTTGAAAGAGCCATTTTCGACCCAAAATTAAATTCAAAATCTGTCTGGAGCCGCATTTTATTATTTTTTTCCCTGAGAGTATGCAAATGTGAACCAAATGGACCCTGGCGGGTCCATTTGGTTCCATTTGCACACTCTCAGAAAAAAAGGTCCTTAAAGAAAAATCATTAACATGGTGAAACACAACCTTTCTTCAGAAATGGAGTTTCTAAAAAAAAGTTTTACAGAACTCCATTTCTAGTCCACACAGCATATCTAAGGTATATTAATGACATAGTAAACTGAGTAAACCTTTGAAAATGGGTGGTTCAGATTGAAAGCTCCACCTCTGATAACTGCTGGGCTTTTTTGACATGGCCAAGTGCTACTTTAACTGGCAACTGTCAGACAGCGCAACGCGTTTTGGGTGACTGAAATGTTTATATTATTTTGGTGCGGATCACCCCAGTGTGTGTATGTAATAATGCTACAGCCACTGAGCCACTAGGGCTGTGTTCTAGAGCCGCTTGCGGCTCCTGAGCCGCAGGTTGCTGACCCCTGCCCTAGGTGAGGATGGTGAAAGGGCCTTTCTGTCTGGAGACTAGTTTGCATGCATGGGTACACTCACATACAGAACTCCCTGGTGGGATAGGCCTCTCTAAAATTAGGAGTGGCTTCAGACCCAAAACCCTGGTATCACTCATGTTCTATGCATGAGGCCCCAGATGTGTTGCATGATGATCTGTCTACTTGTCTATTTCCATTTAACTTCTTCTTTAAAATGCCCTAGTGTGACAAAACACAGCTGCCCCTCTGGAGTTCAATCACATCAAGTGAGCTGGTCTGTCAGATGGTTCTGTTCTGTTGAGTGACAGCTGAGATACAGATATAGCTTAAGGTGCAATTATCACTGCACGTGTACCCCATAGTATGTGCCTTTGGGTATAGTATATCTGTCTGTATGTGTGGGTACATGCTACCAAACGTACACACTTACATGTGCACGCACACGCGCACACACACACACACACACACACACTACACATATGTCCATGTGCTGAGGCTACGGGTGTACCAACCTGCAGGCGGCCGGCATGAAGTTCCACCATGAGGTGGTCGGTCTGACCAGCAGCGAGGAACAGCAGGCCATCACCGCTCGAGGTTCGGAAGCGAATGCGGAGGGAGTTACGGTCGGACGCCTCCGTTGCCTTTAGCTGTACGAAGCCATCACCGTAGAAGGAAGCTGGAGAAATGGGGGGTGGGGTGGCAACAGGGAGCAAGGGAGAAACAGAGATAAGAGAAATGATGTACACATTTGGCATTTACAGTGTTTTGTGGACACATAACAATATTTAATTTATGCACTGTCATATGTAAATAGCCGGACCACAAGATCACATGCTGATCAAGTGCTGTGAAAGCTACATGATTGTACATCAAAAAATTTCAGCACTCATTCATATGGCGATGTATGAATCTGACTTAATCCTTCCAAGTGGTTCATTTCTGTTAAAGAATATGGTGTGTGTGTGTGTGTGTGTGTGTGTGTGTGTGTGTGTGTGTGTGTGTGTGTGTGTGTGTGTGTGTGTGTGTGTGTGTGTGTGTGTGCGTGCGTGCGTGTTGCAGTTGAGACACAGAACAAGTGGATCCAAACATTGTGGTCTTAATATAGCCATTAGCCAATAGCCAACATATATTGTGGTCTTAATATAGCCATTAGCCAATAGCCAACATGTGACATTTACATCTAGAGGCTGAACTCATTATCAGCCTGGTTGCTCTTTACTACGGAAACAGGCTCTGTTATATAGGTTGAGGCAGCAGGATGCCTATAGTTCTGTGAGACAAGGTGAACATTTTGTAGGCCATACTTCACCACCTCCAGATGTGAACGAGTGTTCTCGCACACAGCTTCATGTGTGCACATATACAGTTTCACAATCACATCTGGCTATTCACATCAGCCAGAATAGCCATGTGAATAGCCAGAATGCCATATGTCTAGGACCTGGCTAAGATTTGTATGCACTTCATTTAGCGGAGAATATCTCAACTGTTCTTGGCTAATATGGCCGCTGCGAACAACATGGGAACAGTGGCTAAGCCTCTATCCGGGACGAAATACCCGAAAATGACCACACCCCTTTTAAAATGACCCCTAATTTAAACATGGCTCTAACTTACAAACCGTTGCATATACAGATTTTCTGAGGTGCTCAAAATGTTCAGAATAATCATGTTTGTGGTATCCGTGCCTGAGTCAGCAACACTCCATAGTCTTCACAGTGGCCAAATCCAATATGGCCGCCAGTCACCACCTGAAAAAGCGTTTTATCTAGAACGTCTGAACCAGTTGAGCTATGAATGCAAACCTTGTGTCTAAATCATGTGTTTTGACAATTAGAAACATGCTGGGGTGCTTATCTTTATGAATGGGTGTGGCTAAACATCTATTTTGCATATTTCAAAGATGGCGACCATCTGACAATTTGTTTTACTTATGTTACTTTTGTCATTATTTGTAAACTTGCTGTCAATTTTGTGTTTTTTGAGCATTAGAAGCACATTGGAATGGGGAAAAACTGACATTTTTGTGCAATTTGGTGCACCACAACCAGTGCACAGATGACTTTGACTTTGCAGGTTAGGGTGCAATCAACGGCACCACAATAACATAAATGACACACAACCAACAGACCAATTATCAATTAACATTTTGCCCAGACTGGCCCACCAGAGAGGTGGCCCACTGGGCATATACCTACTACTTCCTGTAGACAGTCCAGCCCTGTTATGCTTCGTCCTTTTGATTCCTAGGACCTGGCTTAGATTTGTATGCACTTAATTTTATGAGACAATATCTCAACTGTTTTTGGCTTAAATATTACCGCTGCGAACAACACACACACACACACACACGCACACGCACACACACACACACACACACACATACACACACAGTGTATATTTGTATAAGTCTCAAAAAGTTCGGATGACCTATTTTAATGGCATAAGTGCAATGCTCTCTATGGCATTGTCCAACAACAGTTTTTGTATAGTTGTACTTGAAATGTACCAATTCCACATACTGATAAGTAGCATGGGTAAGAGGAAGGTTCTCAATGGTCTACCATTTGATTGACCAACATCAACCTTCCCTGACTGTGTGAAAAGGAGCCTGAAAAAAATATTTTAATACAATATTGATGTATGGTCATCACCGCATAAGCAGGAGATTAGCAATAGCAAAGCCATACAGTGGCTTTTCCTGTGGTTGACAGTGACACTCAGATGCACTTGCCCGGCAGGCAAGTGTACAGGACAGGTCCTACTTGCCCAAAGGTCATGCTAACTTGACCGTTGACTAGCCTGTACTATAGAAAATATAAGCAAAATTCATTAGTGTAGCAACAGTGAAAACAGCACATCAGAGTTAAAGCTTTCCATATACCAGAAAACAGACAAAAGTTTAATTTACCTGCCAGGAGCAGGTGGGCAACCATTAATGTCAGAGACTGAATATCAGACATAATAATATTGTGCACCACTAATAATAAGACGAACACAATTGGCCAAAGGATATCTGAGTTGATCTTTTCAGGCTTCAAGGAGAAAGTGACCAGCGTTTCTGTGAGACTCCTTTTTCATTTGTCAGCATGAGGGACATTTCTGCTCCCCCCCAACCATCATCTTTAACTGATTAATTGAAATTAACTAATTACAGGAAAAATGATGCAATTAAAAGAATTAACTCATTTAATCACACATAGATTTTGCACAATAGAACCTTTTTCACTGGACGAATTCCAACCCGCCAATACTATCTCTAACCCTCAACATAGCATGTCACAGTGTGGACACACTGCTTAAAACAAGGCGTCAACTGTTATGCTGATGTTGGAATTCCAGTGCAAGTTCAGAGTAATGGGGCTTATAAAATATCTGGGACTTCAGATCTACGGACAGTCCCCACCAATCAGACGATTAGTTACTGTATTTAAGAAAACTCACTCATCGATATGCTATATACCAGTCTGTTTTAATTTACCAAAAAAAAAAAAAAACTCACGTTAAATATTGGTAAGCGGATAGTTGAGATTATTTAATTACAAAACTGCAAATTAATTGTTATATATACAGTATACTGTATGAATAGATCCTGAATTATCGAATGATCAGTGTTCACAAACGTACCTTGTTATCAAAGCCCAACTTGGCAGTTGTAAAACACTCTCTGAGGCCTTGTTAAGATGTTTGGAATTTAAAGATCTCCTTGAGCCCGAAAGCGTTTTATTGTATTTGTGCAACATGGTCATTATTTTTGAATAAGCGTATAATCGATATATATATATTGATAAATCAATACATCGTACATCGTATTGTGGTCTCTGTATCATATCTATACATACTGTATCTATCGTGAGATTGCAAGCAATATCTGGCACTAGCCTCGACTTTTATTTATCTGCCGCAACTTTTAACTATCTGCCATGATTTTTTACTCATCTACTGTGACGTTTAATTATTTGCCCGACCTCCACCTCTTTCCACATCTGCTGCGGCCTTTTTTATTTATGTGCTGCCACCTTTTAGATATCTCCCTCACCTTTTATGCCAGTTACGTTCAGGCATAGGTTTTTTACTGAGGTTATGTTTAGGGCTTAAGGTTAGGTTTAGCATAGGCTTAGGCTGGTCACTTACGGGGTCTTGTAGATGCCAGTAAAGTTTGCAACATCCGACTTCACTGAGACTGCAAAGTCATGTAAGCCTATTGGACATGAAGAAAGCTGGAATCTGTTGCTCGATATAATAGAAGTGTGTGATCTGACAAGAAAAGGTTTCTCCCTGAGGAACCAAAAGGACAAAGCATAACAGGGCTGGACTGTCTACAGGAAGTACTAGGTATATGCCCAGTGGGCCACCTCTCTGGTGGGCCAGTCTGGGCAAAATGTTAATTGATAATTGGTCTGTTGGTTGTGTGTCATTTATGTTATTGTGGTGCCGTTGATTGCACCCTAACCTGCAAAGTCAAAGTCATCTGTGCACTGGTTGTGGTGCACCAAATTGCACAAAAATGTCAGTTTTTCCCCATTCCAATGTGCTTCTAATGCTCAAAAAACACAAAATTGACAGCAAGTTTACAAATAATGACAAAAGTAACATAAGTAAAACAAATTGTGAGATGGTCGCCATCTTTGAAATATGCAAAATAGATGTTTAGCCACACCCATTCATAAAAATAAGCACCCCAGCATGTTTCTAATTGTCAAAACACATGATTTAGACACAAGGTTTGCATTCATAGCTCATCTGGTTCAGACGTTCTAGATAAAACGCTTTTTCAGGTGATGACTGGCGGCCATATTGGATTTGGCCACTGTGAAGACTATGGAGTGTTGCTGACTCAGGCACGGATACCACAAACATGATTATTCTGAACATTTTGAGCACCTCAGAAAATCTGTATATGCAACGGTTTGTAAGTTAGAGCCATGTTTAAATTAGGGGTCATTTTAAAAGGGGTGTGGTCATTTTCGGGTATTTCGTCCCGGATAGAGGCTTAGCCACTGTTCCCATGTTGTTCGCAGCGGCCATATTAGCCAAGATCAGTTGAGATATTCTCCGCTAAATGAAGTGCATACAAATCTTAGCCAGGTGCCAGAATGCAATATGTCCAACTAATACGTTTGTGTTCACGGTGACTGTAGAAACAAAACACCGGGTTTGAATTTGTAAATGGAGAGGTAGGTCCGTGTAATGGCACAACTGGAGCATACAAAGGTAGAGGATGAGAAGGTGACGAGAAGGAGTGAGACACGTTGGGACCTGCCCTGCCCTGACAGGAACCTTCAACCTGAACATGAAAGGCTCTGACATCCTCACATTGTCTGCAGCCCCGTGTTCCAGAAACACTGTGTTGGCTGGACCCAGCTGTTGCTTCTACCGCTAGTCCCTGCCATTTCACATTACCCTGTAATCTCGCCCGTGGAGCCTAAAAACCTGGGCACCACCACTCCAGCAACAATGAATGAGATTCGGAAGAACATGGTTTCTTTTCTGAAAGCGACACAATCACTTCTTTACTTTCAAAAGGAAATGTACAGTATGTACAAACCCAACATTTTAGTTTCAAAACTTTCATGGTAAGTGACGAGACCATTGATAAAGGGGGAAATATCATATTATGTCATCAAATACCATATCATGCCATTTAAGACTTCTGTTGTCAAATTGTATTGTCATCCATCAAAATTTGACTGCAAAGTGATCAGTACAGGTCAACCTCAAGTTTGCCTTTTAGCAAAAGCAATTGCATATCAACATTGCTAATATTGTTTTCCGGTTGATCCGTCTGTATGTACAGTACACCATTAGCAACAATATAATCATGCATTATAAACGTTGTCTGCACAATGATATACAAATGTTTGTGGCACTGGCATCCAACTGTATTTTGGCGTGACACCCACTGCCTTTCATGTCAAATGACCGTCTCATGGCTTTAACCACAGTCCCCATGTTGTGTATTTGCCAGTGACTGTGTTCTTCGAGAGTGGTTTAGAAATAGCAATCAATCAGTGTTGAGGGATTTGCCCTAAGGTAAAATAACAGTGCGAGACAGATAGCCATAAGAATCTGGATGATTGTCATTCATTGAACATTTTCTATAAAACACTATGCAAAAAACAATGGTTGAGATAATTTAGAAATTGTCCTATTTCATTAATAATTGTGCATTTCAGTGCACTGATGTCATTTTGGACAATAAAGCGTAGACACAAACACGGCAGAGGCTCAGGGGTAGCTGGATGGGAACCGTGAGATACCTGGGATCCCCCAGAGTTAGTGGTGGAGTAAGTGCTCTTGAGCAAGACTCTGAATCCCTAATTGAGGGAACAAAGAGCTGTGGGAACATAGACATGACCTGTCATGCAGGTCGGTGCCTTGCAATGTCTTCCTGGTGTATGAATGGGTGAATTTAATGCACAACCTATGTAAAGGTGCTGTGCATAAAAGCACAAGTATATACCGTTAAATGCACAATTTAACAAGAGAGAGAGACGTGTGTTAGTCTGTTAGGCAGTTTACTCCCTGATTAATCCTCAGTCCCTATTACTCCTAATATCAGTATCAGACCAAAGGTCCAGAATCGGTCAGACATAAAATTTGTATGGACTCAGACTGCAACGTACAGAGTTTAAAAATCACCCAGCTCACCCACAAGCAAATACAGTATTAAACAACAACTGATTTCATGTTCATCAACAGAACAAGTGAATTCTAAGGACTTTAGGTTTAAATGATACGAGAATATCTCAAATTGTTTCTCAAGTTAAAGAACATCCTCACCTCTAAGTATACCCATACACCTGTGTTCGGTGACTTTGGTCACAGAAACAGGGTGGTATTTGAACCTGGGTGCTGCGTTTACATGTCGGACGGTACAAAGTAGACAGTGTCTGTGTGATAAAGACCTTGCTAGAGAGATTCCGCAGACCCCACCATCCAAGAACAAAGCTTGTGACCTTTTAGTAAACTAACAGTTACAGGGTTAATTTGAGGGACAAATTGCATGGTTGGTACAACAAAAGCAGACAGAGGCGTTCAAGCTGCACAGCCAGGCCGGTATATTAAATTAACAGCCAGATAAAAACCTCATTCTAACACTGTATTTACTTGGAATGAAAGAATATGCTAGAGCTAGATGATGCCATATGAAATATTTCTATGTGCCTTTATCCACAGCCCCAGAAATGCCTACTGTATATGAAGCGAGCAATAAATTCAGCCAGAAAACAACCTTTTATTCATGTTTACAAGTAAATTATAAACATAAGGTTTTATGTCACTTTAAAAATACATCTTATTCATTCAATGTTGAATTAGAAAATGTCCTGCTGTTGTGAATGGCCAGATAGTTATTACAGTGCAGAGCATCATGTTTGCATGTGGCTATATCCTGTTATTTAATTGAGTAGAATAGATGATGTCTTGTTTTCTACCCGTGTGTACACGATATACCCACTACCCAGTACCCATATATCACTTATTTTCAAGTGTTTACAATGTCATTAACATAGCTAGACTATGTGATCCCCCCCTGTGTTGCCTAGACCTGGAGGTAATATCAATATAATCAATAGCAAGTACATCTCAGTGACATCCTATATATGCAATTCATAATGTTTTCCCCCCTCATATCTCCAGTTCTGGTAAATACATTATTTATTTATTTCCAAACATCAACTCTAGGTATATTCATCATGACTTAAAGGGGAATTCCAACCATTTTCAAACTTTTCCTGAGAGGGTACAAATGGAACCAAATGGACCCGCTAATGTGAACCAAATGGACGCTAGCGGGTCCATTTGGTTCCATTTGTACCCTCTCAGGAAAAAAATGGGTCTGAAAGAAAAATCAGTAACATGGTGAAATAGATCTTGATGATGTCATCAGATGTATTTAACCATGTCAATGTTTTTTTTTTTTCAGGCCTTCATTTTTAGGAAATACAGAATTGGGGGAACTTTTTTATCATGTCCACAAAATATCTCTATGTATATAGAGGTATAGGTATATTAAGGCCATATTAAAGTGTTGAAATGAGTGGAGTTCCCCTTTAATAGAATGATGAAAATGATACATGCCTTTTTTTAAACAGTAATAAAACAGCTACACAGCTTAGTATAGCTAACCAAAAACAGCTCTGGTTCTTCTATCTAGCAGTGCAGTGGTCATATTGTAGCCGTAGCCCTGGGGGGATACAGGGCACCATACAGTGGTCGAAGGAGCTCATGTAAAGCAGCGCGGAGTAGTAGCCTACTCCAAAGAAACCAAACACACAAGAAACGTCGTAGCATTATCAATTCTGTGCGATGTTATTGCTATCGGCATATCGTCACTGCATGGCGGATGCATTTTCAGATATAACAGAAAAGTATTCTTACCTGCTAATGCCACTTCGCTTAGCGACCACCAAAGAAGACCGTAGTACAAAAACAACTTCTTTGTGCTTTTCAAAAGCGATTCCATAATGTATGTATGCGGATCAAAACGCGTACAAGGCTGTAATCCAGAAGTTACATATTTACAGTTGTGTTTGTCATTGATCGTCTATTTATTTCAGGTAGAAGTAGAATTGATTTCAGGTAGAAGTTGCCCTCCTCCTCTCCTCTACTTTAGTGTGTAAAGTGTGCTCAACTAAGCACAGCAAAGAGAGGAGACCCACACACACAGCTGCAAATTCATCTTAACTCCGCCTCGTGTGTGTGTGTGTGTGTGTGTGTGTGTGTGTGTGTGTGTGTGTGTGTGTGTGTGTGTGTGTGTGTGTGTGTGTGTGTGTGTGTGTGTGTGTGTGTCGGCCGGGGGGGGGGTCATCATCACTGTATGTAACGTTGTATGAAGCTTGAAGCTCCATACAACGTTACATACAAGCATACAGCGTTATTTAACAGTTTCGATTTGTTCATTTAATTAGTCAAGATCAAGAAAGTATATTAAAGGGGAACTGGGATGTTGTGGACATGATAAAAAAAAAAAGTTCCCCCAATTCTGTATTTCCTAAAAATGGAGGTCTGAAAAAAGCAGTGACATGGTGAAATACATCTGATGACATCATCAAGATGTATTTCACCATGTTGATGATTTTTCTTTCAGACCCCTTTTTCCTGAGAGGGTATGAATGAATGAATGAATGAAATTTTTATTAACAGAGAGATGAGTTACAATACAAGTCAAGTACACACTGCTACAAAACTGATAACAGCTTGGAGAATTACAGTACAATTCAAGTACAACTGCATCAGATCTGAAAAAGCTGATTGGATACACTAGTTAAGCATACACTTGTTTACAATAGTGGCCAACTATGCCGGTATTTGAATGTTCATTTCATTGAGGCATTCAAATACCGTACATACAAAACAACTACTCCAGTAAAGACAGAAGCAGCAAATCATGGGGGCAAAATCATAGTGGAGGTAAAAAAAAAGGGAAAAGAGAAATGTACATAGAGGAGAGGCGGGGTGGGTGGGGGGATTTTATATACATTTTTGTTTTACAGAGGCCAGTTAAGCATTGCAGCCATCTGTAGGTGCCCTTTGAGGGCGGTTTTGAAGGAGTCAAGGGATTTACATGCCTTTATGACTGTTGGTAGGGCATTCCACATTTTGGTGGCATATGAGCGGAAGGAATTGAGACCCTTGTTTGTGCCAAATCTGGGTTGGACATGGTTAGTAGCACTCCCTCTGGTGTTGTGGGAGTGTACTTCATTGACGTTAAGGAAGTATTTGGATAGGTATAAGGGTATTTTGGTAGAGTATCGTATCTTGTGGACCAAACCCATTGCGAGATGTTGTACTCTGTCGTCAACCCTAAGCCAACCTAGGCTGTCGAAGTGGGCAGGGGTGAGGTGGGTTCGAGGTGTGAGGCCAAGTAACAGTCTGACAAGTTTGTTTTGGGAGGTCTGTAGCCTTGTTTTTAAGGTTTTTGAGGTGCTGTGGTACCAAGAGGTGCAGGCATAGTCAAAGTAACCTTGTACCAGGGCTCCAGTTATGGTCTTCAGAGTGTCTTTGTTGACCAGTGAGGAGATCCTGTATAGGAATCTAGTTCTTTGGTTGACCTTTTTGATTACGTTGGTGGCCATTTTATCACCGGAAAGATTTGCCTCTAGGATGGAACCCAGGTAGGTAATTTCTTCTTTCCGGGTGATAATGTTTTCCCCCACTTTGACAGTGAAGCCATCTGCCTTACTGAGCTTAGCATTTGTACCAAAGAGTATGGATTCAGTTTTACCAAGGTGTAGTGATAGTTTGTTATCGGCGAGCCAGGTGCAGATTCTACTGAGTTCGGAGCTGAGGACTTTTTCGACCTGCTGTTTGTTCTTGTGCGAGACCAGCAGTGCTGAGTCATCGGCAAACAAGAACAATTTGCAGTCACAGGCTGATGTCATGTCGTTCACATATAGAAGGAACAGTAGAGGCCCTAGTATGCTCCCTTGTGGAACACCACAGCTCACAGGGAGGGGGGGGGGGGCAGGGCTCCATCCACCTCCACCATCTGTTCTCTCCCCTCAAGGTAGGACTGCATCCAGCTCACTGATATGCTATCGAAACCAATTGCTCTTAGTTTGTTAAGCAGTATGGAGTGGTTCACGGTGTCAAAGGCCTTTTGGAGGTCCAGCATGACCATGCCGCAGTATTTGCCATCATCCACTTCCTGCCTGATGTGGTCACTCAAGTAGAGGAGGCATGTGTCGGTGGAGTGGGATGTTCTAAAGCCAGATTGAAATTCGTACATTAGTTTTTTTGTGGTCAGGTACTTCTCCACCTGTTCGTACACTATTTTCTCCATCACTTTCGAGATGGAGGTTAGAATAGAGATTGGGCGGTAGTTACCGGGTCTAATTTGCTCCCTTTCTTGTGCAGGGCGGTTACTTTGGCCAGTTTGAAATCTTGGGGGACCTGTCCTTGTTTGATGGAGAGGTTGACTATGTGTGTGATGATTGGAGCTATAGAGCTGGCTGAGTCATTAAGGAATTTGGAGGGAATATTGTCATGCCCCGTGGCCTTGTGGGGTTGGAGGGCACTCAGTTTTTTAAACACCACCTCCGTTGTTACCATTTCCAATTTAAACTCATCTTTGCAAACACCTAGGTCTTTGTAGAAGGTCATGATATGTTCTACACCAAAACGCCCAGAGTGGGGGGGCAGTTTGCTAACCAGTGTTGTTGCTATGTTTGTAAAAAATGAGTTTAAGTAGTTGGCTACATCAAGTTTGTTAGTGATGAGGGTTTCATCACATTTGATGTTTATGTTGGAAACTTTGGTTTTTAGTTTCCGACTACAGCCTAGATGGTTGTTAAATAGCTTCCAGAGCTCCCGTGGGTTGTGTTTGTTCTCCTCTGCTTTGTCGTTGATGTAATTACATTTAGCAGATTTGATCAAGGCAGTTACGGTATTCCTTAATTTGTTTCTTTGAGTTTTTAGAGTGGCTAGTTTGGTTTGTAGTTGCTTGCTGTTGGGACGCTCGGCTAGTTTGGACTTGCATTTGAGAAGTTCAGAGCACTTTTTGTCTCTGGCTTTCATCGCAGTCAGAATGTCAGGATTCATCCATGGCTCTGAGCGGGTTTTCACCCTGATGGTTCTGAGAGGAGCCATGCGGTTAAGGACCAATGTGAACTCAGGAAAAAAATGAAAATAGGTGGAATTCCCCTTTAAGAATATTAACAAATACATTATAACTTCTGAGTCATAGTAGGATACAGAAGCATAGATCCTAGGACTGTCAAAGGAGAACAACACCACCAACAACAACATTAATAATAATAATAAACAACTTAAGTGCAGCACAATTAAAGTTGTTACAAAAATTACAAGGAAACACATCAAACAACAAAGATCCAAGCAAATTCAAAGTACAAATAGGCTAGTGAGGGAGAAAGGGCCAGCAAGGAGCCACTGTTTTGCCAACAAGCAAGTTCTCAGTGGACTGGTTTATGATGTAACATCCTATGTTATTCCAATCCTGAAGTGGCTCAGATCTGATACAGGATAGATTTGGCCTTGGTAAAACCGGCCTTAGACACTTTGAGTTGCGCCAGGCCCCGGACAGTGACACACAGGCATGGAGGAAGCTCTCATTTACCTTCCCACCCTGGTTTTTCTTCCCAGTTTGTCCGTAAATAAACTGATTGATATGGGATATTAACAATCAGCATTCTTTTTCATAGCACCCACTGGCACAGTCACACACAAGACATTGTCATGCACACACAGACAATAATGGAGCATGGCAGTGTCATGCCTCCTGGTGGAGTTACACGCTCCACTGAACATTCCTTTCAAAATTAGTAACTGGAGACAAAAGCTTTCTTGCACTCCAAGACACAAGTCACAAGACTTGTATGAAAACTGCTTAAGAAATCATTTGATTAAAGTAAACATTATAGTGGAAAAACAAATCGAAACCTCAGCAACCCTTTCCCCCTGCATGTCTACAGGTCAACTTTGTCCTGTTCAATATGGAGAACTTGTCCACATTGCTGCAACAGGCCCTAATGTAAAAATGTGAGGGGATAACATCATTGTCCTTACTGAATTTACCTGATAAACATGAAAAATACTAACATAATGTGTTAATTGTCTAGTAAACTTCCACAAGCCTTAAGCATAATGCAGTGTGACACTGCTTAAGTTGTCTGGACAAAGTGACTTGAGCATTTCTTAAATACGTAGTCACATCACATCATCAGAACTTCTGAGTCTCAATTACATTCGTTCCAGAATGTGAAGGTCTAATGCACATATACGCTATCTTACATAGTGTACGCACCTAAAGATGTATATGGCCCATTTTGGATGAGTGATTCCAAACTGATATTATTTGAATAGAAAGGAGAATGGCAGATAAATCCTTCAGGTCAGAACAGAACAGGCAGTGATGTACTATTGATGTTGCTAGCTGTAGTGCCAGTGCAAATTAGTTTGACATAAAACCACCTTAGTGTTCTGAGCTACTGAGAGTCAGAGACAGAGGTAAAAGGTTCAGATTAAGAGATGAGAGCAAAATACATAATGTAAAATCCCTTTGATATATCTTTCAGACCCAACAATCCCTCCATCCCATTACAGTCCATGTACAGCAGCAGCGACTATAGGCCACCACTCCAGGACTCCGAGACTAATGTCTCTTGTTCTACTACCTCTCCCTGCAAATGCTAGTAATCAGCGTAGTAATCAAATAGAAAGATGTGAATGAACACAGTGGTTAGTAACGTATTCATTACGAATAAAAAGACAGTTGGAGTGTTTAGATGTCATCCCTGTATATAGCCTACAGTACTTTCAAACAGCTAATGAAATGAGACCATACAGGCTAATTAATCAAGAACATAATAGTGGATTTAATGTGTGAAACAATAGATACTCAGAACAATGTTAGTATAAAATAATATTTTCATTGCAGGTAGATAATGTCAAAGTCTCAAATTGCTATGAAACTACAACTAAATGCAAAAAGACAATAGCTGGTAGTAATGCTAAATCAAACATTTTGTTAACATGAAGTTCAATGCTAGCCTTTGAAAAAAGAACAATCAGTAACCCATTTACAGTACATAATTCACAAAGGCTTATGATTATGCCCCCTCAGTAAGATCATTCAGTTAAACTTTCTTTAGAATACACAAGATTAATTCTCACAAGTGGGTCCTTATGACTTTTGACAAGAGCTAAAACCATGGGATGGATCCAGAGTTTAAATTCATAAATATGATTCCATTTCAGGTAACAGAGGCAACAGATAAGAGAACTGTACATTACATAATGGCATTATGGAGGCATGGATTTGCAAACAGTAAGTGATAATGTGCTGGGGATGAGATGTCAACATGTCACACTTAGTTTTATGTACTCTTGTTTGATACAGCTGTAGATCGAATGGTAGAAGTGCCTTTCTGGCATCATGAGGTCAGTGACCATTTCAGTGTGGTCAACTTTGGGGAGCAGGTATAGAGACACTTTCACAGACAAAGAGGTAAGGAGCTCTGAGAACTTTGTTGAAGATTCCACAGGAACAATTATGTCAGAGGTTCCGTGGAGCAAGGCAAAGGGTGGCACTCTGGCAGAATCAGGGACAACAGAGAAACAGGAAACAGGATAATTATATTCTGCACACCATAGTGAGTGAGAGTGCGTGTGCGTGCGTGCGTGTGTGTGTGTGTGTGTGTTATGTGTGCATGCGTTTAAGTCTCACACCTTTTTAGTTTGTCCTCGCTGAATGTTTTCAGTAGGTGTGTAGGTGAATAGTAAGGGAAGTTCTCCACTCCGTTCATGGCTTTGTGCATGGTGGAGACATACTCAACAGCTCGCATCTGTTCATGCTCGTAATGGTCCATGATGTTGTACACACCGCTCAACCCTATCCAGAAAAGGAAGCATGAAAAAGAAACAGGATTGAATACATGCAATGCTGTTCAGGTGGTGTAACTAGGAGTGAATCAATCCATTTGTTTTGTTTTCTGTATCTTTATTGATAGACTAGAAGCTTTTCTGGTAGAAAAGAGACAGCTTACCAATAATTCCTCTTATTGCCAGTGCAGCCTCCTGCTGCTTGGTTGCCTCTATGAAGAGCTCATCTCTACCTTCAATAAGAAAAAGGGTGGCCAGTGTGGAGAGATGTGCACCTGCTGAGTGGCCTATCAGCACTACGTTATTCTGTGGAGAAATAAATGCCACAAAAATGATATGAAAGTGTTGTGCACCATTGTAATGTCAATTCGGCATAGGACACATATCGACCTATATGCCACAGACTGGTCTGGCGTTATAGCTTGATTACATTGGATGTTCAGCTTTCTCTGCATCAGAATAGAATGCCTGATATTGTTAGTGCTTTGCATCAAATTGTGTTCTATGTGGCGTATATGACAAATTAATTTGTACCGTGGTATACAGAAAAATCACTTACTTTGTCAAGGTTGAACTTTTCTCCATTCTCTTGTGCCCAGACCAGACAGTCAGCAATATCTTGGACCATACCTAAAACATTTGACTAGAAATATAAATGAAATATTGAGAAAACAAAACTTAGTTCAGGCTGCTTCGTAAAACTGCTCAGTTTATTCAATAATGCTGTGTAGAGAAGAACTACTTCATTAGAACTATTGCCTATAATGAGGAGAAATGAGTACAAACAAGATTCTTTACATTGTCGCCGTTGGGCAGAAACCTTCAAATGAATCTCCATATTTCATACTATTTGAAGTCTGTCTCTGTGGGTTATTATAAACATTGACCAATTAAAAGTAGAGCTTGTGTCTAAATTATAACTATTTTTAATACACTGAAAAACATTAGGTTACATTTAGTTATTTAAACGTACAGTACCAGGTCTTCACCAATGGCAAAGATATTTAGGCAGAAACAATGAACTGTACTGTATGTTGCTGAGAGAACATCTTACCTGTGGATAGTGACAGTAGTCAGGACAAATGACTGCTGCACTCAGCTCTTCAGCCATCTGCCTGGCCAAAAGACAGTATATGGACCTGTCTCCTGAGCCCCATGCACCTCCATAGATAAACACCACCAGCGGCACAGGCCTATTGCCACACTTCCCCAGTGCGGGTGAGTAGTACAAATCCAGCTTGTTTCCTCGACGCCCAAACGTGATGCCCTTTTGAAGAGTACAACAAAATTGTTATTATTTTTTTTCACAGATGCACTGGCCTGGGCTGGTCTCTACACTCTAGGATGTATTCATGTTTGTCATGGCAAAGATGCAAAAAAAAAATCTCTAGTATAAACATTTGAGTACATACCTTTGTATAATGCTTACGGTTTTCAACATCCTTATACCATGACTTCCACTGGAAATACAACCTGCCATACTGCAGGTATTTCAACGTTTCCAGCACAGCTCTGGTCAAACAATATATTCGCCTGATGGAGAATTCAAACGGAAGATTAAGAGAGGTCATGCAGCAGTATATTATTTACAGAGATCACTGTAAAAATATGGGATTTACATGTACACGTGTAACAAATGCTCCCATAAAGAGTCCATTTGGCTAGGGTTATTACAAAAGCATAAACCCAGGATGCATGTAGGCATGTGAAATGCATGAAACTAAAATTAACAGATGTGTGTTGTATATGTACCCTTTGCTACACATGTACTTTTGTGGATGACTACAGAAGCTTATTTTATTGCAAAAACTAAAAGAAAGCGAGGAAGCCGACAGTTACCTTGGTTTCAGGGCTTCAATGTACTTTTTATAACCAGGCTTATTGGGCCAGCCGTATATCCATTGGGCAACTAGTGAAATGGAATACGGGAGGCCCACCAGTAGTGCACCTGCTGCCACGGGCAGTGAAACATGACTTTTCAGGCCACTCCTTAAAGAGTTGAAAGAAGAGGTTGTAAGGTCAAAATGTTAAAAAGTGTCAAAAGTCATAATTATTTTTGACAGGTATGAGAATATATTATTTCACAAATACAACTGCTTACATGTTTTAATTTCCGCTGCAGTGCTTTCACTTTGGGATTAGGTTCTGTAAAACAATTGACATGTGAGTCTGTCTGTGCAGTGACCTGGAATCTTTGTGTACATGAGGATTGCATTTAAAAATAACAAAATGACAATTCATCTACTTTCTCTAATTGCTTAGACTTCTTGTAAATGAGGTTAAGCTTTTTTTTTTTTTTTTTAACAATAAATTAACTATTTAGAGCATACAATTTATGCTCTCAAGAGTTGAGGATCCATACCAGTCCCTTTGGTTAACGGGTCTCCATCATTTACCTGGGGCCGATATTGAACCCTCTCAAGGACCACCACTGGTCAGGGGGGGATGTAACATTCCCCAATTGGGTGGCAGGAGAAATGGTATGGGGGCAACTTCATCGCCCGTGTCGCAAAACGACACGATGAAGTTGCCCCCATACCATTTTCGGTTACAGGACTTTAGGCAAGTAAAGCATCAATAATAACATCAGTTGTTGTTGAAGTTACATCAGGCACGCAGCATGCATAAAGCTAAAGGTCTGACTCAGAGAGTTTTCTAGTTTTGCATGATGAAATGCTGTTGGTTTAGTGGTGCCACAATAGCAATTAGTTAGTAGCAGTAGCAGTGTTTCATATAATTTTAAATATAAGCAGTTAATTTGAAATATCTTGGGTTGTTTTGCATGTTTGGTGGGGCAGACTGGGCATTTTTTTTCTTTTTAGTTATTACATTATATGGCATGTTATGGGTAAATATTTTCTGGGCAAAGACAACAGATGTAAACCACTTTTTTCATGTTCCATAGGGTTCATAGAACAGAAAAAACATGGTTTACAAAAATCTTCACGAAACATTCAGTAAACTAGATTCTGATACATAACTACATACACTAAAATGAGTCTGGTCCACAAATGTGATATTGCTAGCGCCCTCTTCTGGGGGAAAATGTGTTATTGCTGTCTGGCTGAAACGAATGTTGGTGAAGGACAAGCGTCTTGTGAACCGTGAAGCCTGCTTTGTTGACCTTTTCAATAACAATGTTATTAATAAAACAAATAATAATAAGCAGTGCTGTTGAACAGCTTCCTGCCTTCCATCCTTTCACCTGCTTTCATGTACGCGTTGGTGACCGATTCCAAATTCATCACCCAACAATGACCCAAATCATGTGAACCAGCAATGACAGCGATTCATCGTCCATTCATTGGTTTCCTGGATAAACTGCAGTTAGGAAGAATGGCCAAGGTAAACAACATACGTAGGATACTAATACGTGCTAGCCTCGACGCCTCATCAGAAGTTTGTGTTTATATATATATGTTAAAAACACAGACTTCTGATTTCAAATGACACAAATAGGCCTATAGTTGACATTTTGATCAGCATGGGCAATGGACCATACTGACCCAGAAAGGATGCGAGAGAAAAATGTGTCAACCGTCTTTGCTTACCCAATGCGGATCACTCACTTCTATGCATCTATCACTTGTGTTTAGACGTCTGTAATTTTACAGTCGGTCAATTAAGGCAAAGCGAGTCTTTATTTCACTCGACAGGTTGGTTGGATTTTGTTGTCGCCAGATCTGGTGTCGTGCAGTAGCCTATCCTTCCTATCCCGGCAGATTGTACGGCGCTCATGCGCATGAGCGGCCGGCTGAAATCAGCCGATTTATAAGCTCAAAACGGATGGAGGTAGCGGCGCGCCGTGAGCTTGTATATCTGCTCTTTACACTGCGTCTGCGACCGAATTCCATTTAGTTAGTCCTAGAGTTGCGACATTGAGGGGTCAGAAACCGAGCGCTCCAGTCCATACAGCCTTGAAGAGTGACAAACTGGAGTTGTAAATACATTGTTTTCAACCAGGGCGGCCATATAAGAGCTATTTTAGGCACGTGTGCAACATATCAATTGTTTTCAAGTATTGTAAATTACAACTAAAGTCTCTGTAATGGTTTACGTTGTAATGTTACTACGAAACGATTTACAATAAAGGTACCGGTATTTAAGATCCAGTGCATCTTAAATAGCTGGTCCAATGCATCCAATGCATTTCTGCTTACTTCCGTCCCATGACCTGGTCCTATTTGTCGTCTACATTCTCAATCGAAATCATGCAGAAGAGCTGCCATTGGATTGGCCCCATGAAGTGAACGGAGTTTGCGCAACGGTTTATAGCCTATTCTGTGGGTCTGGTTGCACACAATGCCCGTGACGTTTTTCCGGCTGTCAAATCAATATTCAATATATATTATTCAAGGTTATTCAAGTTCTGTACAGTAGCCTATACAGTAAAATCAACAAAACACTATGCTTGTACACCTGCACAGCATCAAAGGCAACAGAAGAGAGATCATCATACATAAATCAATTATAATTCCCTTGGCTTTCTCCATAGTGGCATACTGTATTTTATGTTCCCATGTCTCCACCAGAGGGAGGTATAATTCTTTGATGCGTGGTTCATTAAAGATGATCCGTATCCATTGGACCATTCAGTTACATACATTTGTATAGTCTCTCAAAGGTGAACTAGAAAAAGTGCCCTTCTGGTCACAGGTCTCCACCAGGAGGATAGGAGTTTGTGCAATGTGTTTTGCGGAAGTCCATAGTGGCACTACAACCAGCCATAGAGTCATGCAACCAGCAGGTGTGGAAGGATGCAGACGAGAGACAATGGGTACAATGTTTTTCCATGGCGTCTACTGGCCATACAGTTGTACTCAGATGATGCAGTGTTTGTAGGTAAAAACAGGAATTGCCCTGTGATAGCGTTACCTTTTGGCTGATTTGGTGGCATGTCATCCTCTGCCTGGTGGAAATATGTGTTTGTAATTCCATGATTGCACACTGTTTGTGATTTAATAATAATAATAATAATAATAATAATAATAATAATAATAATCTTTATTTGTATAGCACCTTTCATGACATAAAATGCAGCTCAAAGTGCTTTACATTGCAATAGAGAAGAAGACAAAAAATAGTGGGTATAAATTAAAGAGATCATTAAAATACATCAAAGAAGCAGTACAGTGAGGACCTGAAATAAGGCATAAAATATAAAATCATAAAATATAGAATCACAGAGAATCAGTTAAAAGCAAGTGCATAAAAGTACGTCTTGAGTTGTGCTTTAAAAATGTCTACAGAGGCTGCCTGTCGAATGTATAATGGGAGTTTGTTCCACGCCGTCGGTCCATAGAAGCAAAAGGCTGCTTCACCGTGTTTTTAGTTGCCATTTTAGGCACCGCAAGCAGGCCAGCAGTGGAAGACCTGAGTGGAAGACCTGAGGGGACGGCCTGGGACATACTTAGGCAGTTGCAATTATTTTTCGAATTTAGTGCAGCAAATACATGCTGCACTAAATAGATAGTGTATACTGACACTGAGTTGTGTGATGTAAAATGTATACAAGTAATCTACATAAATGTGTACTGGCAAAATCAGCCTCAAGGTGGCGCTATAACAAGCTGTTGTGGATCATGTGGGACAGTGGTTCTTTATGTGTGCACGGTCACCAGAGAAGTCGGGCCGCCGCGAAGTCGGACCAACCGAAATGTTGCGACATTGAGGGGTCAGAAACTGTGCGCGGGAAGGCTGTTCAGCCTGAAAGAGGGACAAACTGGAGTTTGAAATACATTGTTTTCAACGATGGCGGTGCAAATAAGAGCTATGTAAACATCTGTTATAAAGCATGGCAAGTAAAACCTCAATAATAACATCAGTTGTTGTTGAAGTTGCAAGATGCACACACAGCATGCATAAAGCTAAAGGTCTGACTTAGAGTTTTCGGTTTTGTATGATGAAATGGACGGTGTTGGTTTAGTGGCTACAACAATTGTAGTTAGTTTATAGGCCTAGTAGCATAGTGTTTCAAATCATTAATTATAAGCACTTTAATCTGAAATAGGCTATATTTGAAACTTGGGTTGTTTGCATGCCATCATGTTTGGTGGGCCATTCAGGGCATTTAGGGGGGCACCCCCCATGCCTAGATCCGCCCCTGAAATAAACTCCAAACGCTGGGTGCACAAAATAGCCTCCTAATGGCAAGATTAGGCAAGCGAACTGAAATAATTGTTATAATAGGCTACATCATTGCCTGCCTTAATATATCAATAGCCCATAGTATAGTATAGTATAATAAATATTGCCGCCAGTATTTTACTGGATACATGAAGGCTTGGCCATCATATTACTGTCTTACTCTTATCCGGTAATATTTATTGATTAGATAATAAATGTTGCCAGTGTCTTACTCTTACTGGTAATATGTAATGTTCTAGGCCAGTGGTTTTCCACCAGTGGTCCTTGAGAGGGTTCCCAGCTAAGTAAGTTGGTTAACCAGATGTTTACACTCTCAATAGTTAAAATATTCATCATCAGAATTAGCCTAAGTATACACAAATAGAAGATTAATGATCATTTTTATCTGTACGTTTGACTGTTTTGTTCCACATCTTTGTTGTGAAAAATGTCCGAACTTTTCTCGGAATGTTGTGCAGAAAATTGACAGAACTACTGAGAGACGCTGAACTGTGTGACGGAAAGCGCACATCGCTGTGCGTCATCACCAGCACCAGGCGCGCGCGCGCGCACACACACACACACACACACACACACACACACACACACACACACACACACACACACACACACACACACACACACACACACACACACACACACACACACACACACACACACACACACACACACACACACACACACACACATCAGGCGGGCAGACAGGCATGAGGCATCTATAAATGCAAAGGGTTAAAAAATGCCGCAACGTGAGACGCCTACTACTAGTTCATTCAACTCCGCCACCGTCGCCACGCCTTTAAACGTAAACAAACGGGGGCTTGACCAATAGAATCGCAGATAGATCAGCCGATGATCAGATGACTGAAAAGGAGAAACTATTTAAAACTCTAATGAGACACTTGATGCAGCTTCATACATTTCACTCAGTCAGTAAGTACCGGTTCCAAGCTCGCACCGTAACGCACCACCCACACCGCCCGGCCGGCTCACTTACTGCCTAGTCCATCGTTCGTCCTGTTTGTTGGATCTAAGCTCGCATATCTTAACTACACCACTGTGGACGTTCTGAGTTTTAATATTATTTTCCACACAAAAGACGTTCCCTCTGCTCATTTCTTTTTGTGGGCGAGAAATGAATCATATTACTCTCTCATTGTGGATTTTCCTACATTGTGTAGTTGCCCTATTTGCGTCTCAAGCCGGGGACAATGCAGTTCTTAAAGGTAAGAGGAGACATTTTTTCATTCATTCATCAAATCGTTCATTCATGTATTTTGTTTACCGTGCCTAATATAGGTGTTAATACACGTCTTATCTAGGCCACCACCACCGCAAATGAAAGACACAATGCGCGTTATTTCACTTCATTTGGAATCTTACTACGCGTAAAATCGAAAACTCTTTGGCGTTGATACTATACTAGACTGTTAATTGTTAATCGAGTTGATTGCATTGCGGTTACAAGTGTGTGTGTGTGTGGGTATAATAAGTGAGAGTGAGTGAGACTGAAAAGCGGGGATGGACTTGAAGAGATTACGTGTCCTTGAAGGGGAAGGAAGGCAGGGACAAAGCCACTGTTTGTGTTCCACTTGGAACGTGCTCTGCTTTAGTCCGCGTTTTGCCAGGCACCGCTCAATCCATTACATACTGGACTGGTCAAGCCTGTTTGCTCTTTAAAATGTAGCATAAAAGCAAATTAACAAATCTTAACGTTTGGGGTTTTGTTGTGCACACACGCATGGGTCGTGGTGAGACCAACGTCCATTCATGTTTTAATTTAAACTCGCTGCGAACTGTATCCTACGATTACCAAGGAGGAAGGTGCACATAAAGCCTGGATGCTTGCTTGGATCAGTCAACCAGCCTAGTAAAAGTAGTACAACATTATTAATTCGGCCATATGAACCCCTTATGGCCCGGGGACTAGAAAGTTATGTCACAGACTGACTGCACTGTGCAGCTGTGTCAGAAGCTGAGCAAATTAAAGAAAGTGGTATAGATGACATTTTGGCTGCAAGCCCTGTAGGCTACAGGGAGCAGCCGCACACTCCACATTAGTGTAGCAGATGTTGTTCAAGAAGTGCCTTACTTTATTAATTACCAAGCTCACTGGGGTCCACTCATAATAAGTCTAAACTGACCTTCTGTAAAACAAAGGTTTAACATTGAATGGGACATTAATATTCATTCCACACAGTATTATAAGCTGTAAAGTAACAACCTGCTTAGGGGACACATACCTGAGGCAAGGAAGGAAGCTGATCTTATAACCTGTGTTGTGTTTTGGTCTGTATCAGGTTCAGAGAACGGATTGGATCCATTAACGGACAACAGCTCTCTAAATGACCTCATCAAGTTCAACATGCGCAAGAGTCTAGATCTGGAACAGGAAGGATGTTACCTTCAGCCTGGCAACAAGGAGCGTCTAGAGGAGTGTGGTTTTAATGCCACAGCCAAGACCATCCTCATTATCCATGGCTGGACGGTAGGTTCATCGATTGAACGATTGTTTGTGGAATGGTTACAATTCAGCACAAATCTAAGGCTCGAGCACAACAACTTATTTCGCCCTACTTTCCTCATCCAATTGCAACTTTCATCCTGAGAGATCTAAGCATCACTCACACGGCGTATTGCTGAGAATCAGGTCTTGGATGTGTGTGTTATTAGGGCAGAAATGTTGGTTCTTGGTCTGAATCTCTTGGTTGGAATGTATCATGTAGATGTCACAGTGTTGGAGGGAGGTCACTGTACTGTCAATTCTACTCTGTTCAAACCGAGTGACTGTACACTTGATGTGTACACATCAACAATTGGACCATTGTGGGCCAAATGGATTACATATGTACACTCAAGAGTATGTGTCTAAAGGTTCTGATGAATTGAAAATGGTAAACGAGAACAACTTTCTTTGAAATACATTGATTATGCATACTTCAAAACAATCCAGCAGTTTGAAATGGATAAGTTTAATTTGACACTTGAGCTTATGGTGGTCTATTTATGGAGTTTTATTAAAGGTGAGTGATTTTCTTGCCCCCCCTTTTTTCAGATGAGCGGTATGTTCGAGGGTTGGATGAAAAATCTGGTTTCTGCGGTGATGCAGCGAGAAACCGAGGCAAATGTGATCATTGTCGATTGGATAGCACTGGCTCATCAGTTGTATCCTGACGCAGTCAACCACACCCTTCGAGTGGGCCTCAACATCGCCAAAATGATCAACTGGCTTCAGGTATGTGTGGTTTTATTTGTTTTTTATGAGCCTTCTTGACCAGAGCATTGGACAGTGTGTTAAAGGTGCACATACAAATCCCAAATGTTGGCAGACTGATGTGTAACTTTTCTGGATAAATGGGGAGCTCTGTTATTTTTGTAGATGTGGACGCTGTGAAGTCATCAGTATATTCAAATATTAGCTGTATGAATGAATTCATATAAATTCATATGCTCTTGGACGAACAGGGGAACCACATGCTAAAAGTGCTCATTTTACCATCAGTTGGGTGTTCCCGGATCAAATGTTGTTGTATAAAGACAGACTTCTACCTATTTAATGTTTGTGAAATTATAGCTTGAATACCATGAAGCTTTATTCCGATCTGTTATTTTGCACTCCATATTCCTTTAGTTGAGTGCCCTTCCTTCAGTTGAGTATGTATCGGTATTGGGACAAAGCCAACTTATCTCATTCAGAGTGCTTGTGAATTAAATTCAAGCTAGGGCATGAATTGCTAGAGAAGAGTAACTCGGGCATCCTGCCACATAGTTCTAGACATGGACAAAAACTGTATTTCATGGCGATGAACTGGGGCAGATGGTAGAGGTGTCGGTGCAGGGAAAGGACTGTGAACGTATTCTCTACCAATTATCAGAGTGAGGATTGGGTGCATTTAGCTTGCACTACTGACTGGCAGAAATCCAGAATGTTTTCGGGTTGGTGTTTGTGGTTGCAGCTGCTGGTGTTTCTTGAGAAGTTATCTTTTTTTTTTTTTTTATCACTTCTTTTGAAACAGGATGAGCGGCAGCTGCCGTTGGAGAAGTTGCACTTGATTGGCTACAGTTTGGGGGCACATGTTGCAGGCTACGCAGGAACACATGTACGAGGGACCGTTGGCAGAATCACTGGTAAGTGCTCGGGGATTGACATGACTTGAACTTTTGCTCCCCAGAGGGAATCTCACAATGGTGTTAACGTGTTGCCATGAGGGTGATTATCAGTTCAGTCAACCTAATGACTTGTTTCTTGCATTTGCAGGTCTTGACCCTGCAGGGCCAATGTTTGAAGGTGTCGCGGAGGAGAAGCGCCTCTCTCCAGACGATGCTGACTTTGTCGACGTCCTCCACACCTACACCCGAGAGGCTTTGGGCGTTAGCATTGGGATCCAGCAACCAATAGGAGACATAGATATCTACCCCAATGGAGGTGACGTTCAGCCAGGCTGTGCACTAGGGGATGTGCTGGCTATTGCTGGAAGTAAGTACTTAAAATGAATTCTAATTTGATTAGCTGCCCAGTTATTGATTAGCCTTTTTGGTTTCTGGATTTTCAGAAACAAAAAATTGAGAGCTTACAGTGCATGTGCAATTACTCTGGTCTAATGCAGAATCAAGATTGTGGTACACTATGATTGGCTTTGCTGCCTGAACTACAGTTTGCCTATAATTCTAAATTTCTCTCAATCCACTGAAGATTTCATGGAGGTAATGAAGTGTGAACATGAGCGTGCTGTGCACCTGTTTGTGGACTCCCTGATGAACAAGGACCACATGAGCTTTGCCTACCAGTGCACTGGGCCGGACCGCTTCAAGAAGGGCATCTGCCTCAGCTGCCGCAAAAACCGCTGCAACAACATTGGCTACAATGCCAAGAAGATGCGCAAGAGACGTAGCAACAGCAAGATGTACCTGAAGACACGTGCAGACACACCCTTTGGAGGTGAGAGGACATGTCTTATCTATCTTCCAGGGGTGATAAACAAATTGAAACGGATACGCTGTCATAAAGTTTGTCACCAGCCAAGCTTATATCGATAACACTATTAATGTCTGACTTTATCATTTGTTTATCATTTAATGCTTCTGGTTGTAAACTATTTGTACTGCACACTGTGCTAGCACTTGTTTCCAGTGATTATTTTTTGAAAGTTGCCGCTGTTGAATCTATGGCATTTATTTGTTTTAAAGGATACCACTACCAGATGAAAATGCACGTGTTCAACAGGAAACAGTTTGACAACGCCGACCCCACCTTCCACGTCATGTTGCATGGAGAACACAATGACACTGAAAACATGTCTGTTGACGTGTAAGTACTTGAACCCTTACCAAAATGTATCCAATGGCACTTCATACAGTCCAAAGCATGCCAATCATTGCATTTGGTAGACTTTATATGGGTGAATTAAATAACTCTTTCTAGATGTACTTGACTCTGCAGCATGCATTACACAACTATGTCAGTTTAAGTCGATCCATGACCATGATGTGGCTTTAATCATCTTCCTGTCAATGCTCAGCCCCGATAGTGTTGCCTTGAACCAGACCAACACATTCCTGGTATTTACGGAGGAAGAAATCGGGGACCTGCTGAAGATCGACTTGAGCTGGGAGGGAGCCACTGATTCCTGGAATGCCGTATGGAAGAGTATCAGTAAGAGTTTCTGGTCCTGGAAAAGTGCGCCTGAGAAACCGGTGCTAGAAGTACGGCGAATTCGCGTAAAAGCTGGAGAAACTCAAAAAAAGTAAGTAATGGCACCCCAACAGATGATGATGGCAAATGACTAGGCATAATGTGCTTAATGTTAACCTATTGTCTGTATTGCTCTTTTTTTACCCCATAGGTTTACATTCTGTGCTGAAGACCCTTCAAAGACTGAGATATCACCAGGAGAGACTATAACTTATGTAAAATGCCGTGATGGATGGGAAGTGAAACCAAGAAAAAGGTATGGAATATGAGCTGTTAGCAGAATGGATGTACTGTAACGACATAACATTTATTTGTGACGTTAACATGGCGTTAACAGTAACATATAAAATCTATCTCCTGGGCTGTTTTCTAACAATGTATTTGCTTGTTTTGCTTGACAGAATACCCATGTAAGGATACCTCAAACAAGCACAGCACTGTCACTATGGGGACCCCAGCACGTTATAGTGAGGAGTACTGCCTTTTCTTCATTTGAGCACTTTTCATAGGAGGTGGATTGGTCAGCACATGATGGGAGAGGCTTAAACAATGTCTCACAACACTGAATACATGTGGATGGTTTCCATTGGTCTCTGGTCAGAATGGCTCGGGACTTTGAGCAATAGAACAGCTGCTGGACTGTGCGCGGGCTGGCAGTGGAAGCAGGCCTAAGCGTGTTACACATTCATAGATGATTGTGGATTAGTGAAGTAGTATACAGTTGTGTCCTTTGGATGTTCACCAGCAAGTCTAGTTGCTTTACTGTACATTTGTTTTTTTGTTTGTTTTTTAATTATTATTATTATTATTTATGAAGAACTCAAGCACTGCAAGACCAAGCTTATTTATCAGCCTGAAGCACACCTTGCTGCAGTATTTTGTGTGTGTGCGTGCGTGTTTGTGTGTATGCGTATGTGTGTGTATGTGAGAGACCAAGAAGTGTGCCTTTCTGCTGTGTGAGATTATTGTGATACACTGTATAACAGAAGGAGTGAGCTTTGCACATGATGTTAAGAGGCTCGGTGCAAAAATTCATTGTTACTGTACCTTGTAAATGTGTTTTTTGTACATATGTAAATACCTTTTTGGAAAATAATAAAATTCACATTATTTGTAATAAGACCTTGTTTTATGTTAAATATTTTGAAGCATTTCCACAGTACACTGATTAAATGTCGTCTTTGGTATGCACAATTGGGGAAATATACTGAACAAATTGCCACATCAAACATAGCTCTAAAACCATGCAATCATAACCATGAAGCACCCACATTATTAACCAATGATTCAATTATCCTATGCATAAGCTTAGGTTTACTAAGCTTATGTGCATTTGTGGATTCTGGTGGTATCGGGTACACTAAATAACATACTAATGGTCTGCAAATCTAACCCCCAGTATCCCTTAACATACTGTATTTTCCTAAATGTGTATGTCCAGAGGTAGAATAATTTCAGTACCTCTGGACAAATGTTTTCCCCATTTGAGATAAGGCCATTTAATCACTGTCTAGGACAACACCAGTTTTTCTAGGGTGTAAATTTGAGTAGACTTTTAGTATGTTATTTAGAATTCCCAATACTACCAGAATCTATTGAAATGTTTTTGGGGGGGTTAAGTGATGCCTTATCTCAAGACAGGAAACTACTCTGGTGTACCAGTAAATGTGTAAAGAAACTGCAATCCAATAAACATTCCTGAGTTGATGACACATTTCCCTCTTCATGAAGGAGTATGACCATAAATGTTCCCTAGATCTTTGTCGGCTGTACCGAGGGGGCAGCCCTATATACTGTGTAATGGACATTACATACACAAAGACACTGCATATCTAGTGTGCCTCTGACTATTTTGCGCATAATAAGTTTTCCCTGGCAGAAAAAAGGTTGGGAAATACTGATGTACCATATAGCCACATGGCAATACTCAATTTTTGCCTGCTCTGTTAATGAATAGCTCCTGCTGGTTCTATGGGTGGGTAAATGCATAGGCCAAATATATTTGTATGTGCACTTTGAGGTGCACTCAAAGAAGTAGGGAGTATAATTATTAATATTTTATCTGAGAAAGTGTTGGAAATTAAAAAGTAGACAATGCACGTTTGTGGGAACTTATTCTTCAATATGCACAATACGAGAGTTGCAAGGATTTGCATGGTGACCCTTCCTCATTAAAAAAAAAGAGATAGGTGGAGTTAGCTGCTTTCAACAGTCCAAAGGAGTTAGATGGTTTTATGTCAGAAGCACCTTTTTAATAAAATTTCCATGTCCAGCCCCAGTTTTCCTCCCAGTGCGACTAATCTGCCAGCTGTAATTACCAGATCAAGAAATTGACTTTACAGTTGGGCCTACATACTAAAGAAATAATTAGAGGACTGTCTTTGGGTAATGGGTGATGAAATGTCTTACAGGAAATCACATTCATGAACTTCCTTAAATGCTCAATAGCAACTTTGAGCAACATTGAGTCAGACAGTGGTGTTTACCAGGAATGCAACCTGTAAGATATTTTTCTTACATAAAGGGAAAAAAAACTGTACAAAACATACAAACATGAAGCATAATAAGCACAATGGAATGCTTGCTGATGTAATCACAGGTGGTGCCATTGTAAAGGTTTAAAGAGGGCTTGTTAGCCCTGAACAGTCTGGATTGGGAAAGTCTTCCCTCAGCAACTCCCGTCAAAATGCTCTTGAATTATGTACTTAATCTCTAAATGCCTCCGGAATTATAGGCTACTGTGACCTTTAAAAGAACACTGGTTGCACTGGTATATACTGGTACTGGTTCTACTAGTTATCCTGTTATAATGGAATGAATGTCTGCCCGTATGAGCGTGAAGCTAAGTGAAAAAAAAAAAGACATTTATGATTTACAGTTATTCATCATCAGCATGTGTGTGTGTGTGTGTGTGTGTGTGTGTGTGTGTGTGTGTGTGTGTGTGTGTGTGTGTGTGTGTGTGTGTGTGTGTGTGTGTGTGTGTGTGTGTGTGTGTGTGTGCGTGTGTGTGTGTGTGTGTGTGCATGCGTGCATATTACTATATTCCCCTTTGGGCTTTGTGTTGTTCGCTGCAGAATATGTGGTCTATTTTGATATATAGCAATAGCATACATTATTGACAATGCAGGCATGATTTCTGTAATTCTGGATAGCACAGGTCAGTGCCATGTGCCATGGGCTGTTCTACATGCTTCATCCACATGGTCAGTGCGCAGGAGGCCATATGTGTGAAAATAGGCAAGACACAGGTGGCACATTCATGTATTATGGGCATACAATAATTACATAACATGAATGGGCCAAGACAAGCACCCCCGACCCCACTTTGACATGACTGTATGATTGATAGCACACTGTCTTTGATCACTGATGGTTATAATTACACTGCTGTCACTTAGTTTTGATGTGTGGTATAGCGTGAGGACGGTTGTGGGTGACACACACACTGAAACTTGGAACATAGTTGCAATATCACCTTTGAATGCTTTGCATTGTCCATGCTTTACTGTTACTCGGAACAGCAATGAAAACCAAAATGACTACCAGCTTGAGAGATGTTTCAGTGTTACATGGTCGCAAATGTCTGGCTCAAAAGCAGAGGTGTCATTTTCAAAATTAGGGGGTGGCAAAAAAGTGACATAACCCCTATCTACAAAAAATGCAAAAATATCAGATCTATAGAAGCTACATAAATACAATGTATTGTGAGATTGATATGTAGATGTCTATTTCCCCCCTCTCTCTCTGTCTCTCGCTACCACAGCCTGTAAGAGTACTGTATGTGAACAGATGTGCTGCCTCAGCCTGTAAGAGTACTGTATGTGAACAGATGTGCTGCCTCAGCCTGTAGGAGTACTGTATGTGAACAGATGTGTTACCCCAGCCTGTAGGAGTACTGTATGTGAACAGATGTGTTACCTCAGCCTGTAGGAGTACTGTATGTGAACAGATGTGTTACCCCAGCCTGTAGGAGTACTGTATGTGAACAGATGTATTACCCCAGCCCGTAGGATCCCCGGGTCCCAGTCACATAGACGGCCAACAGTGCCACATGCACCGAGGTGAATTCGAACCCACAGTGACCCACCTAATAAATAAATAATGTTTCTGACAACTTGTTGTGAATCCAATTAAAATATCCATGGGCGCTTTCTTTTTCTTTTCTTTTTTGGTGTTCTAACAGACTTACGAGAGGAGTGGCCAAAGAAAATGGATGCAATTGATAAAACTATGGATTGAAGGGCTTGTGCTTTAGAGAGAGGTCATTTGGATATGAATGTCCCTCCCTGCTTACATTGTTCTGCGCAATAGTTGTGTATTAGCTGCATACGTGCAGCAACTACAGTTGCTCTTATAGTTTCAGCTTGATCAAGGTGTCAGACAGATTAATACGCAATAATTTAAGCCATGAGGGCACCACTCCTCCAAATTATTATTTAATAGTAATCCCCTACGCCTGCATGTTTTAATGTGGTTGCCAACGTATGGAAATTGTCAAGAGTGAGAAACTAGCGTCGTAACGCGTTTGGCCGTCGCCCGGAGGGCGACGGCCGGAAAAAAAATGTTTTTTTTTTTGTGGATTTAGCCTATTTTAACAATGATCTGTAATCTTTAAGACTGATGTCTTCACCTCCCTGCCAGCTGTTCTCCATGCAATGCCAGCCTCGTTGTGCCCTCTCTCTAGTTAGTGTATACCATGGGGACACCAGCACACATCTATTTTCCTGGCTTCATAATAGACAACCATTCTCAGTTTTGGTCACAAAGGGACCTTTGACCCTTGTTAAATGCCACAAACTCCACAATCAAACTGAGTCTCTACGACAAGACTTAAACAACACTTCAAGGAACAGTCACTCCTTTGGGGTCCAGTGGCTGTCATAAGAAGGTAGTGGTCACTGGTCACACATTTACAGCCTCTATCCAGAACAAGACTGAAGCACCGTCAGTCAGAACAGAAATCCCAATATTCTAAAATGTTAAATAAATATTCCTACTATGGCAAAGCTATACCAATCCATGCTTATTTTCTTTTTCCTTTTAAACACACACACACACACACACACACACACACACACACACACACACACACACACACACACACACACACACACACACACACACACACACACACACACACACACACACACACACACACACAGTTATTGCATGTTGATTAACATGCATGTATCATTCACATTAAATTCCTTAAAGTGCTTGACATGAAACTTGAAAACACATTCAATCAAGACTTAAAAACAGCAACAAAAACAGTCATTTAGTGCTAACTAAATGTGGATTGAAATAGTTAATTTAGAAATTAGACAATAGAGGCTGTTGGTTTATGGGGTATTTCACATAAAAAAAAACTTTTGGTCATTATATGGTCTACTACTCAGTCTCATGTGAACACACCAGACAGTTTATAAGTTACTACATTCACTATTTAGGTATTTGATGTTCATTTTAGCGTATCTGCCTCCTTCCTATACAAACCCATTATGACTTAAAACTTCATTTTAACCAAGATAGATTCATCAAAAACATCCAATTATTTTTCTGGTAGCTCATATTGTCCCCCTAATACCTGAGAAGACCGTGGAATTTCATTTACTAACAGCTGAGAGGCATGTAAATCACAAGCTAAAGGACTACTTTACTACTGCAAACCATGATGGCAACCTAACAGCAATGATGTTTGTCAAAATCAAAACATTGCCATGATTCATGCATATCTGTAATGTAATCCATTAATAATAATTCAGTTGATTTTTTACCTCACGTAACAACAGGTCTTCATCCAGCAGCTGACATTTTCAATCAGACCGGGTTTGAGCTGCTAAAGCCTTAGAGTATATACAGAGTTGCGACAACTCAGTTCATTTCATGGGGCCAGTCCAATGGCCTATGGTGGCTCTTTTACATAGAGTTGTATGTAGAATGGGGACAACACATGGGAACAACCCATATAACTCTATGGGACAACTAGAGCTTTTTCTGACTCCTCAATGCCTCAATGACTCTTTTAGAGCGATTCTATTGGCTCTGGTCTGGTCTTGGTGTTGCCAGATTTCGAGTGAGAAACCCGCAAACATGTACAGAAACTTGCCCATTAGACATTATAGACAACGCTAGCACAGAGCCGCTTACAATAAGGCAGATTTGGCAATATCAGTTGTAGCACGTAAAGATCACCATGCTCCCACAGTGCGTGAGGGATGGGACATGTGACGTGTGAGCGTGTGAATGACGTCAAATGCGTTATTCTCACGGTCAATGCGTGATCGTTGACACCTCTGCATGTTTTAATGTTTTACATCCTGACATCACAGGCTTCGATCATACTCCATCTTCATCAAGTCTTCGGGACTGACAGGGCCACTGAGTGAGAACCATCAGATAGTCTGTGTGATTCGTCTAATCTAACAATAATACATGGGAATATGAGACGGATGGAGCAAGCTGGAGTATTTGTCCTCCAACAGAGACTCAGCACAGTTCCCACACATGCTGGACCAGCACTGTCTATGCCATGTTCTCTCCCCATATGGCCTCACACCCTTTTAGCCCCCTGAGGCTAATTCCTCCTATCAGACTGCATCCAGCCATGACCGCGCCCCCGGAGGTCATCAGAGGCCTTGCCTCTTGATCACAAGCACAACTGGAGAGAGGCAGGAGCCAATGGCAGGAGAGCAGCTCATCCACCCGATCCTATTGAGGTGCTGCAGATTGTGTTCTGATGAAAGTGATACATCAGCAGGTGTTTGTGAGACTTACTTCCTTCTTTCAGAGAGTTCTCAGAAACCAGGAGGTGATCGCACATTTTTGACTGTTTTCATGTTGAATATTTTGTTTTTATTTAAAAATTTCCACAAAGTTACACATGCAAATAATAACTTCTAACATTATCTGATGAAGGTAAGAACAATGTTTCCATATAAAACCAATTAAGATCTTCGAAAAAATCTTTTCAAACCCATTGAAAACTCTCGAGGAGATTGAGCAATCTCCTCGAGAGGAACACAACTGAAATAATGAATTCTGCATCAGTCCGAGTCAAAAGCACCTTATTTCAAGGTTGTGCTGGTCAGTGCCACAGTGGTCATGCTTTACATGAAATCATTGGGGGCAAAGTAGGTTAGACACACAGATTGGTGATATCATGGGGAGAAGTAGGTTAGACACACAAATCAATGGTAAAGTTGTGGCTCAAATACAGTGATTAGGCTGTAGTTATGTACAGTACACTCAAAATAAGAGGAGCTACTATCAGGTCCAAACTGTTCCCAAAACATTAGATAACAGAGCTGTGCTATGTCTTCTTGGCACTCATACTAATGATGCAGATAATTATTCAGTAACAACATGATAGCAATATATGATGCAACTCATCCTCATTGTCCGAAAGACATTCTGTCTTTCTCAGTAACATTGACCTTGTCACCTTTACGGTAATTTATGGAGTCTGAGTCATTCCTTGAAAATCCAATGTTGACAATCAATGTTGAGTGGTGAAGCAATCCATGCAAGAACCAAGTCTTGTCTTATTATATTGTTTGCACCTCCAACACACATCCCTGCCCCTCTTTGCAGACGCTAGGCTAGTGTGACGTCACTGTAGCTAAAAGAATACACAGCATGCTTAACCCAGACTGTAATGAGAAACACATCACATCACATGACAGCTGTCTTCATACCACAGTTACCAAAACAGTAACATACTTTTATATCCTCACAAAGCTAGCCATTGAGTGGAACGGAAACAATGACACAAGTTGAGCTCTGCATGAAATTTAACACAATTAAGTATTTCCCTGTTACAAGATGTCCAATAGGACAAACGTAACATACCGGTAGAGCAACAGGCGATGGACAGACAATGTTTCCTGAAATTCATTATTTCTTTATGGGAGCCGACGATTCTGGCAATAGCAGGTGAACGGGCGATGGTCGAAGAGTGGCCACAGGACATTGAGCTTTTCAGGCGATACTTGGGCGATTTAGGCAACAGCCAATGAAATTCAAGTGTCGCCCATGTCTCCAAATTTTCATCGCCTGCTTTTTGTAAGTTTTTGGCGATTTGGGAACAGTGTTACCTGTGTTGCCAGCTTTTCGTCGTCCGCTTTTCGTCGCCCACTGTTAAAACATACAGTAATAGCAAGCAAGGTTTATGAGATATCAGAGTAGCTATTTGAGTTGGCCTATTGTTAGTATGTTGGTAGAGTACATGCATAAAGGGAACCTTTATTTTTAAGATCTACACTGAGATAACCAAGTATATCAAAATGTCTCTACAAGTCAAAACACCCTATCTTATAACATGCTTTATCTTCTATAGCCTATTCACAAACACATGCACACGCACAGACACCCACAGACACACACTAGCACCATACTTCCCCCTCAACACACATTCAAAAGGGCAATCCCACAGTATCACACTGATGGTCACTGTTAACAGAACAATATTACTCTCAAACACTCCACTGTGTCATTCACCCCACACCGATACAGTGTAGTATCACACACACACACACACACACACACACACACACACACACACACACACACACACACACACACACACACACACACACACACACACACACACACACACACACACACACACACACACGCTTCAGATGATGTCTTGCCGCCTTTTCTTCCATTGCTCTCAGAAATGTAGGCTATAACTTTCTCATGGGAAAGGGCGAGAAATATTAGGAATGTGAGAGAAAATGCCGTTGTTGGCCGAATGTGAGTGAAAAAAATCATAATCTGCTGAGGATAGGATTACTGTAATTCTCACACGTTATAATAGCATGCATAAATCTTTCCATCCAATGCGATGCCTCGGATTAAAGGGAATTTCTTATAGAAGGCGTATTGATGGGGCTTATTTTCTATTGCCATGATGGTGAAATCAGCTTACATTACAGTTTTGTCTGGCTGGCAGAAAATAGGTCAGCTACCAGTTTGTAGGGCCGTATGTATAATATAGGCAATATAAATGTATAATTCTGTGCGTGTATATTGGGTGGTATGTGGATTGTAGATTTTTATGCCATGGCCATCAGTGTTGTTGCCTAGAAAAGGTTCTGTTTTTTGTGCATGCATGCGCCCTATGTAGAACACACATAGCGCACACAGCTCATTCTATTCTATTCTATTCTATTCTATTCTATTCTATTCTATTCTATTCTATTCTATTCTATTCTTCTAGTTCTATTTTTCAGCTTTATTTTTATATACCATGGACTAAATCAATCCATTCATTTATTTATAGTACTGTATGTGTATACTGTATAGTATGTTATAACAAATATTTATTTATAGTTGGTATAACATTTGTGAGCCCTATTCTATTCTATTCTATTCTATTCTATTCTATTCTATTCTATTCTATTCTATTCTATTCTATTCTATTCTATTCTATTCAAGTCAATCAAGTAAGAGGAGTCAATAATTGACAAAATTAGCTGAATAAAATTAAATTGTTTATGTTGTAGATTTCAGTGGTAGCTTAAATATTTGAGCAATCGTATTTGTATCGCTCTTTTCAACAACAAGGCCATGGCCAATGTGCTTCAGGAAGGAAAGGAACCACAATTACAGAATTACATTATGCTGTGATTAAACGAAATGCGTAAAAAAAAATACACAAAGGTCTTTATATTTTATCTAAAAGAAATGAGTGGCAGCAGACCTGCAGTTTTCTGGGAGTTTGATCCAGTTATGCAGGTGCATGAAAAGATAATGCTGCTTCATCACAAAAAGTGTGGAAGTGCCCTGTGATATTTGAAAAACAGTAGTAAAATCTGCAAACCTTGTCGCTTGTCTATGGCCTGGATGGCAAGCCCAGCACTACAGGCGTGCCACCGAGAACCTGGCACACTTGCAAATTCTGGCCTCAGTTGCAAATTCTGGCCTCAGTTTAAGTTTTATCGATATGGTTAGCTTTTACTGTATAAAAAAGATTTTCAACTACCCGTTCAGTCAGATAACACAAGAGTCAGAAGCAGACATCTGAACGGATGAATGCCTTGCCATTTGTTTTAGCCTAGACTAGATACAGTATAGAGTACATGACAGCATTCCACCTTCTGCTTCATCACCCATACAGTCCCTGTCAAAACCTACGTATTTTATTGCTATAATGATCATTTTGCCTATCACACCAGCATAAGAAAATAAGCGGCTTAGCCTGACCGAGTCCTATTCTAACAATGTCTGTTTTAAACTAAATCCCTGGCACGGGAAACGTTTTCATGGCAAGGACCCTCAAAACGTTATGTATTCGGCTATATTTTGTTACAAGAATGTTGTTACAAAAAAAAGACAATGTCTTCACTCAATAAAGTAAAGACATCTTTACTTTATTGAAAGGTTTGCTTACATTTTCAAACGAAAACCTAAAATGGTACAGATGCTGATATATATTGTTTGCAGTATGCATGTGGGTGTCACTGGCTCATAGAATTTGAACATTGTCTCTAATCTGAGTCTGTGCTAGCCTCTTGTTTGGTCTATTGCAGACAACTTGGTTGGACAAAATATGATTTGAGACAGTTAATAAAAATGTATCGAAATGGAAATGTTAAAGGTATTTTAGGCCAATGCCACAGCATGATAGAACCAAGCGAAATAAGTCAATGGAATATTGCATTATTCGCCTTTGAAGTCACATGGTTTACTCATATCATTCCAAGACTGTAACTCGTTGGGACAGATCAAACATGGTGGGATCTCTGTATCCCTATGGCCCTCCACTCCTGCAGCAGACACAGATCTCACACCTCAAAGGGAACTTCACTTTCCATCAGACCTACAGTGGTATAGAATGGGATTTACTGTTAATCTTTTAATACCATCACGTTTTTCTTAGAAATATGTTTCATAGAGGGCGGTTATTGAGGACATGAGCGGGCCACACAAGTGTTTTCACAGCAACAACCCAGCCACTTTTAGTAGTAGTAGTGGCTTTTAAAAGGCACACTAGACTGCACACTAGTCTGTTGTGCAACAAGTGCAGGTGCCTTAGAATTTTGTGACAACCACACATGATTATTGCAATATATGCAATGAATGTACATTGCTTTGTGTGCACAAATTTCCCTTAAGTGACAAATTTGATAACCTAAATACAGTATATTGAACACTTTCAACCTGGCGCCACTGCTTTTGACATGTTCTTATAAACTAAATTGTAAATTTATACGTATTGTTACATATTATACGTTTTACATGATACTTTGTGAGCTAGCTTGCAGATAGACTATTGTGCTATGAGTGCCTTGGGATGTTGTAAACCTGTCCTGGTTTGCTTTGGGCAAAAAGAATGCTGAAACAGGAATACCCCAGCACACACGTTCTCTATAATCTGAAAAGCCTTTGAAATCGCATTGCACATTTCAAATAGCTTTCTTGATTTGTTACAGATCCTTGAGAACTTGACATATAGATTGTGTGACATTTCTGGCCTATTTACGCATTCTGCCTTTCTCATTATTATTACATTCAGTTTGGCCTAAGGAGCCAGGACACATGTTCTGCACTAGCACACATGTTAGATATGCAAATAATAATTCATATATATATTGGATGCATTTGTTTATGTAACTGAACGGTTAGTTGAGGCATCAGATAATACACTCACCCTCTGGCATGGGTGTAGTATAGTTATTAGTTACCATGCAAAAATGTGGGTGCACTTGTTGGATCAAACGTGCGGAGGATCAGAGCCTGTACACAGGCCCACGGCAGAGCGCTTTGCAATTTGCATATACAGTATGTCCAGAGCCCTGCTTACTAAGCACACCGACCACTTAAATAAACTTTAAATATACAGACACTATGTAAGAGTGAACAAAATTAGAACATCCTCTTTTGCAATGCTAGTGCCCAGAGGACAAGGACAAAATTCAAGTGAACTGGAATTATTTTCTCGCAATGTTGTTGGATTGACTGAATGTTGTTGGAGTGACTGACAGAATAGTCAGCACTCAGCTATGGAATTAAGAACCTGCACCTGAACAATTACCCAGGAATTATAGTGTCCACCCACAAAGCAATTGTCCTATGTCATCTGACCATCCCTCTCACCATCAGTAAGCCTTTCTTTCAGTACATTCAGCCTCTGTACTGTATGTCTGGTTCCTAGAATGCCTCCATGTTCAGCTGAAACAGCTGGGTGCGGCTCTTCTCTCCGGTCTCCTGCTAAAACAACTGTTTTGCTCTCAACAGGTGTTAACCACTTGACCCTCCCGTCTCCCCTGATAGAAACGTATGGGAATGGACTCAATTGGCAGCTTACGCAGCCAAATGAGCTTTACTATATGTTGTGAAGTTCTGTGTGAATCTGTGTTGTGTAAGCAGCAGTGTGAGTCGTGTCTCAGCCTGATGCGCTTATGCAAGCCCCGAGGACATAAAGACAACATTCCTCAAAATGCGTCAACAGCAGGACACCGCAGCACAGATACCATCAGACACACACCTACATGTAGCGCTTCTATCATCAGGTGAGAAGATCAAAGGCGTGTGTGTCTGTGGTCAGGTGACAGTCACTATTGCCGAACAACAGTGAAATAACGGTCGTGATGGCACGACAACTCCATGTCTATGTGGAAGATAAGGGATTTCCCCCCCTCCAGTGTGTTTTGTGAATGGGTGAGCACTGCACAATGGCACGGCAGTCAAGCCCAGGAGATAGCCTACAAACTGGGATAAAAGTACCAGACAAAAGCCCTGGTTTGGTGCACTCTGGGAGGATGTTAACCACTTCCGCCTTTGGGGGTGGAGAGTTACTCACATCATAGTATTTCAGAGGGGATGAAGGGGGGTGTGAGAGAGAGAAGAGAGAGAGGGGGAAAAAAGAACACAAATGTGTTGATTGGCTCAGGAAACAGTGCCTGATTCTGGGCCAATTGTGATTGGCTGAGAGGTATGGCCTCACCTTAAAAGAGGGTTACTCGAGTTCAATGACATTCTGAGATTCCCATGCCTGCGTTTCACATGTGTTGGCGTGGCTCAGGACCTACATTCATTGTGGCTTGCGGAACTTGTGGTGGCCAGTTCTGGGCAACAGATGCGCTTCTCTCGTCATTGGATTCAGTTAGAAGGCTGTGGCAAAGACAACGATTACACGATCTGCACATATATATTGTTCTGTGCGACCCCTGATTCTTTCACTAGACTGCTGAGAAAAGCTTTTACTTTTTCACTCCAGTGGCAGTTTAAAAAATGTAACACATTTCTTCACATCCACACCTTGCAAGTAGGCTATAAAGTAAGGCTTATGCTGTGAATTCTCTTCCCTTTTCTTCACTTTTATCTGAGCCAAGCAGCCCCTGTGTGATTGATGGGACCACAATAGACCTGTGTCTTCTTTGCACCAGAATTGTGGGAAGCCAATTGTAGTACTTTGAGTGGTTACTCAAAGAGCCATGGTTGGTCTACAGCAAATTTACTCATCACATCAATATGAATCACAAAACCACTTTCTGGAGCACGTGCATCATTCAGGCACTGAATTCAGGCACTGAAAGGCAAGAGGCCGCCCCAACCAATGCTGGTGTTGAAACTGATCCAGTTTAATTGCTTGACAAACATCACCAAATGACCATAAAAAGCAGTTCATTCACAGGCACAGCATTCTGCAGAGTGGTGCCATCCCTCCCCCACGACGATTGTAACCGTGTAACCCCAACCCAATCTTTGCCGCTTTCCTCCTCCTCCGAACCTTTAAGTTGACCCTAATCCTTAGACCACGACCCTTGTGCTCCGCTTGAATGTCCGGTGCACTGTTTGAATGTTAGCCATTGAATATGTCACAACTTGCCAAACAAAGGGACTTTGTGTCAAATCCAACTCTGACACTTTGGTGGGAAAGTGGCTGTGAAAAACACCTATCCCAGTTTTGATCCCAAGTATTGTGCTGCAACACACATCTATAAATTTGAATACAATTACATTTCCAATAATAAATGAAAGCATGTTATAATAATAAAAAAAAAAACCTCTTTGGTTTTATACATTCACACTTTGAACATTATCTGTGCATTCCTTTCACACCTTTCTTTCTTTCTTTCTTTCTTTCTTTCTTTCTTTCTTTCTTTCTTTCTTTCTTTCTTTCTAATTTCTTTCTTTCTTTCTTTCTAATTTCTTTCTTTCTTTCTTTCTTTCTTTCTTTCTTTCTTTCTTTCTTTTTCTTTCTTTCTTTCTTTCTTTCTTTCTTTCTTTCTTTCTTTCTTTCTTTCTTTCTTTCTACTTTAAACATGCATTAAACACTGCCAGAGATGGTTTGGCAGACTTGAGTGTCAGAAATTAATGTTATTGGCTTGTTCTGTATGATTATTTCCACTTTCGTTCATAATTTAAAGATTTTCCAAAAATGTACTTCAGTAGTAAACCTTCTCCAGAGAGCACCAGGGAGAGACAGCAAGTCAGATTCCTTCTCTTTTCCCTTAAAGCATCATCATTACAGTATGCTCGTAAACCGAGCCTGAAATTATATGTTTAACTTGGAGAATGAAGGCAAGTTGGACGTGGCCAAAATACACTGTCACAAGATCAGTTTACTCTGCCTGATTCCTGAGCTCAACCGTTTCAGTAAAAAGACACAAAATGGACTGTAAGTCAGCATCTGGAAAGGGCAACTTCTCAGGCGGAGGTCATCCAAGACTCAGCATATACAGTATTATGTTGTCTTATACAGTCCTTTTTGTTTTAGTTTAACCACCACTCTGGTTATTGGCCTGAAAACAGGCATTGTCAAGCCAATTTATTGTTTCATTTAATTTTTACAAATATTTTCGTTATGCATCCTTTTGTGTTGTATAGGGTTCAGTTTTCATTTTCTACGTAGGCCTTCAAATGAATTACTTATGTTGATATTTGCTTGCCCTAATTGCTTACAGAGACAGCTAATTATTTGCATTTGGGATGATCTGCGCAAAGCAGACAATGTTGATATTTGCCTAGTTGATTTTACAGTGACAGCTCATTATTTGCATTTTGGGATGATCTGGGTAAAGCAAACATGATGTGTTTGAGAATATCTTGCTTGAATGTGGAACATTTGCAGGTTATTATTATATTGAACATAAAATAAGGTCAATTAGGAAAAGTGACTCAGGTGGGAAACAGCTGGGAAACAAATGGTTCTGCAGCAGGATACTAACAAGTCAGCTGCAGACACATTGTCTATCTACGGGCACAAACGTGTGTGTATATAGGCCAGTGCAGCGTGTGCACACGCGTAACCTTACAACAAGAAATGGGCGCTGATAAAGCAAATATAACAAACCTTTGTGTTTGTATGTGTATGGGAGTTGTCCATTCCAAGGCTCCTATGGGCCATAGAAATGACCTGCAGGCAGCGTCACAGTGTGCAAGTGAGCTATCTGGGTTCCATTATTTATAATACTCTTGCACAGTTGAATCGACATACAACATATTTTCCCCTCAGTTTAGCTGTCTGTCCAAACACCCAGGAGCCCTCAGTTATTACTGTCATGTGGTAAAAGTACGCACTTTTTGTAACTGCATTTTCAAATGTATAAACATATTTTTTTAAATAGACAATCTACAAACTGAGAATATGTCAACACATTGTGTCGGCTATTTTCAGCTATTTCCGATTTATGTTTATAGTGTTTTGTCTGTGTTCAAATTGCAGAAAGGCTAAAGTGTTTAATAAATAAATGTAGCAGAGTATAAAGTACAATATTTGAATCTTTGCTGTAGTGGAGTGTTAGTATTGGCATTGGAAATACTCAAGTACAAATGCCTCAAAAATGTACTTTAGCACAGTATTTGTTTAATTGTCCTTACAGTTCCATCACTGTCTGAATGTACATTACATTTAAAACCATTTAAAAGACAACAGCTTCATTTTAAATTAATGTGTGTCTTAATCATTGTACTTTTTTCTCCTGAATTAATTTAGAAACATAATTGTGAAACACGATATTTACATAATTGTGAAACATGATATTTACATTATTGCGAAACATGATATTTTCTTGGGGAACATGAACTGAATGACTAACTGATAACTAAAGACCTCATTGTTTGCATCAGTGTCTATTCTATCCAATGAGCTCTTTGGAAATTTAAATATTTCTCAGCTGACAGCTAACAGTGGCATTTCATTGGCTCAGCTGATAGATAATCCTATTACGGATGCAATGTGGTTTCTGATTCAGCAGGCATCTTTGGCACATTATCAGCCATCTGTATTTAAGTCCCATCCTTTCCGTTTCTGTGCTCTCTGGGTGTCAGCTATACATGCTCAGATTTCATTTACATTTTCACACAAACATGATAGAATGGCAATGGCATTTTAGTTGTGGTTATTGTAAGTGGCACTAAACAGCGACGTCTGACTACCTTTAGAAATTATAAATGATGAACTTGAGGTAGTTCTTCTTGGATATTTAGACATTCTGTAAACTCAGGGTTTGGTTTCACTTTGTAAAAGAAAGGGTCATGACAAATACTGAGACCATCCATGCATTGTGCTACCTACAGTATGTGGAATGGAATTTTCCTTTCCTCACATACATTTTCACAATTTAGTCATTTAAACAGACGCTCTTAATCAATTTACAATTTACAGTAAGCTACATTAAATACATAGAAATAGTCTAGGATCGTAATTAAACTATGAACTAACACCTGTCTAATAGTAGAATATCTGTACAATTAAACTATAAGTAAACACTATAAGAGTTTTGTCTACATAATATGCTAGCTAAATGACCTATTTTTGCCTTTGCATGCAACTGAAAGGTCGTCGAGGTTAGGGCAAGTCCTGCGGCAAGTGCTGTGGGCTGAGTCAAAGAGGTGTGTTTTAAGACTGTACTGCGGAAAATTGGAAGTGAGTTTGCGGTTGGCTTCAGGTTGTTCATTCCAACGTTTGGAATGAAGGTGTTAAAGGTTACTAGTAAATTAGTACTTTCAACATACTTTGGTGACGCTTGATGTTGGCAGTGATAATCAGACATTTCTATGCTTAAGGTCTGAGATTTTGCACATGGATAAGGCAAATTGTAATAACAGCTGGGACGATAGATTGATCAGCCTTTTTACTGGAGCGTCATAAACCGGCACCTTTGCATCATAAACACACATACCTGAATAACCAATTCATTCTGGGAACACAATTGGTGAACTTTCTCAATGCTTGAATAACAGGATATCAGCCTAAATGTTTGACTGACCCTCGTCATGCTGTTTACATCTCGGACTAATAAAGTCAGAAAGGGTGAAATCAACTTGCGACTTGCAGCTTGCAGCTGATAGTAAAAGAGCCATGGCTGAAAGTAAATGAGCTGCGACTGTTAGTAAATGAGTCCCGAACGATAGTGACAAAACAACTGTTGTGTAAGTTATCATATCTGTTGTGGAGGGCATCCTATCTGTCGCAGCAGCTATCCTATCAGTTGAGGGTTTAAGGTTATAGGTTTAGCCATACATTTTACTGTTATGTTTATGGTTAGGGGTTATCGTTAAGCGTCGCGACCAATAGCTATCGGTTGCAACCTATGGTCCATCGGCCGCAGCTGATAATAACACAGCCTGACCGATAATAAAACGGTCGCGACTGTTACTATTGTTCAGTACTCATTTACCCTAGCCGTGACTGATGGACCATCGGCCGTGGCCGTCTGCCACGGTTGCAAAATGATTTTGCTGTCTCTCAATAAAGTAGTCAATGACAAAACTTCTATCCAACCATCAGTTCTATTGACATTAACTAAATGTGACCACTCTCCGCAATGCAGATTGTGGGATATGTGCTGACAGCTGCTGATGTAGTCTGGGCTGCCCCAGATCAAACAGTGGGAGTCATGGCTGTGATGGCTCTACTGACCAGGCTCCAGTAGCGATGTGAGCTGTACTGTAGAAACAAAATTACAGACAGAGACACACTGTTAGATGCAGACAATAACCTTGGTCTGGACAGTTGCTTCACTACTGATAGTAGCGAAGCAACTGATATAAAATAATGCATCCAGTCAATTCAAACTGTAGGCCTATTTAACTTGGTTGGTAATTTAGTGAATAGCAAAATCTTCGGGTAATAATTATTTTTGAAGCCTTTATTACTTAAAGCTAATAGAGGCAAATGTAGTGTGTACAAACACTGTCTTTGTAAAAAGATTTGTTAAATCTGTTAAATCTAACTCCACCTCACCTCCACTCATAAGCTCGTTAACTTATTGGCTCATTATGAAACTGCTGGAGACTGCTGTGCCGTGATTGGCTAAAACGCTGCCTCACCCCACACAACTCCCTCCCCCTGTCACATTAGCACCGCCTACCCTGAGCCCGATGTTTTGTTTTCATGATTTGTTGACAACAACAAAGTTCTGGGCTGCCTGTTTGACGAAGCAAGTGTCTGTCTCCAGGTAAAAAGCTGCAGCATCAAAGTAGAAGCAACATAGAGGTTACGTTTAACCTGTGCTAGCCAGAACAGAATCTACCATTGCCTATAGGCAATGGTAGATTCTGTTCTACTGTTCTACGACAGTGAATGCATGACTCTGAAGCCAGGGAAGTCTCCAGAATGGTGCTACACCAGAATGTTGCGTGCACTTACATCTTACATTAGTAAGAGTACACATGTTACCAAGAAGAATCTGTATGATGGGATGCCAAGGGTGAGTCAGAAAATAGCCAGGAGAAAGAGAGTAGCAGGACACTGCCAAAGACTCACCAGAACAAAGAGGACCAGAACTGTGTCTGCTGTGGGACAACACACAGGCAAGCATTACAAAACCTTAAAAAGAAGGTTGTGCATGCCAAAAAGATTAGAGACGGGTGCGTGAATGTTCAGAAAAGGGGTCTTTGATATCAAATATCAAAGAAAGACATCACAAACAGTCTCTGGAACTTGCAAAAAAGAATAGCCGAAAATCCAAACAAAATAACTTTAATTAAGAAGAGTCCAGGCGAGCATGTGTAATTGGCTTGCATGGGTGCTGTATTTTGTTTAAATGGATTAAGAGAAAAGGAGTACTCAGTTGTAAAGTATTTAATGTCCTTTGACTGAAATCTTTTAAACAAATTTTTACTTATTGCAGAGTTTTCTGTTCCTGGCTACTCCTACCAGGTATTGCCAGATGCTGTTGCTGATAAATGATGAAGATTAACATCCATTTTCAGGAAACAACAAGGAGGACAAAAGAAAAACTTTCCACCAAGAAAACATGATCATCGACATGCACAAATTATCTGTTTGGAATGGATATGGACTTGATGGAATCTGTCTATGTATGTTGCTGCACCGCACAAATGTAAACTATGCAACCAGAAACAACAAATTACCGCACAGCTTACTATACCACGTGTTGACAGCTTTGTGTGTGTGTGTGTGTGTGTGTGTGTGTGTGTGTGTGTGTGTGTGTGTGTGTGTGTGTGTGTGTGCGTGCGTGTGCGTGCGTGTGCGTGCGTGTGCGTGCGTGTGCGTGCGCGTGTATTGCATGAGGTAGCTTGTTCTAGATTACATAATAATGGCAATAACAACAGCGTGAAGGAATGTACACCTCTACATAAAACTTTCCAGGAAAGACAATTTGACACCACTACTGTTGTGCAAAACAAAACACTGGCCACAGGGCCTCCATGTCTGTCAGGTGTTATCACAGCATATACATGTACTGTATGTCCAGCCATCTGGACGATAGATGTGATCAGAGCACACCCCCTGTGCCTGTCTGTTAGCGAGCCGTGCCCCCCGACTACATAACGGTACATGACCCTCCAACCACACGTACACACACTTAATCATGAATCAACACCACCCCTTGTCCACACCTAGCCTAACCTTACATCACACATGAGCCAGATACCCCCTTTCTCACATACACATGCAGAGACACCCTACCTAAAACCACATCACACCACTGCTCACCAGCTTGGTATCAAGATGTCTAAAGTAACAGGTGTATGTACTGTATGTGTGTGTGCTGGAGTTGGATATGCAATCTTGGGGTCTAGGGTTTCCAATCTGTGTGTGTGTGTGTGTGCGTGCGTGCGTGCGTGCGTGCGTGTGTGTGCGTGCATGCATGTGAGTGTGCACGCGTCCGTGCGCTAGGTTCACTGGCCTCTGTTGAACATGCAGTACTATTACCATGCCCCGATACAATTGCCATTATTCTGTAGAAATTACATAATACAAAACATATAGACTTTTTCTGCAACCACCTACATGTGTCTCCATAGTTATCAACTTGCCCTATAGTAATGTATATACGGTTAAAACTGATATGAGGGTGCATGGATCTCGTATTCAAATATGGAAAATATATGTGATATGTTTCAGTTGACATTGCAGTTAAATACTTTCTTAGAAAGTCTGAGTCATGTTGTCTTTTTCCCTGGAGAAAATACACAATATCTTGTTATAATGACTAGGACCTTAACCATTGTGAATATGGTATACCAAATGTACAGTGTGGATAATGTGATTTCACCAAGGATGCAAGTATTTGGATGGAGTGCTTTAATGCACAGACAGCACAACGTGTGTGCGCGCACCCGCCCGTTTTGCTATGTGTGTGTGTGTGCGCGCGCGTGCCCGCCCGCCCGCAGCCACGTGCATGTTTTGCTATTTGCATTGCCCCCTATGGCTGAAAAGGGAATTGCCAAAGTGCATTGGGAAATTTTTGCACAATAAATTATTAATTATTAATCAACAATTAGTTAATTTGAAAAAGGGGTTTCTTCAGTCTCTAGCTAATATTATGCTCAATGACCATGTGAAAAATCAGACTTATTAGTGCAGTCAGTGAGGAGTTACGTCCGTTTCAGACATTCAGACAGACAGACAGACAGACAGACATACAGACATTGGGTGCAATTCCCAATCGCTGTGGTGTAGCCAGGTATGGTGTAAGTCCTCTCATTGGCTGCATGGCAGCAAATCAGGTTTGGGGCCGTTCATTGGCTGCATGACAGCGAATCAGGTCTGGGGCCTTGAGGTAGGCCCGAAAGCCTATACTACCAGGCCTGGGCCTACCAAATAATTATCCTATTTAAAACCAGTCATCAAGAGCTTCAACTCATGATGAACAAAGCCGGGGAGTACAGTAACATTTTTAATTGGGGGAGGTCAGGTGATTTCTGGACCTTTTGACTTGCAGGTTTTAATTATTCTGTGCAATTATTTGGTAAGCTCAGGCCCCGGGCTGGTGGTATAGGCTTTTGGCCTACCCCAAGGCCCCAGACCTGATTTGCTGCCATGCAGCCAATGAGAAGACTTACACCATACCTGCTACACCACAGCGATTGAGAATTGCACCCATTATATATGGAAGGATGTATTTTCATCAAGGCATGACAGTGGTTTCTGAAGATTCAATGCCTTGAAACTTGAAAGTCTCATGCATTAAGTTGGTGATCACTATTTCATCATCATTTTTTGTTTGTTTGTTTGTTTGTTTTACTTCAGGAATAGTGAGGTGTGTGAACCGTAACTCCACATAACAATTTCGCTGCTATTCATAACTATTTGAGCAGAAGTGGAATTTTTCCACTATCTAGTTTCAGTCACCTCACCACTACATAATCTCAAGCCGTTAAAATAAGCCTGGAGCTCTCTAACGTACGAGTCCCCCGGAGAGTAGCATTCTGGTACATGATATGTATTCTGACACTGCTTCACTGCTATTTGACACCAATGCTGAACGACGCGGTAAAAGCGCCACTGGTCACTTAAGTTGGCCAAATGGACCCATTTCCATTTGGCACCTTCGTACACTCGTGGAGTTAGGTTGACACTGTGGGTTTTACTTTGCCCTACTTCCCATCTCCCAGGGGTGGAACTTTTGTTTTGAAATATGCATGTGCTGTGTTTGTGTCAGGTTTGTTTCCACCCCTCAATTGTCAGTGTTTGGTCTGTGGTTTTGGAATAGATACTGTTTGTGTGGTCCCAGGAGGAAGCGTTGAGTTAGTATAGGTGAACTGTGTTGAGTCATCCAACATATTTGTGTTGACCAAGCAAAATCCTGAGATTCTTTAAATTCATCTCAACTTCCCTGATCCAAAAGAACATTTCCTCTGTTCTTTCTTCCTGTTGTCCCACTCTGGGAGCAAGGTGTACATTGCAACTTTTATGAACTGTACTGTATTCTCAGCACATTTCAGCACCACATCAACGGTGGTCCTCGTGGTGCTATTCCAAGACGTCATGACCCTGAGTTGCCTTTCAGATGACCACAGGGAAGATGATCCCATACGCTAAAGGACAGCTTGTACACACACTAACTAGGCAGCCCACACCGTCAGTATGACGTTTTAGGCAGTAGGCTATTATGAAAGACATTTTCCATAGTGACACAAATGCGCCCCACTTCTGAGTAGACATGCTTTCATCACGAGATCAAACAGTGAGTGAAACCATAACACAGACCAGTTATTGGCCAGAGCATGTGGGCATGTGCCCCCATTAGTGTGTGGACATTCACAGTATGATGGATGGTATGATAGGTGTTTCTATGAGAGTTACAAGAATGCTTCAAAGGACAATCAGTCTTGTGGATGATATAATTACACTAGTCCATTTATGTTTCGGTCGACAATCATACTCATCAATGCTGATCACAAGATGTTCTCTTCTTTGGAAATGATACAGCAGCAACTCACATCTCAAATATGTGGTTATTAATACCACAACATCTTTCACAAAAAACAAGACGGGAGTACAGGCAGTGACTCTCCAGTGACGTGGCTAAGGAGAGATTATATCAATGCACAATGATACTCTGTTTGGCCTCGTGTGCATGTGTTTGTTTATCCTGGGAAAAATGCCAAACCCTGAGAAATCTCGAAAAAATGTGTGTTGCAATACGTCTCCTTACTCACCTGTACAGTAGCTATGCTATTTCTCTCTCTCTCTCTCTCTCTCTCTCTCCCCCCCCTCTCCCTCTGACAGCCATGGCTTTGCAATGGCATTTATATTACACGTGGTGGAGTGTGTCACAATCCCTGCCCCCAACCACAATGTGACTACCATCTTTCCATAACAACATGCTTTACACACTGACTGAGACATTGTGTCAACTCACAGTACCCATGCGTTTCAGAGCAAGAAACCACAGTAGAAGGCCGACCTCTACTTCTGGAGAGCGCCACAATTAAAAGTATATTCAGCGATGACTTAATTCAAATACTATTATTTTTTTTTTCTTCTTTTTTGGTTAATCCTCCCCACTATAGAGTGTGCTGACCATACAAGGAGTTCATCCATGTCCCGAGTGAGCCCCTGGGGGTAAAAAACAAACAAACCCTGGTTTCAGTTTGAGCTTTGGGAGGAAAGCCTTCATCCAGTCATCCAGTCATCCAGTCATCCAGTTGAGTGGGAGTGGGACTTGGTGTACCTGCTGTTCACCCACTCTCTGGAGTACCATGTCCCCATGGCATTTATTTCGCAGTGCTGATGTAAGCCTGGAGACTGAATCGGGCATGTTACATCCTGTAATTGTCAGTGGACATGTGACTCACTCTGTGTGTTCAACTGTCTTGTTGCAGGTCAGACACATAAAAGCCATAAAGGACTACATCTTATTTATATAGCGCAGAAGGCACATGCAGTGCTTTACACACCGTAGCGTTAAAACAGCATAAAGCATTCAAACACTTAAATTCAACAATCTGTGCAGTTTAATCTCAGAAACAATCAAGACAGCATGACACATGGAGGCACATTCTGAAGCACACACATACTGTACTGCACACACACACACACACACACACACACACACACACACACACACACACACACACACACACACACACACACACACACACACACACACACACACACACACACACACACACACACACACACACACACACACACACACACACACACACACACATCCTCACCATACACGCATGCATGTACTACGTATATACATAAAACATAAGTATATGCCTCACAGTATGCTTGTCTCTGTAGGTGCATATACATATACATATAGGTGCAAGTGAAATACACATGTTACAGTACAAATTAAATATTCAATGAATGCATTTCTGCTTTATTTAACTGTGTGACCTATCGTTACCTGCTTTCCCACACTGCTAGACCTAATATTACGTTGTACACAGTCTTCGCAAAAGAAGCGAATGATCAACAGCGTGTTCTTCATGCTTTAGACAAATGTACAAACAGTGCTGTTTGTATCTGTACTTGATTTACCTTCATCATTATTGATTAAAACATGTTTACAGAACTCTGTGAGAACTCTTGCTGGTAAGAGTGACGTCAGAGTTGTGTCAATAATGGCCGTAGAATTACACCCTCTTGTGTCAATATAATGAAAGTAGAAAGTTCTGTTTATTTATTTTGGTCATTAAATGAAAGAAAAAGAGAACAGGGGTGGAGTAGGACTGATGCTTTAGCAGGCTTAGCTTATTGTGTCGACCCTAATGACTTGCATATACTGTATATTACAACAAAGCAGATAACAGGGAAAAAAAGTGGTGATAGAATAGAAGAAAGGTTATTTAAGTAAAAGTAGCAATGCCACATAAAAGCACTCTCACAATATGTAATCAGGACTGTATTGAAAATGTTATCTGAATTTTCTCATGTAAAATTGCAGAAGTACCATTCTCATTATATTATTCAAATACCAGATCTACAGGCCCACCGTTCCATATCACAGCACATTATAGAGCTTCTTGTAGACCAAAAAGGGTTTATAATTGTTTAAAGCTGTGCCTGAACTATGGCTTTCCTCTTATAGCGATTGACAAAAGAAGTGCCGACCGATCAGGGCTAGGAAACCTTTAATGTCAAAAGAGACCATTTGGACCAAGAACATGAATACAAAATCTGTCTGGAGCCGCAAATCTATTTGAGTCATATAATGAAGTCTACACTAGCTATCTTATCAAAATATTAAATACAAATAGAGTTAATGAGCATTCATTAAGTATGATGCGTTATAATTATTGATGCAGGCTATAATGCAAATTTTAGTTTACAGAACTTGTCAGTAAATGACCAAATGTACAGTAATCATAGGTCACCAGGATTCAATTTCTTTCAGTTTCTTTCTAAGCTAGTGGAAAGGCATTGAAGTGAATCATGATGACCTTTGATAGGTCACCAGTACATTTGGTCATTTACTGACAAGTTTGATTCCAATAAATTCAACAGAAATGGGAAATGAGGTACCCTCTAAGAGGGGGAAGTGGACCAGATTGCAGTGTATGTTCTGTGATGTGTATCATGCATGCAAATGATGAATGGCAAGTGTCACAAAAGGACTATACTTAGCCCATATCCCCACCCAACACAACAGTGGTCCCCACATTGATTCTAAGTCAGGTTGGTGGTCGCTTGTTCACAATCGGTACATATTCTTTACAATATTGATTACAGCAACAATACATTAAAATACTTGCAGAGAGCAATCAACACAGCTTAAGGAGTGTCTAAAGAACCACATGTGACTTGACAGCCGCCTGCAGCAGACTCTGCCATACAGAACAGATATATATCAATCACTCCATGTCCTCAATGTTGTCCAAGAGGTTTTGCCATTGTTTATAATCTGGTATTGTAATCTGGTATTAGTCTTTAGCCAGTTTTTGCCGATTGCCTTTTCTCCAGCTTTTGGGTGAATCTATACGGCCGATATATAGCAACAAACAGGATCGAGGAAAAAGTAAACTTATGTAAAAAATGTAGCGTACTTAAATGAGCCACAGTACTTGGGTAAATGTGCTTCAAAATGTTTGGAAGTGCATTTTGAACTACATGAAAGTACATGGTGTTTTTCCAGAGTCCAGACAAACAGCCACAGGTTAATAAAGGACAGATTGTCAAGGCAACAATGCAATGAGGCCACAACAACACTACTGTATGTGATATTATTTTCATGTTAATAAAGAAATAAAGAAAGAACACATCAATAGGTTAAATCGTGTAGTGTCCATGGTCCTCATATGAGACAGAGACACAGATCAATTGTGAAAAAAGCTATTTAACAATTTGAGGACCAATTATACGAAGATAGGTTGAAAATTGTTGGAGTCGACCTCTAAGCCTTATTTATGTATTGTAATTTGTGGGACAAAAGTAGCTGATATATACAGTTTCATTTCTACCTCCTTTTGGGGGAATTTCATGTGCGTAAAGGCCACTATCCTGCCGAATGAGATCGGGCTCTGAAGTGTCTTTGCTGTCTCCCCGGGTTAGCCGTTAACAGCAAGCATTCCACAGTGATGTAGATCAAAGAGAAAAATGCTGGAGTCATTAGTTGTCTGCCTTGTTATCCACTGACAAGATGTCTGTTCCCATGGGTTTGCATTGGGAATCCTGGAACTGTACCGGTCGGCCAGACACTCTGGTCCAGAGTCTGTCTGAAGCACAAAAGGCTGTAGTTTGAAGGATGTATGTTTTTTTTTTACTGTAGCATCACTTTTCCAAATGGAATTTGCACAGAAATGTTTTATTTTAATGCTTAATTGTAATTGGAAGGTGAAAAGAAAATAACTGGTAAGGAATATACTTGTGATGGCTATAACAATTACTGTATATTAACATGTTTCCAATATTTCCAATCTAAATATTTGAAACATTTCACACACACTTGAGTGTTTATCATCCTGAAAGGGGTTAGAAATCCTTGATTGTGAAAACATGGATAGTGTGGGGTGCAGTGCTGTTGCTGTTAAAATAAAACCTCTAATGCAGTATTATTTAAACAGCAGCAGGCGTGCCCATAATAATAACATTCCTGCTTAGTACACAGTGCTACATTGCGTGCCCTGGTTGTTAAGACAAGTGCACAAGAGGTGAGAGCCGCAAAAAGGTATGACGCACTGAAACGAGACTCCTTGCACTCCTTTAGCCCCCTGAAAAAGCTGGGACTAAATAAAGAAGAAACTGTTGCTGCGACAGACACCTCTGAACCCTCTGAACCAGTGTATGCACGCACCGTGTCCGCAGCAACACAGATGCAGACACACACAGACATGCATATGCGCCCACACACACACACACACACACACACACACACACACACACACACACACACACACACACACACACACACACACACACACACACACACACACACACACACACACACACACACACACACACACACACACACTGTTGTCACTTCCACCAATCACCTTATCTTTGTTTCTGTCCTCCTTGACTAGTGTGTCTTGCCTCAACCCTCTACTTATTTCTTGCTCTAAACAGCGTGCTTGGGAGCATCTTCACTGGGCTCTTAGCATTCCCCACGGTGTGTCTGACAATAATGGCCACTCTGTTCCTCACCAATCAATCAGAGGGCCCCCCTGAAAAACCACTTCGCCCTCTGAACGCCGACATCTCTATCTTCGCGGCTCCTCTGGCGTCCCTGCGACTCCAGATGCAATTCCGGGCACCGGGATACCTAGAAACTGGACCTTGTGGTCACTGCCAGTTTCCATGACTCCCGCCTGTCAAAAGAGCAAAAGAGGGTTTTTTCTGGACCTTACATGTTTGCAAAGTCCCCGTGAAAAGATGGCTCTGTGTCTTGAGGACCAGAGCCCACCGGGGGCAGAATTCCACTGTGACTCTGGCTAAGATGGTGCAGAGCAGTGGATGGAGGGGAGGGGGGTAAAAATGCACAGAAGCAGCATGTTTGGGTCCTGGCACACTGCCATGGATCAGTTAGGCTCTGGGACTGGGGGCTCTCAGGAGGGAAGTAAACAGGACAGCAATGTTCATTTTGCACCAGCAAACACACTTTCAGGTGCGCAACTGCAGGTGTGTGTGTGTGTGTGTGTGTGTGTGCGTGCGTGCGCGCGAGAGTGAGTGAGTGAGTGAGTGAGTGTGTGTGTGTGAGAGAGAGAGAGAGAGCGCATGCGTGCGAGGGTGTGTACAAGAACAGGATAGTATCCTAGTCAAGTATCCTAGTCAAACACACTTGCCACACCCACCAGCTACACACCCTCAAACACACGGCATGCACATACATTGTAAGCGAAGCGTACACACACACACACACACACACACACACACACACACACACACACACACACACACACACACACACACACACACACACACACACACACACACACACACACACACACACACACACACACACACACACACACACACACACACACACACACACACACACACACACACACACACACACACACACACACACACACACACACACACACTTCAAACAAGTTGGAACACCTGGGCCCAGCCTACAGAGTGACTCACCGGAAGCAAAACAGGGAAAGCCCTTCTAAGATAGACAGGTATCAAGATAGGAGGTTGTGAAATACCAAGTGCATGTGAACACTGGGTAGTGTTTACATTCTAACTTTCTGGGGCACATTACAACAGTGCATTGAAACAATTCAAAATACAGCATGTATTCCATCTTGAAAGAGTTGCGGGGTCAGGAAACACTACAGATTATGCTCTATCAGGGGTCAGCAATCTTTTTACATTAAGTGCCTTTATTTCCTTTATAGTCTGTATGGTAAACTAAATTTGAATTTATTATTACATGATGCTTGCATATTCATGACAATATTACTTTGCTCTTCTTTTGAAATATTTTCTCCCTCCCAAATCAGAGTTTGAATGAATGTTCAGGATCTAATTTGCATACTGATGTGAGGGGACTTTTAATATTATATTTTAAAGAGAAACTATTGTGTATATTGTTTGCACACAATATATTACTATTATTTAATAATATTATTTCAATATTATTTTCTTTTAGATAATTCCCCTTTCTCACACTTAAGCCACATTTGCCAAAGATCACCCTCCCAGAACTGTGCCAATACTGGCAGGTTGCATACCCCTGCCATATATGATTCCTGTCCTAGGATTGAATGTACAGTAGTGATCTATCTCCATTGGAACATCTTGTACCATCTGCCCTTTGAGACTGACAGCTAGCCTACATACAGTTGAAGTATGACATTGGGCTCAGGTAGCCCTAAGTTGGCATATAGGGTTTCTAACTATGTACAGTAACTCTATGCAAACTAAACCTACACATATTTCTCATTTCAATCCCTTTATCCCTTTGTATTATTTCTGATGAACATCAAAATGGGGGTCAATGTAATTCATCCATTCATCCATTCATTTAGCCTACTTCATATTTTTGTATTATGAATAATTGATTGTATAGGGCCTAAATGGAAACAAGACCGCAAGCACCGTTTCTTGTGCTATCGGCTGTACTCTATTTGAGTTAATGCATTCAGTCTAATGTATACTAATCAATCAACCAATCAACCAACCAATCAATCACTCACTCACTCACTTACTCAATCAATCAATCAATCAATCAATCAATCAATCAATCAATCAATCAATCAGAAGTATAGTTTTCAACACTATTAAGATTCACTTGATTCTTAATAGTAATGTAATGAAAACTATTCTGTAAACACGATTAATGAGGCAGAGCAGGTGTCGCTATATCCTGAACAATTACAACAAGCTCTTGAAGAGGTAACACTGAAAAACAATTTGAGGATGATAGAGCAGACATATTTCAGTCACATGAATTAAATCATTTAAATGCATGCTTGACAGTGACTTGTTTAAAACATGAACATGCTGAATGTTAGCATTTATTCTTTCTTTCATAAAGCAAAGATCTTTTCTTTTTTCATCTCAGCAGAAAGTGAGTTTTCCACAGTAATGTTCACTTCTTTCTAGAATGCAGAACTACATACGTCAATCGTTATTATCTTAATACCACTGTGCATACATTAATTCACTGGAGGATAGTTTCATTCTTAAAGGTGCGCTCTAGGAAACACAGGGAACCTTTACCGCTCCAGCCAAAACGGGCTGACACTGCTCAAACTGAAAGCAACAGAAAGCCTGACTTTGCACTCCTTGAGAAGTAGCGTTTCCATTGTGGCTTGTAGAAAAAGCACCTGGGACTCCCCACATCGCAGCAGATGGATGAACAACCACACTCCCATTCAAGGCTGGAACCTTGCTCTGAGGGGCCAACCATAACAAGAACTGTACAACTGACCAGAGCTCAAATGCAGCTCCCCCTTACATGAATGTGCAATTCTGCATTATTGTTGAACCCAAGCTTTTCCACACTGTTCATTGTCTCCACCAGGCTAAAGGCACTGGGAGAGTATGTTTTGAACTCTGTCCACACATGTGTACATCAATCCGTCTGTCCATGGTCCATTCGTCCTTCTGTCCATCCAAACTTCCATCCATCCATCCATCCATCCATCCATCCATCCATCCATCCATCCATCCATCCATCCATAATCTCTGGCACTGTTGGCCCAATCCATGTCAAACTGTGCACACATAAAGGGGTACGGAGAAGTCGGGCCGCCGCGAAGTCGGACCTTGAGTATAGACAGAGTTACGCTGTTGCAAACCCTGATCACTAAATGGGATCATCCCAATGGCGGCTCTCCTACATAGACTTCATGTTATCTTCATTTTAGATTGTTTTGTAATAGCCTACTACTAGGCTATAGGATATAGTAAAAACATCAGGCAATAGCCTGATGTTCATAAATCCCTTTATTTCACGTCATTTACTACAGCATACACATTAACAACCCAGCTTTGATGATTATACATACCGGTACATTGTTTTATTTTAGAATGTTTTATAGCCTACTACTACTAGTAGGCCTACAGCATAGACATTAGAGACTTTAGTTGTCACTGTGCAATGCTTTATAACAGATGTTTACATAGCTCTTATTTGCACCGCCATCGTTGAAAACAATGTATTTCAAACTCCAGTTTGTCCCTCTTTCAGGCTGAACAGCCTTCCCGCGCACAGTTTCTGACCCCTCAATGTCGCAACATTTCGGTTGGTCCGACTTCGCGGCGGCCCGACTTCTCTGGTGACCTACTTGCCTAATAAAAATCCTGTAACTGAAAATGGTATGGCTGCGACTTCATCGCCCGTGGCGCGAAGCGACACGTCGATGAAGTCGCCCCATACCATTTTCGTCTGCCCCCAATTGGGAAATGTTACATCCGCCCCTGTTTATTATGCTGCTACTAGGCCACTGTGTTGGAGGAAGGGAATAAGGGGCTACTAGACACAGAGAGCCATGCCAAATGCCAAGGCTGCGCAACATTCCTCGCTTTGTAGTCCGTGTTGGGAGCAATGGAAGAAGTTTCTATTTGACCATTATCATCATACGTGGGAAACCCGCAGCCCACTCCCCCCTCCCTCCTTCCCTCCCTCCCCTCCCCTCCTCCAAGCATGGTGGGAATATTTAAAAGGCGGCCCGTGTTGGGGGGGGGGGGGGGGCTGCTGGAGGAGGGGGTTACCCCTATCCCCTCGCGCTGTCTGGCGCTGTGCCAAGCCATCAGCTTAGCTCACGCACGGAGCAGTTTCAATTGATGAGGGGAAGAATAGGCTCACTCACGCTCACGCGAGGTCTCTTCTTGGCTACAATAACACCACTGTTTGTGTACATACATGAGCGCCCACTACCCAGCAGTAGGAAATGCCACTGTGCGCCGAATACACCTGCTGCTGCTTCTTCCAGGTCAGCATCAGCCGCAGCAGCACAGAACGCCTTTCCTCAACCTCCTGCCACACTGCTCTGATGTAAAACACACACGCACACCCTTAAACATCCTTCAAAGACAGGGAGGGGGTTAGTTGAGATGGGATTTCCAACAGTGTTAGAACTAGGCCGAGCATGTGTATCTTATATCTGCTTGCAGGGTGAAGATTTATGTCAGAGGATGTCAAGCACAGCATTAATATCTCACAATTTAAAACATTGCTCAAGCTATTACTCAAATACGGTATAGCACAGACCTGTGCTTGTGCTATACCGTCCATAGGTCCATCCATGCGTGTGTAGGTGCATGTGTAGTGTGTGTATATGTTCAGACTAGTTGTCCATATATTTACTTTCAGTGTTTGTGGATATTATAATCACCAATTACAAATCATTGCTATAAAGATGAATTCTAGTAATAGTATCAATGGAAAAAAATATAATTTAGTCACAAACGATGATAATGGTAGTGTTAAATACGGTAAAATCAGTAGGGTAAAGGATAATCACGTTAGTAACAATGGTGACAGAGTCATGGGCAATTAAAAATGACCTTAATAATCAATGAAAATACGGTCTCACATCACTACATCAATCCTGGTGGATCTCTATGGTGACATGAGGAGTGCGTTGGGTAAAGGAATGTTCTCTTCTGCCACTGATGTCTGAACTGACAACGGTGTGGGATTAACCTATTGTTTTGTTGTGTGAACACTGTGAAAATGATCAAAAATATAAACTAAATCTCTCTCACACACACACACACACACACACACACACACACACACACACACACACACACACACACACACACACACACGGAAATTAGATAAGAATAGCTGTAATTTGCATCATGCAAATGTTTGCTGAAGCCAGGATTTTTTTTTCTATTTTTAGCAGTGTCAAACAAGCATGCATTAATAACCTTGTGGACACAGGAGTGGGTGTGCAATCATCCAGGGGTTACATAGGCCTACACAGTCCACAACATGATGTACTGCACTGTAATGACCTCTTTCCCTGCTTACATCAGACAAAAGCTGACCCCCCCCCCCCCCCACACACACACACACACACACACACACACACGTGTGTGCCCTGCACATGCACTGTGGGCGCACACACAGTGACGCAAACATACACAGTTGTGTTTTTGAAAGATGTTAAGCCAATTAAACCTTCTTATAAGATTGCAAAAATAGCAGATGGCAGAGGTGTTGCAAGTTCAGTTGCATACTTTATTCATTTTCTTGTTTATTTCTTTTCATTTTTAACCATTTCTGACAATACAATAACTCAAAAGTGCAATGAATTATTTTTTGCATAAAAAAAATAAATGTATAAAAAAAAAAAGTAGTACATCCGAACAGCAAAAACACAAGAGGTTGTGTCCCTTTGCAACCCAACGCGTCCTCCCCAACCCCAGGTGGGATAACACCCATAGAGCACGATGAACCAAGCCCAGAATTAGAAGCATCGATATATGCATGAGCAAGGCATCATCCTGGTCCCTTCAACTGATTGTAGAATCAACCTGGGGACCACCACCCTTACCCCTATGCCAGGAGTCTTTAGAAAATATGGAGACTATGTTTAGCGACCTCTCCACATTTTTTAAATTCATTTTTCAGTAGTAGGCCAAATATGACAGTTTTTGGGCTAATTAGTGCTTTTATAACACTTGCTATTCATCCCATGTGCATGCATACAACTATTTCCTGGTAATAATGCCTCCTCCAGACAATCCGGTGCACTGATGGGTATTAGCCTACTACTACTCCCCTTTTCTGTTGAATTTCTTGGCAGTGGACCTTATCAGTAAATGACCACATGGACGGTAATCGGTCACCACTTCAGGTCATTCACTTCAGTTTCGCAACTACTGTGAAGACATTAAAATAATAAAATAATTCATACACTGCTAAATGCGTGTCCAGGGACCGCATACAATAGCTGCAAGGACCACCAGTGGTCCAGTACCACTGGTAAGTAAATTCTGTTTTAGAATGAAAACATTTCAACAAAAAAATTGAATTATAGCTTGCAACAATAAATATTTAATGAATGCTCATTAACCTGTATTTTATTCATTTTGATATGCTAATACTATAGCCAGTGTAGACGTCATTATAAGACTCGCAAGTTAATGTGCTGTTCTGGTTTGCTACACTACAAAATGTATGTTCAGGGACCACATGGAATACTTTCACAGGCCAACAGTGGTTCACCTGTTGAAAACCCCATGCACAAAACAAACTAGATCAGCACTCGGTAGGCTTAGAGTCCAAGTAATGAGTATCTATCCAGCAATTTTAAGCTGCATATTATCTACAAATACTGACATCTGGACACCTTGCCCAATTTGTGAGCTGTTGTTTTATCTACAAATACTGACATCTGGACACCTTTCCCAATTTGTGAGCTGTTGTTTACTAATAAGGTAGATGGGTAAACCACTTCCACATGTCTGTAAAAAGTATATTCTAATCAAAATACCATGTCTCTTCAATCAACAGAGAAACCCCAAGAACAAGAGATGAGGTCACTGGAGACAGTGAATAAGATGATGATACAAGGATGGAATATTAAAAGTTCTGAAGCAAGGCCACTTGTGCATCAATTGGCTCTAGGCTGCCCCCTGGTGTCATTGATGTGGTGTAAAGAAGTACTGTTTCCCAAACAGTCAAAGCCAATTTATTATGGTCAAAATATAGCTGCTCTAAAGTGACAAAGGAACTTGTAAATCTGCTAGCTATCTAGAGCTAAACCACTGGTGTGTCACATTTACATGTACTCCATGTAACATATTTTTTTAGGATTGGCTAGTTGAACTGTTCGAAAATAAATTTCAAAATAGTAAAAAAAAAAAAAAAAGTAGGGATATCCCAATACCGATACAAAAGTATCGGATCGGCTCTTTTTGTCCCTTTTTTATATCATATCGGTATTGGCAAGTACTGTATGGGTATCGGAAAAGTATCAGTATTGGCCCTTATTTGTCATTGTCAGGTCACATATATGCAAATATGCCTGTCTAACCAGTGACCAACCCCTTACCCCTTACAGAGGTAAGGGGTTGACACCAGGGCAGTTAAGTAAAATGTTGGGTCATGTGGAGTTTGCTTTGGAGTTTCCCAAGTGCACATTTGAGAGAGGAGTTATTCCCTGTTGGTGACTTCATATTTTTTTTCTTTTGTATGTTATTATACTGTGTATATTCTTCTCTGGTATCGGTATCGGCTAACACAAAAATTGTGGTATCGGGATCGGAAATGAAAAAGTGGCATTGGGACATCCCTAAAAAAAGGCAATAAGTTAAAAGTAAGGAGTTTGCGTGCAAAAAAAATGTAGCCCCACATCTTTTCCCCACTCTGTACAGTTTTTATTTTTTCTGAAATAAACAAGTTTTTGGTGTTATTGATGATATTGAATTGTGTTGTTATTCTTCACACCATATCTATGAACTGATTGGGTCTAAATGGTGGTATCCCTTTTGAATGTTGAGTGTTTGGTGGCGTCTGTTGCTGTTTTTACATTTACAGTATGTTCAATAAATTATCCATTCCATCAATCAAGTTATGGTAGTTACAGGAGTTAACTGACAGAATGGCAGCAAAACAAGCAACAAGTAATTTGCTAAGGAAATACTAGACAATTCCTACAGGGGTCGGCAACCTTTAATGTCAAGAGACAATTTAGAACAAAAAGATGAATATAAAATCTATCTGGAGCCGCAAACGTATTTGAGTATACACTGACTATATTAGTGTATCAAAATGATTAAATACAAATACCGGTTAATGAGCATTCAATAAATATTTATTGTTGCAGGGTATAATTCAAATTTTAGTTGGCAGAATTGTTGAAACTTTGTTGAAACGTTGTGTTCATTCTAAAGCAGAATTTATTTACCAGTGGTACTGGATCACTGGTGGTCCTTGCAGCTATTATATGTGGCCCATGGACACGCATTTAGCAGTGTAGGATTTCTCTTATTATTTTAATATCTTCACAGTAGTTGCGAAACTGAAGTGAATGACCTGCATGGTGACCTACGATTACCGTCCATGTGGTCATTTACTGATAAGTTCGACTGCCAAGAAATTCAACAGAAAAGGGGAGTAGTAGTAGTGCCCATCAGTACACCGGATTGTCTGGAGGACTCATTATTGCTAGGAAATAACTGTATGCATGCACAAGGGATAAATGACAAGTGTTATAAAAGCATTATTTTTACCCCATATCCCCACCCAACAACAGTGGTCCCCAGATTGAAGTCTTGGAAAAAATGCCTTGACTACGCTCTGGACAATGCTCCACACACCCCAAGCTCTTCTCACTCCTGGCTCCATAACTATGGAATGCACTTCCCACTGCAATCAGAACCACAGACTCACTACCTGTCTTCTGCCACAGTCTGAAAACACACAATTGTAAACTTTTACTATTGTAAATTGATCTGGATTAAGATCGTCTGCGAAATGCCTAAATTATGAATTGAAGTCAGGGTAGTGGTCCCTTTTACACATTTTTTACAATATACAACATAGTTTAATCTCCATTATTCCGGACTTCACTCTCCAGAGCAACATTAGTAACTTCCTTCAGGGGGATCCGATCCCGAAGTGTTCCAAGGCTAGTGAGTCATATAATGCCTCCATCTGATCCTTGGTCTGCCCCGGGGTCTCCTCACACTCCCAGTGGAACTTGTATCAAGGACCTCCCTAAGGAGACGCTTGAGTGGCATCCTAACCACATGCAAACCACCTAAGCTTGTGCCTCTCCTTTAAGGTACTTTGACTGCACTTGCACAATCCATTGTACATTACCAAAATTTTGATTTGTGTGTCTAACGTAAGGAAGTAATTTTCTACTCATGGTCAGTGGCAGTGAATAACTCAGTCAGTCAGTTAGTCTGGGTGGCAGAATGATTCTGCAGTGTCAACTTGTCCTAATTTAGCCCGAGAAGGTCTGCCAGGCAAGGCACAACAATATGCCATTGTTTAACAGGGGAACATTCACGCCGTGTAGGGATTCAGGCAACTCAATCGGCAGAGTACATTTGAGATCACACAGAGTACTTCATTTTTTGACGCGAGTCTTAACATTGTCAAAATGAATTGAAATGTATTTGATCATGCCAAAGCTTTTACATGGAAACACAATGGTGTTGGGCAGGCTAATGTTCCATCAGCCAGAACAGAACAGTACAGAATCTATTAATACAAATGTAAAGTACAGGCGCACACTTGGCTCAAGAACCCCAAGGGAGCAGCTACGTCATGCCTAGCACGCCGTCCTACACACTGCACCGCCATCCAACCCCCTGCACTCACACGCCAATGACGACACAGCATTACCCTAGGCCAGAGGTCCATTGGGCCATGTGGGCTCAGCCCAATCAAACTTTGAAGAGAGTCAGCGAAAAAATAAAGAAATACAACAATCTAGCCTAGTTTTTCAAACCTTGTGCATACAAATATACTTTATTATACAGCATGCTACCGCATTTAAGCTGCCTTGTTTTAAATGGTCCAGGGCTTGACACCAACACTTGCCCGCTTGCCAGGGGGAAGTAAAAAAAAAATGTCGGGCAAGTGAAGACTGCTCCCTGGTTGCCCGATCGGGCAAGTGTGTGACTTTGTGCGCTATAACACAACACAAGATATATTTGTCATGGTCATTGAGCTTTACCTCTGCGTCTTTCCCTGCTTTCTAGCCATCTCTCGCCCAGGTCCATTTGGTTCCAAACTATCATTTTGCTGGGGTCACTGACCCCTGCGTCCGTGACCACTATGGGAACCACTGTGGGAACCACTGATTTACAAGTTGAATATGACTTAAACAAAACAGTCTTTGACTGCGAAAGGAAATGTTTAACTAAAGCACCCAAGTAGAAAGTAAACTTAAATGCAAAATTTACGATATATTTTGGGGGGCAAGTGACCATGACCTGAGGGCAAGTAGAACCTGACTTGCACTTGCCCAATGGGCAAGTGCTTCGGAGACCTTAGTGTCAACCCCTGTGTTCCCTCATTATCATGTCAGCAAGACCGTTTACACCTCAGCCGGAGATGCGCTGCACCTCTCCTTATGCGGGTACGAGCGCAGAGCCTGACCAACACCTGCGGACAACTCCTTATTGACCTGCCGCTAAAGCCAGCTTCATCTCACACGCACGGCCACGTAATAATTACTTTGTAGTTACTTCCTATTCTGGGCCACATCTGACTAGTTATTATTGATTTAAGTTGGTGATTTAAGTCTGATTTATCCAGGGGCATCCGTCTTTAGTGGACAGGATTTGTGTTGGTTGAAATCTGGGCCAGATTTGACTAGTCTTGGATTACCTTGATCTGGCCACAATCAAGACATCACTAATTCGTCCTGGTTCTGACTGTGCTTACTGGGACAGTATGTCTTTAGAACTTAAAGATGAATGAAATTTGAGGATGGAAAGTATCCGCACTTATTTGCACGTTGCGATTGGCTGGCAGGTGTGCCATTCTGTGCTGTGATTGGCTGGCCATCACATTTTTAAAGAAAACAAAACTTTATTCTTGACTTTATTAGTCATGGACGAGGTAACCATCTCCTTGAAATGGCATTTATATTCATACTGGAGCATGGACTCTGGTTGATAATGTCTGATACTGTAACTGCTTGCAGGTATATTTATTATTATGGGAACAAGCCTGAAACTTGGTAAGTGCTATGTCAAACAGTGGGGATGCAAAGCGACTAATACGACTATTGGCCAAAGGATGGTGTATAGAAGTGATTCCCAAAGTCGAGTCTGGGGACCCCTATGGGTCCTTGATGAAGTTCCACGTGGTCCTCAGCTAACTGATAGTTAGGTACCAAATGGTCTCTGAACAAATGGAAGCGGTCCGTTCCATCTGTACACTCAAGAGTTAAAACAACCTTGTTTTTACAATATAAATTGGGGGTCTCAAAGATAGAAATGCCATTAAATGGGGTTCAGTAGAGTAGACTAATGCATGGAGAATCACTGTCAGAGCCTGGCATATGATTTAACTTGGGTACCACTGGACTATACTGTAGCACTCTGTGATAGAATCTGGTGCTTTGGTCCCCATGTCTCCCAAGGCCGTTTTCCTTTTAGAGCCATTTAAAGTATATTTTTCGTTCTTGGCCTAAAATCGTTTTTATTCAATTCAGCTCAAAGTTCCTACTTTTTAAATAATGAATAAAAACGATTTTAGCCAGAAGACAAAAAATATACTTTAGATGGCACTAAAAGGAAAACAGCCTTGGGAGACATTTATTGAAGAAGGAAATGCAAATGCAAACTCTGAACAGGCAAAGCTCATGAACCGTTTAACCATGAGACATAAAACTTTGATAAACATACAGTAGGTGTCTGCTCATGCCAACAATTTATGACTTTGACCTCTGACTCACTATATTGAACTATGAATAATTATAGTTACTACTATCTCCTACTACATCTACTATCTCCTCCTGGAAAATTCACAAATAACATTGGACCAAGAACAAACTAAAACAAAAAGGCTGTAGCCTACATAACTACTTAAATGTAAAAATGAAAATGAATATTTTGTGAAATCTGCGTTTTTATTTTTGTTTTTGTGCCCAATATGAAACTTTATAGCCTATAGTAGAAGGTCATTTTGACGAGTAGTCTAAATAAATAAAGGGCACTTTAAACAGGCATATAACAAAAGCCATTGTTGAACTTGTTTACACATGTGCCTTGACCCATGCGGAACACATCTGACAGATGTAAGCAGCGATAAGAGGGGCCAAGGGATGTACAGCATTGAGAAAAAGGTATTTGCAATATGCACAATTAGCCCTTTACTAAGTTTCTTCCGCAGTCTGTCCTTGACCAATAGGCATGTTGGCAGTGAAGTGAAAGCTTGACCTGCATAGCAACAGTTGCTAAACTGAGAAATTGCCACATTCATATTCCTCTTTTAAAAAATGATTTATATGAAGACGATTATGCTGAGGACAAAGCCAACTTGGGTTGTGACAAATCATGACAAACACAATATTATAATACAATATCTAATTAGTAAGAAGGAAAAAAATCATTTTGCGTATTCTTACAAATTATTTGACTGTCCCAAAACATTGTGTGTGTTGAAGGAAGATCTTGAGGAAAATTAATGGGGAATTACTGGGCCATTAGCTCCAAGGGACGGGACTGCTCAGTTACAGCCTGTGCTGTTGTTGAGGAGTCCACAGTGCTCAGTTCACATGGAAGTGATTTTTGTTATTGCTTGGCCGCATCGTATTTCTGCTTGCAGCTATATTAATTATTATTACAATTACTATTATTACTGTTGTTACTATTATTGTTATTATATCATCATCGTTGTTGCATTTTTAAAGCTGTTTTTCATATAATTTGCCTATGTCAGTACAAGTTCATAATCATTACACAAACTGCCTTGCATTGCATGGCAAAAACTCAGCCAAACAAAAGAGCGCAGCGGCCTCCAGTGGTCGCCGGTGTGAGTGCGTTAGACACAGTGACACAGCAGCGGGAGGCGGTGTTTAGTGTGCCAGAGCGGATCCTTCATGAGGGAAGAGGCCAGGGACCAGGCTGTCAGCCCCGGCTTCTCCTCTCTTTAGCCCAACATAATTATTCTTTGCAACGAGCCGGGGAGCCCGAACAGGGGGCCGCGTTGATGCTCGTAGGATGTCCCGCCATGAAGGTAAGGATAAACGAGCATAACGGAATGCAAACGGACTCGGTGATGTACGCAGGGTTGCAGCGCTAACAGCAGCAGGGCAGAGCCAGGCTACAGTGAGGCGTTCTGTCGGTGTTTTGCACCTCCGTCTACGGAGACAGGACGCCTGTTGCAATACAATGGGAGCAGGGGACAACATTATGGCGGCCGTCGCTATGTCTTGTCCCGCTCAGAGGCCCTTGTCAGACAGTCGCGGCACTGAGCTGGTACACACGGGACGGTAGAATGCCACAGTACTGGCACACAAGCGGAAGAAGGGGCTGACGTTAAGTAGCCATGTTGCTGACTGGGCTAGCCTGCAAGCTAAATGTAAGTGGGTTAACTGTGGCAGCAGGAGCCATCTAGAAGACATCGAGGTGTCAGAAACCGAGCGCTCGAGCGCTGTTCATGCCAGCCTGAATAGGGACAAACTGGAGTTGGAAATGCCTTGTTTTCAACGAGGGCAGCACAAATATGAACTATTTCGGGCATGTGTGTAACATGCCAACTGTTTTACACTACGTATATAACAAAAAAATCTAAAATTAACGTATTTACGACGATCATTAAAGCTGGGAGCTTGTTTGAGTCCAGGTCATTTCTGCCTACTTCCGGTCAAGGACTTGTCCCTATTTGTTGTCCCCATTCTCAATAGAGGTCTATGTAGAAGGGCCGCCGTTGGATTGGCCCCACGAAGTGAACGGAGTTTGCATAACCCTGTATATACTCTCAAGGCTCTGGTTAGCAGGCAGCTAACTGTAAGTGGGTTACCTGTATCAGCGTTAGCAGCAGGCTAGTTGGCAGCTGGGAGGAGGTGGAGGAGGGGGCGGGGATGGAGTAGTGGAGACGCCAGGGATCCGTCAGCGGCGTCAGAACTAAGCGTCGCTTTGGTGGTCATGGTGCCTCAGAGCAGCCAAACTTTTTCATGTCAGGGACCCCCACATAGACCCGGATTGCCTGCGCCCACTGTTTGAAAAGATATGACAGAGAGCTCCATGAGAAACGATTTTTACGGCACTGACAACAATATTCATATCACGACAGACCCCCCACCCCCAACACACCCATGTTTGACAGTCCTTCCTTGCATTAATCTACGAGGCCCCATTGAATGCCATCCCTCACTTTTACAAAGTGTGTTGTTGTACATTACCTCTGAGACTTGCGGTTCCATCTGTACACTAATTGAGTTACAGTCACATAAGGGTCCATTTGGTTATGAATACCTATCATTTAGCCGGGGGAGCACCTGGGACTCCCTCAAGGACCCCAACTTTTGGGAACCACTGCTTCAATCGCGACTTTGACGCCACTGTCTTCAGTGTATGTCGATATTACGTCATTTTTGTGGAGCGACCAGGCTCGCCCACTTCCGATGGTTTATGACGTCGCGCTCACGTCCTTTGTATCGCAACTACAGGGCTGATAGTTAGTGTGTTGTGAAGCTAGCTGCTAACGTCACATAATAACTGTCATTATGAGCAGCGATGGTGCTAGTGGTAAGTGAATTGATTATTATTCATCGCAAACTTAACGCCAGGGACCCTTGTTGGAACTATAGGCAACAAAGTAGCCTGAAGCTGCGAAGAAGTCAAACCTCGGCCGAAAAACCCAGGCTATAGCTTTAATTGGCTAAAAAGAGAATGCTTTGCTAACTGTTTGTTAAGTCGCTCTGGCCAACAAGGAGCTGATGGCAAGGTTGGTTTAGGCCCCGGCCGACCGGACCGGCCTCTGCATGGGTCCTCCGGCCCGACCGGCCTCTGCCTTCCCCGGCTCGGCTGTGTTGTTGTTGTCACGTCGACTTATGGACGCTATATGCTGTGGCCACGATTAGCGTCAATAAGTTAGCTCCACGACCAACACCAGGAGTCCGATTCTCAGGTAGTGTAAGCATGGGTGCCAGTCAGTTGTGGTGTTACAAGTACAAGGTGAAATAGACCTTTATAACGTTGTTGACGGTACCACTGAAACGCAGCCAGCACGGCAGGATCAAGTAAGTTGATAGTGACTGGTTAATTTAATTCTGAGAGTTGGGCTATTTGTACAGACCAAAATGAAGGTAAAGGTTACTCTTGGGTTACAAATGATACATTGATATTGAGGATTTGACTGTGTGTGGCAATGAATGCAGATATGAGCGAGTTTAGAATGGCTGGCTGGTGTCATACAATACACCTCTGACAGCACGACTGTCGTAGTCAATCAAGAATAGAAATTGCCTGCATTCAAATGTTGTTTACCTTGGAAGCATCATGTTAAACCTTGGTTAATAAATGTTTGAGGGGCTAGCCATATACCTGTGCATTGGGGTTGGTTTGTCAGTTTGGTCTTACTTTATCCCTACTCCGTAAAAGCAAAATGAAGACCTGATCAGTGCTGAAAGCTGAGCTGAAGGCTTGGTACTTTGTACTGCAGGCTACAACCCCTTTTTCCCCAAACTTTTGGAAAAACACAGCTTTAACTTTTGTTTGGAAGCTTAGTCAGTGTGTCTCGGATTTCATTCAAACCTTGGCAATATGGAATCTATACGTCTAGACCTACAGGGTCACCACTCACCACATGTAGTCCGCAAGATCTACATTGTCTGGAGTCACACCCATCTGAGATCCACATCATTTGAGTGTTTCACAAAAAATACAAAATAATAGTTTGTAATTGTGTCAAGGGCAATGTGAGTAAGGAGAGTGAGTAGCTCCTGTCACAAACAAGCCAACGTTGACAATGATAGTGACATCTGTGAGTTGTCCAAAAGGAGTTTTGATTCCCCCCCCCCCCCCCCCCCCCCCCAGTTTTTGTTCCCGGGTTCCTTAACTGTAAACATGGAAAATATGAAAAATACAAAAAGAGGAAATGTAAGGTATTTGCATTAATGCCCTTTAGAGTTTGAGACTTTGAGTCACTTCTGTCCTCTGAGATTGATGATGAAATGTTCATTGTGTGTTAGAAAGTCTCACAATTAAGTATCCATTAAATACTACTACTAGTATGTTTGTTTTCCCATCTAGGCTAATTCAGTCATTACTTTTGTCCCTGAAGCAATTACATGGCTTTGTAGTGTGGCCTCTAATGATAATTAATATAAGTACCTGACACTATTTTGAAACAACAAGGTACATCCCCCTCCCTTGCAGAACGCTTACTTCCCACCCCGGCCTGTCAGTCAAAAACAACTTTGCACACATGATCCAACAACAGATTCTAGCAGCCCAAGTGAGACAAACTTAGCTTCTATTGGCAGCCTGTCTTGGGTTTATCATCCGGTCAAGTGGAGTTTAAATCTGCAATCCGGATGCTTTTTCAGCTAACATCATGATATTATTCTGTACAAGCATGTAAATAGTACATTTGCTGCGGTTGGAACTTGGGAGTGGTCTCCCTACTCTTCCACTGAAATTTAAACCCTGGTGTAGGGTAGGTAGGACACCCACTCACTGGTGAGAAGTAGGATTGCTAAGTTTATAAGTAGGGGTGCACGGTTATGACCGGGGTCATGCAGGGTCACATATCTGCCAATTTCAATATTATACAGAGGACCACAATGCATTTGAAAACAAGCCTAGGCCCTAACTAGGGGCTTGGCCTGAGGTGTGTGTTAATAGTGATCAATAAATAGCATATACTCTTTACCAAGTATCTATTTTCAAAACTGAATGATGTTGCTGAATGAGGTGAGTTCACAAATTCAATTGCCACAGTGGCTAGCATGGCTATGGGAGGGGATAAGAAGAAGGTGTAAAGGCAAAAGAGCTGTGGTGTTTGAACTACAAACATGTCAGACTGGAGCTCGGGGAGGGGAGCCTAAAGTCTTGGGCGTTAGCTTCAGTAGGACTGTATGCTTTAGGAAGGTTGGGGAAACAACAGGCTGTGCAGTGCATGCTGATCAACTAGAATGATGGTTGCAATGCTACGTTCTTATTGTAGTACACCTGTCAAAGTTCATTGAGTTATAGAGGTTGGAAAATCTGTGTTGATGTGTTTCCTTGAGAAGGATGTTAACACAGGTTTCAGGATTTTTAACAAAATAGAAGATGGTTGTGCCATCGCGGATACAGCAGATCTTACTCTTAAAGAAACGACCCCATCCCCTTCCACCACCAACAGCCAATTCAGAAAAACAGTTTGAATAATCTCTCTAGAACAGGGGTTTTCAACCAGTGGTCCGGGGACCACCAGTGGTCCTTGAGAGGGTTCCAGGTGGTCCCCAGCTAAGTTGTTTAACCAAATGTAACTCTTGAGAACGTAAAAATGAAACCAAATGGACCCTGACGGGTCCATTTGGTTTCATTTCTACACTCTCAAGAGTTAAACGATTTATCATGTGAATTAGTCCAAGTCTACACAACTATAAGATTAACAGCCATGGACAGAAACAAAATAAATCTTTAGTTTTGGGGTCTATGCGGCTAAAATGTCCTCAAATGGTGGTCCGTGGCTCAAATGCTGAATAAACGGTGGTCCCTGGAGTCAAAAAGGTTGAAAACCCCTGCTCTAGAAGCATCATGTGTGTGGAGAAAGAAATTCATAAAGAAAGAAAGTGTTAACATCAACTAACAACTATGATTTTCTTCATTGCAGGTGTGAGCTGTGACGCATGTTTGAAAGGCAACTTTCGAGGGCGACGATACAAATGTTTAATTTGTTACGACTACGACCTCTGCGCGTCATGTTATGAGAGCGGAGCAACCACAACCAGACACACCACAGAGCATCCCATGCAGTGTATATTGACCCGGGTTGACTTTGGTGAGTTTTTTTATTAATTAATTTTATTGTGTGTTTTAATACTTGCACTTTATAAATGCACCGTTTGCCATGGTTGGTTATCTGTGAAGAACAAGAACAATCCAACCCTAAAGAGACTTGTGTTTCCTTTGGGGAATAAAACGGGTGGCCCAGAAAACAAAAGGAATCATTAACAAACTTTGGGAAAAACGGGTGTCCCAGAAAACAAAAGGAATTATCAAATCTAGGTTAACAATGCCAACAACAAACTATGTTTTTGTGAATGAATGAATAAATAAAGATGTTTATTCATGCTGTTATACTGTATCTACTGTATATAGTTTGCTCTTATTGTAGCCCTCTGACATGCGACGTGTGAGTCTACTATAGATGGGACTATAGATGAAATAATCTAACCGTCCAATGCATGTCATTGTGTTCCTGTCCAGACTTATATTATGGGGGAGAAGCTTTCTCAGTGGAGCAGCCCCAGGCCTTCACATGTCCCTACTGTGGCAGAATGGGCTACACCGAGATCTCCCTGCAGGAGCATGTAGCTGCTGAGCATACGGAGACCTCCACAGAGGTGGTGAGTTGCTCCCAAGACCCACGCATCATGGATGATGATTCGAAATCCAGTGGTTCTCTTTTTAGGCCACAAACAACCCCCAAAATAATCGTATTTGAAGCTTGGACCCCGATCCTGACATGCAGATCTACAAGCTTTTAGATCATCCATTTTCAAAATGGCTGTTTGTTTTCATAGTATAGTTTGTTGGTTGTGTGAATGCGGTAATGGTCCTTTTTCTTTTCCATTATTTCTTTTTGAGTATTAACAAGGTCTCAAGTCCTTCAGTTGGAAAAAAAGAGCCAGAACCACTGAACCAATGTAGCCTAGAATGTCAATGTTTAAATGGACCTCTGTGAATGCTGTATAATTTCACGTTCCTTTGAACTCTCATACAAGGTTGTGAGTTGGAGTAACGTCTCTCCCCTGTCTCCCAGATCTGTCCTATATGTGCAGCATTGCCGGGTGGTGACCCTAATCATGTGACTGATGACTTTGCTGCTCATCTCACACTTGAACACAGAGCACCCAGAGACTTGATATCCTTCACTAATGTTAATGTCAATGGAAATAATGCAACAAGTATTGAACAGTCAGAGCATTCCTTCTAAGTGGACACATTTAGTGTAATATCAGAGTTGATTATATCTTTGCATTTTCCTATTTGATCACAACAGTCCTATTGATCTTCAATTAAATCTTTGAAATAGGTTTTAAACACAGACCATATTCTTCCTTTACTGGGTTCACTTCCAGGTGGAGAGCAAATAAATGCGCTTTGTTGACAATATTGGAGCATGAATTAGGTGGAATTTGTGGAATAGTAATAGACAATTCATGCATTCCTGGGAAATGTCAATATGTCAGAAAGCATAGTCTGTTCAATGAATTAGTTGACCTAAGGTACTGTAGGTGTGTATGTAATACACTGTGACTGAAAGAAGAATCCCAGTATAATGTAATGCTGTCACAGATCCACTATGCCACCTACTGGAGAAAAGCTATATACTTTGTATATATACCAGTATATTTATTGTAAACCTCACCAATCTCTGCATTGGACTACATGGAAGTAACACTATTGTTTAATAATATCCTTCATTGATATTCCCACTGTTCCACCCAGATGAAGTCCCCATCCTTCAAACACCTGGTAGTACGTTGTATGCATGTGTCGACAGTAGTTATGGAAGGGAGGTGGCCGTGCACATTTAGTTGCAGTCATGATTTATGCTTTATTCCCTAACGACAATCTTAACGACGAGTCGAGTGGGGTGCGACATGTGAGGAGGATGTTCCATCCGGGACGCGGCCTTGGGGGTCCTCGGGCCCGCCGCTCAAACATGCACTTCACCAGCAGCACCACGGGGGGTCTCTCCGCCAGCCAGACCGCTTCACAGAGCTCCAACTACAGCAGAGAGGCCATGGACCCCATAGCAGGTCAGACACGCACGCACACAGGGCTGTGAAACCCACTAATAACATTATAGGCTCCTGCCTCAGGCCTGCAGCTGCTATAACAAGAGGCTTTGGAGTGTAATGCAGGACAAGCAGCCGGAGACTCTGTATTCTGTTGAACTACACGAGATGTGGATTGTTTAGTGGCTAAGACAAACCAAAACACCTAATACAAAAAATAGAAACTTGATATGCATCCACAGCTGTAACTACAGGGGGTCCAACTCGCTCAAAACACTTTGCACGTGCGTGCACATTGTGTACAACACATACCATCATAGCTGTCGTGTACAAAATTTGGATGCATTTCAACACACAACTTCAAATACAACTAGGTTGGGTGGTCTTACTCAACCAGTGCCAGCATTTGCTGGGGCCATCTGACGTTTTGCACTGGACAAGTTTTTTGCACTGGATGAAATAACGGCTGCAACGACACTCTACGTCAATAACATGCGCCGGCACGGTGCCATTCCACAATTCCGAACTGCCATTGTTGCGACCTCCCATTGTTCCGAATTTACAAGCCATAACCATAACCCTAATTCTAATCCCCCTGGTTGAGGGTATCCCATAGGGTATCCCGTAATGGCTTAATTGTGGTTGTCTGTATACCGTAATGGATTAATTCTGCAAGTGGTCGCAGGAATGTTCATATTGTGGGATGTCCAGTCGGCAACAGAGTCAAATATCAAACATGGTAGATCTTCAGAAACAGTCGAAGCCACCGGGAGCATGTTTATCGGCGCTATATCTTCTCGCAGAGCCTTTCGCACACAGTGAGCAAAACCTTGGCGATCAAAGCCCCGATCTTGTGTCGGATCGGGAGTTTTGTCGGCGAGCGCAAAAATGGCCCCCGACAGCATAATCGGGGCAAATATCCTGCAGAGTGTACAAGCCATTATTCGTTTTAATCCAGCTGAGTGCACAGTCATGTCAACTCCAGCTGTGCCATAATGAGTGTCCCTTTCCCAGTCTGTCTCACAACATACAAGCATAACCCTGCTAGTAGCATGCTGTATTGTTGTCCAGTGGGCACTTCCATATTTATTTACTGTTTTGTTTTTGTTTTTCCTCCCCCGAAGGTGAGGCGTAGGGCTGCTTAACCGCTATGGACACGTGGTAAAATGGAGACTTGGCATTTCGATTTTAAAAAGAGGAGATTCACACTGAGCGAATGTACAACCAGTGCACTGCATCCAGATTCCACTGATTGTAGTGGCAGTGTACCGTTGCAGAGCCAATTCCGTCCCCAGTGTAGTCCGGCCCTTACTGTCGCACACACATTCACTGTGCCAAGTAGTGCCACGTGAGGGGCCATCTGCCTAGTACGTGTCTGGGGAAAAAAAGCGAGAGGGTGAGGGGATGGGAAAGACTAGATGGACATAATGGACCTTATTAACTATAATGGTAGCTATAATAACTGTAGTTGTATTCCATGAACAACTGCAGATTATTAGCTGCACACAAACATTACCATCAGAGAGAACCTGTGAAACACAAAGGCTCCAGGGAGGAGGTTCCTAAAGTTGAATTAGCTAAATGCATTGATGGGATCATGGCTAATCTGTGCATTCTTTTCCCATGTCCAAATTCTCAAAGTTATGTGTAAATATTATAGCTTTTTAAAGATGTTGTTCACCCAGGAAAAAAATCTATCATTTACACAACCCTTCATGAAGCCAGACAATAATTTTACCGGGACATAGCCGGCCATCAAATTATTTGCTTGTGAATGTGAAAAAATAACAACAACAAATCTTCATAAATCCAACGCTTCATCAGGTGTGTAATTAAGGGAAGGTTTTTAGCTGAACTACTCCTACTCCAGTTAATACAGCACAAAAACAAGCATGTCCATGCATACATAGGTAGACACACACAAGCACTAATAGTTACGTGTGTGTGTGTGTGTGTGTGTGTGTGTGTGTGTGTGGTTTCAGAGCTGTTGTCTCAGTTGTCGGGGGTGCGGCGTTCAGCCGGTGGTCAGCTAAGCTCGGGTCCGTCGGCCTCCCAGCTCCAGCAGCTTCAGATGCAGCTCCAGTTGGAGCGCCAACAGGCCCAAGCGGCGCGGCAGCAACTGGAGACAGCCCGCAACGCCACCCGGGGCAGTGGCCGTGCCAACGCCATCCTCAACACCAACTCGGCAGCTGCCAACCCCAGCCCCAGCGCCAATCACAATACCAATCCCAGTCCCAGCCTGGGTCCCAGCGAGTCAAACACTCAGCACACGGCACATAGCTCCCAGTTTCTACTCAGCAGGTGCGTTTACCTGTAGTCCCGTTGGCCAGAGCTTATTGTTATTGCAAAGTGTAACTTGCTTGTGTGCGTTTTGAATGGTTGGGTGTGTGTAGTAGCAACCCAATCTCACGTAATATAGTATGAATATAATATTTACAGTAATGCCATCATTGTGTGTTCCCACGTCAGGCTGAGCGAGCCACGGCTCTCGGAGGCGGAGCGGCAAGCGTGTGAGGCCCAGTGGGCGGACCGGAGCCTATTCGTCACGGAGCTCCTGCTGTCCACGTTGCTGCCCGACCAGGACGCCTCGGCCTCTGACGACGACGACGAGGACGACTGTCATCGGCCACTGCGGAGCTTCGCCGACTTCGAGTCCATGGGCTGCGTGGAGGTCATGACCCTGGACGTGGCGCTGGAAAACCTCAACCTCAAAGAGACAACGCCCAGCGCCAAGACGTCAACGAAAATGACGACGACGACGATGCCGGCAGCAACGAAGAAAGAGCCTCCCGCGCCACCCCTTTGATGACATGGCCGCCGACTGCGTCCCAAAAACCACCCGTTGTCATAACTGGCCTGACTACTGTCTGTCCAACTGCCAATGGATGAAAAACACACACAAAAAGACTGCGGCTCTTTCCGGCTTCATTTATTTTGTTTTTTGTTTTACCCCCCTCCCAGTGATTGTCATTTAAGCTCAGCCGCCGCCCCACTCCCCCTGCGTTTATTACGTTGTGTACAATGACTAAAAGTAGCGAGACGAGAGAATGTGAAAGTGAGCAAAAACGATGTGGGTGCGTGAGAGAGAGAGAAAATAACTTTTATGAATATATTATAGAAAATCTATATGAAAGTTGATAATCAATTGCCACATAACCCATGTTTCCTCTATAGCAGACGAAGCGATCCTAGGTAGCCGTTGAGAGACAAACATGTCCTCACAAAAACACACATCACACTCGCATAGGGATGAGGACGCAGACGGAATCCTCCCCAGACAAAAAGGAAAAAAAAAACTGAGAAAAAAAAGAAATAAAAAATGAAAAAACAACGCTGCTGTGTATTTATAGTTATTAATTAAAAAGAAAAAAAAGTGCTTGGATGGTTTACCACAACTTAAGCATGAGCTTAAATCACCATGTGCCCATTTTTAACTGCACAGTCACTAAACAAGGACGTTTCTCTCAGTTCTGACACCTGAGCTGTACATTTAGGGAGTCGGACTTTAGCGCGCCACACACACACACACACGACAGACTGTTGATGGAGTTTGGTTCAAACCCCCTTCCCCCATGTGACATCACATGTATTGGTCATGCGACCTCGCTTTATATCAGCTATGGGCACTTTGGTTTCTCAATTGCATATCCAGAGAAGTGTCCCACCGGTGTACACTACAGTTGTGCTACATTAAGGCAGTATGCAACATGGAGGCAAAAGGAGATGAATCATGGTAACTATCTCTTCAATGTGTCCATTTTCTGGCCTTTTGTAATATGGAAGAAATATAACCCTGGTCTTGATATGGTAGTTTTTTTTTTTCTTCCCGCCCTCCTTTTCTCGGAAGACCAGATGTTACTCTCTCCCGCTTCCCGTGATCTGAATTTCATCCTCTCCATTGCTCATGAATGCAAAGATGATTCAACATGTGACTTGAAGGAGAGAATCATCACGTATGCTCTTTCCATTCATTTCTCTGCGTTCAAAGATCTTTGTATGCCTCCACTGCTACCTTAAGAATGCAATGTATGTTTTTGGCTTGACGGAAACGAGTCAAAAGACAGGGTAAACCTTTCAATCTGGAGGACAATAAAAAATGTTTTGGATGGAAATAACTAACCCAATCCCACTGTCTGGTTTGTGTCCTGATTTATTGGCCAGCAATCCTGGCGTGAGTTGTTTTAGACCGACCAATATCATGTAGATTCAACATGATATTTGCATGGTTTCCGCTGCCATGGGTCTATGAGCTGGATGTAGTGCACCACCATGTACAGTGCTTTGGATAAAAGCACTCTAAATGCGTTTACCATAGCCTATCATTTAATTTCTGGCATCTAGGCCCTATAACCTAGTCTACTCTGCAGTTTTATTTGATCACGTGTAAACTGTTGTGGATGAGATCAGTCAGGCTCCAGGACGTCTTTGAGGACAAATTGAATGCTTCACTAAAGGTGGCTCATTCAGCAGCCGTCTTGAAAAGGAACACAAGATCCCCGGTTAAATACTTGGCTCCTCCAGGCTTCGTGTCACCTAATTAAGTGTTGCTGAGCAAGACGCCTTAACCCCCAAATGCTGCCCTGTGTGCTCACTTGGAACAAGCCACTGTTGGGAGAAGCGATTTCTCTTCTGGGATGACTGCAAAATAAATATGCTGGCTTACAGCAGTCTGTGACCAATTCACCCAGGATGCATGGTATGTCTGAACAGGTCCTCAGTCACTGATTGAATCGTGGAGCTTAAATATTTCGCTAAATAAGTACCGTATGGTAATGTGGGCATTGATAGTTTGTAACAGACTTATCAGAAGGAACATCTCTATTAATTGGCTACTGTGAAGGCATATAGTTCAGGGGATGCAGTTAAATTAGTCTTCAATGTACTCAGGGAAAACTGCAGTGTGCAACAACCTATCTTGTTCTGTATCCACAGAGGAGGGCAAATAGGCCATGGCCTATGATGCTGGTGGCTGGTGGGGCACAGCATTCTATATAGCATTGGTGCTGGGGGACCCTGTTTTCAGGTTGTCAAACAATGAGGCAAAAATGTTAACTATTATTATTGTTAACTTTTCAGATCATAGATTTTACTGTTTTTATACCCCCCCAGTTTAGTATCTACTAAATCCAACAAAAATGCCTGTGCTGCAAAACTTTTCAAATGGGTTCCAATGTAATACATAGGGGGGAAAAACATTGGCCATAGTTAATCACGACCAACTGTACATGGTAAATGCAATTGTTAACTCCCAAGTGGACTGCAGGGTCCAGTGTGTTGCTACACTATTCCCATTTTTAGACAGCATAGCCAAGGACATCAAAGAACATAATTCAGGTCAGCATCTGGACTTATCTAATAAAGCCTGTAAGTGCATTTTATAGATGGCCACTGGCTGAGTGCATGCATTATCATAATAAAATCTGTTCTGTCAAGGATTAAACTTGCCAGCCAATCAGAGTACTGCAGTCCACTTTTTCGAGACAGTCATCGGAAATTGTGTAATGTTACGGGTAAATGGGTTCTGGAGTTATTGCATGATTTGAATGCCTGGGTACCGAGGCTACAATCTGAGAACAAGAATCAAAGGTTTATACAAGAAGTTTGAGGGGGGCAAAACAGCCAACTGTCCTATTTATTTTTTTCATGGCTTTCAGTATTGCAAGTGTTTCTGGAGATGCACAGAGAGTATTCATGAATATGACAACCAGCACAGCCTGAGATTGATTGGGTAAACCTTATGAACTTACAGTAAGTTCATAAGATTTACCCAAAACCTAAAAAGGAACTTGACATGTATATTTGCCAGAAGCGTATAATATACTACTGAAAGATGAGAACTCTGAGAACAACTCTATATACCAGGTGTCTCCTCAACAACAAACCAATCAAAGTATCAATAAAACAATCAAATTAGGATTTAGGACTGTAGCCTACATCCTCCCATAAATAAACACACAGCACACGTATTGCTGGTTCTTTGTAATTTTAATTCCCATAATTTAATTAGTTTAAATGCAGACATTTCTCACTAAAATCTTTAAATAAAACAACATTACAGTACAATAATATGCAGAAGAGCTTTAAGATCTTGTAAGCCCAGGATTTGTTTTCTGTTTTCTTTTGAACTCTGAAGGACTGGACAGTTAAATAGCAAACATTATAAAGACAACACAGAGTAGTAAAGTCTGCAGGCCAGCCAAGGAGCACATTTCTATTACAAAAACTAACCAGAACACTAGCTAGAGACACCCCACTTCCTTCCTTGGTGCTACCACCTAAGATGAAAGTCAGAGTTGATGGCCTTTGACCTTTTCCCAATGAAGTGGTACAGCCACACAGAAGGGAGAGGGCGCCGTTACACCATAGGTGGGCCTATACAATGCTTTTAACAACCATAGCTGGACCTACAGTATACAATGCTGTAACAACCATAGGTGGACCTGCTACACAACACTGTTAAACAGCTTTTTATTGCACATTCAGGGAGATATTAAATGGCACGTTTTTTTCCAGTGAACTGTAAAAGTTATGAACAGTTTGCAATAAAAATTACAGCAACTCCCTCAATGGCACCGTCAACACTCACTGATCCATACTCACGATTGATTTATTATTGATTTATCAAAAATGCTACCCCTCTTCCTTGAGCAGTGCATCTCTTGTCGGCCTCAAGACTGAGAAGGCATGGAGAACAAAATGTGACCATGTGAGCTCCAAAGGGGGTCTGTAGAGCATGTAATGTCATGTGTTTGCTGAACGCCTACCACTGAGATCTCACCGGCACGTCATTAGTATTTACCCTTTATATGTCCAAGTGGGGCCCAATTCCTTTTTAGATTTAAGCAGTAATACTTTTGGCATGTTATACTGAATCCCACTGACTGCGGTTAACTTATTATTACTACCAATTATATGTGAATGATGTCTGAATTCTTTAAATCTGCACGCTCATCTGTGCTACTTGGTACTCTTTGGAACGTTAAAAAAGACACCAGCTCAGTGCAGACCCCTATATGGCCCACTGCATGTTGAAGAGGTAAATGGTATGAGCTTCAAGGGTGGAGGCCACCTGTTCCAAGGTGAGTAAACAAATCCAGACCATCCTGATGAAGTATTTGCTTTCAGACCACAAATCTACCTGTGTCCAATCCAATGTCTAACGTTGCTGGTCATACGACTTGCCTTACTGAAGCAATCAACTACAGTAAAATCCTGAGGATGTACAAATGGAACCAAATGGACCCTTAAGGGTAGATGGTGCCATATGGTTACACTGAAGACTTTACTAAGTGTAGTTTGTTTCCTTGGTTGTCAGCAACAGAAGGCTCCAATCTCATAGCTCATAATGAAAGCGGTAGGGAAACAAAATTACAAAGTGTTTTTGTCTAATATTCAAAAAATAAAAATGGTCATCTAAAAATCGGATCTATTGGCAACAGACACATTAATCTCCATCTTCAGAGAGCACACGAGTAGTTAAGCAGAACTGTGGCACCTGTGAGGAGGATGTACTTCTGTGACATAGGGACACTTCCCTGTATTTGTGCCATGATCACAGCCACTAAGCCTGATGATTTATTCCTCATCGTGCAATGAGGAAAGCTCACAATGCATTCCAAATGCAATGCATTGAACTTGTAGATCTGCCGTTTTCAGCACAGGACATCATCATACAGAGCAGTAATTGAAGCTTTAGAGTGTAAAAAAAAAATTCCCTGTGTGTCACTATGCCAGATTTCTACCCAACCAGTTGTGTGTTCTCCAAAGTGTCTGGTAGCTCACTCCCAAGGTTAAAACTCAGATATGGTAGAAAAATATAGTCTTGATGAAATTTCTCTATTTATTCTCTTCATTATTGAATTGCACCCATACATGCAATGTTAATGCGTGGTAGTAGCAGTGTAAAGTGACTGGGATCTTGATTAGCACTACTACTACAACACTTTAAACCCCCAAAACAAAACATGAGGAAAAATGAGTCATTATCATGTGCACTCACTCTTACTTTCTAGACACTTCTATTTTTCTTCTTCTTGCACCCGATAATTCATGGTTAATAGTTTGTCTTTCATTGGCATCATTAGGCAAATATTTTATTTTATTTATTTTCTCCAGATACGCTACAATATGGTTAAGATGTAAACACCACAATACTTAATCATTCTGTTGTATCTGCACACAGTAAAAACACAAAGTTACAACAAGGCAAGTGGCCACTTAAGCATAGATTTGTTCATGAGAAAATGAAGATAACAAAAAAAGATAAATGAAACACGCCACAAGAAATAAAACCCTGACACATCATGCGTCAGGTTTGTTCAAGATCAAAAAAATAACAAAGAAAACGCTGTAGTCTTTTGTTCATTTACAGGTCAGAGACCCTGTTGAAGCTGGTGATGATCAGAGCTGTCGCTCAGACAGAGAACAGCTCATTGAAAAATAATCCTCACAATGACAATCATTAAGCCTAGTTTTAACACTCAAATTGACCTCGTCTTGAATTCACACATCTAGCCACCTTGTGTTTGCAAATCGCCAGCCTTTTTCATGGTAGCATTTACAATAGTAGAAAGCAGCATAACAAACTGCCCAAATGTTTTGAAGGTGACATGTGATCGGTTCATGTTCCTCAGTTGAAACTCGGGTTGTTTTCCATTGAGTGTCATGGCCATACAACAACGTATAGATTAGGCTTTTAGCCTTTCACCACTTAAACGGCATATTAGAGCGCAGTCCCTCTGGGCTCTATACTTTCCCACAAGTCTGTGGTATAAGTGGTTAATGGCTACAGGGGTTCTACCCTAGACACCATTGTCTTCTCTGCAGCACTGAGTTTTAGGCCGTGATGACCGAAGGTCTGATGAATGACTGACATGATAGGCTTATAGCAGTGGTTCTCAAAGTTTGTCTGGGGCCCCGCCAGGGGTCCCTGAAGGGGTTCCAGGAGGTCCCCAGTGTAATTAGTTCATATAATTAGCTATTTTCAAAAGTCTTGGAGGAAAATGGGGGCAAAACATTTAATAACACAAATATTGCGTCAGGCTCTAGGCACAAAATATTCCGCGGCCAGATATACCTGTACATTAATTTGGGGGTCCTTCACATGACACTGTTTGAGAACCTCTGGGCTACAGAACTGGAAGGGGGAATATTTTCTTGTAGCCGACATACTGTAAGGGATATGAGAGTGAGAAATAAGACCCTTCAACCAAAGGACCAACATTCATCAGAAAAAAGAATGGCAGAGGGCAAAAGTCCTTAAAAAGGGCAATACAGAAGTTTACTAAAGGGCATAGAGCCTTTGATATTAGGAAATCTGTATTTTTTATGTGCATGTGACTGACAAGGCATACATGTATAAGACCTCTTGTAATTGGCATTTGATATGGTGGCAGCTAAACCAATTTATACTGTACTTGGTTATGTGCCGATGTTGCACACACCAAAATGACCGGATCTCACCTGCCCGCAACAAAACGTTGCTTTTACTGTGGCTTACTTTGGCAAGAGATGTGATGCTGTAATAATCCACATCCCAAAACACACACACATGCATTAGCATGTGGAGACCCACAGTAAATGTCTATTAATACCGTAAAATCCATCCGGTATAATTATAGACACATATTGTTGAAATGAGAGGGAAATGGCAGCTTTCCCTAATAATTACTGATACAGTAGCAGAGCAGAGCATTTGATGAGGTTTAAATTGGATGTGAAAGCAGCACATAGACCAAACTGAAGAGACTGCTCCTACTCCCTAAACCTCAAGAGAAAAGCATTAAGCTTTAAGTGTTTGTCTGCTCGCATCTCTGCTATTTGGGCAATGCATACACTATACGCCCAAAAGTCAATGAATACCCTTTCTAAAAGAGATCCTAGGTGTTGACCATTGTTCCAGTTAATTGAAATTTTGATCTAACAGCTACAATGACTCTCGAGACAACTGTGTGCTTGAATATTTTCAGGGGAATATCGGCTGTATTTATAATAGTGATAGTGAGTCATGGCAATCCCAGAATAGTAGATGTATTAGCTATCAAATGAGGAGATACACTCCCTATCAATTTACCCGGCCGGGGAAGGGGGGGGGGGGGGGGGGGGGTGCTTTACCACCCAGCAGATGGTTATTCAGATGGCTCAGATGAACATCTGTTAGGAGGCTATTCGGGGGTTAAGTGGCTTGCTCACACACGGGCAAGCCAAGGACCCAACCTGTGAACCCCACCATGCCACTCTCCAAGCAAACCCTCCAACTACTCAACTATGCTTGTTATTTGGTTCCAGTCACCATTCCCACTAGACAATTAATGAATTCAGATACTGAACTATTGCCACTTCTTATAGTTAAGATGGTCAGCGTGATGACTACCCAAATTGTAGTCAGTGAAAAATACTCCATCAGCTAAAAAGGCGTTTAAACATTATTAAATGGTAAACACACAGTTGTCTAGCATGTCGTGTTAACTATAGCATTAGGATATCTTTTAACTGGATCAAAGAACACCAATTAGGAACATGACTTAGAAATGGTGTCCACTGACATTTGGTAATGCACTGTATATGACATCACATAGAGCCCCCTACCTCTTAAAAAAGCCCCGAAAACCTATAGAGTATTTACAGTACAAATTACATTATAGTACATCATTAAAAAATATGATATCCATCTTCAAAACGATACAGGACTCTTGTTAAAATTACCTTTTTTTTCTTGCAAATCAGGGTTTGCTATGGTTTCATGTAGGATATGAAAACAAAATGACAGTCCCGCCACCCTCTCTGAGGCCTCTTCTATATTTGACCGAGTCGTACCTTCCAGGATAACACGTTGGGGTGAGATGAAGGATGGGTTGGTTGACCACACGCACATATTGGTTTTTTGTTTTCTTTTTTACCATAGAGCAAGCTGGAGAACAACAAATCACACTCAAATAATCAAATATTACAATATTTACAGCGTTTGTTTTTTTCCTCTCTTTTTTTCCAAACGGCATTTCAGAAGAATAACTCTCCAAACCACTGTGCCATCATGGAAAAAATGCAAAAAAGTAAATACTTTTATAGATCTGCAGGCATGTAACATACATTTGTGCAAAATTAATCAGCAATTAGGTTTTTTATTTATGTTTTTGCGGTTCCAAGTTCATGTCACCGAATGAGGAAACCGAAAATGAGCGCACTCGTTTCTCCGCTGGATCATGTTTTAAATTGATGAGGGAACCCTTAGTGTTGTCTTTATGTACAGCAGGATGATAGTAACACGTGGGTTACAGACGTCTTTTGACACAAAGGCAAAAAAAGGAATAAATACAATTTAAAAAGAACACATCAGAAATCCATACGAGTCAGAGATAAGTGGACTGTTGAGCCAAGCAGCATGGGAACCAACCCTCCTCACAGTACAACAACCCAAACTATTTATCCTTTTTGTCTCGCTCTCCCTTCATTCCCTCTGGTTACAACTCATTCCTTTCCTTTCCCTGGATCTCAGCGCTCTGTCTCCCTAGTCTCTCTCTCCCTCTCTCTTTCTTTCTTTTGTTCTTTCCTCTCTCCTCTGTTTGCCCTCACTGCCTAGCGGCCTCAGACATAGGGTAGGATGCCATAGACAAACAGGGCCATGACTGCGGCGCTGAACAGGCCTGCCACGGGCACTGTCACAAACCAGGCCAAGAAGATGTTGCGGAAGAGGCGCCAGTCCACCGCTGTTTTTGAGCGGATCCGGCCCACTGCCACCACCGAGCCCACCTGAGGACCACAGAAGAGAGGGAAGAGAAAGAACAATCAGCGGCAGCAGAGCACGAAATATTTTATCCATTATAGTCACTTGAGACCCTGTAAAGAGCAACAGGTTGCCCAGGCTTTTCATTCACCAGAAACTACGGTCATGAAATTTACATTTTTGACACAGGGATATGAACCGATGTAACCTTAATTGGCCTGGCTGGATGTTTTGGAGGACACAACTGGAAAAGTAAAAGCCTGCGCAAAATCCCTCTGGCTCTTCAAGGTTAGCAATAAACAAACAAACAAAAAAACACTTGTGGGTTAGTTAGAGAAAGCCGAACAAGCACTCAGCAGTTAATTTAAATGTAGACTTCAGAGTCAAAAAATTGGCAGGAATCTTATTTTTTGGGACGAAGACATTCACTTTTCAAAGTGTTTTATTTAGTAGTAGATTCAAAATACTATTAATTACTTTCCTTGCAGGTGTATTTCAAACTTCAATCAACAATACTTTTCACTCACCTTTTGATTTATTTCTTTTTAAATATGTGATACACTCAGATTGTTTATCAATAACAACAATTGAATTTCTGAGTTCAGGAGCTCAGCTAATGTTCACGTGATCGATGTGTATAATGAGTGACTGTGCTCTGTTATGAAACCACAGGTGGGTGGAACTGGAGAGAGTGCCTCCATCTGCCTGCTCTTATACGGCAAGCGTAACCCGAGATACCTTCAGTCATGCCGACGGCTAAATCTGTCAGGCCAAATCAAGAGCAGTCATGTGTAGTTCCCCACTCCCTCACACACTAGGATGCATGTTAACCTTTGCCCTACACTCACTAAAGATTATTATTTAGACAAATTTTCGGTCAAGGAACGCAATGGTTAAATTGACCTTTTTTAAAAAATGTTTTAAGATAGACAAACACACACAAAAATTACTTCTAATCACACATATATAAACTGTGTGATCCCCTTTGTTGTACTCTTTTAAATAGCCATTTGTTATGGCTACATCTAAACGTACTCTATGTGGTTGCTGAATAGCTTTCTCTACCTAGTCTTGCGTGGCCAGACTGTTGCCTCCCGATTCCAGTGAAGTGATAAAATGATAACTAAGTGAAATGATAAGTATATGAAGTTTACTCATTACTAGAAATGGAAATAGAAAAAAAAATAAGATCTAAGGATAATCTAAAGATACTTTTGTGAATGACAAAATAGTGTATATAGCATTCAGTGATTGTGGACTAGTAGTCTGTCTACTTGAAAGTATTCTCTACTATACATTTATGGCTATTCATTATAGAGCTTATGAAAGCGAATGTCACTGCACACAAATGCAAAGATTTTAGCTATTTTGCATTTTGGTTAAATGAGCATAAACTGAATTGATAGTGGTTCTGCTCACATACACAGCTTAGCAAGAGTACCAACAGAGGTTGTCAGTTGCCTCGAAAAATCCATGCCATTTTTGTTGTTACGTCTTATAATTCCATCTTTTTAAAATAAAATGACACATTTCCGAACATTGACAAATTAACTAGCATACTTAAGCATGGCCTTTTTTCCAAGGTTTTAGTCAACCTCTATTGATCTCCTGGACAAAATCAATAATTTCAATCAATCAAGTCAATCACTCAATTCGTCATCACATACAGTTAAAATAACACTAATTATCAGTACAATTATTAGAGCAGTTGATTATTTTAGGGTTTAGAAAATGTGGGAGGGATTAAAAAAAGAAAAGAAATAATGGATGATAATGTTGATCTTGAGAAAATGCTAAATAAATTAAAAATCAGTTTTGGTTCTTGTGCCTTTTTTGTTTTGGGCAGCTTTATGTACCATCAAACTAACCAACCATGTCTATGTGAAGAACAAAATACGTTAACTGCAAGGGTTTTTAATTCTTGTGAACTGTTTGACCTCCTAGAGAGGACTGAGTGATGGTTGTGTGACAGGGAGCGCCTGAGGCCAAGGCTGTAACAGTATAGCTTCTCATTCATTTTAAAAGGAAATCTGGCTGTGCACCTTCATTACATACTGTATCTGCTCAGATTATTAGCTATATGGACCCTGGTGGTCCCTAGTATGATTGAATCATACTTCCTGTGCCTCTGTTGGGCTCCTTGGGTTTATGTTATTGTACATATCAGTAAGAAAAATACCTTATATTCTACTCATTAAGAAATGTCTTCATGTGGATGCCATTGTGGTGGTTTATAATTTTGTTAGGAATGGTTATAGCACTGAACTTGTCTTGGACAAGTCTTCACTTATCCCTATTGTCTTCAGTTAATCTCACTAAAGCTCCCAAAACAGGCTTGTCAACTTGGCTGCCTCAAGAAAAAGTGCACAGAGGTCCAAAGCTGCAACTTCCCAGAGTTGTGAATTGTGATCGTCTCTGGTTGGCTAAGTGAAGTGAAGTGATGGGAGTGGATTTAATGGAAGGGCTCTCTATTACAGCTTCACTACCACGACTCCAATACCTTGCAGTGGGTGGAGCTTATTGGGATGCCCACATTGGATGCAACAAGCACTGTTAGCGCACTCATTACTTCAATGCAAAATCCGCTGTGAAGACAGATGGGGGACAGAGGAGAGAATAGCAGAGAAACGGAAGGGGGGGGGGGGGGGGGGTTGAAACAATGAAAAAACAAGTTGAGATGGGGTTGGGGTGAGGGGAGAGGGTAAGGGGAGAGGAGGGCAAGGAGGTTGCTGTTCAGGGCCAAGATCCAAGCTTCAGCAGGGTAGAGATGCCCGCATATCAAACCATGCTGTGAGTGCTGGGGGTGTAGGGGGGGGGGTGTTGGTAGGACACGATGGGACAGAGTGAGACACCATTTATGGATAGGGAAGGGAAAGGGATGGACGCCACTTCTCCCAGCCTGGATCCCTTCATCCTGGAAAGACGGGTTGGGGGGAGAGGGGCCAACTGCTAGCACCCTAGAGCCACGTGGAGGCAGACACTCAAACCTGCGACATGGTGCTTTGGACCTTACTCTTTATGCAGAGTCAGGTTTTTGCCGATAGGGCGGTTGTCAAGCGCCGTCACGGAATCAATGTCGAAATAATTGTGGCTTTGTAAGTAGGCGAATTATGCCAGTGAATCAATGTTGACATGTTTTGTGGTCTTGTTAAGTAGCCAAATTATGCCGTAAACTAATTTGTGTCAGAAAGCACTTGCAAACTGAAAACAAAATCACAGACAAGACAGACATGAATAAATATCACACAGACATAAATAAAAAGACATGTTTGCAAGGCTGACTGGAGGAAGGGTAGAACTGGTCTTTGTGTCAGTACCTCTCCTGTGCTCTAGGGGGCAGTGTGAGCTCCCTGTCCCCTAGTCATGCCCTGGCCGGTGGGAGGGGTTTGAAAAGGTCATGAGCGAGAGGCTCCATGATGCTCTCTGCTCGGTCATACCTTGCAGTGTGTGGTACTGACAGGGATTCCGACATTGGAAGCGAGCACGACAGTGAGAGCAGAAGCCAGCTCTATAGTGAATCCGCTGCGGAGGAAGGAAGGAGGAGGGGGAAGGGGGGTGGAAAGAGACATCCTTCATTGTAATGCCTGGGACATGTGGTGGAAGGCATGGGCCGCCCACTACCCACCTTCCACTAAACATACATTCATGGACAACAGCTCTCTTGCGTGCACACCAATACAACAATACACACACGCACACGCACACACGCACACACACACGCACGCACAAACCAACTTGTAGTGAGAGTGGAATATCCAATCTGCAAAGGTCGTCAGGTCCTGAACGTCAGAGGATCATACAGCCACCAGTAAGACTGTGTCTGCACAGCCCTTACAGAACATGTAGAAAAGCACCCTATTACGCCGACCTCTTTAAGCAGCAGGGCATGTTTTGACACACACAAAAAAAAAACTGTTCCCCATTGCCGAAATAAAGAGCGAGATAAGTCCTGTAGTAGCTCCACCTACACTTTTCGGATAACTTGGAACATTTGTGAAGCAGCAGGGTCAATTATGTAACTGTACCACAGAGTTAAGGTCATCCCCAAAAGACAAGAGGGAGTATCTAGTTTTGTGAGATCGACCCCCAGGGCCAGTCGGCTCTGTTTGCTCAGCAACCTATCTGTTCCTGCAGTGCACGGTAAAAACTGTTAGTGTTAATTTAACTTCCGAGAATTGGATCAGCTCCATTTGTACACTCTTCTGAGTTAACTTCTGGAGTAAACTGATATCACAATCTATTTATTTTACCTAATACCGCTGTGACACACATACCATCAGAGTTCCAACGTGGTACAGTGCATGCTCAGCTGCACCGTGCCGCATGCCGCCACTGTCAGCATGCCAGCAAGCACACATGCAGGCTTTGTTGTTTGTGTCCGACCGCCTGTCAGAACTCTCGCTCTTAAACAACCTCTAGTGTCAGGATGACGAGTGGAAACAGACACTTGGGAGAAAAACAGAGCAAATTCCTCTTTGTAAAGTAAAAGAACCATGGTGTGTGGGAGAGAAATGGAGAGAGAATCAGACACCGACAGGGAGACAAGGAGACAGGGAGACAGACAGAGAAACGGAGAGAGAGACTGAAAGAGGGACAGGGGTTAGAGCTGTAAAGCTGAGGTAAAAGTAATGTGAGGAAGCAAGCGTGGGAAAGGCAGAAACAAAAGGGCTTAATGTACGTGCAGTTAGTACAAGTGCAGCGCATCGACAATAGCAAATCTTCAAGCTCTACAAGTACAACGCATCTTCTACACGTGTCGTGAGCTTGCAGATCTGCTATTTTTGCCGTGCGACAGTGGTATACATAACTAACTATAAATACTTCAATAGAAGAGAAGAAGAGCGAGGCCTGGACAGAGGACGGGGACAGATTTAGAGACTAGAGCGCCACAGTAAGACAAAGATTGATGCAGTGAGAGGCGAAAGAGAGAGGGGGTGAGAAAGAGAATGTGGCAACATAAGAGGACAAAAAGGAACTGAATGGAGAGGAGTACAGGAGTCAGTTCCGGGAAGATTTATTGAAGAGAAAGTAGAAAATGAAAGAGAGAAAACAGTGCGAAGGAGGGAGAGAGAGAGTCTGTCTGGCGTCCCTCCCTGTGGCTGGGGACTAAAGGCCACATTTCCCACTGTGGCTTCACCTCCTCCCCATCCATCCGTCCCTTTCTCTCTGCCTCTCTTTTTCCTCTACTTGGAACGCCCAAAGTCACCAAACTTCCTGTTGCCTGGTTTGAAGTCGATGCCAGGCAGCGTTTTAAGTAACCTGTGTAACACTGAACATGCACATGTGTGCCTTTGACTGATTTCCATTGTCTACATTCATTCCTTAACCTCTAAACCCAGCCTTAACACTGCCATTTTGAACACTTTTCTCTTTGATAATAGAGGCTATGTGAGTGACACCATCCTACCCGCAAATTATGCAGGAACGCCCACTGAGTGGCAAAAACTACTTTGTGGCATTTACGGCCCATACAGTACATCAACACAGAAAAGCCCCATCTAGTTGCATTAAACAACATGCCACTATATCAGGGTTTTTTTGGACCCCCATCCCAATACAATTTTACCTAATCGGTCTGTAAGTACAATAACTAGCACATCTGCAGTAGTTGGAGCTGGTGATTTCCCTGCTCTTCTATTGTGAAATGTGTTGTAGGCCCTGTGAGTGGTTAGGAATCAGTTCTGCTTGACAGGTGGTTATGGCCTGAAGCTCAGAGCACAACATGTCTCTTTTCCCCAAGCGTTTGTTCAGTCTTAGCTCACTGGCAGGACAGTGTCTCCTGTATGAAGACTTGGGTTTGGATCCCAGGAAGGACATACATGGAATGGATTGCAGTTTTAACTCTCACCACCACTGCATGTACTGTACAGCTACACTTTACATCAACTTGGGAACAATTCAAACCCCCCCCCCCCCCCCCCCACACACACACACACACACACACACACACACACACACACACACACACACACACACACACACACACACACACACACACACACACACACCACACACACACACACACACACACACACACACACACACACACACACACACACACACAACACACACACACACACACACACACCACACACACACACACACACACACACACACACACACACTCTCTCTCTCTCTCTCTCTCTCTCTCTCTCTCTCTCTCTCTCTCTCTCTCTCTCTCTCTCTCTCTCTCTCTCTCTCTCTCTCTCTACAGGTGCACATTCTCCTAATGTGGCACCTGTGGCAGAGACCAGGACGTTGAAAATAAGGCATTGACCTGACAGATGCAAGAAGTTTACTGGTCTGATTTTGAGCTCTTGGGCTTTGAGTGTTGTAGAGTAAGAGACTACTTATTTATTCATAGCTGTTCCTATTCCTCATTCTAAACTGAGGAATCCTCAGTTTAGAATGCATCATAATGCCATGTCATACCCCAGGCCAGATTGTCGTGTAAATTTAGCCATTTGCCCCAATGTTGAGCAAGTCATTATTTATCCAAATCATTTACATTTACAAAAAAAATAAAATATTTTCTTTTATTTATTTATTCCCCCCCCCCCCTTTTTTAAGCCATTGTGCAATAGCATGGCAAGCACCGAGAGGCCATTGTTATTTGGGGTCCTTGGCAAAGATTTAGAATCCCTGCTTTACAAATCACCTGCTGGAGTGCTTAGCTTACAACACTACACTGGTATGGAGGCATGAAATCTGATTCTGATTCTATAATCAATGTGATATTCCTGTCAAGTTTATATTGCAAAATTCAACATGCCTGCTTTTTTTCCATTCTCTGAAAAGTAACAGACTGACAGCAACATCTACAAAAGAAGCAACACTAGAGACACGAGCAATTTCACCCATACACAAATACATTTTACAGCAACAACAACAGCCACATGTTTATTGCCAGCATGGGCACATTTATCTTTACGGACCACTGAATGTCATGTGAATGTCATTAGATAACACAGTTGTATTCTAATGTAACCTGCATGCACATAAGAAACCTTCCCAGCTTGGAAACGTCAGCAAGATCAGGTCTTTTGTGCGTACTAGCGAACTGAGATGTCAACAACACAGACAGTCATAACGGGCACGGGCACACGGGCGGGCATACACACACACACAGTACATTTCCACCCCCCCCCCCCACCAGATTGCTCCCTCACCTGGAAGGAGTGATGGGAGTCAGGTCCTTTCCCATGGTCTGGATGACACGGCGCCCCCACACCCACAGACCACAGCAGATGCCCACACCACCGTAGAAAAGAAGCCAGATGGGCGTGGCAGCGTCCTGCATCACCCCGCCCTGCTCGTAGATCATCCACAGCGCCACCAGGGGTCCAATGGCATTACTACAGGGGAGGAGGAAGGGCATATTAGATTTTAACTCCATGTAGTACACATACTGTTGAAAAGGTACGGCAGTTTACCTAAAAAAATGGATCAAAGAAATGTGTTGCTTCTAATCAAATGAAATCCAACACAGTCAGACACGTGTGCATCACATTGTGTTGAGGAGGTAAAGGTGTCAGCTAAATATTTACAGTACAACACTTTACACAAATTGCTGTCACATATATAGTGACACTATAGTGATTATGTTGCCATATGGGCATGCCATATGCCAGAGATGGACCCCTATATTTGCACACTCCAGAGGGCCACACGCCTCCTTCTGTATTAGCAAAAATAGCTCAAATGAGCTCAGAATGTGTCACAGTGGGCCAAGTTCTGAACATGTCTATTCTTGCTCTACTGGAAAAGTCAAATTTTTAACAGAGCAGCAGAGGAGAGGGGCAGCACCTGACGTCGTTGCCTCCATGGGCGAAGGAGCCGAAGCAGGCGGTGAGGATCTGCAGGAAGTGGAAGAGCAGGAACACCTCGGGTTTGTCCTTCTCCTCGTGCTCCTCCTCCACAAGGTCGTCCAGGGGCCCACCGGGGCCCGGCGTCCCTCCCGCCCCCGCGCCGCCCTCCTCCTCCGCCACCTCCAGCTCCGTGGCCAGCTTCATCTCGATGCCGCCCTCCTCCGCCTCGATCTCCGCCTCCGCCACCGCGTTGCAGTACGACGAGTAGCTGTCGTAGCGCACGCGCTTCTTGGAGTACGACACGCTGTTGCTCCTGCCGGTGCCCTCGCCCACCAGCTTCTCGCTGTCCTCGCGGGACTGGGTGCGCGCCATGGGCTGCACGGGCATGCCGCAGATGGCCGCCGTGTAGCAGGTGTAGCTGTTGTTGCGCCGCAGCAGGCGGTAGTTGTTATCAGGCTGGGGGGCGCCGGCGTTGCTTTGGTCGGTTTCGCTCACGCCACGTCCCAGGTGGATCTTGTGGAGCAGGTCCTTGTACAGGCCCGAGTCCTTGTGCACGGTGTGGTACACCTGCCCGTCGCTGCGCATGTGGCCGTCGAAGACGCTGCCGCCGTTGGCCATTCCCGACTTCACCAGGGTGCCGTTGGTCATCGAGTTAGTGCGGCCTGGGTGATGGAAAAGGAATAGAGATAACATTTTAACACGGTCTATAAATATATTACTATTTATGATGGAGATCTCATATAATGTGCAACTTTATCATAAATAATAGCTGTGTACAGGCTTAGACATAAAAATGTTATGCACTTCCATTATGCACTTCATTTTTAGCACTAGAGCAGTTTCCAAAATCAATACCTTTAAAAAAAATAACTGACTTTTCTTGTAACATGTGGATGAAGATTTGTGAACGCTTGTGAACTTAAACATAACCTTTCCATTCAATGATATAAGAGATTAGGCCCTAATCTCTCATCATCACAGCACTAATGACTGTGCCATCATGCCTGTAATCATTAGGGGCACGGTAGCCTCGACACCCAGGCTTTCATTTTCGTTCGCCTTGCGCGAAAACGGAAAGCCTGGACTAACGCACGTTGGAAAGTGGCCTTGAGGGAGGAGTCAACCTTCCGGGGTGGGCGTCGCTCTAAATGATGTGACGTAGAACAGCAGTGGACGGGAGGGGGAGGGGCCGGAGATGACGACACGTTAGTGAGATCAAATCAGAGCGCAGCACTTCCGCCGTGTGGATCCCACGACACCCCCGCCTCCCAAGGCCAAAATCATTGAGGGCTAGACCAGGCTAGGGGCACGGTGGCACAGTTGGGTTGGCCGAGGAAGTGTAGCGCTCAGGATAACAAACGTAGATGATTGACACTAGGTGAAGAGATTTGCTCGATCACTCACAGTTTGACATTACTTTACAGAAAATCTTATTTCATCACTGGACATTATCTCACCATAGACCCTGCCGTTGGGAAGGATGGTGCCCCCGTTGGCCAAGCTGTTGAGCTCTCCAGAGAAGTCCCGTGTTGCTCGCTCGCTGCTGCTGCTTCCGGTAAGAGGCTGCACAGACTCGTCCGCTGACTTGGCTCCTGGTAGCTCCTTGAAGACAGGACCCTCCTCTTCCTCCTCCGGAATCTTGTCCAGACTCTCAGAGGAGATCCTTGAGAGAGTCTGTTGCTCTTTTTTCAGACGACCTGTAGTAGGCGAGAGCAGTCATTTTTTTTCTTTCTATGGTGATTTGAACTTTTTCACATCATGATTATGAACTGAATGCCCCAGGACCTGAATGGAAACAGGACCACAAGAACCGTCTTCAGTGATCCCATTAGTCACCCAACACTCAAACACTATACTAAATAACTACACTATACTAAAGACTTTTCAAGGGATGGATATTGCGCACATTAAAATCGCTAATGAATTAAAGTCAGTTGGAGGTTAAACAGGATACTGTTTGATTTACAGGAGAGGGGTGTGTGTGTGTGTGTGTGTGTGTGTGTGTGTGTGTGTGTGCGTGCGTGCGTGCGTGTGCGTGCGTATGTGCGTGTGCGCGTATGTGCGTGTAGGGAGGGGGCGGGGGGATTTTAGAAACACTGGAGGCCTGGATTTCATTATGCATGCTTTTTTTAATGCACCAAGATTAAATTAGAATGATGAAAGGGCTAGAACAAGAGAAAAATACAGAAGCCTGCTGCGACCACACAACATTCCGCTCAGAACAAACTGGAATATAGGCACATCAGCTGATCACACAAAACAAACTAATCCCATTTGCGCACTGACAGACTGCTTTCCCCCACACAAACACTCACACTCAGTCAGCAGACATTGACGGATGCAGTTTAGATTAGAAGCAATAATATCACTCACAATCCTTGCTGGTATTCAGAGGTCACACCGCAATATGCTACAGGTCAAATTGGTCTCAGTCACACAAGTAAGCGTTTCAAGTAGTGTAGCGTTTATGTTGTACCAGCATAAGATCTTTAGCAGAGTGGCGTCACAGTACCAGCAAATATAAGCAGCTACAGTACAGTACCATAGTGCTGACTGCAGGGCTACATACATACATTTATTACCCTTAGGTAAAATAGCACCAGGATGGATTTTGCAATAGCAAAATGATGTACCCAAGTAAAGCATGTGTAGGTTCTATTATCTAATAAATTCAATTGTCACCGCACAAATGTGAATCACACCTATAGAAAGGTAATGTCTTTCCGCAAGTATACTATCCTCTGCTTTTCTTACAAACAAACCACAGGTATACAAACACAGAAGAACAGGGCCATGTTGTATACATAGGATTAATTGTCACAAACTTCAACAGTGTAGTCTGTGACCCCCCCTCCCTTTGCGGTACACAGATGGGAAACAACTCGAGCCTCAAAAGCACTTGGCACAGAAAACCAAACCACATTCACAGAGTTCTTTGGAGGAGGTTTTCGAGGCCTTGGCAGTGGCCATGGAGAGAACACATCCGCTGGCAGTTGCTCTTTGGTGTCAGAGCACAGTGTGTGCTATGCCCGAGCCCGGCTCATCCGGGCCTGGTTCAGAGCACTTGGTATTGGAACAGCATGACAAAGAATGCGCGCGCACACGCACGCACACGCACACACACACACAGCTAAAAAGATCAGCGCATGACCTCCCCCACATACATAATGCCCAACAACACACACGTTTATCTTAGTATCTTTGTGGGGACTTGCTGGTCAAGCTAATGCTGCTAACCACAACCACACATATCCCAATCCTAATCGTTAAATGCCTATGGCTAAAACAAAACCTCAATAAACATCAAGCCAACTCCTAAATGCCTAATCCTAACATGAAACTTTCACCATTTTAAGAAAGCATAAAAGTCTGCCAGAGCAGAGATTTCCGTAACCTTATAAGGAGAGGTGCAAGAACAGAGATTAATCATAAAGACAGAGATTAATTAATCAAAAACGGGACTCAGAGGGACTACTGTATGATCTCGCCTGGCTTGCGTCAGACCTGCCGTAAAAAAGTTTGATCCTGATATAAATCCAACGCTATAAAATTCTAATCAAAGTGCTTGTTTTTGACAGCCCATAGTGGCACTATTGTTGGTCTTGGTAGGAAGTATATGACCCCCCTTTGTTCCCAATTGTTGGTTCTTTGTTTTGACTAGTCTTAGCCACATCTACTATGAAGCCTGGTGACGTCATGTGCATCTTAAACTTGGTCCGGATGGAAACGGACGTTTAATGGTTTAATGATTTAATGGTTAAAATAGTGCTGGCAGCTTAAAGTGTTAACCATGAAACAACCTCACTGGAGATCAACCTTTTTTATCATTATTATACATTTCTTTATTCCTTACTAATTTTATCAACAAGAAACAAGGAATACACACAAGGGACCTACTTGCTATTTTCCTCCTCATCCAGGGACAGACGAAAAACCAGACCAAAGCAGCACAGACCAGGGAGCCAGCCAGCGTGATGAGAACGATTCCCCATACCGGCATGAGGTCCAATCCCAGCACTAAAATGAACACAGGCAGGGACAGAAACATATGCACGAGAAACAATGCCTTGCAATTAGTTACTGTACATTGATCACTGGTTTAAAAAAAGGTGTAGATGATTTTCATTTTCAAGAGAGTGCTTACGTGGCGCTCCAGTGTACATGATGGAGAATGTGTTGATCCCTATGGTTGTGGCATAGAAGAGGGGCAAGGCTCGCAGCCCATTGGGAACAGAGTCATCCTATTGATATAAAACAACAAACAAACCCCAGGTCCTGAGATCCGTCCACTCGTGGATGCTTTCTATCTACTTTTCTTGTGTTTGATTTTAATCTTTAGGCTTTGCCCTAATAGTAATCACAAGCGTGCATAATCATCTGATCGTAGGGGGAATAAAGGCTGGTTTTGCTAACACTGACCCTGTGATCAAATGATAAGCTGTATGTATGCTGGATTACCAACCATTATGGACTATTGCAAGAAATGGAGGATGGCAGGTTAACAGAATAATGATTTCCATACATTTTAGGTATCTGAGATCGGTGCCAAATCAAGTCACATTGCTATGAATGAAATCAATGAATACAAAGTTATTTTGGTCTAATTTAATGAATGACAGATTTCAAATCACAACATAGTATTGGCTATTTTGTTCATATATTGTGGAAAAACATAACTTAATAGTTGAATAAATAGCCAAGCTTTGAAGCTTGCCACCCCATCAATCATAGCCATTTCATTCACTGAAAACCCATCTCTGATAAACAAGTTTTTTTCCCCACTCTAGACAAGTTTGAAAAATATTCACTAGAGTGTCATGTCCTTTTAGCCTCCCAGACACAGCGGCTGACACTGACTCTGAATCCACCCTAAAATTGGCCCATGTACAAAGAAAGTCGTCTGAGTCTAACGTAATAACCTGTTTTTACCATATGACTCACCCTCTTATAAGCCCATGGATATGACTTTAGGATTATTTACACTCTTCTCTTCCTAGTCTAGTCAGTGATTGCATGTTATGCAATAACCGCCAGTGTTGCCAAATCAAATGGATTATGGTGCTCACTGAAATCATTTGGATAATTCTGTGTATGTGTACAACGGTACAGCATTTGCAAGATGCTCACAACTAAAACAATGAATACCATTAAATATGCATTTCAAACATTTATATACAAGCAAACGGTACTAACTTATAGGATACGAGATTAATATTATACCCCAAGTTATTTTAAGAATTATTTAAGTGTGTTGCACTGATGCCCTTCAGTCCAGTAACCTCTCAAGACAGACTTGAAAATCTACTGCCATGGTCTCTAAATTAGGGATGATTTACAAAAAACAAAGCTGATTGGGTGTGTCTGAGACAAATCTCTAAAGTGTGTATCGTAAATAAGGCAACATGTCAAGTGCTGAATGTAAAACACTCAATTTGTGGAGAAATGATTACAGGTCAAATATCATTTATCGCTTGGTTCCAGTAAGACCATTAAGGAGAATTATAGTTATGCACTAGAAGATATAATGGGAGCTGGCAGTATGCATGATGTGCACAGGACACTCAAAATCTAGAATGTTCAAATAACTTCAAGCCTCATGAAAGATGTGACCCAGAGCACTAGTACAAAACAGTACTGTCCATCTACTACTGTCTATCTGCTACATGTCACGACTGTGGCATAAGGCTGCTGTTGTTGGTTCATAGAATTTGCATGAAGGAGCACGGCCATCGACTTCTATTCAATACTCAGGTATTGAAACTAGCTTTTCTCCCAGATATTTAAATAAAAATAAATAAATGAATTCCTAAATTGGAAGTACAGTGATAAAGTGTGTGTGTGTTAATCTCGAGGTGGGGATGTAAAGCATTTGTGGGCAGTCATTTGACAAACCAAGTGTCTTGGTGCAGGGCTGAACCAACCTTGTCGAGGATGAAGAATCTAATGAGGAGAAACAGACACGCAGACATGATTCCAGAGAGCAGCGGTGAGATGAACCATGATGCCACTGCAGCAGAACACAAACAACTTATCAGAACCGCAGCAGCAGCCTCATATATCTCTCACACACACACACACGCACACAGACACCCCTATAAAGAGGCTTCACTTTCAAACAAACAGCAGTTTTGCTCTGCAGCCTCTGCATGAACTGTATAGTGCAAGGACTTGACTGGGTGGTACACATTTGGATACTGAATGTGGGTGTTGACGAGGCACACAGTCATTACCAATCTTAACAAGCTGCATCCACTGTACGCCTTTGGTGCCGATGGCCACCATGGAGAAGCCTATGGTGGAGCCCACAATGCAGTGGGTTCCAGAGATGGGCAGTTTGAGGAACGAGGCGATGAGCTGCCACACGGCTGACCCTGTCAAGAGAACAACAGGCATTCATCTTACAATGTACAGTACAATATATTCAGTGATTTCACTAACTGCAAAGTCACTTTTTTTTATAATGCTCCCTGCTATGTGTGCTGACCATATAAGGAGTTCCTCCCTGTCTCCCTGGGTTCAATTAACACTAGTTTCAGTTTTGGTGGCATGTGAAAAAGCCTTCACCGACCCAATCAGGATGAAGAGGGGCCTTCCTCCAATCATGATCGAGTGGGGGCAGGCCTTGGTGCACGTGCTGTTGTCCTGTTACTACAGCAGAGCACGGACACAATTCTCTGATGACAGTGTTTCATTTTGTTGGTTTTTTCCTCAATGAATATGTGCAACGAATCAAATGACAACACTCACATGCCATGGATGAAAAATCAGGACTGTATTTACAAGCACTAAATGCACGCAGCCAGTGACCCATCTCCTCTGCACCATTCATGCACAGAGGAAATGACACACACACACACACACACACACACACACACACACACACACACACACACACACACACACACACACACACACACACACACACACACACACACACACACACACACACACACACACACACACACACACACACACACACACACACACACACACACACACACGTTGTCTTTCTGTTGCCTCACTGGCCTTGAGGCTGATGGCATAATGATTACTGACTGATACTGACTAGGCTATTGGTTGCATACACATGTACACACCAGCGGTGTACTCGAATGTTATACACAGTGTATAACAATTTCCCTTTATAGTGGGTACATTTGACCATACTCTGTAAGCCTACAGTACAATATGTTGGGGGTGGCGAAATGTAGATTTCTATAACTTTTATTATTGACATGTAATGCACATAGGCCTAGTTGTGATCTCTTACTAGTGAATAGAGATTAAACCTTTCTTTAGTTAATTTGTACAACTTGTAGCCCAACATGTATGAGAGCTAAACCCAATCTGCACCAATGCAACACCATGCAACACCTTGCAAAGCGCAACCAGTATGTTCTTATCTGGACCGTCATGCATGCCATGCAGGTGATTTTGACATTTCCACAAACTGCCTACCACAATTAGGCGGGTAGGAAATGCAGTTAAAGCAAAAAACATTGTCAAACTGACTTACGGTAGCCTACATGGCCGGTTAAGACTGAAGTTAGGGTTAGGTAGTTATGTTAGTCTAACTCTGGGGTACCCCAGGTTTGAAATGGCAACGGTGTGGTTACCACCTCTCCATTCTACCCCTGAGCAACCACTGCAGTCAGTATGTGGAAATCTCCATATACTAGCTGTATTGCATGGTGATAAGGGCTGAAGACGGATATTAAACCATCTGATAAATTAACATCCAATGCTGCTACAGTACTTTGAAACCGTTTTGTTGCCATGGATTTGTGACTGCTGTGCTTTGGGCTTAACCCACCAACCGCCCCATTAATTAATCGTGCAGTGCCAAGTTTCCCCCCGTGGTAACCCGTATTTTGAAGAGCCAAAATCTCTGAAACCGGATGCTATGATGAGGTAATTGACTTGTGCACATGTGGTGTAGGGATTGGATGCTGTTGTTCCTCTCTGTACGGAGGGGGGGGGGGGGGGGGGGGGGGCTCTTCTCACATGGAGTTTACTGGTTTGCTCATAATGACCAATTGTGGATTTCTGTGAAAAAAAAAACTTTTTACACAGAAAAAGATAGAACCCAAGTTAGAGCTTACGTTAGGGTAGAATATTGGTGGGTTAAATAAATACACCAATAACACCAATTTCAAAATAAATATGAAAGAGAAAAAACGTCAGGGAATAATTATTGTGTCGAACTCGATTTCATTTGAGTGAAAGACTGACAGGACATGCAGTACAGTACAGTACAGTGTGCAGCACTCAAGTACATACTTTACTGTAAATTGTGAGTTTTGGCTTTACATTGTGAATGATATTCTCGTATGTGCCGTGCTAAATGCGTCTTTTAGATATCCTTTCAAGGAAACGGAAAAGAAAAAAAAATCATCATCACCATCACCAATAACCATCAGTTTGAAGTTTTCAGTTTAATAAGAAAACCGTGGCACACATAAATCTGATCTCAGTCCAGTTTACTGTATTTCACCCGCATGTGACCAGAACACCTGTAATCCTAGATCAGTGCTCCTATTCTTAGAGGTTTTGTACACATGGTGGCCTAGAAGACTAATAGGTGTTTTGGGCCTCTGCTGGTGCTCACAGCCCCATCCCCAACCAGTGAAGAAAAACATGAAGGTGACCTCCTGCTGGTTTAATTCAAGCACCAATTTAGTCCTGAGTCACTGTAAGTACATACAACCACAATTCAATCTCCAGTCAGAGTTTTAGAAATAAACAGTAGAAAATGGGAAACTCCATTCTGCCTTTGATTGCTTGGCAGCAAAAAGACAATTCCTATGACAATTTCTACATACTGTAGTGTTATTCTATGAATGGAGAGTTAATGGTGTTGATGCTTAGGATAATAAGCAGTGTTCAACCTTCGAGCAAATTATTTACCCACGCTATGTGACCGTGCTGTTCATAGTTAATTAGTTGAGCAAATATGAATCAGTACCAATTCACATAAGCTATACTCGGCACTGGAGTGTTGTCCCTTCCCCCGTAGTCAGTATTTCCATTCGCGATTACAAAAACGGTGTCTGAAAAATTGCAATCTGCTTTGACTTGAGAAGGTATAGTCTCAGGTCTGTAATACTTACATTGGACAAAGATGAAAACAATGGTCAAAATAGCACCTACATTCTTTACCTTATCATAATGTTCATTATTTCTCAATGACTATCAGTTCAAACTTACCGACCATGGCGCTGACCTCCCCAGCCATGAGCACCGGCACCATTGCCGTGTCATTGTAGAGGGAGACATCTATGATTCCCTTACGAATGGTCTCGCCCACCTTGGCCCCCAGCAGCATTGACCCTATGGTCTCAAAGATGGACGCCAGGATGCAGGCCTGCTTCAGCGTGACCACGCCAGAGCCCACCGCTGTTCCGAACGAGTTGGCCACGTCATTAGCTCCCACCGAAAACGCAAGGACGAAGGCAATGATGAAGCCAAGGATGACCATCCATAGGTACGGTTCCAGATCCACAGCCATGTTGATTTTTACTTCGAGGTCAAAACAAAATAAGAAAATAAACCCAGCTAAGCTGGCCTAAAATGAGGTGCTCTGTGCGTTTGGCAAATGGAGTTAATTGTCCGTAACTCGCTCCTTTTCTTCGTCCCCTGGTCGTGTACAGTCTGAGGGGAGAAGCACTAGCGCTAACTAAGCGTCTGGAGCTCAGTCCAATGAGTGGAGACCAGTGTTGGTGGGTGCAGGGGGCATTCCATAGTTTAGTTCCGACTGCGCGTTCCTTCACCTGCCGGAGAAACAACAGGAAAAACACACTGATCAGTGTCATGTGATCAAGGCACCATTACACTTTTCTTCCTAGCAAAAGAAAAACAAAGGTTAGACGTGCAAGTACAAAGAAGACTGGCCGAATGAGAACATGAGGCAACTCGGATAAATAATGATTAAATCATTCTGAGGCATGATGTTTAAATACAGCTAAATATCATCTTGAGAGACTTTAGATATCCTCATGTTGTGATATGACATTACTGTGGTTGTTTCCTGGTTTTAAAGGCTGTAATACAGTAAAGTCATATAATTTTGTAAACTATCTGACATCACAGCAGCACAGATGAATTCAAACGTCTTGCTGGGTATTTTGTGTGTGAAAAATAGTCATCCCACAGTGATGTCACAATATTGATATATCATATTTGATTTAGCTCATTCTGACCTCTATGCTGTAGTCTAATCAAGGGTTTTTGAGGACAGCTCAGATAACCACAATAGTAAATCAGTGTTCGACTCTGCACTTCTAAGAAATCAAATCTGACTCTTGGGCTGGTTAATCTGACTCTTAGGAAGGTTTTTCTGTCAACACTGAGACTATAAAGAGACCTGTTATACTCACAGTAAGATGTGAACTATGCATCTGACATCAGAGTAAACCACAAGCCCCCACCCCGACTGCCCACACCGCTGCGCACACACAAAAGGGGCAGCTCAGATCTCCATGAGACCGGATTGCATTTTTGTCCCTGTCAAATAGCCTCCAAAGTGTGTAAGACCTTTTAAGACATTTAAAAGGGACACTTGTTTCCAATTATATATGGTATTTAGAAATAAAATGATCAAATACAGTAAGTACAGTACATAAAGTACATAATTGCTCATCATAAAAATATATTAATGTATCTAAAGCGAAAACAAAATCCCCCAGCCCAAATCGCACTGCTGATATAAGAAAACAGCACTGCAAGAAAACCCCTTCTGCCAGAAAATGGCAAAACATGTGCCATCTGGTGCTACTATCACATTTTTATGGGTACCGTATTTTAGTTCATCATCACGTTAATCACCCACAGAATTTGGTATCAGTATCGGCTAATACAGAAATTGTGATATCGGTATCGGAATGTAATTGAAAAAAAGTTTTTACTATTTACTACCCATTTCACAGAGAAAAATATCCATGTAGGGTATGTTTGTCCTAGTCCTACAATTCCCATGAACGCTTTCACTGAAAAGCATCAGCCTGGCATGCTTAACCTGGCAGCCATTACATCAGCCTGATTCATATTCTGAAGTCAAGGTCACAATTCAGCCATAAACACGGTGAACAAGCATAAGGTTACAGCCAACGTTTTCACGCTCACAGATTTGACTCCAGTGACATCAAGGGAGTTGTTTTCAGCACAACTGGTGTGCTGTGTCAAGACAAACAGAGCTGTTGGGAATGGAACATAAGACTTAAAACAATTGTAAAGATAATGTGGAAAATTGTAATGTCTATTTAAGCCAACAATATCAACCAACAATCTTCTGTCTGATGTCAATCCATATTAAACCTGAACTGATGATCGAGAAAGAGCACTGGGGCCACAGAGAGGGGTCACAGATGGAGAACAGAGCATCTTTACTAATGATATACATTCACATCCAGGTTTTTACTTGCTACTTTGTAAGTGCAAGTTTAATCAAGGCAGGGTGCTTTTCTCAGGCCAAAAACTGCCTGGATTAAAGTTAACACTGCATTGCAGTAAAAGAAAAATAAGAACCTAGCAGTGATCTCTATAGGTGTACTGCTAGTCTGTTACACTGCACTGGCTGAACAGTTCACAAAAATCACATGGCCGACTGTATTCTACAAGAGACACCAGTGAGATTATTTTTTTTAATTGGACCCAATTTGAAATACACTTTATTCTGATGCTCATTTTGCCAGCATTATTAGCCTATAACATTGCTACAGATAACTGGTAGTTTAGGGTGATTGAGTGGTGATTATCTCCATTATTCCATTACTCTGATTATTATTATCTGATTATTGCCGCTTCCACCCCGAGTAGAATCTGTCCAATGGTCATGGATGGAGAGTAGAGGCATGAGTGCATTTGGAGGAAGCAATAAGAAAATAATTGAGAGATTATGCCTATACAGCATTCAACTAGATGGATTTCTGTTTTGTTGCATTATACTTCTGCAGGCTACCAACTCACAGTGCCTCACATCACAACAATACATCTATTAGGTACACACCAACCTGACTTTTGAAGACATGTTCAAAACAGCTCGTTATCATAACTACAGTACAGTACACCTGCCTGCTAGGATAGACTGTTGACACTCCTATCCCTATAAACAGACCTTAAAAAGCCTGCAGTCACAAACCCTGACTCGGGTCTACAATAAAGCCATTTACCTCTTTTTTATGCCATGTTATCCAAGTCAATTAACCGAGGGTTAATGGCTCCACATTGTTGTTTTGTTGTACGGTAAGCCTATTGTTAATGGGGGAAGTATTATATAAACTGCTTTGAAACCGGACTAACACATTCTCTGGGCATTAACCAACTGCATGCTCTGCATCACGTGAGAAGAGAGCCAGTTCCTTTGTAACCAGCCTCTGGCCATCTAGTTCCATCTCCGCCGATACAGAAGAACCATCTGGAACACTGGAGGTCAAATACTCCCCAACCCCTGCACTATTGGCTTAGTGCCAACCATAATAACCAGACCAATGTTGGAGACAGCTAAATATTTGGTGCAGAAGAGAGTAGCCAGAAGCCAAATGAGCATCTTGCCTCTAAAGTGGTTTCCGTGATGTTCCAATTAATTGTAAAACATTGTATTTAATTTTCTATTTGTGAGAATGTTTTTGCTTACAAGTTACATTTTAAGACATGAGCAGACAAATGCATAGAACTAAATGAACACGGATGATCTTATAGTGAAAATCAGGGTCCCAGATACAGTATATAAATAATGTCAAATGGGAGTTTGTGGCCTAACGTAGATCAAACTGGAAGTCCTTGAAATGAAAATGACCGAGAATCAATGGTTGGTGTACAATTTCCTTAAATGAGGAAAGAAACTAAACATGGCAGCCGCAGCTGACCCAAGACGATTCTAAACGGAGAAAGGTCACACGTAGCTACTCCCAGCTGTGCACATTAAACTGTATTTGTAGCAACTTGTCATGACTGGAGAGGCTGCATTGTTCAGTGGTTACTGTGTTGACTGTGACCTGCTTCCGATGGGATTCATACATGCTCATTTTGACACCATTGATATGATCGTCACAGTCGAAAAGGATGAATATTTTTCAATTAACTTCAGAATATGTCCCCTCACATATCCAATAAAGATTTGGAGGCACATTATGTAACTTATGTAGGCAGCAGGGTGAACATTGAGAGGAAAAACATGTTAAGTTAATGAGATATGTTCAAGTCTAGTCTTTATATTTCAGAAATGACTAAGGAATATATTTGGAACTTCATGTAGCGAGCAAAGAAAATGAGCTTCTAACCTTGATGGTTATAGGCTATAGTGTACATACAACATTTAAACTGAAATAAGTCGCATGGTTCAATGCAAAGACTTTTTTATCAACTGTGGCAAAATACTATAAGGATGGGACCAAAATCTGTTTGCCTGAAATTATATAAAAGCAAATAAAATATTAAATATTCTATGTTTGGTAAAGAATTGTTTTGCAATACCCAACACCTAAAATAAAGTTGAAAACAATATGTAAACAACCTTACAGATTGAGAAACAGACTGTTAGGTCTACTGTAGGTGTGGGTAGTTAAAATGGGGCCTAAAACATGTATTAGGCTTTACAATAACACATGTTTTAGGTTCCATTTGAACTATCCACCCAGTCATATACAGTAGTTAATCACCCACAGTCCAAAAGGTTAAATGTTTACCAAAAATGTTTCAAATATCCTTCTCTCAGATTATGTGCAGTGCAATTATAGGAATCATACTTGTATAATTAAATAAATGTCATCATCTCCAGACAGGAAACTGTGGAAATAGAACACTGTTGCACATGAATGTACCTTTGAAATTTGTTTTTGAAATGTAATACTTATTTGCACACTTGTGACTGATGTTTTAAGAAGCTTTTATACTTGGTATAAAAATGTGAATAAACTTGTCGACACAATTAGCACAAAGTGTACTGTAATCAAAATGTCCTTTTACATTTTAACAACAGTGCAACAAACTCAATTGGCCTACAGGCCAAAGTCAACCAGGAGTTTAGAACCCTTACTGGGTCAAGACAAGCACAAATGAAAATCTCCTTCCCCTGATACCCAGTGAAAGATATTGACAAGGTGACCCCTTGATGCAATTGTGAAATCCTAGAATTGTCGTGCAAGTCAAGTTCACAGAAACACTTAGAGCTGCTTACTTGCCACCTCATAACCCCAATAATGAAGCCACTTTAAGCTTGCAATCGGTGCCATGTTCATTTCTCAGAGGATAGGCAACTAGGTTTAAACCATGCCCTTTCCATGACATGACATTGCAAGTCTTTCAAATAAACGCCCAGGCAGAGTCCGGGTGGTACAGTGGTAATGTCCCTGTCCAGTGACTACCACTGTAGGGTAATGTACTGTAATAAATGCTTCCAGCTTTGATTTGTGCACATTTATGAAACAGAGCAATCCAAACCGTTTTAAAAGTCAGGCAAATATCCCCATTGACTTTGTTTTTTTTAACTGTATGGACTGAAGTTACAATATTTGGAGGGGAGGTTCTTAATAATTACAAAAAAGGTGAATCAAAAGCAGACGTAAATCATAAATCAATTAATTGTTTCTTTTACTGGAGAAGCTTGGGTGGTCATCTCTATCCAGAACAACAAGGTGCAACAGTCAGTCTGTTGCACCTTGATATGGGTATTAAATACACATAGAGGTGCAAATGCTTTATTGCATTGCTTTGCATGCTTTACATAATTTGCAGCACCCACCACTATGGATCATGGACTTTTACAGCCACATTGGAGGAAGCTAGAGCAAACCTTTCTGGTATCTGTAGGATGGCTCCAGTAAGATCCCCAAGTCTCAGTCATGGATTCCCAGTACCAGCCTATCATATTAAAATCTAGGATATTTTGTTGGATGGATGTTGCCTGATTCCAATTGAAGCTGGTCTGATGCAGTACGTGCCATTTTACATGCTCAGACAGCGCAGCTTGGAGGAGGAGGAGAAGTCCTAGAGACCTAGAAGGACTTGGTACCATTTGAGAAAAGCCACTGTGTGGCTTCAATTTCAAACAAAAGGTTCCTTGAGAACCTCCCTCCTACCTAACCCACATTGATTCTGCAAGTCAAAGGCTAGCCTACATCTCATCCCACATTTCTGTACATTGGGCTGGTACTTGTGACTCTGGTATTGAGAGTACCAGATTACAGTAGACTGATGTATTTCTCAGGATTCTGACAAACAACATGGTATATATTAATAATGTAGTGTATTTTACACAACACAAGCTTTAAGCCTAAAGTAAAAAAAAAAAACAGAGGAGAATATCAAGCTGTTAAATGGCGAAAACAAGTTAGTCAGAATAATGAACACACAGCAAAGGAAGTACATATGGAAACAAGGTTACAGTAGGTGTACATTTGTCAACACTGCAGCCACAGGTTGGCTGCCTGTGGCTGGATCTGTTGACTACTGTAAGTGAGGCAGTGGAGTGTGCGGTTTGTGAACTGGTTGAGGGTGTATATATGGACACACCTATTGGTTAATGTGTAAAGTGGTAATGGCAAGCAACTGTCTGCCATTGACAATATGCATTGAGATGTTCATCAGATTCTGGCATTGAGGCAGCATGGTGAAAATTCACCAATTTGAGGGTGCCTACACTACAAATGATATCCAGATGATCCAATAACCTATCGTGACAGAACTTTTAAACGGTGTAAGTATTGTAAACTATTGTAAATCCGATACGTAGCTCAGAATAACCAACAGATGGCAAAGAAAGTGCATACCGAGCCAAAGTATACATTTGCAAATAATGCATGGCTGCCTGAGCCTGGGGCTGTTGACTACTGTGAGGTAGAGTTCTCAAACTCTGCCCGAACCCGACCAGGACCGAACCCGAACAGGCCCGACCCGACATTTAGGGCCGGGTAGGGCCTAAAATCTATCCTAATCAATAGGGCCGGGTAGGGCCTCGGGCCCCATAAAAAAATAATATATATTGAATTATTTTAATATAGTAAGAATTAATAGTTATTTTCTGTATTTACCTATTATGAAGATGGTGCTGATTGCCATTTCATTTTTAATCTGTGGCGAATTCTCAAATTTTGCCCAAACCTGACAGTTTAGGGCCGGGTAGGGCCTAAAATGTATTCCATTTAGTAGGGCCGGGTAGGGCCTAGGGCCTGAACTGTTAGGGCCGGGTAGGGCCGGGCCGGGCCTTAATTTTCAGGCCCGTTGAGATCTTTACTGTGAGGGCCGTGGAGTGTGAGGGTTGTGAACTGGGTGAGGGTTTATATAGGGACACATCCAGACTGTCATTGATTCATGTTTCAAATTGGTCAAATCTGGGATTGCAAGGCTTCCGCATTTAAAGCAGTAGTGCACGTGTTATTGGCCCATCCGGCTTACTGACTTAGATGCATTCCGTTCATGTGTAGTCTGTGAGGGTTTGAGGGCTCTCCCATTTTTAAATCGCTTCGTCAAATGAGGGCTCAGTCCTCCAATATCCACTGTTGCCATAAGTCAACATCGATGCAGACCACAGCCAAAGAATCACACACAGTTTATAGCTTTACCTGGGTAAAGGAGGGGGTGTTTAGCAGCTTTTTTCTTGTGTTTTTCCACAAAATGCATCTAGTTTGTGAGGACTTTGAGTGATGATGTAATGATCATGACTCATCTTCAAAGAGCAGTCCCATCCCTTTTACTACAATGTGGAGCCCTTGCAGCCTCTCGCTCATGTACAGTACAACCTGACGTCACTTACATCAGTGAGTGTGCGGGCTTGAGGGCAAGCATTGGAAATGTGCCATTGGCCCCAACATTGGAACCAATCCAGGAAGTAGAGGAACTTGACACTGGTAATGTCACGTGTATCAGAGTAAACACAAGTCCACTATTGTTATTGTTTTAATTGCTTGCATCTTATAATCTTAAAGAATCCACTTGTGCAACTTAGCATTTCAATAATAAAGAACAAAAGACACAAAGAACTGTAAATTCATGGAAAGCCACCATTTTGGTTTGGCATATTATATTTATAATATGCCAATATGCCAATATATCTTATATTTGTCCTATTATAAACGTAGACCAGCCCTACTTATTAATCTGCCTGGAATGCCACTGCATCACCAACACGGCTGGGGGTGTGAAGTGCCGCGTCACGAGCGACAGTCTGCATTGGACAAGCTGCTGCGCTTTCCACCCACTGGTCTGCTGATGAATGATACAGACCACCACCACCATCATCATGTCAAACTCCCCTCTCAAATCCCGCCTGCTTTGCCTTGTCACTGCCCAGTGCCCACCTTCCTTACAGACACATTCACAAGTGGCAACATGCAGTCATTTGATGACTCATGTGACAATTGTGACAGCTGAGGCAGACAGTAAAATCCTACAAATTTAAAACAATGGACCTTTAATATATAAAAAAAAAGATTAGGTATATGCATATATGCACGCGCACGCGCACGCGCACGCGCACGCACACGCACACGCACACACACACACACACACACACACGTGTGCAATCACAGCCTGTGTCCTTGGAAGTACACACATCCTGCTAAACTGCTGCACTTTACCAACTTTAAGTCGGAGACAGGTAGTGTGGGGCAAAAAGGATCAACAAAAAAAAAACCTGCAGAGACAACCACCAGACAGGAATACAAACGAGCCATGTAGAGTCAGTTCTACTCACCTTGGTGTCATGTAGTGTGCCACCTTAGCTCTCCAGCCAGAAGGTGGGAAGATGAGAGTGAGAGAGGAAACTAACGCGCACAAGCACACACGCATGCACATACGCACACAGATGGAAGGTTGGAAAATGGGAAGGACGGACACAGCAATAAAACGGGGACGAGCATGTGATTGACAGGAGACGAGATAAGGAGAGGAGAGTTAGGAGACCCTGGCGGAGTGAGAGAAGAGGTGGAGTGGGAGTGCACAGCAAAATGTTTGGTGATAGCCAGAGGAATCAGCAGGTTGTGGTGGTGTTGTGAGAGGAAAAGAGAGAGAAAGAGAGCACGCACACACACTAGAGGGAGAGAGAGTGCAGCACAGCCATCCAAGTCTAGACTGCCTCTTAAAGAAAAGCAGTCCGCATCTGCATCACAGCGCATGGCAGCCAATGACAAAGCGTCAGTAGGCTGGGGTGTACCACTGACTCGTTGGCTGTGTGCAGGAGGGATGGGCCTACAGGAGGGGTGGCAGCCAATAGCTGTTGAGATAGATAGCCAAGTGGGTGGGGGAAAGAAAATCAGGCACAGAGGTGTACCAGTGTCAGTGTTTGTGTGCGTATGTACGCATCACAGCAAGGGAAAAAAAGGCATGCAGTCAGACCAAGGGCATTCAGAGCACTCTGCCGTTAACTAATATTTCATCGTGCGTCGTAACACTTCAGAATAGGGGTTATCAGTGGATGGATAAAATAAGCACATATGGAGAGCTTAAACATGCTCAGCTGATGCACCTGTTAAGTGGAACAGCAACAGTAGAATAAGTCCTTGGGGAAAATCTCTGGATTGCACAACCCTTTGTAATCCAATGTTACTATGAGGTATTAAAACAGTGAAAATGTTGGTCAACCAATCATTTCCTATTATTAACAACACACAGGACTGTTGCACATCCGTGCATTAGCCATTACTTGGCTCGAGGTCACCCTCTTTAGTTTCTCTCCCTCTCTCTCAGTCCCAATTGACCCCCTTTCAAAGAGAAGATGAACAGTGTGCCTTTATCCAGCTAGGTCTGAGCAGAAAGACGAGCACTGACTGTGGCTCTCTCAACAGCACAATGGAGTAGACGCTGGTATCTCTCAGCAAGCTCATCCCTGAGAAAATACACATGCGAGGCAAGAGTGCAGACTCTCCCTCTCCCTAGTTACTGTTACAGCGGTTGTTCACATCTGCTTAACAACAGGCAGCGATGCTTTAGCCATGAGTTGAGGACTATGCTGCAGTAGTATTGACTTACTAGGCTTACGCAGAATGGGCTTTCCCCAAATGAGGTGCTTAAACAAAAAGTTACCATTACGGCTCTTATAAAGAAAGTTTTTTATGTAAAAAAACAAAAACAGTTACCGTTAAGAACAGTACACAGAAGAGGGGGTGGGCGCCAATGTATGGAAACTGGAAAGCCAACAACACAATCTACCTCACAAATTCTGAAAATTCTCGTGTCAGGTCTTAAGACAAACATGCTTTTAACAATAATATCACTCATTAGGTGCATTACGGAGGCTCATGCTTGTTTCTGAGAAGGAGGGGGGGTTAGATAATTCACAAATCACAATGGACAGAGGTCTCAGTTTGCATTTGTTGAATGCCTGTGGCTTTCTCCTGTTTTCCTTCACACTCTCGCCCTTTCGCCCCTCTCTCCCCTGCCGTGCCTTCTAAAAATCCTATCTGCGTCAACTGCACCTGCTGCTTCCAACTATTTTACACAGCAGGGGGAGCGCCGTCTCTTAGAACCCTGACACACACGCACGCACAAACGCGCGCACACACACACACACACATGTGCGCGCGCACACACAAACACACACACACACACACACAGATGAGTCGAGCTCCACAAGCGAGGGAAGGGGGTCCCTGAAGAATGACAATGGCAGCGTGCAAAGTGCATGTCACTCCCAGCACTAATGTGTTTTCCCTACTCAGTCTATAATGGTTTGTTAACATTTTGCTGCACAATGTGTCGTGCACAGGAAATAGTTTATTTCCCCATGTGCAGCAAAAGGATTTCAAATAGATCTACAAACTCACAACATGTCACATTATGATTTGCTGGGATCTTGTACATTTTGGCTATTTTGGCACACAACACCAATACACCAGGGGTTTTCAACAGGTGGTCCGGGGACCACCAGTGGTCCCTGAGAGGATTCCAAGTGGTCCCCAGGCTAAATGATGGAAGGTTTGTTAACCATCTTTGAGAGCGTAAAAATTTAAACTTATCTGAATTATCCCAGTGTGTACACAGGTAGAAGATGAATGTTCATTTTGATCCGTTTATCTGTTTTGTTTCTCCGAAATCCAGCCTGGATAAAAGCAAAAGAAATCTGTAGTTTGGGGGTCATCAAATGGTGGTCCGTGGCTCAAACTCTGAATAAATAGTGGGCACTGGTATGAAAAAGGTTGAAAACCACTGCAATACACAACCAAGTATAAGGCGGCTTTATACAGTAAGACACACTATGCATGTGTAAGCAGATGCACACCATTTCCATAAATCCCCTCATACGTTCTAGTATCCTGTCATCTCCAGCCACAGGCCTGCACTGCAACACTAAGTCAGCTTATCAGGCAGTGAGCCTTACAAATCCTTCACACAGGCTTTACATTGCTGATTCCTGATCAATGGCATCAGTCAAATGTCTTTCTGGATATTTTATTCAAATGGAGGCATTTAATTTGCATTAACTACAATAAACATAAAATCAATGAACTTGGAAGTCATTAGTGAAATTAAATTAATTTCCAGAAAGTAAGCTGTAAGCTTGAACACAAGACACAAAACTGGAGCTTAGCTGTAAATCAAATATGACAACAAACTATTAATTATTATTATAATTATATAATTATTATTATTATTAAATACAAAGTAAAATGTAGAAAATTTGTGACATTCCCCTTTAAGTCAAATTGGCTGCAATCAAAAATATGGCAAGGAAATCAGATGATTTGCTACACTCAAGAAATATTGTGTGGTTCTAAGCCCCCAAAACTAATTATGAAATTACATGGTAAAAAGGCTGCAATTTTGCAATGATAATGTCAGTTCAGGCAGTCAAAGAATCTGGATTTATGAGTGCACTTCCGATAACCACAAGCCAAAGCCATATAACAACTAGGGCTGCACCGAAAGGGAAATTGTTGGTCGAAATGGAATAGCACATATAGGAAACAGTTGGCCGAAAAGCAGATACCAAATAGCCGAATATGATTATCTTTTTCCCCCCTTTTTTAACAGTTGTTGTAGGCCTGCCATTGCTGTCACGGCTGTACATTAAAAGCTACCCGATTATGGCAAAACATAACTTAAATAATAATCGCCATTATAGGTTCATAAAACACGTGCATTAATTGCATATGTTCATTACAAGCAGACTGTTGAAACATTATAACAATATCTCTGGTGATTATTATTTTCATGCCACAGAGGGGCTGTGCAGATAAATATATTTAAACCTGTTTTGCTATCCAGGCATGTGTGTGAATTGTACAGAAACAATGATCAGTCATTATAGCTGCTGTGTTTTGTTAAGACTATAGTGTTTGTCCAGTAAATGGGGTCTCCCCTTCTCTCTCTTCTGTTCAGTAAACAGAAAAGCATGCCAGGATGCCAATCAGTAAAGTGAACTGCTGCAGCATACTGCATTAACAAGTGAAATTGGTAGTGATGACACGAAGAATGAGCAGACGAAATTGGAACTGGAACACTATAAAGCTGCATCCGATGAATGGGCACTCTCTTGATTGTATGAAATTGGATGAAAGTTTGGCAACCCACCTACTGTATATCGCCCATTTTCTGTATATCAAAGAGCTGGACTGGCAGGGGGACCCCTGCATCTGAATAGCAATTATTAGCATCAGAATCTCGGCCCCCATCCCCAAGTCAGTAGACCAGACAGTAACACAAAGTAACCTTTAAACCAACTGGGGATATTCATTCTGTCGCTGCAAGTAGGTATCATCATACCCAGTCTTCAGTAAATGTTAACAAGAATGGACAAATTACATTCAGGCACAGTCTGTTGCTCCAATGTCCCTAGTGGCTTAGACTTTAGCTAGTTCAAACAAAGAGGCCATATTACAACAACAAACTATCGAACGCCCTCTGGCCCTTTGGTGTTGTTTGGGTAAGCATTATATTTAAATACTACTAATTAATACTGTTAAGGTCACCTCTATCTTGTTTCAGCTGAGATTAGCAAGCTCTCAGCTCCTTCCAGAAGTGTTCAAGTGTCAAGAGAACAATGTGTCCCAATTTGTATGGCAGCAGTGTGGGCATCTATTGAAGTGACTTTAAAACAGGTACATGACATGTATTTGTGAATGTGTGTGGGTAGGCAGATTATTTCAAAATAGGGTACTTACCAACGCTTAACCGTTAGTAAGTAACTGAATTCCGGTTATCGATAATATTAACGGCTAATGATTAACTGATAAAATAAAACGCAATTGGCTGTCGGGCACCCTGGACTATTCCAATTTCATCCACGTTTTAGAGCTGCGCAGTGACGTCACCGCCCTGGTTCCGGAAGTCTTTTCCCAATTCATTTTCTCATAGACTTTTCGATAATAATTTATATCAAGACGAATACGCCGCGGCCAAAGCCAACTCGAGTCGTGACGAATCATGATGACACACACAAACTTTTGGGACAATAAAATAATTTCTAAGATGAAAAACGAAACAAAAAGTCTTCGTATCATGGCGTTTTCTACTTCTTCCCAATTATATATTATATGACGATATTGTGTTTGTTGTCATGATTTGTCACGACCTGAGTTGGCTTTGGCCGCGGCGTAATCGTCTTGATATAAATTATTTTCGAAAAGTCTATGAGAAAAATGAATGGGGAAAAGACTTCCGGAACAGGGGCGGTGACGTCACTGCGCAGCTCTATTATCCTACTAGCCAGAGGAGTGTTTCACTGCAGCAGCTACTGGGCTTTCACTAAACTTGGTCAAATAACTACCTCTGCATGTATTTAAGCCTATAGTTTTATTTTATGGATGTCCATAAGGCCATTGCGCTGATTGTCTGCATCACGGCATGCACAGCGCACATGCATGGCTATATGGAGTTTACCCACATGGCACTTTCAATGATGGACTCACCACGGAGAGCCATTTGGGAATTTGTGCTGTCTATTTTGTCGAGGAGTGCAATGCAAGTGGAACATTAATCCATTCCTGTTACACAGTGGATTGCGAAGTGTATGCACTGCGATGCACACACTTTGTAGTTGCATTTGATAACTTGCTGCTCCTTCCCGTCCCCGAAATTTAATTTGTTTCTGATACAGAACATGTCTATACAACTAATATGTGGTGTCCATAGAACTAATCGTCACATTAGTTCTATGGACACCACATATTAGTTACATTGTTACTGCTTAGTGCTTGAGGTGAACAAGGGACTTGGAAAAAGGCGGTGATGGTCAGGCATAAGTGGTCTTTTTAATGGATTAAAATATTTCCTTATCGGTTAACGGTTATTAACCAGCAAAGGCCTGATGCCGATTGATAAATAAAATCTTTCCATTTGGCCATCCCTACTTACTTCTAGGTTATTAATCAGAATCAGACGTAGTAAATCAGTTAAGTAAGTCAAAATCAAAATCACTGGCAAAAAACATCCAATGATGAAGGACACCTGTTACAGCTGGACCATTCATAACACATTGGAAGGCTTTTCACTTATAAGTCTAGAAAGGTTATATCAGAAGTGATTTAGGCTCAAACCAGCAGTAAAAAAGTGACCCTTACGCACAGGTCTCCATCAGGCCAAGTCAGGTCAGGTTTTACATAATAATAATGTAAAGTTGAAAGATTGGACATGGACATGGAAGTGAAGGTTTGAGTTTGGTTCACTGATTGAATTTTTTATACTTTGAATGTACATTTAAAACAAAATGCAGGTCAATGCAAAAACTAGTAAAACCAGAAGAGGTCCCATTTTCAATTCATTGTAACATGTCGTATGTATATTCTACTATACAACAATTTAACCAATTCTGCTCCATATAATTACTACTTGTATGACAAATGGCCAAAACAGCCAATGTGCAATACATACTGGATCACAGTAATGGTTTACTAAACTTTCCCAAAAAGGGTTGTTAAGTACAACATATGTGTGTGGCTTGAGTTAGTGAGTGAAATAAGAGAGTGAGAAAGCGATCTAAGCTGGATCTAGCGGCCCGTTCCCGCTCCTAATCCTGGCTTCCAGCACATGACCGGCTAAAGCATTATGGATTGCCTTTGATTAGGGTTGCTGTTGTGCACCCCTATTGGGGGACAACGATAATGTGGGAGCTAGCCTATGTATGCGACCACAACTTTGCTGGAATGCCAGGGCAAGAAAACCATCTGAGGCACATACAGTACACACTCACACACTGGCTTAACACAGTCCACGAGCTTGCTGCCTATAGCGTACGTAGTGCACACGTCGCTCAATAGAGGGCTGAGGCCTGTCGGATTATGCCTACGAGTCACTGAGTCAGCGGATTACCTTGAGACTGTTATTCTAGGTGAAAATGCAGATTAATGCTCAAAAATGTGTCAGCTAGCATTAGCTGTGGCTAAAGGTCCACAGAGAGACTGACTAGAGCAGTCACAATATAGAAGGGAATTTCACACAGCTACATCAGCTTGCAAATGAGACTTGTTAATCAAACAAGGGTGGCTTGTGCAATATGTATTTCTTATTACATAATAATGCTTTGTGAGAGAACGTTGGTTCTTGAAGAGTAAAACTACTAATAACTGATCCCCTGAATACCCCATAGAAGTCAATTTAATTTGCATACAATGGAAGACATACAGTATATCTTCAAGATGAATTGAAGATGTAATGCCGAGATCAAATGTTCATCAAGTATGCCTAGTTTTCATGTGAACTGAATTGAATCCTCAAACACAGCTGTTGCTGCATGATAACGTGTTGTATTTGGAATGGGCCTTTTGACTCAAAAGGCTTTCAGCTTACAGGAAGAAACTAAAATCTAAACTGAAAAAATACATATTTCAATATTCTATCCACACCTGGAAGTCTTGGAGCAATGTTAACTCCATTGACACATACAAGACAGAAGTACAAAAATCATGGCGCGCCATCTGTAAAGGAAGTGAATAGTCAGCCCTCAGCTAGCAATGGTGGAGCAAATGTTTTTTAGCCATTGGGCACTCTGACTGGCTGTTAGGCGGCTTGCCGACAATCTGTCCAGCATTCTGTGTGAGCCCCCAATCAATTAAAGAGTTTTAGTTCAGGAATGATTCCACACCCAAATTCTTTCATTGGTCATTGTTGTGTAGTGACAATATCAATAGTTTTAAGAGTTTGTCATCCCAGTTTCCAATACCCATAAGGGGATTGTTCTTTTTAATACAAAAATATGGTAACATTTAAGTAAACAAAAGCAGGGCTGGGTCGGAATGTGGGATTTTTTGGGGTTAACCATGTAAACCACTTTTAATGTTAAGGTATAACTAGGGTTGGGAAATGACTGCATTACCGCAAAACTGTGGTTATGTGATGATTTTCTTCTCTCATTTAAAGTTGCAAATTGCAGTCCATAAGATTTATGTCCTTCCCGTAATTCAAACTCAGAGTTTGAATTACGTGGGTAGCCATGAAGACTGTGTGCATGTATGCACGTACGCGAACGCATATTTGTATTCATAATATTCATTGTTGTTCAATAAAGAGGTGCATTAATATTATCTGTGCCTGAATTACACTGTATCTCATCCTCAATCAGTGTAGGCGGCTGTTGCAGCAGGTGGGAGCTGACATTCACACACATCTGTCGGTATCAGCAGACAAAACAAATCTCATTCAGTCTTCTAAGACGTCTGCTCATAAGTAAAATGTCTACCATAGTTTTGAAACTGTTTTAAAAACTCATTAGCGTTCCTACCGAGCCACGTCCACATTGTTAAAAGCAGAGAGACCACCTAGCTCCAACCACTGTAGATGTGCTACTTACAGTATATTGTCAAAATACTGTTTAATTCACCTAGATGGTTCCTGATTACTACTACGTCAACTGCTGGACTGCTACGAATGTTTCTCTTTCACAATGGTAGGAAAGATTCTATCACAATAAGCAAGGTTATAGAGTTATGTTTAATGTCAAGGCAATGCTGCCCACATACTGCAACAGTGGGTATTCGGTGGTTATTCAGCCATGGTGAATTTAGCTATGACTCACAGCCATAGTTGTTATTGAAAAGCAACGGAAACAACGCAGGTCAGTAATGAAAACAAAAATATTCAGTATCAGAAGAATTTGATAATATATATATCCTCACTACAGGAAATGAGGTTATCTTTCCTCCGGGAAAGATATTTCAGATCTTTTCTTTGGGAAAGATATTTCAGCAAAGTTTCTGGTAAACCTGCTGGTATAACAATTAAATCAAAAGGATTGGTATGATGGGGCAACATTTTTGTGATCTGTTAGCCAGCTAATACCCAACCCACAAGGGTGTATGAGTCTACTCTACTGCTCCACTATTGAAGAAAAGTGCAATCTATCAAACAACTTCTATGTCTTTGGCAGTGAAGAGTTGGATTTGATTTTATACTGTAGAGATTCTTGACAATCTTTTTGTGCATTAGAATGTATGAGGAGTCTGCCATGTTTGTATTATTTATTATGTTCTACTTTCACTTGAAAGTACCGTTATATCCCTTTAAGAGAAAGATATCTTTTAAAAAATGATCATACAGTAATATTATGTTCTATAAGAAATTTGGGACATTGAAATATAAATCTATGTTAATGACATTTACAAGGTTTATAACATGTTCCTGGAGGTCTTTATGTGTGTAATGTGTGGTTTTAGATATTTTAGATGTTAGCAGTGTCTCTGATGTCATGGACAAAACTTCCTGGACTACAATTCCCACACTTAAGGCTAGCAGTATGGCTGTCTTACTGAGACAACATGTAGTCCAAGGCTAATCTAAGAAGGCTAGGAAGGATGGAAGGAAACAGACATGCGCAGTACAGTTTGCCAGTGTAAAACCTTTTGGTCTGCACTGCACATGTCCGTTTCCTTCCATGGATCGATGAGGACGCCACCGCAGGTGACCTACCTCCGCATTTTCAGAACTGCACCCTTTACCGGAACTACGCAATCGTACGAAATGTGTGGCTCAGCAGCCAACAGGTTACCAACTTCCCAGTAGCTTACATCCTTGCAAACAGTCAAGCAGGCTACCTGATCATGATCACACTGAATTTACAATTCATTTACAATGAATTAATGACTCACCTATAATGATGGCTAGAGGTTGATATTTGAACGTAGACTATAATTATTCCAAGGTGTGTAGGCTAAAATAAGATGGGCAGCATCCAGCACGGTTTAAATATGTTGTATAATAAAATCTGCAGGCTAAAAGCATGTAACCAACATGCTTCACTTTGTCATATAGCGTGACCATGACACAAACTCACAACACGTCGCGCAAAAATGCGTTGTAAACATTAGAACGTTAGAGCAGAATTGCCACAACTCACGTCATGGCTCGGCACAGGGCGGGATCTAGAGGGGGCAGGGGCGGGCAGGGGTTTAGCTTTGGGGTCTGTGGGGCTAAAATATCCTCAAATGGTGTTCTGTGACTCAAAAGCCGAATAAATAGTGGGCCCTGGTATCAAAAATGTTCCAAAAGCACTGCTTCTTATGAAGAACTTTAGAGTTGCCCACCCTGCCATTCTTCCAGCCCACCCTAGTAGGGGTGGATAGATCCGGTCCTGGCTCTGCTGCGCCAGAGCCTTAAATGAATAGGGAATCCACTCCTGGAACAGAAACGGTGAAGTCACTGTGCAGGTCTACTGGTAGAGTGGGTCCTCACTCCTCACTACCTGTATGTTGTTTGTTTGCTATAAATCGGCAAGGGTTTACAAAAAGCTCACTGGGATTGAGCTTTTTAAAACTCTTCGCGTGCGTGCACAAAACGAGCACGTGCGCAACAAAAAAAAAGATCAGTGACGTCGGGCGTTTATCGCCCGGCGTTTAACACTCTCTTGAACGCCGGTCGATTTTGAGCTTTTTAGCTCAAAAAACGCCGGCCCCATTGAGAATGAATCAGAATGGGCGATTTATTCCTCGCCGTCTGTAAGCCCCTTAATTCTTCTAAATGTCATTAACATGTCCCTTTAAGTCTATGAATGCACCATTACAGAACCTCTCAGATCAAACAAGCAGGTTGGTTAAATGGGAATTTAAAACATTCTAGACATTAAATAAATCTGGGCAAGTTTTCTCAGCATGAACAAGACGTTTGATTTTCCAGGTGTAAAGTAGTCTATGAAAATGAAAGCCGACTATGATATAAAATAGCGTCCACTGACTAGTTTGCATTAAGAACCATGCTTGAAACTGACTTTATGGCCATCCATTTCAATCTCAGCATCGCTGTTGAGGCCGTAGTGTCCGAGTGCTGTGGCAGAATGCTGTGCTCTGAGGAAACCCACTGTGACAGGTGGTCTGCTTGTGTTCCGGGTACTGCTGCGAAGGGACGGGGAGGTTTACGAGCAAGTCATCTTTAATCGCATGAGACCAAATCATTTCCTTGAGAGTTTTCCACCCACCCATCACCTCCAGTCACAACAGCATGGTGCCACAGCAGAATAATGACACAGGGGTGCAGTCCCCTCCTCCTCCTCACAGGCCCATAAGCTCTGTAAGATTTATACTGTACGTAGTCGTATGACAGTCCCACGCCAAAAATAACCATGAATGTAGCTCATACAAGCAGCTTGTAGATCTGCCATTTTTCGGCTCTGCACACAACAGTATGATTTATTAGTCTTTTATTATACTTATTCAGGCCCATTTGGCACCAAGTGCCCGCAGGGGCTATTTATATTTGAAGGCTCTAGCAAATAAAGCATTCCATGCTTTATTTAGCAGAACTAAGGGATAAATGACAACCAACCTTTGACACCCTAGGCTGCAATGCTAGCCTGACAGTGAGTCGCAAGTTCAAATCCTGATGCTCACAACCTTTGCCAATTTACTGTTTTATCAATAAGACATCAAAAGGCTCCAAAACAAAACAAAATTACAACCCTCAACTGTTGAACATAAAGGTTATCTGGACTTCCAGTACAAGTAAATTGGTTATTGTGGCATTTAGTTATCTAGATCAAAATATTAAAATTGATCAAATACCAGTTCTTTGATTTGCAGTTAGAGTCACTACATGGAAAATTTAAAAATGTTTAAAATCTAAATTCTGGACATAGGCAATTGTGACACTACAGTATCTAATGTGCTTCTTCTGTAGTTGGAGGTTCATGGGCAGATAATGGTATTATGAGAATGCTTTGATGTAGGCTAGATTAATAGTGCCGTGTTGTAGTGTACTTGAAGGTCAGAAAATATCAGTTTGTGTACATTTGATTTTGTTTACTTTAGTCCAGACCCGCTTCTCAAGCCCTCTGAGTGTGTGTGGGTATTCACTGTCAATCTGTGTCTGTGGACATGTGATCCCCAAGTTCTATGAAGACGTCAACAGTAACACCTGGTCAGTGCATGGTACTCTGGGATTTAAAACAAATAGAATTATTCACTTTCATAACTTCTTTTCCTGGAATTCACTATGGAATATCTTCCTCCATCTCGGAAGAAAGCCTGGTCTGTGTTCAGGAGATGACATTATAATTGGCCCGATGGCGCGACTGTACTTTTAAGGACGTGCAGGCCAGTATATACTGCCATACAGTGGCCCGACAGGGCCAGTGGAAAAAAAAGACAAATCATCCCCCGGCCAGTGACAGTAATTTGGACAATCAAATTTCCCTTAAAGTTTACCCCTGGTGTTCCAAAAAATGCTGTGTGAACAGGCCTGGAGCTGATGGTATTTTATGTTATGTTGTAATGACTCGTGGTTATTAGGCATGAAACTACAAGGTGGCATAAGAGGTACCCATTATTGATTACTGATTATTGATTAACCAGTAATGGTTAGCTGTCAGATGACTACAAATTGTTGATCAAGAATATAAAATGAATTCTAACCCTAGTTATCATCAGCCCCCGACTGAATCTTCTTGGCTATGAGAGACTACATTTATTCTACACTTGCCCCATCGTTTCCCAAAGGTATGTGATGTTGAATAGTAATTGTGAGAAATACACCAGTGGAAGATTATACGCTAGACAGAGTGTAAAATTGGTCTAAAACAAAGCTTGCTGAGGCCTGAGGGTCATTGAAAACAAAGATGGCTGCAACACCACTGACTGTGGTTATGATTGGAATATGCTTACAGTACAACCATGGTGTCTGAATTCATATATGGCAAAAAAAAGATTGCTTTTATTTTACAAGTCAACAAGACAATGTTCAGAACCTTACAATTTACCTTTTCATCCATGGCAAAATGCTTCAATGTCAGTTATATAATCAAACTAAGTAAGTGACAGTTACAAAGTACTGACAATAACATTAACAAGTTATCATTCCCACCTTGCACTTGGTCAATTCAAGAAATGGCTACAATTGTGCGAGTTGTCAACTAACCCAATTTGGGTTCCTGAATGAAATAGTTTGTCATGCTACAGTATGGTCAGGTCAAATAGACAAAACTGACCTGAAGCAAAAATGTGGCACCACCACATGGAATAAAATTTGAATGAATTTGAATGTTCAACTCACTAAAGTCTGACATGACAATCGGCAGTAGAGAATGGGTAGTATGAAGTGAAAGGAAAAACATTCAGTTGTGCAGCAATATAATTAATTACGCTATATATGGAGAATATTTAATTATAATATTGTATGTAATTATAATATATTCTAATAAAGTAAGTTCAGTATATTTGACTGCTTGTATTGACTGTTGAAAACGTTGCCGTGTTGTAGAGTAAAATAGAAAAGTCGTAGAATGACTGAATCGAACCCGGTGAATTGTAATGTAACTGAATTGTAAAGACAGTGTCAATGCACACCTTCTACCTCAAATTCATCCCATCTTGATGACCCCCCCCCCCCCCCCCCCCCCCACCCCACCACCCACCCACCCCACGCTACCTGGTAGTACTCCGACTCCACTCAATACATTCCCTGCCTGAGTGACAACCCACAATCCCCTCTTGTGAGGTGTCACATATCCACCACTCGCTCTCTGTTGCTAAAGGCCGAGGGGAGGTGGAATGATTGGGATAGAAATAGCAGTGTCACATGAGGCTGTCCAGCGACTGGTAGCCAGCCAGTTGCTCATCCTTACATGGAACCCAGCCCCTTTCACGCACAGACAAAACGCCACCCGCAGAGTGACCACCTATTGGCTCTACGCAAGTCACTCCATGGGATCTTCATTCATCATCACAGACTCTTCACGCACCCTTCAGGCCCATGCTGCATGGTGCTGCGACATGAGGTCTACAAGCACATGTGTGCACAAACACACACCTGTTCAAACAAACCTAACCTACACTAGCTTAGAAACACTTCATCCCACCATAAATAAAAAAGGACAAAAAAGGCATCCCACCTTTTCTTAATCTTTCACGACAGACATGTTGGTCCTTGTCGACAAGGGTGGGTCTACTCTACAAACAAAGTATACAGTACTGTGTGTGTGTATGCGTGCGAGCATGCATACACATACATAGCACAGCGTTTTTATCAATTAATCTAAATGATCAATAATAATCAACATCATTATTACTGCTACTACTACAATTATGATTAATAAAGCATTTTAAAATGTTAAAAAAAACTAACTTAACAACTTACACTCAAACAGTAAATTAAACATAAAATAACTATGTATTATTAAGATAAAATCGTATACATGCTTAACAAATCCTTATCCAGTTAACAGCACTCCTATAGTCCCCTGCAAGTTTAGTCACAAAACAAAAAGACGCTTCTGTTGTACACTTTATTTGCTGCCATTCTCTCCCTACGAACAAAAGGATCTACAGTTTGTAGCTCCTTATAGGGGGAGATTTACAGTTGGCAGCAGAGTGGTTTTGTTTCCACCCAACACATAAACTAACAGAGCCACATGTAATTTCCATGGTCTGAGTGGATGATCCCAAAAGCTAACCAGAGCCTCTTCACCATGCCTCTCAGTCTTTCCCTGAGCACTTTGCCCTCAGGAATTTTCCAAAACCCCAATGCAACCCCAGGTCAAAGCAGAATAATGAGACAATAATATTAAGAGGAAAGGCAAGTCTCTCCTAAAACAATCTAGACAAGAGGGGGAGAGAGACACACTCACACACACACACGACATGAGAGAAAGACACGAGAGAGGGAGAGAGAAGAGAGAGAGACAGAGAGGGAGAGAGATATTCATCTAATTGATTTGTTACCGCAAATACCAGTTCTGATATTTTGGATAACTGGAAGGATAATCCATAATTAATGTAGAGAATGCAATGTATTCAGTACTAGGATCCAATCACAATGTTTGCGGTTTGTGCAGATGCTTTTCATTATAGGCAGGCATTATTTATAATTTAGGCTAGTTACCCAAACTCACGATTTCTCGTGTTTCTTGCTTCTACCCACCTTTGAATGAAATGAATGAATGAAATGTATTTAATATAGCACCTTTCTAGACAATAGGTCACAAAGTGCTTTACAGATTGCAGGCATATAATAACATTACATAGAACATACAAGAGGAAGGACAAAACATCCATTGACAACAGGACAACGCACATGTCAGAAACCAAGAATACAGAAAACTAAGGGATAAGGCTAACAGAAACACTTAGAATACAAATAGGTTTTTAAACCAGATTTAAACGATGACACTGACTCCGCTAATCTAAGGGCTAGGGGCAAAGCGTTCCAGAGCTGGGTGCACGAGCTTTGCCAAAATAAGAAATGTCGTTTAATATAAATATAAAAAGTAGAATATAAATTCCACAATGTATTTTTTTTATTCCATTCTTAAACAGCCAACATCTGAATATTCTGTGCACATGGTCACGCATGACGATGCTCAAAATGGGACAAAGTATGATGTTTATGGGTAAATAAAACTTTAATCCGACCTCGAGAGTACAAAAACATTGTTTACGCGAGTGAACATTGCACAGACTGTAGTGTAATGACTCATCACACACTACTTCCGGTTCAGTGAAAGAGTTCACAGCATCCAAAGTTTTGCATCAATCAGACACAGCTTACAATTTGAGGCATTTTGTTAAAAGAAAAAGCTATTCAAGATGGAATACATGATATGGGATGTTTGGACAAACTCTGAGAGTAAACAAAACGTTCTATAAGATAGCTAACATAATGTTGAACATGTTGCATTATCATTGTTTGGACTCAGGAAGGAGCCTAGTCCGACATCATTTCTCAATTGTACAAAGTAGGCCTGGACTCGTTAGTCACGCTGCAGTAGACCAACATTTACATTTGAATCGCAGTATGATTAAAAATCAAAAATCATATCCAAACCCTGGATGTCTGATCAGCACAACGGTCAGTGACATCGTTTGAGAGAAGAGCCAGAAAAGATTGTAAATATATATTTTTTCTCACACACAAGATCAAATCAATTGGGGGAATATATGTACATCATGGCACGGACTAACAAAACACCTAAAAATCACTCAAAGGATGCCTGTAATCTTCCACTCCTCTTTACATTCCATTTGTTTGCCTCAATTCTTGAGTGACAGATTGGTGGTTAAACACAGTCAGGACTGGGAATGTGATAATCAACATAGCTGGGGTTTGCAGCAAAAACATTGATAAGGAACTCTGGACAGAGTAGACATGAGAGACACACGCGCGCGCGCACACACACGAAAACAAGCATGAAGATCCCTGCTGTCCGTCTGTGACCTATCATGTGATGTTGCCATGGCGGAGAAGGCCTCAGACAACAGTGTGATTGTGTTCTGAGGGTGAGTGGGGGCCGATCGGCGACAGACTGTTCTGACTGTGGCACTGCCAACCCTGGTGCCAAAGTGCCCTGCCTCCCACAGAGAGACAGACACACCCACTGGCTGGCAGGCCAGCCTGCACAGGGGCCCTAGCTACCGTCATGGAAACCAATGCAGCTAGCATCTAATCATTTCTCTCATATTGGCCTCTTAAATTTTCTACATCAGCAGGATCAAGGTCATTTGTGATTCAACAAAGGAGGAAGGTGTTGAGCATATTCATGTCCAGTTTATGGTCATTAGCCTAGCCACCACTAAACAGTAACTGGAAAAACGATGATTATACATTATACAGACACAACGTCTGTATAATATAATATCTGTATGGAAATGTGTCCACCAGAGGGTGCTGCAGGGAAGGATACTGCTCTTCATTCGTTTTTTTCAATTACTTTTGTGATCCTCCTTTTTGTTTATTATTTGGGAGGTGAAAAAAAAAGAAGGACAATACCAGTCACTTGAACCCAAGACGGCTGTTTATAAAATAGAGTTTCAAGGCTCAATGGGTTTGTCTAATTTTCTAAAATGTAGGCTACATCAAAATACAAAATTGAACAACTTAAAAACTGTCTGGGGAGTTCACAAAAGCCTGGTGGACGTTAAAATGAGAAAATAAGTAAAATCCCTTTAAATGTTCATTTCAGTTTAGGAGTGAAAGGGGCACATCAAGCTTAAGCTAACAAAATCTGACTTGAAACATTTGGTCAACATAAGATGCTTTGAGCATCGCTTTGCTGTGCACTTCCAACACAAGTCACTTACTTTTGATGGTGACACATAGCAGGCCAATGTCCAATTTTCTTGTTACTGAGTTCGAAGTTGCCTGTTCAGACCTACAGCCTACAGCACAGATCCTGTTTTGAGCAATCACCAATTCTAACTAAATGCCAAGTGGCACCGTGTAGGAAATGTTGCCTATGTGCAGCATCTCACTTTGTTGGAAAGCATCAGTTGAGGTGTCACTTATGAAAACTGTCAACTGCCAAAAACAATGACCTAATCGAGGAAAACACCGGCAGAGAGTTTAGCACAGTATTCATTAGCCAAGACTTTTTAAAGGTGTAATTTTGAAACCCTTTTTTGTTACACTGGCTTCGGTAGGCCTGGAAAAAAAGAATATCAAATAGTTGTAGCAGGGTTTTCAACAGGTGGTCCCCAGGCTAAATGATGGAAAGTTGGTTAACCAAATGTAACTCTTTGAGAGCGTGAAAATGAAACCAAGTGGACCCTTGTGGGTCCATTTGGTTTCATGTTTACACTAGAGAGTTTAAATATTCATTGAGAGTTAAAATATCCATCATGTGAATTAGCCCAAGTCTACACAACTAGAGAATGTAGAAGATTAATGGTCATTTTGGTGTGCATGTTTGACTGCTTTGTTTTCTCCAAAATCCAGCCAGGAAAAGTGGACAAAAACAGTCTGTGAGGCTGAAATGTCATCAAATGGTGGTCCGTGGCTCACATTCTGAATAAACAGTGGTCCCTGGATCAAAAAGCTTGAAAACCACTGGGTTGTAGGACAAAAAGATTGCCAACCTTTCAGAAGAAGGGGTCAGTAATAGGACTGAGTAACTAGCCTGTTCACAGTGAACCTTATTTCTTATCACACCGTGGGGCCTCAGGTGAAATTGGGCCTGTACTCGCTGGGAGGGAGGGGCTATGGCAGAAACTGGAGGAACTGTCAACAGCGCACACACGTGTCCTCCACAGACAACACGCACAGGCGCACACCAAACGAGGCTAGTCTGTGTGTCTGCGTTCTCGACATCTTGTTTAACGTGAAAACATTACACAATCTAGCCATACTTCATGCATCCATATGAAATGCCCAACCCCAGCACGCAAATAGCTTAAACACACCACCACAAAAGTAAGGGGCTGGGCTTTATAACTGCTGCTTCACTATGGCGTCTCTGTTTATTATGACAAAGTGTTCGGTTTTATGGGACAGCAAGCATAAAAAGTTGACTGTGTTGACAGTGTGGGCTAAGTCGTGACTGCACCCTGACACCACAGAACCAGTAATTTGGCGTGAATCATTCCAACTTCATTGTTTTTCAGTGAGATTACAGCCAGGAGGGACAGGTCAAAGTACAGTCAAAAGCTAAATTGAATCGGTACAAGTACAACCAAACGCGAAATAGGGTGAGGTCAAGCAAAAAAAAATATTTTGTCACATTTTTCTGTGCTCAAACATAGTAGTATCACAAGAGGGGCACAAACAGGTTCTGTCAGTCACGTGTTACACTGCAAAGCAAACAACTGCAATACTGCTGCATACAATAAGTAGATAATGACACATTAAAGAGGTGGTTTTCTCAATAACTTTTGGAATGGAACTAAATACAATCATATGACTGGACCATTTTGTTACACCAAGAACTAATCGGTGATTTTGTGAAACAGTGCAGAGGCAATTATCTAAACCCATGTTTCTGTCCATACATACAGCCAACCAGATGAAGAAATTACATTTTGAAGCTTGAATCATTGCTTTTATGAACTATCCGAGATATCCATGTTTATGAAAGAATCTTATGAACTATATACTACAATTAGATTACTCTTTCATGTAGAAATAGGCCTAACTGATAACCGAAAATAGCCAATCTACAAGATAACAATGTTGTGAGCGTGTAGATCGGCTCTTCCAGTTCGTTTCATTTCTACAATTTGTGCATGCATGTCAATAATTCCTAATTACTATTACTGTGATGGCATGCACACTAATCGCACCACATTTAAAATCACTTCTAGAACCTGCCTGTTAAGGCACAAGTGCCATTGCGTTACCCAACATATGGCCCAGTGAGCTTCTCCTGTGATAACCCAAACTGCAGTAACTGATGAATAGAATGCCAACGGCAACATTAGTCAGGTTATGTAACACCACTCATTATGTAGCTAATATATATGGAATACTTAAAGAATCAAGCATCATTGATCCCCTTTCCCAGGCAATCAAAGCATAAAAGGTTGATTAAAAGACGGAAGTCCTTAGATTGCTTATCTTATCAAATAAAGCACGTCATATCTATATAGCCTTTGTCATATCTATATAGACTAGACAGATATCAGTCACAAACCCAGTCCTATTCTGTACATGGGCCCTATAAAAGTAGGTATTGTTAAAAAAAAAACTCACAATATGACATGAATATAACTAAATACTGTGCATAGCAGTTAAATACATGTATAGTGTTCTTTCATTTCTTATCATAATATGTAGATGAATAATTAACCCAACTTCCCCACTGTATCTGTCTGTCTGCTTGTCTTGTAAATTCTGCTGTGTACCCATATGAAGACTCAGCCACTCAGGCATCCTTTTTATAAATAAAAAAAAAAAAACTGTAATTAAAGGCTATTAATAGTCGAAAAGTTATAGATTTCTATTGTTTATTATTTGTTTAATAATTTCGGTATGGTGGGGTTAAAGTGGTTAATATAACTACTGCAAAGTACTCAATGATGTGACAATGGCGGGAGTAAAGATCACATTCCTACTCCACTCTGGACATTAAAGGCACAGTCCTCCCTGAGGGTCTTTTAGTGACCACAGACATGATGGGTGATGAACTGAACTGAGCCACATTGTATGATGGGTCGTGCTGTGTAGTGTATCAACTGCGCAGACTCAGTCAGTCCGTCGTCAAGCCCGTCTGCTCGTCAGGGACGTGCAGAGTTGTTTGTGAGGGGGTAATGGGCTGAAAAACCGTTAAAGGGGAACTACACCTATTTTCAACACTTTACTATGTCATTAATTGGCTATACCTTAGAGATGTTGTGTGGACATGATAAAAAAAAGTTCCCAATTCTGTATGAAAAAAAATCATTAACATGGTGAAATACATCTGATGACATCATCGAGATGTATTTCACCATGCTAATGTTTTTTTTTTCTTTCAGATCCCTTTTTCCTGAGAGGGTACAAATGGAACAAAAAAATGGACGCGCTAGGGTCACATTTGTATTTTTGGACAAAAATAGCGAATACAGCAGCTCCACAGGCCCGCAAGCGTCGCGCAGCGATGCATTGAAGAGCTTGTAGATCTGTCATTTCCAGGTCGCAACCCAGCACTCTTCATTTAATTACTTGAGATGTGTACGACATGAATTTAGGAACGAATCTGTTCAGTGCACAATGCTGCGTTAAAGTTCAGGGGGCGTAGATGCTATGGAAAGTAGATGCATGTTGCATTTCTTCATCAGGGAAAATAGCTGCATTTGTGGTCTGGAAAAGGGGCAAAACAGCCCCATTTGATTTTACGTGTTCACGTCCCTGATTGGGTGCTCGTCAAAATAGGCTACTACAGCATTATCAGTATAGCACTGAGTAATCGGACGCCAAGGAAAGCCCAACAGAATGACCTCGCGTGATTTTTTTTACGCGACCATCATTAGTACATCCCTCCCCCAACAAATGGTCGAATGCTCGATCACCAAGCGTTTGGCACGATCGTAACAAAACGGACACGATGACAACAAACCATTCAGAATGGTAGTGGTGGGTCACCAGGGGGACAAATGTATCCACTATACTAGTAGGCTATAGTCACGCACGTGTAAAACACGACGCTGCCGTGTGTGTGTGTACCGTGTATTAATGTGTCGCGTGAGTCACTCGTGTATGTAATGTAATGTATGTAAACTCGTAACATTGTTTCCCACCATCAAACTCCGACACATCACATGGACACATGGATACTTTGATGTGCGCAGCGTATAAAACCCATGTTGAATGTTGACGCATGCTGCTTGGTCCGCCGTGATTCTTAATTCAACGTACACTGTGTACAGAGCTGCAGTAGGACGGTGTCGCCTGTCCAAAAAAATGATCAGATCTACCAGCTGACGACGAATTAGCGTAGCATTCGTTTAATTATCTTTGTAAACTCCTTCTTGTTTTGCCCAAGCGACGCCTCGCCACGGATCACTTGGATTAAGATTTTTTTCCTCGCCGAGGGAAATATGTAAAAACGTGTACTTACCCAGTCAAATTTGGATCGCAGCAGAAAACGTGCCCGCGTCGCTCCCTCTAGTCTGTGTGCGCCCACACGCTCACAACAACACTGTCTGTTTGGCTGCTGCTTCCCGTCCGAACGCTTCCTTCCTCCTCTCCGTGGTGATCGCCTCGTGGAGCTTCAATGGGTCTGTCCTGTCGAAAATGTCACAAAAGATTCCAACACTCCCCTCCCTGGGAGAGCTCAGCTCAGCCTCGCCTCGAACACGATTCACCGAGCGGCCGCGTCAACTCAACACTCACTGGATGCAAATCATACAAACTCACTGAGAACCCCTCGTCGTCAAGTGGGCTGAGGTAAACGTTTGACTTCCGGTCAGTGGATTTCAATATAAGTCTCAAGTTTTATGAGAATGTTCTACATCAGAGGGTTTACAACTGATTGTGAACAAGGCTTAGAATCAGCTGGATAGTTCTGGCCTGGGGACAACTGTTTGTTCTGCAGTTCTGGGTGGGGCTATATTAGTGCTTTATATACTTGCAATGCCTGCCATGTGTATGGTACACAATCCCACTGTTTTTCAACCAATGGTCCATCACTGGACCACTGTAATGTCCTAATAATAATTACTCAGTATGAGACATACCATTGGTCAAATTACTACACACCATCTAGCCTACACCCTCACCCTAAACCTCCCACGGGGAAGCACAGCACAACCTAAACCTAACTTGGCTCCAATGCAACTCTCTATTTTTTTATAATGGGATGAATCTACTCTAGATTCATCCCATTATAAAAAAAATAGAGTTGCATTGGAGCCAAGTTAGGTTTAGGTGTGCTTCCCCGTGGGAGGTTAGGGTGAGGGTTAGGCTAGATGGTGTGTTAGTAAATTGACCAATGGTATGTCTCATACTGAGTAATTAATTATTAGGACATACAGTAGGTCCAGTGAGGACCATTGGTGAAAAAACAGTGGGATGTGTACCATAACATGGCAGGCATAGCAAGTATATAAAGCACTAATATAGCCCCACCCAGAACTGCAGAACAACAGTTGTCCCCAGGCCAGACTATCCAGCTGATTCTAAGCCTGTTCACAATCAGTTGTAAACCCTCTGATGTAGAACATCTCATAAACTTGAGACTTATATTGAAATCCACTGACCGGAAGTCAAACGTTTACCTCAGCCCACTTGACGACGAGGGTTCTCAGTGAGTTTGTATGATTTGCATCCAGTGAGTGTTGAGTTGACGCGGCCGCTCGGTGAATCGTGTTCGAGGCGAGGCTGAGCTGAGCTCTCCAGGGAGGGGAGTGTTGGAATCTTCTTGTGACATTTTCGACAGGACAGACCCATTGAAGCTCCACGAGGCGATCACCACGGAGAGGAGGAAGGAAGCGTTCGGACGGGAAGCAGCAGCCAAACAGACAGTGTTGTTGTGAGCGTGTGGGCGCACACAACTAGAGGAGCGACGCGGGCACGTTTTCTGCTGCGATCCAAATTTGACTGGGTAAGTACACGTTTTTACATATTTCCCTCGGCGAGGAAAAAAATCTTAATCCAAGTGATCCGTGGCGAGGCGTCGCTTGGCAAAACAAGAAGGAGTTTACAAAGATAATTAAACGAATGCTACGCTAATTCGTCGTCAGCTGGTAGATCTGATCATTTTTTGGACAGGCGACACCGTCCTACTGCAGCTCTGTACACAGTGTACGTTGAATTAAGAATCACGGCGGACCAAGCAGCATGCGTCAACATTCAACATGGGTTTATATACGCTGCGCACATCAAAGTATCCATGTGTCCATGTGATGTGTCGGAGTTTGATGGTGGGAAACAATGTTACGAGTTTACATACATTACATTACATACACGAGTGACTCACGCGACACATTAATACACGGTACACACACACACGGCAGCGTCGTGTTTTACACGTGCGTGACTATAGCCTACTAGTATAGTGGATACATTTGTCCCCCTGGTGACCCACCACTACCATTCTGAATGGTTGTTGTCATCGTGTCCGTTTAGTTACGATCGTGCCAAACGCTTGGTGATCGAGCATTCGACCATTTGTTGGGGGAGGGATGTACTAATGATGGTCGCGTAAAAAAAATCACGCGAGGTCATTTCTGTTGGGCTTTCCTTGGCGTCCGATTACTCAGTGCAATACTGATAATGCTGTAGTAGCCTATTTTGACGAGCACCCAATCAGGACGTGAACACGTAAAATCAAATGGGGCTGTTTTGCCCCTTTCAGACCACAAATGCAGCTATTTTCCCTGATGAAGAAATGCAACATGCATCTACTTTCCATAGCATCTACGCCCCCTGAACTTTAACGCAGCATTGTGCACTGAACAGATTCGTTCCTAAATTCATGTCGTACACATCTCAAGTAATTAAATGAAGAGTGCTGGGTTGCTACGTGGAAATGACAGATCTACAAGCTCTTCAATGCATCGCTGCGCGACGCTTGCGGGCCTGTGGAGCTGCCTGTATTCGCTATTTTTGTCCAAAAATACAAATGTGACCCTAGGCGCGTCCATTTTTTGTTCCATTTGTACCCTCTCAGGAAAAAGGGATCTGAAAGAAAAAAAAACATTAGCATGGTGAAATACATCTCGATGATGTCATCAGATGTATTTCACCATGTTAATGATTTTTTTTTTTCATACAGAATTGGGAACTTTTTTTTTTATCATGTCCACACAACATCTCTAAGGTATAGCAATTAATGACATAGTAAAAGTGTTGAAAATAGGTGTAGTTCCCCTTTAACGGTTTTTCAGCCCATTACCCCCTCACAAACAACTCTGCACGTCCCTGACGAGCAGACGGGCTTGACGACGGACTGACTGAGTCTGCGCAGTTGATACACTATACAGCACGACCCATCATACAATGTGGCTCAGTTCAGTTCATCACCCATCATGTCTGTGGTCACTAAAAGACCCTCAGGGAGGACTGTGCCTTTAATGTCCAGAGTGGAGTAGAATGTGATCTTTACTCCCGCCATTGTCACATCATTGAGTACTTTGCAGTAGTTATATTAACCCACTTTAACCCACCATACCGAAATTATTAAACAAATAAATAAACAATAGAAATCTATAACTTTTCGACTATTAATAGCCTTTAATTACAGTTTTTTTTTTTTATTTATAAAAAGATGCCTGAGTGGCTGAGTCTTCATATGGGTACACAGCAGAATTTACAAGACAAGCAGACAGACAGATACAGTGGGGAAGTTGGGTTAATTATTCATCTACATATTATGATAAGAAATGAAAGAACACTATACATGTATTTAACTGCTATGCACAGTATTTAGTTATATTCATGTCATATTTGAGTTTTTTTTTAACAATACCTACTTTTATAGGGCCCATGTACAGAATAGGACTGGGTTTGTGACTGATATCTGTCTAGTCTATATAGATATGACAAAGGCTATATAGATATGACGTGCTTATTATGATAAGATAAGCAATCTAAGGACTTCCGTCTTTTTAATCAACCTTTTATACTTTGATTGCCTGGAAAGGGGATCAATGCTTGATTCTTTAAGTATTCCATATATATAAGCTACATAATGAGTGGTGTTACATAACCTGACTAATGTTGCCGTTGGCATTCTATTCATCAGTTTACTGCAGTTTGGGTTATCACAGGAGAAGCTCACTGGGCCATATGTTGGGTAACGCAATGGCACTTGTGCCTTAACAGGCAGGTTCTAGAAGTGATTTTAAATGTGGTGCGATTAGTGTGCATGCCATCACAGTAATTAGGAATTATTGACATGCATGCACAAATTGTAGAAATGAAACGAACTGGAAGAGCCGATCTACACGCTCACAACATTGTTATCTTGTAGATTGGCTATTTTCGGTTATCAGTTAGGCCTATTTCTACATGAAAGAGTAATCTAATTGTAGTATATAGTTCATAAGATTCTTTCATAAACATGGATATCTCGGATAGTTCATAAAAGCAATGATTCAAGCTTCAAAATGTAATTTCTTCATCTGGTTGGCTGTATGTATGGACAGAAAACATGGGTTTAGATAATTGCCTCTGCACTGTTTCACAAAATCACCGATTAGTTCTTGGTGTAACAAAATGGTCCAGTCATATGATTGTATTTAGTTCCATTCCAAAAGTTATTGAGAAAACCACCTCTTTAATGTGTCATTATCTACTTATTGTATGCAGCAGTATTGCAGTTGTTTGCTTTGCAGTGTAACACGTGACTGACAGAACCTGTTTGTGCCCCTCTTGTGATACTACTATGTTTGAGCACAGAAAAATGTGACAAAATATTTTTTTTTGCTTGACCTCACCCTATTTCGCGTTTGGTTGTACTTGTACCGATTCAATTTAGCTTTTGACTGTACTTTGACCTGTCCCCTGGCTGTAATCTCACTGAAAAACAATGAAGTTGGAATGATTCACGCCAAATTACTGGTTCTGTGGTGTCAGGGTGCAGTCACGACTTAGCCCACACTGTCAACACAGTCAACTTTTTATGCTTGCTGTCCCATAAAACCGAACACTTTGTCATAATAAACAGAGACGCCATAGTGAAGCAGCAGTTATAAAGCCCAGCCCCTTACTTTTGTGGTGGTGTGTTTAAGCTATTTGCGTGCTGGGGTTGGGCATTTCATATGGATGCATGAAGTATGGCTAGATTGTGTAATGTTTTCACGTTAAACAAGATGTCGAGAACGCAGACACACAGACTAGCCTCGTTTGGTGTGCGCCTGTGCGTGTTGTCTGTGGAGGACACGTGTGTGCGCTGTTGACAGTTCCTCCAGTTTCTGCCATAGCCCCTCCCTCCCAGCGAGTACAGGCCCAATTTCACCTGAGGCCCCACGGTGTGATAAGAAATAAGGTTCACTGTGAACAGGCTAGTTACTCAGTCCTATTACTGACCCCTTCTTCTGAAAGGTTGGCAATCTTTTTGTCCTACAACCCAGTGGTTTTCAAGCTTTTTGATCCCAGGGACCACTGTTTATTCAGAATGTGAGCCACGGACCACCATTTGATGACATTTCAGCCTCACAGACTGTTTTTGTCCACTTTTCCTGGCTGGATTTTGGAGAAAACAAAGCAGTCAAACATGCACACCAAAATGACCATTAATCTTCTACATTCTCTAGTTGTGTAGACTTGGGCTAATTCGCATGATGGATATTTTAACTCTCAATGAATATTTAAACTCTCTAGTGTAAACATGAAACCAAATGGACCCACAAGGGTCCACTTGGTTTCATTTTCACGCTCTCAAAGAGTTACATTTGGTTAACCAACTTTCCATCATTTAGCCTGGGACCACCTGTTGAAAACCCCTGCTACAACTATTTGATATTCTTTTTTCCAGGCCTACCGAAGCCAGTTGTAACAAAAAAGGGTTTCAAAATTACACCTTTAAAAAGTCTTGGCTAATGAATACTGTGCTAAACTCTCTGCCGGTGTTTTCCTCGATTAGGTCATTGTTTTTGGCAGTTGACAGTTTTCATAAGTGACACCTCAACTGATGCTTTCCAACAAAGTGAGATGCTGCACATAGGCAACATTTCCTACACGGTGCCACTTGGCATTTAGTTAGAATTGGTGATTGCTCAAAACAGGATCTGTGCTGTAGGCTGTAGGTCTGAACAGGCAACTTCGAACTCAGTAACAAGAAAATTGGACATTGGCCTGCTATGTGTCACCATCAAAAGTAAGTGACTTGTGTTGGAAGTGCACAGCAAAGCGATTCTCAAAGCATCTTATGTTGACCAAATGTTTCACAAGATCAGATTTGTTAGCTTAAGCTTGATGTGCCTCTTTCACTCCTAAACTGAAATGAACATTTAAAGGGATTTTACTTATTTTCTCATTTTAACGTCCACCCAGGCTTTTGTGAACTCCCCAGACAGTTTTTAAGTTGTTCAATTTTGTATTTTGATGTAGCCTACATTTTAGAAAATTAGACAAACCCATTGAACCTTGAAACTCTATTTTATAAACAGCCGTCTTGGGTTCAAGTGACTGGTATTGTCCTTCTTTTTTTTCACCTCCCAAATAATAAACAAAAAGGATCACAAAAGTAATTGAAAAAAACAAATGAAGAGCAGTATCCTTCCCTGCAGCACCCTCTGGTGGACACATTTCCATACAGATATTATATTATACAGACGTTGTGTCTGTATAATGTATAATCATCGTTTTTCCAGTTACTGTTTAGTGGTGGCTAGGCTAATGACCATAAACTGGACAATGAATATGCTCAACACCTTCCTCCTTTGTTGAATCACAAATGACCTTGATCCTGCTGATGTAGAAAATTTAAGAGGCCAATATGGAAACGCACTAGGCCTGCACTGGTTTCCATGACGGTAGCTAGGGCCCCTGTGCAGGCTGGCCTGCCAGCCAGTGGGTGTGTCTGTCTCTCTGTGGGAGGCAGGGCACTTTGGCACCAGGGTTGGCAGTGCCACAGTCAGAACAGTCTGTCGCCGATCGGCCCACCTCACCCTCAGAACACAATCACACTGTTGTCTGAGGCCTTCTCCGCCATGGCAACATCACATGATAGGTCACAGACGGACAGCAGGGATCTTCATGCTTGTTTTTCGTGTGTGTGCGCGCGCGCGTGTGTCTCTCATGTCTACTCTGTCCAGAGTTCCTTATCAATGTTTTTGCTGCAAACCCCAGCTATGTTGATTATCACATTCCCAGTCCTGACTGTGTTTAACCACCAATCTGTCACTCAAGAATTGAGGCAAACAAATGGAATGTAAAGAGGAGTGGAAGATTACAGGCATCCCTTTGAGTGATTTTTAGGTGTTTTGTTAGTCACCGTGCCATGATGTACATATATTCCCCCAATTGATTTGATCTTGTGTGTGAGAAAAAATATATATTTACAATCTTTTCTGGCTCTTCTCTCAAACGATGTCACTGACCGTTGTGCTGATCAACATCCAGGGTTTGGATATGATTCTTGATTTTTAATCATACTGCGATTCAAATGTAAATGTTGGTCTACTGCAGCGTGACTAACGAGTCCAGGCCTACTTTGTACAATTGAGAAATGATGTCGGACTAGGCTCCTTCCTGAGTCCAAACAATGATAATGCAACATGTTCAACATTATGTTAGCTATCTTATAGAACGTTTTGTTTACTCTCAGAGTTTGTCCAAACATCCCATATCATGTATTCCATCTTGAATAGCTTTTTCTTTTAACAAAATGCCTCAAATTGTAAGCTCTGTGTCTGATTGATGCAAAACTTTGGATGCTGTGAACTCTTTCACTGAACCGGAAGTAGTGTGTGATGAGTCATTACACTACAGTCTGTGCAATGTTCACTCGGCGTAAACAATGTTTTTGTACTCTCGAGGTCGATTAAAGTTTTATTTACCCATAAACATCATACTTTGTCCCATTGAGCATCGTCATGCGTGACCATGTGCACAGAATATTCAGATGTTGGCTGTTTAAGAATGGAATAAAAAAAATACATTGTGGAATTTATATTCTACTTTTTATATTTATATTAAACGACATTCTTATTTTGGCAAAGCTCGTGCACCCCAGCTCTGGAACGCTTTGCCCCTAGCCCTTAGATTAGCGGAGTCAGTGTCATCGTTTAATCTGGTTTAAAAACCTATTTGTATTCTAAGTGTTTCTGTTAGCCTTATCCCTTAGTTTTCTGTATTCTTGTTTCTGACATGTGCGTTGTCCTGTTGTCATGATGTTTTGTCCTTCCTCTTGTATGTTCTATGTAATGTTATTATATGCCTGCAATCTGTAAAGCACTTTGTGACCTATTGTCTAGAAAGGTGCTATATAAATACATTTCATTCATTCATTTCATTCAAAGGTGGGTAGAAGCAAGAAACACGAGAAATCGTGAGTTTTGGGTAACTAGCCTAAATTATAAATAATGCCTGCCTATAATGAAAAGCATCTGCACAAACCGCAAACATTGTGATTGGATCCTAGTACTGAATACATTGCATTCTCTACATTAATTATGGATTATCCTTCCAGTTATCCAAAATATCAGAACTGGTATTTGCGGTAACAAATCAATTAGATGAATATCTCTCTCCCTCTCTGTCTCTCTCTCTTCTCTCTCCCTCTCTCGTGTCTTTCTCTCATGTCGTGTGTGTGTGTGAGTGTGTCTCTCTCCCCTCTTGTCTAGATTGTTTTAGGAGAGACTTGCCTTTCCTCTTAATATTATTGTCTCATTATTCTGCTTTGACCTGGGGTTGCATTGGGGTTTTGGAAAATTCCTGAGGGCAAAGTGCTCAGGGAAAGACTGAGAGGCATGGTGAAGAGGCTCTGGTTAGCTTTTGGGATCATCCACTCAGACCATGGAAATTACATGTGGCTCTGTTAGTTTATGTGTTGGGTGGAAACAAAACCACTCTGCTGCCAACTGTAAATCTCCCCCTATAAGGAGCTACAAACTGTAGATCCTTTTGTTCATAGGGAGAGAATGGCAGCAAATAAAGTGTACAACAGAAGCGTCTTTTTGTTTTGTGACTAAACTTGCAGGGACTATAGGAGTGCTGTTAACTGGATAAGGATTTGTTAAGCATGTATACGATTTTATCTTAATAATACATAGTTATTTTATGTTTAATTTACTGTTTGAGTGTAAGTTGTTAAGTTAAGTTAGTTTTTTTAAACATTTTAAAATGCTTTATTAATCATAATTATAGTAGTAGCAGTAATAATGATGTTGATTATTATTGATCATTTAGATTAATTGATAAAAACGCTGTGCTATGTATGTGTATGCATGCTCGCACGCATACACACACACACAGTACTGTATACTTTGTTTGTAGAGTAGACCCACCCTTGTCGACAAGGACCAACATGTCTGTTGTGAAAGATTAAGAAAAGGTGGGATGCCTTTTTTGTCCTTTTTTTATTTATGGTGGGAAGAAGTGTTTCTAAGCTAGTGTAGGTTAGGTTTGTTTGAACAGGTGTGTGTTTGTGCACACATGTGCTTGTAGACCTCATGTCGCAGCACCATGCAGCATGGGCCTGAAGGGTGCGTGAAGAGTCTGTGATGATGAATGAAGATCCCATGGAGTGACTTGCGTAGAGCCAATAGGTGGTCACTCTGCGGGTGGCGTTTTGTCTGTGCGTGAAAGGGGCTGGGTTCCATGTAAGGATGAGCAACTGGCTGGCTACCAGTCGCTGGACAGCCTCATGTGACACTGCTATTTCTATCCCAATCATTCCACCTCCCCTCGGCCTTTAGCAACAGAGAGCGAGTGTGGATATGTGACACCTCACAAGAGGGGATTGTGGGTTGTCACTCAGGCAGGGAATGTATTGAGTGGAGTCGGAGTACTACCAGGTAGCGTGGGGTGGGTGGGTGAGTGGGGGGGGGGGGGGGGGGGGGGGGGGGTCATCAAGATGGGATGAATTTGAGGTAGAAGGTGTGCATTGACACTGTCTTTACAATTCAGTTACATTACAATTCACCGGGTTCGATTCAGTCATTCTACGACTTTTCTATTTTACTCTACAACACGGCAACGTTTTCAACAGTCAATACAAGCAGTCAAATATACTGAACTTACTTTATTAGAATATATTATAATTACATACAATATTATAATTAAATATTCTCCATATATAGCGTAATTAATTATATTGCTGCACAACTGAATGTTATTTCCTTTCACTTCATACTACCCATTCTCTACTGCCGATTGTCATGTCAGACTTTAGTGAGTTGAACATTCAAATTCATTCAAATTTTATTCCATGTGGTGGTGCCACATTTTTGCTTCAGGTCAGTTTTGTCTATTTGACCTGACCATACTGTAGCATGACAAACTATTTCATTCAGGAACCCAAATTGGGTTAGTTGACAACTCGCACAATTGTAGCCATTTCTTGAATTGACCAAGTGCAAGGTGGGAATGATAACTTGTTAATGTTATTGTCAGTACTTTGTAACTGTCACTTACTTAGTTTGATTATATAACTGACATTGAAGCATTTTGCCATGGATGAAAAGGTAAATTGTAAGGTTCTGAACATTGTCTTGTTGACTTGTAAAATAAAAGCAATCTTTTTTTGCCATATATGAATTCAGACACCATGGTTGTACTGTAAGCATATTCCAATCATAACCACAGTCAGTGGTGTTGCAGCCATCTTTGTTTTCAATGACCCTCAGCCAAGCTTTGTTTTAGACCAATTTTACACTCTGTCTAGCGTATAATCTTCCACTGGTGTATTTCTCACAATTACTATTCAACATCACATACCTTTGGGAAACGATGGGGCAAGTGTAGAATAAATGTAGTCTCTCATAGCCAAGAAGATTCAGTCGGGGGCTGATGATAACTAGGGTTAGAATTCATTTTATATTCTTGATCAACAATTTGTAGTCATCTGACAGCTAACCATTACTGGTTAATCAATAATCAGTAATCAATAATGGGTACCTCTTATGCCACCTTGTAGTTTCATGCCTAATAACCACGAGTCATTACAACATAACATAAAATACCATCAGCTCCAGGCCTGTTCACACAGCATTTTTTGGAACACCAGGGGTAAACTTTAAGGGAAATTTGATTGTCCAAATTACTGTCACTGGCCCGGGGGATTTGTCTTTTTTTTTCCACTGGCCCTGTCGGGCCACTGTATGGCAGTATATACTGGCCTGCACGTCCTTAAAAGTACAGTCGCGCCATCGGGCCAATTATAATGTCATCTCCTGAACACAGACCAGGCTTTCTTCCGAGATGGAGGAAGATATTCCATAGTGAATTCCAGGAAAAGAAGTTATGAAAGTGAATAATTCTATTTGTTTTAAATCCCAGAGTACCATGCACTGACCAGGTGTTACTGTTGACGTCTTCATAGAACTTGGGGATCACATGTCCACAGACACAGATTGACAGTGAATACCCACACACACTCAGAGGGCTTGAGAAGCGGGTCTGGACTAAAGTAAACAAAATCAAATGTACACAAACTGATATTTTCTGACCTTCAAGTACAGTACACTACAACACGGCACTATTAATCTAGCCTACATCAAAGCATTCTCATAATACCATTATCTGCCCATGAACCTCCAACTACAGAAGAAGCACATTAGATACTGTAGTGTCACAATTGCCTATGTCCAGAATTTAGATTTTAAACATTTTTAAATTACCATGTAGTGACTCTAACTGCAAATCAAAGAACTGGTATTTGATCAATTTTAATATTTTGATCTAGATAACTAAATGCCACAATAACCAATTTACTTGTACTGGAAGTCCAGATAACCTTATGTTCAACAGTTGAGGGTTGTAATTTTGTTTTGTTTTGGAGCCTTTTGATGTCTTATTGATAAAACAGTAAATTGGCAAAGGTTGTGAGCATCAGGATTTGAACTTGCGACTCACTGTCAGGCTAGCATTGCAGCCTAGGGTGTCAAAGGTTGGTTGTCATTTATCCCTTAGTTCTGCTAAATAAAGCATGGAATGCTTTATTTGCTAGAGCCTTCAAATATAAATAGCCCCTGCGGGCACTTGGTGCCAAATGGGCCTGAATAAGTATAATAAAAGACTAATAAATCATACTGTTGTGTGCAGAGCCGAAAAATGGCAGATCTACAAGCTGCTTGTATGAGCTACATTCATGGTTATTTTTGGCGTGGGACTGTCATACGACTACGTACAGTATAAATCTTACAGAGCTTATGGGCCTGTGAGGAGGAGGAGGGGACTGCACCCCTGTGTCATTATTCTGCTGTGGCACCATGCTGTTGTGACTGGAGGTGATGGGTGGGTGGAAAACTCTCAAGGAAATGATTTGGTCTCATGCGATTAAAGATGACTTGCTCGTAAACCTCCCCGTCCCTTCGCAGCAGTACCCGGAACACAAGCAGACCACCTGTCACAGTGGGTTTCCCCTCAGAGCACAGCATTCTGCCACAGCACTCGGACACTACGGCCTCAACAGCGATGCTGAGATTGAAATGGATGGCCATAAAGTCAGTTTCAAGCATGGTTCTTAATGCAAACTAGTCAGTGGACGCTATTTTATATCATAGTCGGCTTTCATTTTCATAGACTACTTTACACCTGGAAAATCAAACGTCTTGTTCATGCTGAGAAAACTTGCCCAGATTTATTTAATGTCTAGAATGTTTTAAATTCCCATTTAACCAACCTGCTTGTTTGATCTGAGAGGTTCTGTAATGGTCCATTCATAGACTTAAAGGGACATGTTAATGACATTTAGAAGAATTAAGGGGCTTACAGACGGCGAGGAATAAATCGCCCATTCTGATTCATTCTCAATGGGGCCGGCGTTTTTTGAGCTAAAAAGCTCAAAATCGACCGGCGTTCAAGAGAGTGTTTAAACGCCGGGCGATAAACGCCCGACGTCACTGATCTTTTTTTTGTTGCGCACGTGCTCGTTTCGTGCACGCACGCGAGAGTTTTAAAAAGCTCAATCCCAGTGAGCTTTTTGTAAAACGCTTGCCGATTTATAGCAAACAAACAACATACAGGTAGTGAGGAGTGAGGACCCACTCTACCAGTAGACCTGCACAGTGACTTCACCGTTTCTGTTCCAGGAGTGGATTCCCTATTCATTTAAGGCTCTGGCGCAGCAGAGCCAGGACCGGATCTATCCACCCCTACTAGGGTGGGCTGGAAGAATGGCAGGGTGGGCAACTCCACCCTGCCATTCTCTCTCTTCATAAGAAGCAGTGCTTTTGGAACATTTTTGATACCAGGGCCCACTATTTATTCGGCTTTTGAGTCACAGAACACCATTTGAGGATATTTTAGCCCCACAGACCCCAAAGCTAAACCCCTGCCCGCCCCTGCCCCTCTAGATCCCGCCCTGTGCCGAGCCATGACGTGAGTTGTGGCAATTCTGCTCTAACGTTCTAATGTTTACAACGCATTTTTGCGCGACGTGTTGTGAGTTTGTGTCATGGTCACGCTATATGACAAAGTGAAGCATGTTGGTTACATGCTTTTAGCCTGCAGATTTTATTATACAACATATTTAAACCGTGCTGGATGCTGCCCATCTTATTTTAGCCTACACACCTTGGAATAATTATAGTCTACGTTCAAATATCAACCTCTAGCCATCATTATAGGTGAGTCATTAATTCATTGTAAATGAATTGTAAATTCAGCGTGATCATGATCAGGTAGCCTGCTTGACTGTTTGCAAGGATGTAAGCTACTGGGAAGTTGGTAACCTGTTGGCTGCTGAGCCACACATTTCGTACGATTGCGTAGTTCCGGTAAAGGGTGCAGTTCTGAAAATGCGGAGGTAGGTCACCTGCGGTGGCGTCCTCATCGATTCATGGAAGGAAACGGACATGTGCGCAGTGCAGACCAAAAGGTTTTACACTGGCAAACTGTACTGCGCATGTCTGTTTCCTTCCATCCTTCCTAGCCTTCTTAGATTAGCCTTGGACTACATGTTGTCTCAGTAAGACAGCCATACTGCTAGCCTTAAGTGTGGGAATTGTAGTCCAGGAAGTTTTGTCCATGACATCAGAGACACTGCTAACATCTAAAATATCTAAAACCACACATTACACACATAAAGACCTCCAGGAACATGTTATAAACCTTGTAAATGTCATTAACATAGATTTATATTTCAATGTCCCAAATTTCTTATAGAACATAATATTACTGTATGATCATTTTTTTTAAAAGATATCCTTTCTCTTAAAGGGATATAACGGTACTTTCAAGTGAAAGTAGAACATAATAAATAATACAAACATGGCAGACTCCTCATACATTCTAATGCACAAAAAAGATTGTCAAGAATCTCTACAGTATAAAATCAAATCCAACTCTTCACTGCCAAAGACATAGAAGTTGTTTGATAGATTGCACTTTTCTTCAATAGTGGAGCAGTAGAGTAGACTCATACACCCTTGTGGTTGGGTATTAGCTGGCTAACAGATCACAAAAATGTTGCCCCATCATACCAATCCTTTTGATTTAATTAATTGTTATACCAGCAGGTTTACCAAAACTTTGCTGAAATATCTTTCCCAAGAAAAGATCTGAAATATCTTTCCCGGAGGAAAGATAACCTCATTTCCTGTAGTGAGGATATATATATTATCAAATTCTTCTGATACTGAATATTTTTGTTTTTCATTACTGACCTGCGTTGTTTCCGTTGCTTTTCAATAACAACTATGGCTGTGAGTCATAGCTAAATTCACCATGGCTGAATAACCACCGAATACCCACTGTTGCAGTATGTGGGCAGCATTGCCATGACATTACACATAACTCTATAACCTTGCTTATTGTGATAGAATCTTTCCTACCATTGTGAAAGAGAAACATTCGTAGCAGTCCAGCAGTTGACGTAGTAGTAATCAGGAACCATCTAGGTGAATTAAACAGTATTTTGACAATATACTGTAAGTAGCACATCTACAGTGGTTGGAGCTAGGTGGTCTCTCTGCTTTTAACAATGTGGACGTGGCTCGGTAGGAACGCTAATGAGTTTTAAAACAGTTTCAAAACTATGGTAGACATTTTACTTATGAGCAGACGTCTTAGAAGACTGAATGAGATTTGTTTTGTCTGCTGATACCGACAGATGTGTGTGAATGTCAGCTCCCACCTGCTGCAACAGCCGCCTACACTGATTGAGGATGAGATACAGTGTAATTCAGGCACAGATAATATTAATGCACCTCTTTATTGAACAACAATGAATATTATGAATACAAATATGCGTTCGCGTACGTGCATACATGCACACAGTCTTCATGGCTACCCACGTAATTCAAACTCTGAGTTTGAATTACGGGAAGGACATAAATCTTATGGACTGCAATTTGCAACTTTAAATGAGAGAAGAAAATCATCACATAACCACAGTTTTGCGGTAATGCAGTCATTTCCCAACCCTAGTTATACCTTAACATTAAAAGTGGTTTACATGGTTAACCCCAAAAAATCCCACATTCCGACCCAGCCCTGCTTTTGTTTACTTAAATGTTACCATATTTTTGTATTAAAAAGAACAATCCCCTTATGGGTATTGGAAACTGGGATGACAAACTCTTAAAACTATTGATATTGTCACTACACAACAATGACCAATGAAAGAATTTGGGTGTGGAATCATTCCTGAGCTAAAACTCTTTAATTGATTGGGGGCTCACACAGAATGCTGGACAGATTGTCGGCAAGCCGCCTAACAGCCAGTCAGAGTGCCCAATGGCTAAAAAACATTTGCTCCACCATTGCTAGCTGAGGGCTGACTATTCACTTCCTTTACAGATGGCGCGCCATGATTTTTGTACTTCTGTCTTGTATGTGTCAATGGAGTTAACATTGCTCCAAGACTTCCAGGTGTGGATAGAATATTGAAATATGTATTTTTTCAGTTTAGATTTTAGTTTCTTCCTGTAAGCTGAAAGCCTTTTGAGTCAAAAGGCCCATTCCAAATACAACACGTTATCATGCAGCAACAGCTGTGTTTGAGGATTCAATTCAGTTCACATGAAAACTAGGCATACTTGATGAACATTTGATCTCGGCATTACATCTTCAATTCATCTTGAAGATATACTGTATGTCTTCCATTGTATGCAAATTAAATTGACTTCTATGGGGTATTCAGGGGATCAGTTATTAGTAGTTTTACTCTTCAAGAACCAACGTTCTCTCACAAAGCATTATTATGTAATAAGAAATACATATTGCACAAGCCACCCTTTTTGATTAACAAGTCTCATTTGCAAGCTGATGTAGCTGTGTGAAATTCCCTTCTATATTGTGACTGCTCTAGTCAGTCTCTCTGTGGACCTTTAGCCACAGCTAATGCTAGCTGACACATTTTTGAGCATTAATCTGCATTTTCACCTAGAATAACAGTCTCAAGGTAATCCGCTGACTCAGTGACTCGTAGGCATAATCCGACAGGCCTCAGCCCTCTATTGAGCGACGTGTGCACTACGTACGCTATAGGCAGCAAGCTCGTGACTGTGTTAAGCCAGTGTGTGAGTGTGTACTGTATGTGCCTCAGATGGTTTTCTTGCCCTGGCATTCCAGCAAAGTTGTGGTCGCATACATAGGCTCGCTCCCACATTATCGTTGTCCCCCAATAGGGTGCACAACAGCAACCCTAATCAAAGGCAATCCATAATGCTTTAGCCGGTCATGTGCTGGAAGCCAGGATTAGGAGCGGGAACGGGCCCGCTAGATCCAGCTTAGATCGCTTTCTCACTCTCTTATTTCACTCACTAACTCAAGCCACACACATATGTTGTACTTAACAACCCTTTTTGGAAAGTTTAGTAAACCATTACTGTGATCCAGTATGTATTGCACATTGGCTGTTTTGGCCATTTGTCATACAAGTAGTAATTATATGGAGCAGAATTGGTTAAATTGTTGTATATAGAATAATATACATACGACTTTAATGTTACAATGAATTGAAAATGGACCTCTTCTGGTTTACTAGTTTTTGCATTGACCTGCATTTTTTTTTTAAACTGTACCCATTCTACAAAGTGTCAAAAGAAATTCAATCAGTGAACCAACTCAAACCTTCCACTTCCATGTCCATGTCCAATCTTTCAACTTTACATTATTATTATGTAAAACCTGACCTGACTTGGCCTGATGGAGACCTGTGCGTAAGGGTCACTTTTTTACTGCTGGTTTGAGCCTAAATCACTTCTGATATAACCTTTCTAGACTTATAAGTGAAAAGCCTTCCAATGTGTTATGAATGGTCCAGCTGTAACAGGTGTCCTTCATCATTGGAGTTTTTTGCCAGTGATTTTGATTTTGACTTACTTAACTGATTTACTACGTCTGATTCTGATTAATAACCCTAGAAGTAAGTAGGGATGGCCAAATGGAAAGATTTTATTTATCAATCGGCATCAGGCCTTTGCTGGTTAATAACCGTTAACCGATAAGGAAATATTTTAATCCATTAAAAAGACCACTTATGCCTGACCATCACCGCCTTTTTCCAAGTCCCTTGTTCACCTCAAGCACTAAGCAGTAACAATGTAACTAATATGTGGTGTCCATAGAACTAATGTGACGATTAGTTCTATGGACACCACATATTAGTTGTATAGACATGTTCTGTATCAGAAACAAATTAAATTTCGGGGACGGGAAGGTGCAGCAAGTTATCAAATGCAACTACAAAGTGTGTGCATCGCAGTGCATACACTTCGCAATCCACTGTGTAACAGGAATGGATTAATGTTCTACTTGCATTGCACTCCTCGACAAAATAGACAGCACAAATTCCCAAATGGCTCTCCGTGGTGAGTCCATCATTGAAAGTGCCATGTGCGTAAACTCCATATAGCCATGCATGTGCGCTGTGCATGCCGTGATGCAGACAATCAGCGCAATGGCCTTATGGACATCCATAAAATAAAACTATAGGCTTAAATACATGCAGAGGTAGTTATTTGATCAAGTTTAGTGAAAGCCCAGTAGCTAGTCCAGGGTGCCCGACAGCCAATTGCGTTTTATTTTATCAGTTAATCATTAGCCGTTAATATTATCGATAACCGGAATTCAGTTACTTACTAACGGTTAAGCGTTGGTAAGTATCCTATTTTGAAATAATCTGCCTACCCACACACATTCACAAATACATGTCATGTACCTGTTTTAAAGTCACTTCAATAGATGCCCACACTGCTGCCATACAAATTGGGACACATTGTTCTCTTGACACTTGAACACTTCTGGAAGGAGCTGAGAGCTTGCTAATCTCAGCTGAAACAAGATAGAGGTGACCTTAACAGTATTAATTAGTAGTATTTAAATATAATGCTTACCCAAACAACACCAAAGGGCCAGAGGGCGTTCGATAGTTTTTGTTGTAATATGGCCTCTTTGTTTGAACTAGCTAAAGTCTAAGCCACTAGGGACATTGGAGCAACAGACTGTGCCTGAATGTAATTTGTCCATTCTTGTTAACATTTACTGAAGACTGGGTATGATGATACCTGCTTGCAGCGACAGAATGAATATCCCCAGTTGGTTTAAAGGTTACTTTGTGTTACTGTCTGGTCTACTGACTTGGGGATGGGGGCCGAGATTCTGATGCTAATAATTGCTATTCAGATGCAGGGGTCCCCCCTGCCAGTCCAGCTCTTTGATATACAGAAAATGGGCGATATACAGTAGGTGGGTTGCCAAACTTTCATCCAATTTCATACAATCAAGAGAGTGCCCATTCATCGATGCAGCTTTATAGTGTTTCCAGTTCCAATTTCGTCTGCTCATTCTTCGTGTCATCACTACCAATTTCACTTGTTAATGCAGTATGCTGCAGCAGTTCACTTTACTGATTGGCATCCTGGCATGCTTTTCTGTTTACTGAACAGAAGAGAGAGAAGGGGAGACCCCATTTACTGGACAAACACTATAGTCTTAACAAAACACAGCAGCTATAATGACTGATCATTGTTTCTGTACAATTCACACACATGCCTGGATAGCAAAACAGGTTTAAATATATTTATCTGCACAGCCCCTCTGTGGCATGAAAATAATAATCACCAGAGATATTGTTATAATGTTTCAACAGTCTGCTTGTAATGAACATATGCAATTAATGCACGTGTTTTATGAACCTATAATGGCGATTATTATTTAAGTTATGTTTGCCATAATCGGGTAGCTTTTAATGTACAGCCGTGACAGCAATGGCAGGCCTACAACAACTGTTAAAAAAGGGGGGAAAAAGATAATCATATTCGGCTATTTGGTATCTGCTTTTCGGCCAACTGTTTCCTATATGTGCTATTCCATTTCGACCAACAATTTCCCTTTCGGTGCAGCCCTAGTTGTTATATGGCTTTGGCTTGTGGTTATCGGAAGTGCACTCATAAATCCAGATTCTTTGACTGCCTGAACTGACATTATCATTGCAAAATTGCAGCCTTTTACCATGTAATTTCATAATTAGTTTTGGGGCTTAGAACCACACAATATTTCTTGAGTGTAGCAAATCATCTGATTTCCTTGCCATATTTTTGATTGCAGCCAATTTGACTTAAAGGGGAATGTCACAAATTTTCTACATTTACTTTGTATTTAATAATAATAATAATTATAAATAATAATTAATAGTTTGTTGTCATATTTGATTACAGCTAAGCTCCAGTTTTGTGTCTTGTGTTCAAGCTTACAGCTTACTTTCTGGAAATTAATTTAATTTCACTAATGACTTCCAAGTTCATTGATTTTATGTTTATTGTAGTTAATGCAAATTAAATGCCTCCATTTGAATAAAATATCCAGAAAGACATTTGACTGATGCCATTGATCAGGAATCAGCAATGTAAAGCCTGTGTGAAGGATTTGTAAGGCTCACTGCCTGATAAGCTGACTTAGTGTTGCAGTGCAGGCCTGTGGCTGGAGATGACAGGATACTAGAACGTATGAGGGGATTTATGGAAATGGTGTGCATCTGCTTACACATGCATAGTGTGTCTTACTGTATAAAGCCGCCTTATACTTGGTTGTGTATTGCAGTGGTTTTCAACCTTTTTCATACCAGTGCCCACTATTTATTCAGAGTTTGAGCCACGGACCACCATTTGATGACCCCCAAACTACAGATTTCTTTTGCTTTTATCCAGGCTGGATTTCGGAGAAACAAAACAGATAAACGGATCAAAATGAACATTCATCTTCTACCTGTGTACACTTGGGATAATTCAGATAAGTTAAATTTTTACGCTCTCAAAGATGGTTAACAAACCTTCCATCATTTAGCCTGGGGACCACTTGGAATCCTCTCAGGGACCACTGGTGGTCCCCGGACCACCTGTTGAAAACCCCTGTGTATTGGTGTTGTGTGCCAAGATAGCCAAAATGTACAAGATCCCAGCAAATCGTAATGTGACATGTTGTGAGTTTGTAGATCTATTTGAAATCCTTTTGCTGCACATGGGAAATAAACTATTTCCTGTGCACGACACATTGTGCAGCAAAATGTTAACAAACCATTATAGACTGAGTAGGGAAACACATTAGTGCTGGGAGTGACATGCACTTTGCACGCTGCCATTGTCATTCTTCAGGGACCCCCTTCCCTCGCTTGTGGAGCTCGACTCATCTGTGTGTGTGTGGTGGTGTTTGTGTGTGCGCGCGCACATTGTGTGTGTGTGTGTGCGCGCGTTTGTGCGTGCGTGTGTGTCAGGGTTCTAAGAGACGGCGCTCCCCCTGCTGTGTAAAATAGTTGGAAGCAGCAGGTGCAGTTGACGCAGATAGGATTTTTAGAAGGCACGGCAGGGGAGAGAGGGCGAAAGGGCGAGAGTGTGAAGGAAAACAGGAGAAAGCCACAGGCATTCAACAAATGCAAACTGAGACCTCTGTCCATTGTGATTTGTGAATTATCTAACCCCCCCTCCTTCTCAGAAACAAGCATGAGCCTCCGTAATGCACCTAATGAGTGATATTATTGTTAAAAGCATGTTTGTCTTAAGACCTGACACGAGAATTTTCAGAATTTGTGAGGTAGATTGTGTTGTTGGCTTTCCAGTTTCCATACATTGGCGCCCACCCCCTCTTCTGTGTACTGTTCTTAACGGTAACTGTTTTTGTTTTTTTACATAAAAAAACTTTCTTTATAAGAGCCGTAATGGTAACTTTTTGTTTAAGCACCTCATTTGGGGAAAGCCCATTCTGCGTAAGCCTAGTAAGTCAATACTACTGCAGCATAGTCCTCAACTCATGGCTAAAGCATCGCTGCCTGTTGTTAAGCAGATGTGAACAACCGCTGTAACAGTAACTAGGGAGAGGGAGAGTCTGCACTCTTGCCTCGCATGTGTATTTTCTCAGGGATGAGCTTGCTGAGAGATACCAGCGTCTACTCCATTGTGCTGTTGAGAGAGCCACAGTCAGTGCTCGTCTTTCTGCTCAGACCTAGCTGGATAAAGGCACACTGTTCATCTTCTCTTTGAAAGGGGTCAATTGGGACTGAGAGAGAGGAGAGAAACTAAAGAGGGTGACCTCGAGCCAAGTAATGGCTAATGCACGGATGTGCAACAGTCCTGTGTGTTGTTAATAATAGGAAATGATTGGTTGACCAACATTTTCACTGTTTTAATACCTCGTAGTAACATTGGATTACAAAGGTTTGTGCAATCCAGAGATTTTCCCCAAGGACTCTCCGCTTATTCTACTGTTGCTGTTCCACTTAACAGGTGCATCAGCTGAGCATGTTTAAGCTCTCCATATGTGCTTATTTATCCATCCACTGATAACCCCTATTCTGAAGTGTTACGACGCACGATGAAATAATTAGTTAACGGCAGAGTGCTCTGAATGCCCTTGGTCTGACTGCATGCCTTTTTTCCCTTGCTGTGATGCGTACATACGCACACAAACACTGACACTGGTACACCTCTGTGCCTGATTTTCTTTCCCCCACCCACTTGGCTATCTATCTCAACAGCTATTGGCTGCCACCCCTCCTGTAGGCCCATCCCTCCTGCACACAGCCAACGAGTCAGTGGTACACCCCAGCCTACTGACGCTTTGTCATTGGCTGCCATGCGCTGTGATGCAGATGCGGACTGCTTTTCTTTAAGAGGCAGTCTAGACTTGGATGGCTGTGCTGCACTCTCTCTCCCTCTAGTGTGTGTGCGTGCTCTCTTCTCTCTCTTTTCCTCTCACAACACCACCACAACCTGCTGATTCCTCTGGCTATCACCAAACATTTTGCTGTGCACTCCCACTCCACCTCTTCTCTCACTCCGCCAGGTCTCCTAACTCTCCTCTCCTTATCTCGTCTCCTGTCAATCACATGCTCGTCCCCGTTTTATTGCTGTGTCCGTCCTTCCCATTTTCCAACCTTCCATCTGTGTGCGTATGTGCATGCGTGTGTGCTTGTGCGCGTTAGTTTCCTCTCTCACTCTCATCTTCCCACCTTCTGGCTGGAGAGCTAAGGTGGCACACTACATGACACCAAGGTGAGTAGAACTGACTCTACATGGCTCGTTTGTATTCCTGTCTGGTTGTCTCTGCAGGTTTTTTTTTTGTTGATCCTTTTTGCCCCACACTACCTGTCTCCGACTTAAATTGGTAAAGTGCAGTTTAGCAGGATGTGTGTACTTCCAAGGACACAGGCTGTGATTGCACACGTGTGTGTGTGTGTGTGGTGTGTGCGTGTGCGTGTGCGTGCGCGTGCGCGTGCGCGTGCGCGTGCATATATGCATATACCTAATCTTTTTTTTTATATATTAAAGGTCCATTGTTTTAAATTTGTAGGATTTTACTGTCTGCCTCAGCTGTCACAATTGTCACATGAGTCATCAAATGACTGCATGTTGCCACTTGTGAATGTGTCTGTAAGGAAGGTGGGCACTGGGCAGTGACAAGGCAAAGCAGGCGGGATTTGAGAGGGGAGTTTGACAATGATGGTGGTGGTGGTCTGTATCATTCATCAGCAGACCAGTGGGTGGAAAGCGCAGCAGCTTGTCCAATGCAGACTGTCGCTCGTGACGCGGGCACTTCACACCCCCAGCCGTGTTGTGATGCAGTGGCATTCCAGGCAGATTAATAAGTAGGGCTGGTCTACGTTTATAATAGGACAAATATAAGATATATTGGCATATTGGCATATTATAAATATAATATGCCAAACCAAAATGGTGGCTTTCCATGAATTTACAGTTCTTTGTGTCTTTTGTTCTTTATTATTGAAATGCTAAGTTGCACAAGTGGATTCTTTAAGATTATAAGATGCAAGCAATTAAAACAATAACAATAGTGGACTTGTGTTTACTCTGATACACGTGACATTACCAGTGTCAAGTTCCTCTACTTCCTGGATTGGTTCCAATGTTGGGGCCAATGCACATTTCCAATGCTTGCCCTCAAGCCCGCACACTCACTGATGTAAGTGACGTCAGGTTGTACTGTACATGAGTGAGAGCTGCAAGGGCTCCACATTGTAGTAAAAGGGATGGGACTGCTCTTTGAAGATGAGTCATGATCATTACATCATCACTCAAAGTCCTCACAAACTAGATGCATTTTGTGGAAAAACACAAGAAAAAAGCTGCTAAACACCCCCTCCTTTACCCCAGGTAAAGCTATAAACTGTGTGTGAGATCTTTGGCTGTGGTCTGCATCGATGTTTGACTTATGGCAACAGTGATATTGGAGACTGAGCCCTCATTTGACGAAGCGATTTAAAAATGGAGAGCCCTCAAACCCTCACAGACTACACATGAACGGAATGCATCTAAGTCAGTAAGCCGGATGGGCCAATAACACGTGCACTACTGCTTTAAATGCGAAGCCTTGCAATCCCAGATTTGACCAATTTGAAACATGAATCAATGACAGTCTGGATGTGTCCCTATATAAACCCTCACCCAGTTCACAACCCTCACACTCCACGGCCCTCACAGTAAAGATCTCAACGGGCCTGAAAATTAAGGCCCGGCCCGGCCCTACCCGGCCCTAACAGTTCAGGCCCTAGGCCCTACCCGGCCCTACTAAATGGAATACATTTAGGCCCTACCCGGCCCTAAACTGTCAGGTTTGGGCAAAATTTGAGAATTCGCCACAGATTAAAAATGAAATGGCAATCAGCACCATCTTCATAATAGTAAATACAGAAAATAACTATTAATTCTTACTATATTAAATAATTCAATATATATTATTTTTTTATGGGGCCCGAGGCCTACCCGGCCCTATTGATTTAGGATAGATTTTAGGCCCTCTACCCGGCCCTAAATGTCGGGTCGGGCCTGTTCGGGTTCGGTCCTGGTCGGTGTTCGGGCAGAGTTTGAGAACTCTACCTCACAGTAGTCAACAGCCCCAGCTCAGGCAGCCATGCATTATTTGCAAATGTATACTTTGGCTCGGTATGCACTTCTTGCCATCTGTTGGTTATTCTGAGCTACGTATCGGATTTACAATAGTTTACAATACTTACACCGTTTAAAAGTTCTGTCACGAAAGTTATTGGATCATCTGATATCATTTGTAGTGTAGGCACCCTCAATTCACATGTGAATTTTCACCATGCTGCCTCAATGCCAGAATCTGATGAACATCTCAATGCATATTGTCAATGGCAGACAGTTGCTTGCCATTACCACTTAACACATTAACCAATAGGTGTGTCCATATAACACCCTCAACCAGTTCACAAACCGCACACTCCACTGCCTCACTTAGTAGTCAACAGATCCAGCCACAGGCAGCCAACCTGTGGCTGCAGTGTTTGACAAATGTAAACACCTACTGTAACCTTGTTCCATATGTACTTCCTTTGCTGTGTGTTCATTATTCTGACTAACTTGTTTTCGCCATTTAACAGCTTGATATTCTCCTCTGTTTTTTTTTTTTTACTTTAGGCTTAAAGCTTGTGTTGTGTAAAATACACTACATTATTAATATATACCATGTTGTTTGTCAGAATCCTGAGAAATACATCATCTACTGTAATCTGGTACTCTCAATACCAGAGTCACAATTACCAGCCCAATGTACAGAAATGTGGATGAGATGTAGCTAGCCTTGACTTGCAGAATCAATGTGGGTTAGGTAGGAGGGAAGTTCTCAAGGAACCTTTATTTTGAAA